>AP025073.1:24234907-24317293 GCA_036186865.1 Eustoma russellianum | reverse complement strand
GAAAGACGGTGAGATGTGCCATCTATCTGACGGCGAAGCTTGGAGGACGTTCGATGCGACACATCTGGGTTTTTCGTCTGAGACAAGGAACGTTAGGTTGGGGTTATGCACCGACGGGTTCAACCCGTTCGGATAGTCAGGAGAGCAGTATTCGTCGTGGCCTATCATCGTGACGCCGTACAATCTACCACCTTGGATGTGCATGAAGAAGCCGTACATGTTCTTGACTGTGATCGCACTGGGGCCTAGGAATCCGAAACAGAAGATCGACCTATACCTACAGCCATTGATACAGGAGCTGAAGTGGTTGTGGGAGTTTGGCGTGGAGACGTTCGATGTATCCACCAAACAAAACTTCCAGCTCCGCACTGCGCTGATGTGGACAATCAGTGACTTTCTGGCTTATTCTATGTTGTCGGGGTGGAGTACAGCGGGGAAATACGCTTGCCCTTACTGCATGAATAAAGCGAAGACGATGTCCTTGAAACATGGACGTAAGATTTGCTGGTTCGACAGCCATAGAAAGTTCCTGCCCAGACGTCATTTGTACAGAAAGAACGTGACGGCGTTCATGACTGGCATCGTCGAGAAGGACACGAAGCCCGAGCTTCTCACGGATGCGGAGGTGTTGGAGGAGATAGACAGTTGTGGATTCGTGGGGGTTGCTGATGATCCAGACGGCAGCCACAACGCAGACCTGGCCCGTGACTGTATCGGGTGGAAGAAGAGAAGCATATTCTGGGAGCTTCCGTACTGGAAGAGCAATATGATCCAACAAAACCTGGATGTCATGCACATTGAGAAGAACGTGTTTGACAACATCTTCAATACAGTGCTGAATGTGCCTGGAAAAACAAAAGACAATTTGAAGGCATGACTTGATATGCGCGACCTCAAAATGCGACCGGAGCTGCATCCTGTTGGCACATCCTACATGCCGAAGTCCTCGTACACGCTGACTGCGGAGTAGGTCAGTGTGTTGTTATCGTGGCTGGGGACGGCTAGATTTCTGACGGCCATGTTTCGAACCTGTCAAAGAACATCGACGTAAATAAACGCGGTTTGCACGGGATAAAGAGCCATGACTGCCACGTGTTCATGCAATGGTTGATGCACATGGCATTCCGTGAGCTGCCTCCAACCAATGTATGGGAAGCACTTACCGAGATGAGTCTGTTCTTCAGATGTCTTACATCCACGAGACTCAGGGCGGATGATATGTCAAGACTGGAGGGCGAAATCCCAGTGATCCTATGCAAGCTGGAAACTGTATTCCCTCCGGCCTTCTTTGATTCAATGGAACACCTGCCAGTTCATCTACAATACGAGGCACGCATTGGTGGTCCTGTTCAGTACAGGTGGATGTATCCGTTCGAGAGGTACTCTTATTTATTACGTGACGTTCTTATGTGTCTAAGCGCGAGCATGCTTACCAATTTGTTTCATCATGTGACATTGGAGTATTCACTATATGAACAGATATCTCAGGCATTTGAAGCTGAACATCAGGAACAAGGCCAAAGTCGAGGCCTCGATGTGCAATGCCTACCTGACGGAGGAAGCCTCGACCTTCGTGTCTCATTACTTCCAGTCAGATGTCCTGTCGAGGTGCAAAGATGTTCCCTGGAATGACGACTGCATTTCCAGATCCGGTGTCCTCCCGATAATCACACATCTGATCAGGTTTCACGGACAGGTAAAGGAAATGATATTGGGGGACAGCGATCTGAAGATTGCTCATTCTTATGTTCTGCGCTACTGCCGTCAAGTTGACCGTTTCTAGAGGTATAAACGATATCCAATTTTAATTTGTAAATACCTTGCGCTACTATATCCATTATATTACAAAGGTATACATTGTACTCATTCGTAATTTTCTTCAGCTTGTTTGTTGATTTATTGCAAGAACGTTCACCGGGTATATCGAGCGATGCAATAAACAATGAGTTAGATGCCAAGTTTTCTGATTGGTTCAGGTGGCATGTAAGTTTACATATTTGCTGGTTACGTGTACGTCATGTGATACGCATTTATTGCCCCGCTGATGTATACTTACTTGTCGTTTTACAGGCGAGCAAAGGTCATCTGGCTGATGAAGAGTACGGTTACATTGTGACACCAGTAGCCGAGGGTCTATTGAGCAGAGTCACGCGCTACGACATGTGTTTTGTGAACGGTTATAGATTCCACACAGTCTCCCATGCCAGCCGAAAATCGTCGGAGAATAGCGGAGTGTGTGTCAAGCGGTATGACAATAGCCCGGACGAGGATGACTTCTACGGCTACCTTACTGACATCATTGAGCTCGAATATCCCGCATTGTCTATAAAGCGGGTGGTGCTATTCAAATGCGAATGGTACGATCCAACTCGGGAAGGTTATCGCGCTGGCACAAAGGTTCACGACCGATATAAGTTGGTAGACATACACCAAGGGCGACGGTACAAAAAGTACGATCCATTCGTTTTGGCTAGTCAAGCGTCCCAGGTGTACTATCTATCGTATCCGACGACGAGGATGAATGCGAGCTCAAAAGACTGGCGAGCCGTGTGCAAAGTGAAATCGAGCAAGTTTGATGTCAGTATCCAGCCAGGTTCAGATGGCATGGATGCCGCATTTCAAGAAGAAAAACCCGCGCGTTGTGGATATAACACATGTTAAACTGCACAATCTCCCTCTAAATGACCCGAACGGCGGTTTCATCGAAATTCATCTCAACATACAACTGGCTGACAATATTGAAGATGTAGACGAAGACGAATACGAGGATGAAGAGGACGACGAGCATGTAGATGAAGATGAAAATGAAGATGCGTATGAGGATGCGGATGACAATGAAGATTGACGTTAGTCAAAATTTTTATGTACCTCTTTATGTGAAAGTGTGTATGTATTGATGTACTTATACACATGTATATACATAATATGTGTCTGTAAGTACTTTATATTTTTTATTATTATTTTTTTAATATTGAAGAACGCCGACGATTTACCGACGACAAGTGTCTTCGCAAATTTGAAATAACGACGACACAAGGAATAGCGACGATACAGTAAACAGCGACGAACTCCTGTCGTTATTTCGTCGCAAAATTTCGTACTAAAACTGAAATCCCCCTTCTTCTTTCCCATTTCCCTCCACCGCGAATTCTCCCCCCCCCCCCCCACCCCGGCGAAAACTCCCTCCCTCCCCCGACGAAATCTTTCTCCCTCCCCCGCAAAATTCTGCGCAGCTGCCGTCAAACTCTCCGGTGACCTCCTTTCCCCGATTAGTTTTTTTTCCTATTTCGTTTTAATGATTTTAATTAGATATAGATTGAATTGTTTTTGTGGGTGTTGGTGGTTGGTTGTGGGCAGGGGTGGTTGTTGGCGGGGAAGGGGGTGGCTGTTGCGGGGGTGGCTGTGGGCGGCGGTGGCTGTGGCGGGGGTGGCTGGGTTGTTGCGGGGAAGGGGGTGGCTGGGTTGTTGGCGGGGGGTGGCTGCGGGCGGTGGCGGGCTGTGGGTGGGGGTGGTTGTTGGCAGGGAAGGGGGTGGCTGTGGCGGGGGTGGCTGGGTTGTTGCGGGGAAGGGGGTGGCTGTGGGCGGGGGTGGCTGTGGGCGGGGGGTGGGCTGTGGCGAGTGGTGGGCTGTGGATGGGGTGGTTGTTGGCGGAGGTGGCTTGGGCGGTGGTGGGCTGTGGGTGGGGTGGTTGTTGCAGGGAAGGGGGTGGCTGTGGCGGGGGTGGCTGTGGGCGGCGGTGGCTGTGGGCGGGGGTGTCTGGGTGTTGCGGGGTTCGGTTTCCATGTCCGACTACATATGAAGCAAGTATGTTGGTGATGTATACTTTGAAGTGTAATAAGTTGATGATGAAGTTTGATTATGTAGTTTGGTTAATCATGTCATGTTGTTGGATTTGGATTTGTCATTGTAGAGGCCATTAAGGTCGGGAAATTTCAGATAAACGAATAGGTCATGCCGAAATTTTCAAAATTATTGATATCTTGCATTAAATGTATGTAAACACTTGTCATTTTTTGGACATCTTATTTGTCTGCCCAACCAACCCTAAACTTGTTGAATGTGCATTTTAAATTTTTCACCCTTGCAGATCTGATGGCTAGTGAGGGTTTACCGACTCGATCCACCTACCCACCAGCTACACAGGCCCTCTCAGGAGAGTTTAATCTCTTCCTTTCTCAGCATGAGCTGCTTGGTTCGGTTTCGACCGCCGCTCTGGCTGCGGACGCAGACCTTTTAGGGTCTGCCGATAGGTCCGCACCCCCCAGATCTATGGAGCCACCCACACCCACCGGTTCAGCACCTCATCCGGCGTCTGATGCGGCATCGGACGAGGGTGTCATACCAGGGCGTCGTGCCCTCCCTTGGTCACATGATACCCATACGTAAGTAATGATTTATTTTTTAACACATTTTCAAATATATTTCACGCGTTATTTTTTCCTAACAACTTCACCTCTTTCAGGTTTGCACCGGACTCGAGCCAGATTTCCGGTTGCATCACTCGGTCATTCCACCTGAGGCAAGACCCAGCTGGATATGCCTAATCCCATGTCACCCCGCAGACACGTAGGTTTTACTGGGATGAGTTTCAGGTATTCAAATTTGATGAATTTCACTTTTTGATGCGTAATCGATCATTACTTTTCTAACCACATTTTTATTTTTCCTCCGTATAATAATTACAGAAGGCGTACAGCTGGACAGCTGACATCGCCCACGACGTGGAGCAGGCCTGGCGGCAGAGGGCCGCCAAACGCTACAGGGACTTCGTCAACTCGCACAAGACTAAGTGGGAGCGTGGCCCCATTTCTGCCAGGCCTGCCTTCGTATCCGAGGCCACCTGGGCGGGGTGGATAGAAGGGTGGACGGACCCTGCTACCCAAGTCCGCGGCGCCCGGAACGCGACGAACCGGCGCAGCGGCAATCTACAGGGCCCAACACCTGCCACACACTCAGGTGGCTCGGTTTCCCATGCCACCACGATGCGTTCTATGGTAAATATTTTAATATTGGATTATTTAGATTAATTGATTTCATTGGATTATTTAGATTCATTGAATTAAGTGGATTATTTAGATTCGTTGACTTAAGTGGATTATTTATATTCATTGATTTCTTATGTTGCGCTGTTGTTTTTTTGGTATTCGTATATGGTTAATTTAAGTAGTATATGTGTTCATTTGCCTTTTTCTTTTTATTTTTGATTTGACTTGGGAGAGGCCTTTAAGGCCGGGATACCTCCGATAAACGAATAGGTCATGCCGAAATATTTAAAATTCTGGATTTCACTAACATATTTTATTTCATTCTTTCAGCACGAGGAGACGGGGAAGTGGCCAGCCTCCTACGATCTCTTCTACAAGACGCATCGGAAAAAAGCCTCCGACGGGACAGAGGACTGGATCACGGTGAAGGCCTGCGACATCAGTGTAAGTAGACTACGATATCATTTGTTTTTTCCTTAGTTTGTTTTATTTCTAAACCCTAAACCCTAACAATTCTTATTCTCATTTCAGGACGAGTACAACAGATTACTCGCACATAGGGGAGAAGAGGCCAACAAGAACTGCGTTTATTGGGATGCGGTTTGGACCGTCGGCCCTCAGAATAAGAAGAAGAGGGAGGTGTACGGGGTTGGATCAGCAGCGCCGCAATTCTTTCCCGAAGTTCTGCATTCAGGTGCTTCCTCTAAGGCCAGCACCTCAGCGCCTTCTGCGACCCCCAGAGGATATTTCACGCCTGGAATCAGATCATGCGGCGCTGCAGCATGAGATGGAGACCATCAGGGCGCAGCATGAGGAGAGTGTACAGGCACTGCGGTCGCAGCTGACTCAGACCCAGCAGGCGCTGCAGCAGTCGGTTCAGCAGGCACTTCAGCAGGCGCAGCAGCAGACGATGCAGGTGCAGCAGGCGACGAACCAGCAAATCTCGCAGCTATCGCACCTCATCATCTCTTTCATTTCCAGCTCCTCGCAGCCTCAGCCTCGCCCTCCTGATGGTCACTCTTCTCCGCATGATCCCCCTCCATCTTCCTCTGCATAGTATTTCATTTTTTGATTTTTTGTACAGACTATTTCATTTATTGTATTGACATATTCTTTGTTCTTTTATATTTTCTCAGACATTTATACGGATTCCATTTCTTTTGTGTTATTTAATTATACGAACTTCAATACGCAAATACCGTATTTCTGTATAATATTCTTACAAATGATTTAATATACAAAATAAAATATATTATTAAAATTAAATAATAATAAAAACTATTTAATTAATAATATATTGATATTATTAATAAATTATAAATATTAAATTTTAATATTTAATATTAATTTAAATGATAGCGACGAACCTGCGACGAAACAAAAATGTCGCAGACCTGAAATAAAAAAAATCAAAAATTTTAAAATAGCGACGACAAAAGATATACCGACGAAAATCTGCGACGAAACAGAAATGTCGGAGACCGGAAATAAAAAAAATAAAAATTTAAAAATAGCGACGACAAAAGATATACCGACGAAACGACGACGGAAATAACAGGTTGCAGACCTGACAGAGTTTCGTCGCAATTGTGCTACGAACCGCCGACGAGCCTTTTCTCGTCGCAATATAGCGACGCTTCACCGACGAAAATCTCTTTGCGACAAGCCGTATAACGACCTGCAGATTTCGTTGCAATTGCGTCGCTATATGCCTTTAGCGACGAAAATGCGACGATTTTTGTCTGTCGCTATGTCTCTTTTTTTGGTGAAAATCCAACGATATAAACTAATGTGTGTGTATTGGTAGTAATAAGTATTTATGTGAAAAAAGTGCAATAAGTAGCATCAATTTACTTTCTAAAAGTAGCTCTAAATGTGGGTGACAACAAATTAGAAAATATTGTCATAGTTTGATTTGAACATTCGAGATAATCAAACTATTTTTACTCATTATTTATATTATTACCCTTAGTTGGTTAACGATATAAACTAGACAAACATATAAGTACTGATTGAAAGGATAGTATTAAAACTTTGGCTAATAATATATTTCTATTTATAACATGTTGACAATTTGTAGGACAAACCAAAATAGAAACAACAACAATATCCACTATATCTCAACGTCATCAAAAGCTATCTCTAGGGTCTGGGAAGGGTGAGAGGAGGCAAACAGTACTTCCATCCCAAAGGATAGAGAGTTTATTTCTAGTAAAACATCCGTATCTATATGTACCTGCATAGATGACACACTAATAAAAATATAATGTACTAGTGTATTAGTTAAGGACTTTTGATTAATTAACTCGTTAAGTTAGTCATCTCTTTCTCAATATACTTATCCTCCATGAAAATTTTCATTATCACCTTCTGTAGCTGCTTGTGACATGCAAAAATTTTCTGGGATCGATCATGCATCCTAAGCCATGACCAGCCAACGTATTAACTTTTTCTTATGTTATTTTTCCGTATCCACTATCTTTAAGATTTGTTTCTAATGATTTGTTTTTTCCAATAATGCTAAGTTTTGATCTGAGATAGGGGGACACACATATAAGATTCGATTTTATTTTTATGGATTATAAAACATTAATGGAATGGCCGACAATTCACGGAAAAGAGATCTTTATTAAAATATGTCAAATGTACAAATGGTATCGGAAATTCACTTCTTATGTTTTTTTTTTTTTTTGGATTATAGTACTAATTGTCTGAAACAAAACGGCTTTCAAATAGAGGAAGGAAAATTGGAAGTTTGTCAACAGAAAATCTAGATGACCTTAAAGAAGAAGAGTAGTAAGAAAAATAGCTATATAACCATTATATATATATATATATATATATATATATATATATATAGCTTTAGAAAAGGGTTTTCATTTCCAATGGATTTAATCACAAATTTTTTCTTGACTTTGGAATATAATGGAATAAATTAACACGACTAACTAAATTGGTTGCGCTTTTTATATTGTGAAGTAGCAGTTGTTTGACATAGTTTGACGGAATTTTTATTATGGATCATCGGAAACAACTCCCGTGTGTTTCTCTGGATATATTTGCATATATCCGTCTCACATACTTTGGTATAAACGAGAGATTGATTCTAAGAGAATAAATAATGTTGGTTTTGATGTTGTATATAGCTGTAGAAAGGCGGGAAGGAGATGGTGGTTTCTGGATGAGGAGAGCGTTACAACGGAAATTCAACCGGAATTCATGCATAATTAAGGAGCTGATGACGATAAGCAGCGTCCCTTTCTACTTAAATGCATGCAAGGCTAGAGTCCAGGCCTTGGTTGCACGGTTACTTAGGGTGGAGATAATAGATAACCTTTTTTTTATTTAACAGAAAGAGACTCAAATTCAAAACTTGGGTAAATGGAATTCACTCATTCAATATATTTATGGGCTGCAAAGCACGTTTCCGATGCACTATGTTTCTGTGTTTGCGTAAGATTTGGGAAAAAGTTGGATCGCTTCGCAAACTGATGTACGTAGTCTTACCTTATACTTTGTGCAAGAGGCTATTTTTACGGCCGATGTCACAAATCAGCAATCTTTATCAGTTGCTCTAAAACATGTCTTATGAGCAAGATAATAGGTCTTTTGTTTTTCTCAGATTGATTGTTTATATTTCTATTTTTGTTTATTTTAAAATTGAGTATCTACATTATATAAAAAATAAAGAATCAAATAGTATAAAAAAAATTGGTTGTCTATACTCTACAAATATCACAAGTTTTAGTTTTATATAGATGAATTTTGTACCTGGAATTTAAGCATGCTGCAAAATGCCAATGTTGCTCTACAGGATCATTTGTTAAGAAAATATGAAGCAGATATTGCCAAAAAAAAAAAAACGGTGTTAACGAACCGAGACGAACCAAATACTAGGTTTTCGAATTCTGATTCGTTTAGCTAAACAAACTGTTCGACTCGGTTCGTTTAGCCAAACAAACTTTAAAATTGGTTCGAGTTCGGCTCGATAACACTATAACTGTTTAAACGAATCAAACTGTTCGCGAATAGTTCGGTTCGTTTTAGAAAACGAACCCAAACAGCTGTTCGAATTCGACTCGTTTACAAACAATTACCGAACGAATACGAACCGAACTCAAACAGTTCACGAACTGTTCGTTTTGTTGAATAACCTACGGTATCCAAAAGCTGTGATCTTTTTCGTGTGTTTTAACTTTATAATATGAAGATGTCCTGATTCAGCATATTTAGCTATGATAATATGCCAGTATATATATTTGCATCAAAATTCACAGTATCCTTAGACTTATTATCTTACATTGATCCTCTTGGTTATCAACATCAACCTTGAAGCTTCTGAAACGTTACGTATGTGTTAACATGGTACAATGATTATTTTAAAGGAAAAAACTAGTTGGATGAAAGAATCTCTTGACCAATGACATTCCGGTGATTAATTAGACAAATATACTACCATAATCAAACTATTACGGACACCGTTGTCTTGCTGCTTGATGAAGCCGGATCTTCACCAAGGGTCTAAGATGACCTCAAATAAAAGTCGTTAACTGATTTGAAGAAAGCAGCTGAAATAGCCTCCTGGAAGTCCTGCACAAGGAAGCACAAATCAGAGGTCCTGGGGGTGTGACCCCGGGTAAAACCCTCCGACACTCAAGTCAGTTTGGGTCATTTCTCACTGAGAATATAATTTTGTGTGTGGAGTTAGAAAGTTCTCACAGTTCTTGGCTGAGGAGAAAATTCAGTGTATTAGCTCCAGAAGATATGAAAATGTTTCAATCCGGCTCCCTTTTCTGGTCTGCGTTAGCTTGCTTTTACTAGTTTTTCCCGCCCTCTGCCTCTGATAGCGGATGAGACGTTTGCTTGGGGCAGAAAACCTATGACGCAGTAGGTTTGCTGATGTGACTGGTAGGTCTGCAGACGTGACTAGTGGGTTGGCCGATGTGACGTTGGCGTGTACAGGATGAACAGCCCAACGTGTACTCTTTCTTTGAATTGCACTTCTGCCTGATGGTCCCACGATGTAATGATACGTTCAACTCCTTCGCCGAAGTGTAAAACCAAGGTTGGCCGAAGTGGAGGTTGAAGTTAGGTGCCGAGGTGCAATCCTTATAGCATATTCTTTGATAATATGGGGCACAACCGAAGTGCAGTCAAGGCTGAAAAGCAATGCTTGGGTGCTGAACTGTAGAAGTTATATACTTGCACAATATCTGCTGTTGACTGTCGTTGACTAACAGATGATTATTTCTGGTTTATCATTTGCCCCCAGATTTTGTGTGGCCGAGCTGATCTGTGAGGGCAGACAAATCTATTCTGAAGAGTTGATGACGTGTCTTCATTAATTGGGCAATTTTCATCTTATCTGCGCTGTATTTCCCATTAAACGCACCTTTAACCTCATAATTGATCCGTTATCCCCCCCTTTCTAATGTGAGCGCCAATTCCAATGCCTCATCATTATTTTTTCGGCGGTTTCAGTACCCGAGAAAGGGGAAAACACCCGAACTGTCGTCTTTTTGAATTTCGAACGAAAAGTTACAACTTTTCGTTTTTCCTCTTATAAATAGGGGTAATTGCCCTAATTTTTACTTGTTCTTCTTCCTTTATCCTGCGCATCGCTATTCTTCTTTTTAGTCCCGAAGCTTACACTCTCATTCCGGTGTTCTTCCTTCCAGCTCAGCCCTTCAATCCTCTGTAAGCTTTTCTTCTTCCTCATGGCTTTTGTTATTCCATCGTCTTCCTCTTCTGATTCCCAAAATAGATCAGCTCACTCTTACCTAGCTGATCTGGAAAGTGACCAAGAGGTCCAATCCTTCCATGAGAGGTCTGACTCCAGTGAGGATAATCGTCCTTTGAGGAGGTTACGCCTTGCTGGTGTATCTCCTCAGGTTGCCTCCACTTCCATAGTACCCCTGTCGTCTATTGACAGGGGTTCACCTTCTCCGGTAGTGCAGAGTTCAGCCTGCACTTTAAAGGTTGCTGACCTTTCCCGCTTTTGTACTGAGTTTAGCATAGATAGAGATACCTTTTCCCCTATTTTGCCTCTTCCTCATCAAACTGCCTATGATCCACCCGCTGGGTATGAGGTAGTTTATGAAGAATTCTTCAAATCTGGGTTTGATCTCCCTGTTCCTGGCCCTTTATTGCACATTCTTGATTATTACAACCTTAGATTACCCCAAATTATGCCCAATGGCTTGAAGGTAATTGCCAGCTATCTGCTCTACCTGAGAGCCGCTGAGGCAGAATTTGACCTTGTCGTCTTCAGGGGGATGTTTTTGTGCAAACACAAAGAAAGCTGGTACTACTTTAGTAGGAGACATCCTAATAAAGTTGTTAACCATGCCATAAACATCCCTTCTTTCACCAAAAACTGGAAAGACCTCTTTTTCTTCATCAAAGCCATAGGATTGCCTGAGAGAACCCTCTGGAAATTCGGCCCTGCAGATGATAAGAGGCCAAGCGAAAAGGCTTGTGATGAAGCCTCAAGATTACTGCACCTTCCCCAGCCCATAGACTGGAAAATGGTGAACAGGTCGGTTGTAAAGGCTGCCGACCTGGACCACATGTGGCCGTCTCACCAGTTTGAAAGCCTTGGCTCCTCTGCCTTAGCCTTAATTTTGGATATGTATTCATGCTTTAAATATCTCTGGTTCTCCTTGACGTTTCGCATGTGTTTTGAATAATCTGTTGTTGAATCTTGCAGGAACCATGGTGTCTGAAAATCTCAGCAAGCTGAAAAAATTGGTTCCCAAGAAAAGAAAAAGAGAGGATGAAAAGTCCTCCAAAACCTCATCTGAGGTGCAGGCTCTGCCTGCTGCTCCTGGTGTTCCTCCCACCAAACAAGGTAAAGATCACCAATCTTGGCGTTGATATATATATATATATATATATATATATATATATATATATTTGCTTTATTTCAGCATTTTTAACTTGGGTTTTTGTTGCAACCAAAACTTCAGTTGGCACTTCTTCTGCTGCAGCCAAGAAACCTGTTCAGACTGCAGCTCAACCTCTGAAGAAGAAAGCTCCTGAGGCCCCAGCCTTGCCCCCCAAGCTTGCTGCAAAGGCTGGGGTAGGAAAACCTCAGGCTGCTCCTCCCTCCAAGAAGGCTTCACCGCCTAAACCTGCTGCGCCAACTTCTGCTCCAGCTCTTCCTGCGCCAACTTCCATTCCAGCCTTAGCTGCTCCTGTTTCTGCTCCTCCTGTGGGGCCAATCATTAAGGATCCAAAGGATACCCCCACTGGAGGAGTCGTCTTGACTTCAGGGGAGGATGCTCCTCAACGTCCTTATGGAAAAGCCCCCTCTAAAGGAGAACCTTCACATCGGCACCGCCGAGGCTGGAAGAGGTTGTCTTACTCATTTTCTGATTCAGTTGCTCATCCTGGAGTGCCAAGAAATTAGCCAACCTGCCGGTGCTGCCCATGGATTGGAATCGTTATGCCCGCAATGACTGGGACACGGCTTTGAACGTCTATCTGAGGAACATGGCCATGGTAGGTTTCCCTCAGAATTCCCAACTTTTTCACTTAAGTTGTTGAAGTTCTCATATGACCATTTTGGTTATTGCAGTACCGAGCTCAGGAGTGTGACATGCTCAGAAGAGTAGAAAAGATGCTCAGCATGGTGGTTCAACTCTCTGAGAGCAACGCTGACTTGAAGAAGGCTAATGACGAGTTAGCAGAGATGGCAAGGCCCGAAAATTCAAGGCTGGAAGAGATAGATGCTGAGCTGAAGTCATTGAAGTCAGAGATGGACTCAATGAAATCAGAGATGGACTCCTTGACATCTAAGAGTTCCAAGCTTAAGGAAGACAAGGAGGAGTCTGACACTCGGCCTGCAGTGGCAAACTCTCAAGTAGATGAACTGAAGGAAGTTATTACCAACATAGAGCTGGTGTCTACCAAGACGCAGGTGAGTTGGAGTTCTTCCAGAAGGAATTCAACAATTGTGAGCAAGAGTTGTCCCAGCTGAAGAGCCAAATTGAAGTGGAACAAAAGAGCAAGGATGATCTGGCCCAGCAACTTGAGGCAGAAAAGAAGAGCAAGGCTGAGCTCATCTCACAGTTTGAGCTTCAAGCTGAAGAGATCAAAAAGTCTGCCGTTGCTGAGTTCAGGAAGTCCCAGTACTTTGAAGATAATCTGCTGAAGATGCAAGGCTCTGTTCTGGCAATGGGACAAACTTGCACAATTCCTCAACTTGCCGATCTCTACAACCCCGAAGCCGAAGCTATATTTGATAAACAACTTGAACAATTCAAGGAAGGGGTTGATCTCAGAGAGGCTGATGAAGAGGAGGAGTAGGATAGGATTTTTCTTTGTAATTTTTGTAGTTGTAATAGATAACTTCTTCAATGAAAATCTATTTTTCTTCAACTTTTGCTCTTCAACTTGCTATTATTTTCCTGATTTTGTTTTCTGCATGTGAGACTTTACTTGCTCTATTTTCAAAGTTTGTGCAAGTATTTGTCTTCTGTTTGTGAGACTTTACTTGCTCTATTTTCATAGTTTGTACAAGTATTTGTCTTCTGCCCTGCCAAAGTCCTTTAAATTATCCTTCGCACCAACTTTTGTCCTCGGCTCTGCCAAGATCTTTTTAGTCACTTTCACGGTTGATTTTTCCACAAGTATTGGACTTCAGCCTAGACCTTTGGCTCTGCCAAAAATGTTACGCTGCCTGAATGAACTGCAGCTCTGCCGTGCTTTAATTTTGCCATTTACAATAAATTTTAAATAAAGTAAACCTGTTACTTGATCTATTTAGGCAGAATGAAAGAATCACAGGCTGGCTCTGCCATAAAACACTGTTTCATTTAATCCTCCGCACTGCTGATATTTACATAAATGATTTACATTTTTCTAGCACTGCTAGCAAATGAAAATTGTGAAAGACTTCTTTGGAAAACCTGCTGAGACCTTGCTGAGTCGAGTCCTGCTCAGCCAGCTTGATCCTACTGAAGTGAAACACATCACTGATGTAGAAGTCTTAAGTGAGTAGAATGCCAAGTTCTTGGTAAAGTTTTGCCTTCCAAGGTTTGTAATTTATAAGCCCCGTTTGAGCGCACCTCCTCTATCCGATAAGGACCTTCCCACTTAGGGTTAGGAGTCCCAGTTGGTGCTGCATGGCTTGCTTCATTGTTGTATAATACCAAATCTCCCGCTTGATAGGATCTTGGCCGTACTCGAGAGTTGTAGTATTGAGCAATTAGATTTTTGTACTGAGCCATGCGGACATGAGCCTGCTCCCTTTTCTCTTCCAGTTCATCCAAATTCAGCCGCAACTCTGGGTTATTGGTTTCAGCAGAATAGTAATCTGTTCGAGTAGAGCTGGAACCAATTTCGGCTGGGATGATTGCCTCAGTGCCATACGCTAAGGAAAATGGTGTTTCCTTAGTGGAGGTGGAAAGGGTAGTTCGATATGCCCATAATACGCTTGGAAGCTCCTCTACCCAACTTGCTCTAATTTTGTATAAACGTTTCCTCAGACCATCCTTGATTGTTCTGTTTGCCAGTTCAACTTGTCCGTTAGCCTGAGGGTGTGCTACCGAAGTGAATCGATATTCAATTTTGAGCTCAGCATACCGACTCTTAACAGGGTCATCAGCAAATTGCTTTCCATTGTCGGATATAAGGACTTGTGGAAGACCGAAGTGGCATATGACGTTTTTTCACAAGAACTTTTTGATTTGATTTCCTGTTATTGTGGCTAAAGTCTCTGCTTCCACCCATTTAGTGAAGTAATCGATGGCGACATCCAAGAATCTGACTGAACCTGGAGCTTGGGGCAGAGGTCCAACAAGATCTATCCCCCATTGTACAAATGGCCAGGGACTTGCAATAGAGGTGAGCTCTTGACTTGGCAAATGTGACATCGGAGCATTAACTTGGCATGCTTGACATTTCTTGACCAATTCTTCTGCATCATGTCGCAAAGAAGGCCAATAATATCCAGCAAGATAGCATTTTCTTGCCAATGACCGTGCACCAGAATGATTTCTATAGATGCCTTGGTGCATCTCTCGAATGATGTAATCTCCTTCGTCTTCAGTCACGTACTTCAACCAAGGCTGTGAAAACGACTTTTTGTAAAGGTGATCGTTAAAAAGAGCATACCTTGCCACCTTCAATCGGAGACGCCGGGCTGCTTGCTTGTCCTCGAGCTGAATTCCATGCTGCAAGAAGTTAACAATTTCATCCATCCAGGTATTACAGTAACCCGCTTGCAGCACTTCATTAGCATCATAAGCACGATGCTTTACTAGCTCCACAACTATCTTTTCCCCCAAAGTTGTTGAAGTGGATGAAGCTAGCCGAGATAACGCATCAGCTCTTTTGTTGGCCGATCTGGGGATATGTTCAATACTGAAGTGCTCAAATGCCTGTCTGAGCTGCAGCACCTTAGCCAAATACTTTTTCATGTTTTCCTCTTTGGCTTCATAATCCCCATTGATCTGAGAAACAATCAATTACGAATCACTTTGGGAAATGATTCGTTCTGCCCCTAACTTTCTTGCGAGGCCTAGTCCTGCTATGAGGGCCTCATATTCTGCCTCGTTATTAGTTGATTCAAAGTCGAACCGCAAGGCATATTCAAATTCTTCTTTGTTGGGGTTGATTATTAGGAGCCCTGCTTCACAACCATCTTTGGAGGAAGACCCATTCACATATAATGTCCAGTCTGTTAAGTTGTAAAACGTTTTGATGATGAAAAGATGTTTTGAATGAGTTGAAATTATGTTTAATATTCGATGCAAGATGGGCAAAACACATTATGTCCAAAGATGGTTGAGATTGGAAGTCACTGGTTGACATCGATCTCTCAAACTGGGGACATCGATCGATCGATGTACTTCAGCCCCTGACATCGATCGATCGATGTCTGTCTGAGGACATCGAACCCTCAACCACAAGGACATCGATCGATCGATGTCACTTCATCCTCTGACTTCGATCGATCGATGTTGAACTGAGTACTTCAGTCTCTAAACCAGGTGACATCGATCGATCGATGTCACTTCAGTCCCTGACATCGATCGATCGATGTCATGCAGTGCAGGATTTTTGAAAATCTTCTGAGGACATCGATCTCTCCTTTCAGGGACTTCGATCGATCGATGTCCTCCAGAATTCAAATTTTTTGAACGTTAGAATAAAATCCAAGGTTGATTTTTGAGGTTTTCTCTTTCCAATCTTCTTCAAACTTCTTGTTGACTTTAACCCAACTTATTACATGCTTCCTTGACTATTGTATACATGTCTAAGATTCTCTAGGGTGGCTATCCAAGATCAAATCACTCCATAGGGTGGCTAGAGACTATTTGGGCATTATCTTGACATTTTTGAAGATGAAGACTTGGTGGAGAGTCTCAAAAACGTGGTGAACTTCATCTATAAATAGAGGAGGCTTGGATGAAGCAATTACACACTTTCAACATCATCTAGCTTCATTTACCATTGTTGTATATTTCTTTCATACTTGAAAATTTGTTTAAAGCTTGTCTAGCTTTTCTTTGATCTTCATTATTGTATATTGAGAGAAAAAGAGTCAAGCACAAGAGGAACCATAAATATTTGATCTCTTGCTTGTGCTTAGACTTGTGAGAAAGTGTGATCCTTACCATATTTTTTCAACCCACTGTGAGAAGTTCTTGAGGGAACCTTTGTTGAAGTTGTGAGGAAGCAAGAAGTTGTTCTTGCTAATAGTTGTAGTTGATGTGGTTGCACAAGTGTGTTGTGCAAGAAGTTGCTGTTGTTGTGGCTTACACTAAAGTGTTAGTGTAAGTGTTGCTGTGGTTGTTCTTATTGTTCATAATAAGAAGAGTAGTTGTTGAAAATCCACTTTGGAAACAAAGTGGTAGTGGAGTAGAATCATTTACGATTCGAACCACTCTATATCTGGTGTACTCATTCACTACTTCTCATCTCCATTCTTGCTCTGATTTTGAATATCCTTTTTGAGTCTAGACAAACGAGAAAATTCCGCAAAAAGAGTCAAACACTCTATTCACCCCCCCTCTAGAGTGTATTTCGGACCTAACAATTGGTATCAGAGCCTAACCTTGATTGCTTGGCCTATCTTTGCAAGTAGCAAGGTTAAAGATCATGGCAATGACAACCTCAACCTCAACCTCTTCATCTCCCAAGCCTACTGCACTATTTTCCGGATCAAACACTAAAGCTCCTATGTTTGATGCCCAAAACTATTCTTTATGGAAATTTCGAATGATCAATCATTTGAAAGGCTGTGGATTTGACATATGGAGAGCTGTTGTCAAAGGAATTGAAGTTCCTATGATTACCAACTCAAAAGGAGAATCAATGTTCAAAGATGAGGATGACTACACCGACGAAGAGAAGATAAATTTCGCCATCAATGGCAATGCTTTTGACATTCTCTCAAGTGCTCTTACCACCACTGAGCTCATTAGACTCCAAGGTCTTGAAACAGCCCATGAGGCATGGAAAAGGCTTGAAATGATACATGAAGGAACTGAGCAAGTAAGAATGGCCAAAAGACTCATGCTCATGAAGGAGTATGAGATGTTCGGAATGAAAAACGGTGAGAAGATTGAGGAGACAATCGATCGATTCACACGAATAGTGAATCAACTCACCATGGTTGACAAGAAAATCTCAAATGAAGATCTTGTCTCAAAACTCCTAAACTCTTTGCCAAGAGAATGGACACCCAAAGTCACCGCCATCACCGAATCAAAGAATCTCAAGACTCTTACCCTTGATGAGCTATCCGGTAATCTTCTTACTCATGAAATTCTCATTGATGAACAAAATAGGATGAATCCCATCAAGCCTACACAAACATCACACAAAGGATTGGTGGTAGAGTCCGATGAATCAGATGAGGAAGTTGCCCTTTTAGTAAGAAAATTTAGAAGAATGGCAACTAGAAACAAAGCTCAAGCAAGAAAATTTTTCAAGAAACCATCTAAAGAAAAGGAAGCAAGTGAAAATTGCTATAGATGTGGTCGACCCGGTCACTTCATTGCCGATTGCCACGTAAAAGAGCCGCAAAAGCAAGAGAAGAAGGTCTTTCCTCAAAAGAAGAAAGCCCTCAATGCGGAGGTAACCACGTGGGATGATCTCCTTTCGGAATCGGAAGGAGAAGAGAGTGAAGATCAAGGTGTTGGACTTGTAGCAATGGTTGACAATCCAAAGGTTCAACATACTTGTCTTATGGCGATTGAAGATGACCTTGAGGCTCTCAAGATAAATGGAGTAGCCAAAGAAGAAGGAACCAAATGGCTTATGGACAGCGGATGCTCAACTCACATGACCGGAGACAAGACCTTGTTCACCAAGCTCAAGCTCCAAGATGGTAGAACGGTGCATTTTGGCAATGGGAGAGCCAAAATCCTTGGACATGGAGAAATTGGTAATTCTTCCTTTACTATTAATAATGTACTATATGTAGAAGGGCTTAAGTATAATTTGATAAGTGTTAGCCAACTATGTGATGCTAATTTTCAAATTGAGTTTGTGAAAAGAAAATGTGTTGTGAAAAAGAACGATAAGATTGTTTTTGAAGCTATTCGTAAAAATGATGTTTACAAATTTAGCACACATGATTTGATATCACAAAATGTTTCTTGCCTAGTTGCCAAAAATGATTTGACTCAACTATGGCATAGACGACTTAGACACATTAGTTTTAAGAATTTCAAAGAGATTTGCAAAAATGAAAAAGTCCAAGGTCTTCCAAAATTAAATTTCGAAAACCATGGCTTATTTGACACTTCTCAAAAGGCAAAACTTGTTAAAACAAGTTTCAAGCCCAAAAGTGAAATCTCCACCACCAAACCTCTACAATTGCTTCATATGGATTTGTATGGGGATATTGGTACAGCAAGTCTAAGTGGAAAACATTACACCTTTGTGGTGGTAGATGACTACTCTAGGTACACTTGGGTAATGTTCCTAGCTAAAAAGAATGATGCATATCAAGAATTTGTAAAGCTTTGTAAGAGATTAGAAAATCAAAGAGAAGACACAATTAAGGAAATTAGAAGTGATAGAGGTGGTGAGTTTGGTGGAGAATTTCAAGAATTTTGTGTATCCAAAGGGTATGGACACAATTTTTCAGCTCCAAGAACTCCTCAACAAAATGGTGTTGCGAAAAGGAAAAATAGAACACTTCAAGAAATGAGTAGAGCCATGCTAAACGAATTTGAGTTACCCAAATATTTTTGGGCCGAAGCGGTAAATACCGCTTATCATGTGATAAATAGAGTTTATTTGAGACCATTTCTCAAAAAGACTCCTTATGAGCTTTGGAAAGGTAGAGTACCAAATATTGGTTATTTCAAGGTTTTTGGTTGTAAGTGCTTTATACTTAACACCAAAGATAACTTGGATAAACTCGACTTCAAAGCGGATGAAGGAATCTTTATGGGTTATGCTCAAAATAGCAAGGCATTTAGAGTATATAATAAAAGAAGTATGAAAGTTGAAGAATCAATTCATGTAAAATTTAGTGAACTCAATGAGGACAAATCAAACATTAATGATGACGATGATGATGAAACAATTGAAGTAAGCCATATAGAGAAATTTGAGAATCCAAAAGGTAATATTGTTATTGACCTTAGGATTGATCCACTTGAACCTAAGGTTGAAAATGAGGAAATAGGAGGAGATACCTCAAATTTATCGGATTCATATAAGTATAGGAAAGATCACCCTAAAGAGTTGATATTAGGTGAAACTAGCCAAGGCATAATGACAAGGAGAAAATTCAATGAAAATGCTTTTATTTCACAAGTTGAGCCTAAAAACATAAAGGAGGCAATAAATGATGAAGATTGGGTATTGGCTATGCAAGAAGAATTAAATCAATTTGAAAGAAGTGATGTTTGGGAATTAGTTACTAAACCTAGTGATCATCCCGTAATTGGCACTAAATGGGTATTTAGAAATAAAATGAATGATAAAGGAAACATCACTAGAAATAAAGCTAGATTAGTAGCCCAAGGCTATAGGCAAGAGGAAGGCATAGACTATGATGAAACTTTCGCCCCCGTAGCTAAGTTAGAAGCTATTAGGATGCTATTAGCATATGCATGCTATAAGGATTTCAAACTATATCAAATGGATGTGAAATCCGCATTCTTGAATGGAATAATTCAAGAAGAGGTCTATGTAGCTCAACCTCCGGGGTTTGAAAATCATGATTATCCAAATCATGTTTTTAAACTCAAAAAGGCCCTTTATGGACTTAAACAAGCTCCTAGGGCTTGGTATGATAGGTTAAGTAACTTCCTACTTGAGAAAGAGTTTTCAAGAGGAAAAGTCGACACTACTCTTTTTATTAAAGAACAAGGAAACCATCAATTGCTTGTTCAAATTTATGTGGATGATATTATATTTGGTGCTACTAACGATTCTCTTTGTGAGCATTTTGCAAAATTGATGGAAGGAGAATTTGAAATGAGCATGATGGGTGAACTCAACTACTTCCTTGGTCTACAAATCAAGCAAACTCAAGATGGAGTGTACATATCTCAAACAAAGTACACAAAGGATTTGCTCAAGAAGTACAAATTCGAGGATGGAAGAAGTGTGAGCACTCCGATGAGCACAAGTACAAAGCTTGACAAAGACGAAAAAGGAAAGCCGGTTGAGGTAACAAAGTATAGGGGTATGATTGGTAGTTTACTTTATTTGACCGCTAGTAGGCCAGATATTTTGCATGCTGTGTGCTTATGTGCCAGATTTCAAAGTATGCCTAAGGAATCGCATTTAGTCGCTATTAAACGAATTTTTAGGTATTTAAAAGGAACTCTGAACTTCGGATTGTTTTATCCCAAAAATGGCTGTTTTGATCTAAGAGGATATAGTGACTCCGACTATGCCAGAAATCTTGTTGATAGGAAAAGCACCTCCGGGACATGTCAATTCTTTGGAGATTGCTTAGTTTCTTGGTTTTCCAAGAAACGAAATAGTGTGTCACTTTCCACGGCGGAATCCGAATATGTATCGGCCGCTTCGTGTTGTGCACAACTACTTTGGATGATCAACACCTTGAACGATTACAATGTTAAGTTTGAAAAAGTTCCCATCCTATGTGACAATACCTCAGCCATAAGTATAGCACAAAACCCAGTTCATCATAGTAGAACAAAACACATTGAAGTGAGGCATCACTTCATAAGAGATTGCATTCAAAAAGGATTGGTATGCGTTGAGTTCGTTCCAACAAATGACCAACTGGCGGATATTTTTACCAAATCCCTTCCCACCGAGACATTCGAATCAATTAGAACAAGATTAGGAATGATAAACAATGATTAAAGGGCTAAAAATGTCAAAATTGCAGAAATCTGCACACATAGATCGATCTATGTGAAAAATCTCAGAGACTGATGTCTATAAAGACATCGATCGATCGATGTTCAGGACATCGATCGATCGATGTCATCGGGACAGGGTTTATAAAAACTGCGAAAACCCTCATTTCTTCATTTCAATACTTCGAACCCTAAAACCTCTCAGGCGAAAAACACAACCTTCGATTCCCAAATTGCAAAACTCTTGCTCAAGCCTCATTTTTTCTCTTCAATATTGTCTAAATCCACACATATTCCTCAAAATCCATCACCATATTCAAGAATTTCGCGACCTAATCTTCTCATGGCCCCAAGAACAAAAAATCATCCCAAGAGGAAGAGAACATCTCAAGGAGAAAATCAACCACATGTTCCAACGGGCTCAAGGACAGCAGGATTGCGGAAGCAACCAGAGCCATCTCAAGAACACCTAATCCGTGAGGTCAGAGAAAGTCTTCATATTCGAAATTTCCCTTGGCTTAAAACTAGAGAATATGAGAATGCACTGGCTACACCTCTAGGATCAGGTATATACACTTATATATCTCAGAGAGCTCAATTATTATTCACAGAATGGGAAAGTAGCAATAGGTCTACTATTCCATCAAAATTGCTCAAAATTGAGGACATTTTGAGCAATGCAGAATTGAAACCTATAATTGATTTGTTGTATGCTCAAAACTGGATGTTTCTATGGGATTCCTCTGAGATGGGTTCAATGTCTACTCGTTATACCCGGTTGTTCTATGCCAACTTTTGGATTGACTACCTAAATGGAAATCCATTTTCTCTAAATTCGGTTATTTATGGTCAAGTGGTCTCCTTTCACACCGCACAAATTAATGATATTCTTGGTACACCTAATGAGGGATTCAAGGATTTCGATCCTTGGAAGTGGGACTTTCACAAATACCAAGTGACTGAGAATGAAGTCAAAACCTTTCTTGGCTTTCACCCTACGAAAAACACAAATGATATGCCTTTAATTTACAGAGTTTTGCTTGCAATAGTCACTTTCTGTGTAAATGGAAAATCAGCCAAACTTCCAAGCAACCTAGACTTCTACATCACATACCGCATAGCCAGGAGAGAGCAGGTAAACTTTGGAGAAGTATTCTTTGAAAACGTGTTGGAGGCAGTTACCAAGAAATCGAAGGCACTTCCTTACAGTAATCTGATATATAGATTATTGATAAATGCAAATTTGGTATTGGATGATGAATACGAATAGGCTATTACGAATAAGGATTATTACACAAAGTCTAACATCCAGCAAATTCTTAAGTCAAGAAAGGAAGCGCAACGACGGGGTGGTGCTCCAGACCTGGAGGAAGATGAAGCTGAGAATGAGCCGGAAATACCTCCACACCCCACTGAGCCAACCGTTGAACCCCAACCTAATCCTCCAAGTCCTACCTCTAGAATTGACAAAGGAAAGGCTCCTATGGAAGAAGATAGTGGTTCTGAACTTCCATTTGATGCAGAGGCTGAGATCAATGATTTACATCGTTATCTCGATCAATGGGGGGAAGACTTAACAAAAGAGGCTGTTCGTATAGATGATTTGGAGAAAGGCTGTACGACTTTCCAGAACCGCTTAAAATCGCTAGAAACAAAAGTGGACACTGAGGTCAAGACACTCCAAACTGAGCTGAACGTGCAAAAGACCAAGTACCAGAAGTTGAAAACAAAGCTCAAAGCCGCTCTCTCCGGACTGTGTTTCTCCTCCGATGAGGAGTAGTACTTGATGATTCCCCATTCCCTCGTACTTATGCTAGTTTTGCAAGTTTGAGTTTACATATGTATCTCAAAACTTGATATTTTCTTCATGATATTTATATTTTCGTGTTGGTATCTCTAATTTTTTTTATGCTTTCAAAAAGGGGGAGAAGTTTTTGGTATTATTGGCATGCATGTTTTGGTATTGTTAGCATAATATCGTTAGCATATTTTGGTATCGTTAGCATGATGTCGTTAGCATGTTGACATGATAATTGATCTTGGTTATGTTGACATGATTTGGTTTTGGCATGACTTATTTTGCCTTGGCTTGATATAGCTTTGGATGCTAGTTGATGATATATTTTGGCATGATGGATTGTTGGGAAGCATAATTGGATATTAACATGGCGTGTTTTGGTTGGACGTGTTAGCATGATTTGGATAGGCATGGGTATTCAAATGGCTAAACTTAAATTGGTTGTTTTTTTCATCACATAATTTTGCTTGAGAAGTTGAAATTGGTATAACATGACATGAAGTCTCTTGATATGCTTTACATATTGAAATGGTGAAAATACAAAACTTGATGCATAATTTGAGGGGGAGCATGTTGGGTAGACTGATAAGAGAGCATGAACTAAGGGGGAGTTGTAAAATATCAAATTTAGTTAAAAAATCATCATGTAAAAACATTCTTTTGGATTGTGGTTTTGAAATCATCAAAAAGGGGGAGATTGTTAAGTTGTAAAACGTTTTGATGATGAAAAATGTTTTGAATGAGTTGAAATTATGTTTAATATTCGATGCAAGATGGGCAAAACACATTATGTCCAAAGATGGTTGAGATTGGAAGTCACTGGTTGACATCGATCTCTCAAACTGGGGACATCGATCGATCGATGTACTTCAGCCCCTGACATCGATCGATCGATGTCTGTCTGAGGACATCGAACCCTCAACCACAAGGACATCGATCGATCGATGTCACTTTATCCCCTGACTTCGATCGATCGATGTTGAACTGAGTACTTCAGTCTCTAAACCAGGTGACATCGATCGATCGATGTCACTTCAGCCCCTGACATCGATCGATCGATGTCATGTAGTGCAGGATTTTTGAAAATCTTCTGAGGACATCGATCTCTCCTTTCAGGGACTTCGATCGATCGATGTCTTCCAGAATTCAAATTTTTTGAACGTTAGAATAAAATCCAAGGTTGATTTTTGAGGTTTTCTCTTTCCAATCTTCTTCAAACTTCTTGTGGACTTTAACCCGACTTATTACATGCTTCCTTGACTATTGTATACATGTCTAAGATTCTCTAGGGTGGCTATCCAAGATCAAATCACTCCATAGGGTGGCTAGAGACTATTTGGGCATTATCTTGACATTTTTGAAGATGAAGACTTGGTGGAGAGTCTCAAAAACGTGGTGAACTTCATCTATAAATAGAGGAGGCTTGGATGAAGCAATTACACACTTTCAACATCATCTAGCTTCATTTACCATTGTTGTATATTTCTTTCATACTTGAAAATTTGTTTAAAGCTTGTCTAGCTTTTCTTTGATCTTCATTATTGTATATTGAGAGAAAAAGAGTCAAGCACAAGAGGAACCATAAATATTTGATCTCTTGCTTGTGCTTAGACTTGTGAGAAAGTGTGATCCTTACCATATTTCTTCAACCCACTGTGAGAAGTTCTTGAGGGAACTTTTGTTGAAGTTGTGAGGAAGCAAGAAGTTGTTCTTGCTAATAGCTGTAGTTGCTGTGGTTGCACAAGTGTGTTGTGCAATAAGTTGCTATTGTTGTGGCTTACACTAAAGTGTTAGTGTAAGTGTTGCTGTGGTTGTTCTTATTGTTCATAATAAGAAGAGTAGTTGTTGAAAATCCACTTTGGAAACAAAGTGGTAGTGGAGTAGAATCATTTACGATTGGAACCACTCTATATCCGGTGTACTCATTCACTACTTCTCATCTCCATTCTTGCTCTGATTTTGAATATCCTTTTTGAGTCTAGACAAACGAGAAAATTCCGCAAAAAGAGCCAAACACTCTATTCACCCCCCTCTAGAGTGTATTTCGGACCTAACACAGTCAGCTACTGGCTTGACATCTTCCTCCACGGATATCCCTTCAGCTAAGAAGTTTGCTAATGCTTGGGCTTTGATAGAAGTTCTTGACTTGTACTGAATATCATACTCTGCAAGCTCCACAGCCCATTTGGCAGCTCGGCCAGATGTGTCTGGCCTTAACAAGATTTGTTTTAAGGGCTGGTAAGTGACCACTACAATAGGATGAGCTTGCAGGTAAGGCCTGAACTTCCTCGCTGCCACTACGAGTGCTAAGACTACCTTCTCAGCATTGAGATATCTCACTTCAGGCCCATGTAAGATTTTACTTGCAAAATAGATGGGCCTTTGCACATTATCCTGCTCCCTGAGCAGAACTGCGCTTACAACTTCTTTGCACGTTGAGAGTTATACATATAGCTCTTCTCCGGGCAGAGGTGAAGTCAGCATTGGCACCTCGGCCAGATGGGACTTCAGCTCATCGAAGGCTTTATGACATTGATCATCCCACTGGAAAGCTGTTTTTTCTCTTCAGTACCTGGAAGAAAAGGAGAGATCTTTCGGCCGACATGGATAAAAATCTGCTCAGTGCGGCAATTCAGCCCGTTAACCTCTGCGCTTCCTTTAAATTCCTAGGGGATGCATGTTTTGTAAAGCTTCAATTTTAGCAGGGTTTGCCTGCACCCCTTCCTTGGAAACCATATACCCCAAGAACTTTCCAGTGCGTACCCCAAACGTGCATTTCTTCGGGTTTAGTCATATGTGCAAGTCTTTCAACACAGTGAAGACTTCCCTTAAGTTCTGAATATACTGATCAAAAGACCTGCTCTTGATAAGCATATCATCGATGTAAACTTCTATTATTCAGCCAATTTGTTCGCTGAACAAAGAATTGACCAGACGTTGATAGGTGGTCCCAGCATTCTTTAACCCAAATGGCATAGTTACATAACAATAAGTACCTGACTCTGTTATGAAAGCAGTTTTCTCCCGATCTTCTATTGCCATAATGATCTGATGATAGCCCTTGAAGGCATCCAAAAAATCGAAGATCTCATGCCCAAGCGTTGAGTCCACTAGCCTGTCAATTTTAGGGAGCGGATAACAATCTTTCTCTGTCCTGGTGATCAAAACCTGATTGGGGCGTATGTGATGCTGCAAGGTAAAACAAAGGTAGAAAGTCAGCACAAGTTCAGCAAGATTCTATCAAGTAATATATCAAGGGAATTCCGCTTCTTTTGCTTTATGGGCTTTGCCAAGGGATCCACGTTCAGTTTATGCTCAGCCAGATGTGAGGGAATCCCTGGCATGTCTTCAGCAGTCTATGTGAAGATAATTGCAAATTCTCTCAGCAGAGCCTGCAGCTGAGCTAGCAATTCAGACGGCATCCATGTCCCGATTTTAATGACATTTTCAGGCCGGTTTGGATCGAGGATGAAATCCTGCACCGTATCATCTGAATGCAAATGCTCCTCATCTGAAGGTATCAGTTCATCAAGACTGACTTGCTGAACTGCCTCATTTTCTGTGGTGGCAATAGCATAACAACTCCGTGCCACTTGTGTATCACCTTGTATGGTCACCACCCCCCTGGAGTGGGAAACTTCATGCTGACGTGCAGAGGTGATACAATGGCCTCTAATGCCACCAACGCTGGCCGGCCCAATATGATGTTGTATGCGGATATGTCCTTGATAACCACAAAGTCTATCCATATACACCGATAAGCGGGAGGTTTGCCATAACTGCAACTGAGCGTGACTAGACCTACTGGCCGAACTGCAGCTCCAGTGAAACCATATAACGAAGAAGTGACAGGCCTCATCAGAGAATCGGGTAGTCCAAGCTTCTGATATACCTGATAAAACATTACATTTACGCACTGCCGGTGTCCACATAAACACGTCGGACCTCCACAATTTTATCGGGAGCTAAGTGTATGCACAAGTCTATCACTAAACCTGTGTTGTTGGAGTCCAGTGGAATGGGATCTTCTGGCCCATAAGTCAATTCCCTTTCCATCTTGGCTCTTTTATATGGCAGACCTGATGAAGTTCCTGAGGAACTGTGTGCACCTCGGCCTGTGTAAGGTGGACCTCCAGAGATGGTATATATAATGGTATTGAACTGGGGCCGACCTGCAGCCCCATGCCTTCCTTGCTCCTCATCATCGTCAGTCCTACAATGCCGAGGTGGGGACTCTGGTCGGCATTTGTCCTTCTGAGGGTCTTTGTGAAAATCTAGCCGGTTGTGCAGGCGTGAGCGTGGGTCATAAAATTGCTTTAAATGACCCTGCTCTATCAGCTGTTTGATAGCTTGAGCTAGTTGCATGTAATCCTCTGTGTCATGCCCAATATCTCTGTGATATCGGCAATAAAGTTTTGAGTTTCTTTTTCCCCTAGGCCCATACAAAGGCTCTGGATCTACCCTCAGACCGTCTTTCTCCATGACGGCCAAAATATAATCTTTTGAGGCCAACAGGGGTAAGTCCTCCTTACCCCCTTTGCCTTTTCCACCCATGCGATCGAACGCATTGCGCCGATCACGGTCTTTTCCTTCATTACGCCGATCCTCCTTTTTGGAACCGGATCGGCTTTCTTGCCGAGCTCCTTGCTCGGTTTCCCTCTTCAATCTGTTTGCCTCCTCACCTCGGGCAAACTAATGAGCTTTCTCCAAGCATTCTCTTAGAGTTGTGGGCCCCTTTTCTGCCAATTGAGAAAAGAGGCGGCCAGCTCGGAGACCGTTAATAAAAGCGGCAGCTTTAACGCCCTCATTTCTGTCACTGACCTGCAGCGACTCATCTGAAAAACGCTGCATATACTTCAGGACTGACTCATCCGGACCCTGTCTCAAGGTCATTAAGTGGGATGAGTTCTTCACAAATGGAGTGCTAGACACGAACTGTGACTTGAACTTCTATGCCAGCTGTTTAAAAGACTTCACCGATTTTGATGGGAGCTCTTGGAACCATCTCCTGGACTTTCCCCGTAAATACAACGGGAAAGTTTTGCAACACAGAGGATCTGGGATGTTCTTCAGACTCATTGCAGTTTGGAACTGGAAGAGATGATCTGTTGGGTCTGTTGTCCCATCATAAGTGTCCATCTTTGATACCTTGAAGCTGTCTGGTGCCAAATATTCTGCAATATCCCAGGAAAAAGGACTTTCCTGGGCTGCTTGCACAAACTCCTGTCTGTGCTCTTCGTAGTAAGCTCTCTGCCTGCGAAGAACTTCTTCTTCCCTGGGAAAACTCTTGAAAGACTTTGACCTTATGCTCAGATGCGGTCTAGACAAAGATTCTGACTCCACAGTTGGAGCTTTAAAACTGCGCCTTCTGGTGTCCGCCATAAATCCTCTAGGAGGTCTAGAAGACTGGTTTTGGGACACCTCTTTGGGAGGAAGAGGTGGATCTTCTTCCATCTCTTGCACCTCCGGCTGTTTGCCTTTAAGCTGCTGTACTACCGCCTCTAACACGTCCATGTTCTCTGCGACATATTTCATCGCTTTATCCTTATCCTCCCTCGAGATTTTCGGAACAGGATTAGGCGATTCAGGTACCCGAAAAACCTGTTCTGGGACACCTGAGCGCGTAATCATGTGTCGTGGCTGGTTGGATGACTCACCCAAACCTTCACGGCGACCTTTTGTCATAGAAAGATGTTGGCTGTTTTAAGTTTGAATTTTTTACTGGGTTAAGGGACACTTCTTATGCCCTCCTTCTAGCGCTAAATGATGAAGCCGGATTCTCACCAAGGGTCTAAGATGACCTCAAATAAACGTCTTTAACTAATTTGAAGAAAGCAGCTGGAATAGCTCCTGGAAGTCCTACACAAGGAAGCACAAATCAGAGGTCCCGGGGGTGTGGCCCCGGCTAAAACCCTCCGACGCTCAAGTCAGTTTGGGTCATTTCTCACTGAGAATATAATTTTGTGTGTGGAGTTAGAAAGTTCTCACAGTTCTTGGCTGAGGAGAAAATTCAGTGTATTAGCTCCAGGAGATATGAAAATGTTTCAATCCGGCTCCCTTTTCTGGTATGCGTTAGCTTGCTTTTATTAGTTTTTCTCGCCCTCTGCCTCTGATAGCGGATGAGACGTTTGCTTGGGGGTAGAAAATCTATGACGCAGTAGGTCTGCTGATGTGACTGGTAGGTCTACGGATGTGACTAGTAGGCCGGCCGATGTGACCTTGGCGTGTACAGGCTGAACATCCCAACGTGTACTCTTTCTTTGAATTGCACTTCTGCCTGATGGTCCCACGATGTAATGATACGTTCAACTCCTTCGCCGAAGTGTAAAACCAAGCTTGGCCGAAGTGGTGGTTGAAGTTAGGTGCCGAGGTGCAATCCTTATAACATATTCTTTGATAATATGGGGCACAGCCGAAGTGCAGTCAAGGCTGAAAAGCAATGTTTGGGTGCTGAATTGTAGGAGTTATATACTTGCACAATATCTGCCGTTGACTGTCGTTGACTAACAGATGATTATTTCTGGTTTATCAGTGCTCGAGTCAACAACAACAAGAATGCATATTCAGTATATTCCAATGACATCAATAGCTACCGTTAGAGTATGAAGAGGGTGATCCCCGGCTTTATACGTACTTACATATATTTACATTACATGAATAAAATGACCCCCCCGGGCCTTTCTTTTTTGTGTGACAAAATTCCACCCCATTTTTACAATTTAGATGGAACTTTTGTGCTACCCCTCACCTAGGGGTGAACATAAATTATAAAAACCGGACCGAATAACCGAACCGTACTGAACCAAACCGTTTAAAACCGGACCACAGTTTTACAGCCGGTTTGTATATAAAGAAAAAACCAGACTGTTTTGTCCGGTTTGGTTTCGGCTCCAGGAATAAAAAACCATAGAACCGGACCGAACCGTTTTATAATATTATAATATATATTAAATATATAATAATCTTAACCCTAGAAACTAGAACCTTCTTCTACGTTTTCACTTTTCCGCCTCATCCAGTCATTCTCGTCTTTCTTTGAATTCTTTCCTCTTTCAAGCTGAAGCCGCCATCACTCTTTCAGTCTTTCCTCTTCGATTTCCTCTTCGATAGTTCGCTCTGTGCAGTGTGCACTGCAAATGCAAAGCAAAAAATCAATCTCTGTGAGGTCCGAAATACACTCTAGAGGGGGGGGGGTGAATAGAGTGTATGTCTCTTTTGCGGAATTTTCTGGTTTTTCTCAACTCAAAAAGATATTCAAAATCAGAGCAAGAATTGGAGATGAGAGACAATGAAAGAGTACACCGGATATAGAGTGGTTCGAATCGTAAATGATTCTACTCCACTACCACTTTGTTTCCAAAGTGGATTTTCAACAACTACTCTTCTTATTATGAACAATAAGAACAACCACAGCAACACTTACACTAACACTTTAGTGTAAGCAACAACAACAGCAACTTCTTGCACAAAACACACTTGTGCAACCACAGCAACTACAGCTATTAGCAAGAACAACTTCTTGCTTCCTCACCACTTCAACAAAAGTTCCCTCAAGAACTTCTCACAGTGGGTTGAAGAAATATGGTAAGGATCACACTTTCTCACAAGTCTAAGCACAAGCAAGAGATCAAATATTTATGGTTCCTCTTGTGCTTGACTCTTTTTCTCTCAATATACAATAATGAAGATCAAAGAAAAGCTAGACAAGCTTTAAACAAATTTACAAGTATGAGAGAAATATACAACAATGGAAAATGAAGCTGGATGATGTTGAAAGTGTGTAATTGCTTCATCCAAGCCTCCTCTATTTATAGATGAAGTTCACCACGTTTTTGAGGCTCTCCACCATGTCTTCATCTTCAAAAATGTCAAGATAATGCCCAAATAGTCTTTAGCAACCCTATGGAGTGATTTGATCTTGGATAGCCACCCTAGAGAATCTTAGACATGTATACAATAGTCAAGGAAGCATGTAATAGGTTAGGTTAAAGTCCACAAGAATTTTGAGCAAGATTGGAAAGAGAAAACATTAAAAATCTCCCTTGGATTTTGTTCCAACGTTCAAAAATTTTGAATTCTGTAACACATCGATCGATCGATGTCTCTAATTTGAGAGACTGAAGTATACATCGATCGATCGATGTCTTGTAGCTTAGAGATCGATGTCTCACAGAAAGTTCTAGGTTTTGATCTCTTATACATCGATCGATCGAAGTAGGTTCTTCTAGAGATCGATGTACACATCGATCGATCGATGTGCATAACTTCAGAGATCGATGTCTCAAAGAATGTTCCTGGATTGGTTCTGTCATACATCGATCGATCGATGTCTCTTATTCAAGAGACTGATGTATACATCGATCGATCGATGTCCTTCAGTTTAGAGATCGATGTCTCACAGTGTGTTTTTCTTACTTTCCTTCATATTCCAAGTGTTAGATTCCTTTTTGCCTTTTTCAAACCATCTTTTAATTTCATCAAAACTCTTCATATCCCAACATTCTCCCCCTTTTTGATGATTTCAAAACCAAGTTTTAAAAGATGTTTTTGAAAAATATGTTTATGCTACGAAAGAGTTTAAGACATATGAAGATCGAATCTCCCCCTTTCTCCATGCATTTTATGCTCCCCCTCAATTTATGAAATAAATTATTATGTCCAAAGACTCCCCCTCAACCAATTATACATATATTTTTATCTCCTTGCATATACCCATATGTATCATTTCATACCACGTATACTCAATCATGTTTTATATCCAGCAAGCAAAAATGTGTCGATATATCCTTCAAGCAAACATATTTAAGCAAAGCCAATATATCCATCAAGCATATGCCAATATATCAGTCAAGTAACCAAGTATGCTATTATATCCATTAAGCGAATTTGTATACCAATATATTAAGCCAATTAGCATACCATACATATTAAGCCAATTTACATACCAACATATTAAGCCGATTAGCGTACCATCATATCAAGCCGATTAGCGTACCATCATATCAAGCCAATCATATTAAGCCAATTAGCATACCAATCATATTAAGCCAATTTACATACCAACATATTAAGCCGATTAGCGTACCATCATATCAAGCCGATTAGGTAGCGTACCATCATATCAAGCCGATTAGGTAGCGTACCATCATATCAAGCCAATCATACCAAGAATACCAACATAACTCCTTCTCCCCCTTTTTGAAATTATCAAAAACCATGACATAAAAGTAGATACGATAGTCATAAAGCATACGATAGTCATACGATAGTCATAAATCATCCTAAGTTAAGCAACAGGAGAGATAATAATGATTTTACTCTAGAATTACTACGGGACACAGGGGATGAAGAAATGCTAGTTCTAATCCTCGTCCGATGAGTAGGTTAAGCCTGGGATGCATGCCTTCATCTTAGCTTTGAACCTTGCAAATTTGTTTTTCAAGGTTCCCACCTCGTGTTGAAGCTCCACGACTTGTTGTTGTAATTCTGGAATACTTGAGCTAGGTCCACTTTGTGTTCCTTCTTCAGACTCAGGAATAGGTAATTGTGTATCTCTCGGGCCTGTGTCCTCATCAGCTGCAGGTGGCTGAGCTTCATCGTCCTCTTCTTCTATTTCTTGTTCCACTCCTTTTCGGGCTTCTTTTCTTGATTTGTTGATTTGTTGAATGTTGATTTTGTCGTAATAGTCCTTAACAGAAATTTTCTCAACCTCCGAATCATCAATCTCAATACCCGACTTTCTTAGCATATAGTAGATAAGGTTTGCATATGGAAGGGCTTTGGTCTTTTTGGTGGCGGCTTCTATAACATTCGCAATGAAGATTTCTCCAAAATTTAATTGTTCCCTATTGGCTATTCTATAGGCAATATAGAAATCAAGATTACTAGGAAGCTTTGCTGATTTCCCATTGATACAGAAGGTCACAATAGCAGTTAATACCCTATATACCAATGGCATGTCATTAGTATTTTTGGTCGGATAGAAGCCTAGAAAGCTCTTAACATGCTCTTCACTTACTTCCCATTTGTTCTCATCCCAATACCAAACTTCAAATGATTCTAATCCTTCATTTGGAACTCCAACATATTCACAAATCATTCTACATGTCCATTCAATATGTTGACCATCAATTATGCTATTCAAGGAGTAAGGAAAGCCATTCACATACTCAATCCATAGATTGGCATAGAAAAGTCTGGTATACTTCTTAGACATTTTCTTCATATTGCTTCCAATCCAAAGATTTCTCCAACTTTGAGCATCTATCCAATCAATAATTTGACCTAATTCATTGTTAGAGGCAATATCCTCTATTTGTAACAATTTCAATGGAATAGTTGCTCGCTCAGTACTTTCCCATTCTATAAACAACTCTTGAGCTCTAAGAGAAATGTATGCAAATTTACCTGTTCCAAATGGCTTCTCCAAGACTCCTTTGACATTTCTTTTGATCCAAGGGAAATTTTTATAGGTAAGACCACTTCGAATCTGATCCAGAATTTCAGCTTGACTGAAATCAGTTTGTCTTTCCCTAGTTTCTCCACTCCTAGGTTGTGTGGGGGCTTGAGACCTAGAAGAATGCCCTTGTTGCATATGGCTTGACCCTTCTTCTTCAGGTTGAGATGCTCTAGCTTTCTTAGATGTGTGCTTTGATTTAGGCATTTTTGGATTTGAAGCTTAGGGTTTGAAAATAGGAACTTAATGTATGGAATGTAGTGGAGCTTATAGATGGAATTTCTTTGTTGGGGAAATTGAGGAATAGAAGAAATCAAGAGAGGATTCGGTTTTGAAGAGAGGAGAATTCGCCAGAGAGTTGCTAGGGTTGAGATAGCGTATTTCTGGTGAAGAAGGAAGAGTTCTGCGTTTTTAAGTCGACTTCAGAAATTCTGTATTCGTCTACATCGATCGATCGATGTAGAGATCGATGTATACATCGATCTCTCAGCTAGGTACATCGATCGATCGATGTACCTGTTTTTCTGAAATTTGATTTTCTTAATTTTTAAGCATTGTTTATCATTCCTAGTCTTGTTCTAATTGATTCAAAGTATCGGTAGGGAGTGACTTGGTAAAGATATCCGCCAGTTGGTCATTTGTTGGAACGAACTCAACACATACCAATCCTTTTTGAATACAATCTCTTATGAAGTGATGCCTCACTTCAATGTGTTTTGTTCTACTATGATGAACCGGGTTTTGTGCTATACTTATGGCTGAGGTATTATCACATAGGATGGGAACTTTTTCAAACTTAACATTGTAATCGTTCAAGGTGTTGATCATCCAAAGTAGTTGTGCACAACACGAAGCGGCCGATACATATTCGGATTCCGCCGTGGAAAGTGACACACTATTTTGTTTCTTGGAAAACCAAGAAACTAAGCAATCTCCAAGAAATTGACATGTCCCGGAGGTGCTTTTCCTATCAACAAGATTTCCGGCATAGTCGGAGTCACTATATCCTCTTAGATCAAAACAACCATTTTTGGGATAAAACAAACCGAAGTTTAAAGTTCCTTTCAAATACCTAAAGATACGTTTAATGGCAACTAAATGCGATTCCTTAGGCATACTTTGAAATCTAGCACATAAGCACACAGCATGCAAAATATCCGGCCTACTAGCGGTTAAATAAAGTAAACTACCAATCATACCCCTATATTTTGTTACCTCAACCGGCTTTCCTTTTTCGTCTTTGTCAAGCTTTGTACTTGTGCTCATCGGAGTGCTCACACTTCTTCCATCCTCGAATTTGTACTTCTTGAGCAAGTCCTTCGTATACTTTGTTTGAGATATGTACACTCCATCTTGAGTTTGCTTGATTTGTAGACCAAGAAAGTAGTTGAGTTCACCCATCATGCTCATTTCAAATTCTCCTTCCATCAATTTAGCAAAATGCTCACAAAGAGAATCGTTAGTAGCACCAAATATGATATCATCCACATAAATTTGAACAAGCAATTGATGGTTTCCTTGTTCTTTAATAAAAAGAGTAGTGTCGACTTTTCCTCTTGAAAACTCGTTTTCAAGTAGGAAGTTACTTAATCTATCATACCAAGCCCTAGGAGCTTGTTTAAGTCCATAAAGGGCCTTTTTGAGTCTAAAAACATGATTTGGATAATCATGATTTTCAAACCCCGGAGGTTGAGCTACATAAACCTCTTCTTGAATTATTCCATTCAAGAATGCGGATTTCACATCCATTTGATATAGTTTGAAATCCTTATAGCATGCATATGCTAATAACATCCTAATAGCTTCTAACCTAGCCACGGGGGCAAAAGTCTCATCATAGTCTATGCCTTCCTCTTGCCTATAGCCTTGGGCTACTAACCTAGCTTTGTTTCTAGTGATGTTTCCTTTATCATCCATTTTGTTTCTAAATACCCATTTAGTGCCAATTACGGGATGATCACTAGGTTTAGCAACTAATTCCCACACATCACTTCTCTCAAATTGATTTAATTCTTCTTGCATAGCTAATACCCAATCTTCATCATTTATTGCTTCTTTTATATTTTTAGGCTCAACTTGTGAAATGAAGGCATTTTCATTGAATTTTCTCCTTGTCATTACACCTTGGCTAGTTTCACCTAGTATCAACTCTTTAGGGTGATCTTTCCTATATTTATATGAATCCGGCAAATTTGAGGTATCCCCTCCTACTTCTTCATCTTCAACCTTAGGTTCAAGTGGATCAATCCTAAGGTCGATGACAATATTACCTTTTGGATTCTCAAATTTTTCTATATGACTTACTTCGATTATTTCATCTTCATCATCATCATTATTCTCGTTTGACTTATCATCAATGAATTCACTAAACTTGACATGAATTGATTCTTCAACTTTCATACTTCTCTTATTATATACTCTAAATGCTTTGCTATTTTGAGCATAACCCATAAAAATTCCTTCATCCGCTTTGAAGTCGAGTTTATCCAAGTTGTCTTTGGTGTTAAGTATAAAACACTTACAACCAAAAACCTTGAAGTAACCAATATTTGGTACTTTATCTTTCCAAAGCTCATAAGGAGTCTTTTTGAGAAATGGTCTCAAATAAACTCTATTTATCACATGACAAGCGGTATTTACCGCTTCGGCCCAAAAATATTTGGGTAGCTCAAATTCGTTTAGCATGGCTCTACTCATTTCTTGTAGTGTTCTATTTTTCCTTTCCGCAACACCATTTTGTTGAGGAGTTCTTGGAGCTGAAAAATTGTGTCCATACCCTTTGGATACACAAAATTCTTGAAACTCTCCATCAAACTCACCACCTCTATCACTTCTAATTTCCTTAATTGTGTCTTCTCTTTGATTTTCTAATCTCTTACAAAGCTTTATAAATTCTTGACATGCATCATTCTTTTTAGCTAAGAACATTACCCAAGTGTACCTAGAATAGTCATCTACCACCACAAAGGTGTAATGTTTTCCACTTAGGCTTGCTGTACCAATATCCCCATACAAATCCATATGAAGCAATTGTAGAGGTTTGGTGGTGGAGATTTCACTTTTGGGCTTGAAACTTGTTTTAACAAGTTTTGCCTTTTGACAAGTGTCGCATAAGCCATGGTTTTCGAAATTCAATTTTGGAAGACCTTGGACTTTTTCATTTTTGCAAATCTCTTTGAAATTCTTAAAACTAATATGTCCAAGTCGTCTATGCCATAGTTGAGTCAAATCATTTTTGGCAACTAGGCAAGAAACATTTTGTGATATCAAATCATGTGTGCTAAATTTGTAAACATCATTTTTACGAATAGCTTCGAAAACAATCTTATCGTTCTTTTTCACAACACATTTTCTTTTCACAAACTCAATTTGAAAATTAGCATCACATAGTTGGCTAACACTTATCAAATTATACTTAAGCCCTTCTACATATAGTACATTATTAATAGTAAAGGAAGAATTACCAATTTCTCCATGTCCAAGGATTTTGGCTCTCCCATTGCCAAAATGCACCGTTCCACCATCTTGGAGCTTGAGCTTGGTGAACAACGTCTTGTCTCCGGTCATGTGAGTTGAACATCCGCTGTCCATAAGCCATTTGGTTCCTTCTTCTTTGGCTACTCCATTTATCTTGAGAGCCTACAAAACCAAAAGGTGTATGCATTGGTACCCTTTGATGGTTGGGTCCTTTAGGGTTAGTTTTTCGACCCTTAGGCTTCCAAACGTATGTGCTCTCAAATCGAGCTCTACATACTTTCTTTACATGTCCTAGTTTGTTGCAATAAAAACACGTGGGTACAAGCTTTGGTTTAGAAGATGATAAATTTTGTTGTGATTTTCTATTGTTTGTCTTTTTCTTTAAAGACTTGGATTTAATAGAAGAAGATGATGAGTTAAATCCTAAACCGGATTTATCATTTCCAATTCTTTGATTTCCAAGTAGTATGTCTAAGTTGTTTTTACCATTTGTTAGCCTTTGTAAGTCTAACTTTAGTTTCTCACATTCTTTTCTAATTTCTTCATTTTCAAGAGCTACGGTTTTATGCATGGTAAGTATGATATCATGCTCTTGAAACATCAAAATATTTTTGTCATGCACGCTCTTATTTTCTAAAATGCATTTCTTGAATTCTTTCTTTAAATGCTTATATTTCAAATTTAATTTCTCAAAGTCATCTTGCAAATCTCCTATTTCATCATGCAAATTTGAAGGGTTAGAATTTACCTCAAGGTCATCTTCTATCGCCATAAGACAAGTATGTTGAACCTTTGGATTTTCAACCATTGCCACAAGTCCAACACCTTGATCTTCACTCTCTTCTCCTTCCGATTCCGAAAGGAGATCATCCCACGTGGTTACCTCCGCATTGAGGGCTTTCTTCTTTTGAGGAAAGACCTTCTTTTCTTGCTTTTGTGGCTCCTTTACGTGGCAATCGGCAATGAAGTGGCCGGGTCGACCACATCTATAGCAATTTTCACTTGCCTCCTTTTCTTTAGATGGTTTCTTGAAAAACTTTCTTGCTTGAGCTTTGTTTCTAGTTGCCATTCTTCTAAATTTTCTTACTAGAAGGGCAACTTCCTCATCCGAATCATCGGACTCTACCACCAATCCCTTGTGTGATGTTTGTGTAGGCTTGATGAGATTCATCCTATTTTGTTCATCAATAAGAATTTCATGAGTAAGAAGATTACCGGATAACTCATCGAGAGTAAGAGTCTTGAGATTCTTTGATTCGGTGATGGCGGTGACTTTGGGTGTCCATTCTCTTGGCAAAGAGTTGAGGAGTTTTGAGACAAGGTCTTCGTTTGAGATTTTCTTGTCAACCATGGAGAGTTGATTCACTATTCGTGTGAATCGAACGATTGTCTCCTCAATCTTCTCACCACTCTTCATTCCGAACATCTCATACTCCTTCATGAGCATGAGTCTTTTGGCCATTCTTACTTGCTCAGTTCCTTCATGTATCATTTCAAGCCTTTTCCATGCCTCATGGGCTGTTTCAAGACCTTGGAGTCTAATGAGCTCAGTGGTGGTAAGAGCACTTGAGAGAATGTCAAAAGCTTTGCCATTGATGGCGAACTTTATCTTCTCTTCGTCGGTGTAGTCATCCTCATCTTTAAACATTGATTCTCCTTTTGAGTTGGTAATCATTGGAACTTCAATTCATTTGACAACAGCTCTCCATATGTCAAATCCACAGCCTTTCAAATGATTGATCATTCGAAATTTCCACAAAGAATAGTTTTGGGCATCAAACATAGGAGCTTTAGTGTTTGATCCGGAAAATAGTGCAGTAGGCTTAGGAGATGAAGAGGTTGAGGTTGAGGTTGAGGTTGTCATTGCCATGATCTTTAACCTTGCTACTTGCAAAGATTGGCCAAGCAATCAAGGTTAGGCTCTGATACCAATTGTGAGGTCCGAAATACACTCTAGAGGGGGGGGGGGGGGTGAATAGAGTGTATGGCTCTTTTGCGGAATTTTCTGGTTTTTCTCAACTCAAAAAGATATTCAAAATCAGAGCAAGAATTGGAGATGAGAGACAATGAAAGAGTACACCGGATATAGAGTGGTTCGAATCGTAAATGATTCTACTCCACTACCACTTTGTTTCCAAAGTGGATTTTCAACAACTACTCTTCTTATTATGAACAATAAGAACAACCACAGCAACACTTACACTAACACTTTAGTGTTAAGCAACAACAACAGCAACTTCTTGCACAAAACACACTTGTGCAACCACAACAACTACAGCTATTAGCAAGAACAACTTCTTGCTTCCTCACCACTTCAACAAAAGTTCCCTCAAGAACTTCTCACAGTGGGTTGAAGAAATATGGTAAGGATCACACTTTCTCACAAGTCTAAGCACAAGCAAGAGATCAAATATTTATGGTTCCTCTTGTGCTTGACTCTTTTTCTCTCAATATACAATAATGAAGATCAAAGAAAAGCTAGACAAGCTTTAAACAAATTTACAAGTATGAGAGAAATATACAACAATGGAAAATGAAGCTGGATGATGTTGAAAGTGTGTAATTGCTTCATCCAAGCCTCCTCTATTTATAGATGAAGTTCACCACGTTTTTGAGGCTCTCCACCATGTCTTCATCTTCAAAAATGTCAAGATAATGCCCAAATAGTCTTTAGCAACCCTATGGAGTGATTTGATCTTGGATAGCCACCCTAGAGAATCTTAGACATGTATACAATAGTCAAGGAAGCATGTAATAGGTTAGGTTAAAGTCCACAAGAATTTTGAGCAAGATTGGAAAGAGAAAACATTAAAAATCTCCCTTGGATTTTGTTCCAACGTTCAAAAATTTTGAATTCTGTAACACATCGATCGATCGATGTCTCTAATTTGAGAGACTGAAGTATACATCGATCGATCGATGTCTTGTAGCTTAGAGATCGATGTCTCACAGAAAGTTCCAGGTTTTGATCTCTTATACATCGATCGATCGAAGTAGGTTCTTCTAGAGATCGATGTACACATCGATCGATCGATGTGCATAACTTCAGAGATCGATGTCTCACAGAATGTTCCTGGATTGGTTCTGTCATACATCGATCGATCGATGTCTCTTATTCAAGAGACTGATGTATACATCGATCGATCGATGTCCTTCAGTTTAGAGATCGATGTCTCACAGTGTGTTTTTCTTACTTTCCTTCATATTCCAAGTGTTAGATTCCTTTTTGCCTTTTTCAAACCATCTTTTAATTTCATCAAAACTCTTCATATCCCAACAATCTCCAGTCCTCCTAGTCTCCTACCCTAATTCCAAATCGGTAAATCTAAATCTCCTTTGGCTGTAGTTCACTGGGTTTGTTACGTTTGTGGTCTGTGGATGCTTTGAACACAACGATGAAGCTTACCCATTGTTCCACTAGCAAGGGCTGCGACAGGCAGTTTATGGAGGCCATTATGTCTTTTGACAAGATACCCATTTGCATCATTAAGCTTTAACCTACCTAACTTCAAGCTTCAATCTTTACCCTTTAATCATCACTCCTTTAATCCATTTTTCAGTTGTAACTGCTCCAAGAAGCATAAAATATCTGATGTGTTGATCAATTCTTCGAATAAAAAAAATCCCAACTTGAAATGGCGCACATACAGCTTAAGCGTGAGACCTGCTTCAGTTCTTGTTCCAATTGTTAAAAAGGTTAAAGCTTTCGCTTTGGAAGCTTCAACTAGCAAGTGGGTATGAGTATCTGCTTTCTGTAGCAGAAGGGATAATTTCTCTTCGGGTGGTGAAATTGAAGGAAAATGTTTGCAAAATGGATCCTTTGGGATGGCTCTTCTGAGTGTAACCTCTACAGCAAAGGTTAAAATAAGCCCTTTTGTGGCAACATTAGCTGCTAACCCAACCTTTGTTTCGGGTCTTTTTGCTGGGGTTATAGCGCAATTTGTTAAAGTGCTGTTGAATTTCTGGGTAGAGAGGAAATGGGATTTCAGATTATTTTTGGCTTCTGGGGGAATGCCTTCTTCTCACTCTGCTATCTGTACGGCATTGACTACCTCAGTGGCACTTTGCCATGGAGTGGCGGATTCTTTGTTTCCAGTCTGTTTGGGTTTTAGTTCAATTGTCATGTATGATGCCATTGGTGTAAGAAGACATGCTGGAATGCAAGCAGAGGTGATTCTCTTTCATTTTCAAATGATAAATTTGGCAAAGTTCGAGTCTTTTTGCTTCCTACTTTGTCAGTTTGTTGTTTTTTTTATTTCCTCTTTTGTGGTTAAACAGTACATTCAGGAGTAGTGGTGGTAGAATCAGTATGGGTATATTTGCATTATTGCATTATTCTGGCTTGATTAATTACTCTTGCATTGTTGGCGAAAACCCTGGCAAATTAGGTGGATACATTAGTTATTTAGTTTGTCTTTCTGATGGGTATTCCTGCTTTGGTGCAACGTTTTGGTTGTATATTTTAAATGCAGAGTCTTGGCCCTGTGTTCAGATACAGTCTTTTTGTTGATTCTGTAGCTTGATGTAGGTTGATGAGCTACTTCACCGTTGTTATGCCAGCAGATTTGAAACCGTAAAAAACCGAAACCAAACCAAACCGAACCAGACCGGTCAAACAGTTTGTTGACCGGTTCTGGTCCGGTTTCGGTTCCTGAATTTCAAAACCGTTCCAAACGGTTTGGTTGACAACATACGCAAAAACCGGCCGGACCGGACCATGTACACCCCTACCCTTACCTCATAATAAAAACCATTATCTTATAGAGAGGCTATTGCCGCTATCATCTATTTTTTAACAAAAAAAAAATGTAAACAATAGCTGCCTTACAATATTTGTGCCTAAATTCCACGTGGACGTCAAAAATACATTGTTAGATGACGTCTAACTTCATTTTGATACGGTAAAACTTTTTAATTAATAAAGTAAATACTGTTAAGTCATTATGTATCGAGTGTTTGATTGGAATCAAACTCTTTAACTCTTGAGATGGAGATATTGTTTACTTGTCTCTCACATTTCTCAGACCTTAACGGTAAATTTTGTTGTTATTGAGATATAGTGGGTATGATTATGATTTTGGTAAGCCATTTTGTCAACCATTTACATGAACTTGGTGTAATAATCACATGTCAGCGATTCTTTCAAAAGCTTAGCCATTTCTAGTACTATTTTTGCATTCCTCAAGTTTATATCATACATTCAGCTGTGTAATAAACAACCTTTTCAAAAAAAAAAAATTCTTTTTTTGCCGTCGATTATAACTTGTCTTTTCCCGTATCCTTTCAACAGATGCATTTGAATTTTACGCTTACTAAAGTTTTCTCATTAGTCAAAGTTTATATTTCACACTGCAGGCCTTAAATAAATGATCACCATAATTAAGACATGGATGTGACATGGAAGGAGACACAAACGAGTAAAGACAGAAAGCTTTTTTTTGTCGAACAATAAGTTATTGAAATTGAATATTTTCAGAAGAAAGAAAATCTCACATCTCTTTGACCTTCTAAGTGATTGAATCTATTGAATTTGACCCATCTCTTAAACTACACATTGCCGTCAACCTCAAACTTAAGATATTGATTTGGAGTTGATTCAAATGTTTAGTAAATTTTATTTCTTTTCATTTTGAATTTTTTTTATATCAAGGGATTGAGACTTGGACCATAGAATCGCCGTCTTCAATAGTGTCTTTCAGTGTCTCACGATTGATTATCCCATTCTGTATGTATCTATGACTGTTTTATAAAAAATTATTAGGTCCATCAAAGCATGTACGCTTCTGTATATGTTTGAGTTATATATATAGTGTATTTACTTGGAGAAAGAAACTTAGACATGATACAAGACGGAAAATTATAATAAAAAAAATGGGAAAGGTTATGGATCCGTATATAATTTAGGTTCAAACCAGGAGAGACAGAAAGTAAGTCAAAATATGAGGTCTCCAATCACACGTTGCCACATGTACAAGAAGCTCTTTTTTAAAAACAAAAAAATTTTAAACCTCTTACCTTTTTTTGTACACATGGCAGCGCGTGATTGAATGCCTCATATCTTGCCTCACTTTCTGCCTCTCTTGATCTCAACCGGTATAATTTTCTATGGCATCATATTGACATGGACTGTAATCATCAAGCACTTCATCTACGAGGACCTTTCATATGTACTCATCCTCGTGTAAGTTATGTTGAGATTTTGATATTTTTTTCTTTTCAGTGTTATGTGTCGATTTAAGACGTTGTTCACGGGTAAATCAATAAGTTAGTAAATAGTACCCTCCCCATCTCAAAATATAAGTTTATTTTAGTTTTTCAACTGTCGCTAAAAAAACAATGTTGACTTATATTTTGAAATGAAGTTAGTATGACTTTGGGTTCTGACATGACTTGAATATTTTTCAATATAATTGAAACTCCGTCACACTTATTCTATCACATGTAATAAATTTTCAGGTTCGAGTTCTGGTAAATGTTGTGTGGGTGGTCGGAGTCATGCAATTGAGCATTAGCCTCCACCTTGTGAGAGACTTGTACCAATGCTTTTTTGTCTAAAAGACTTCTGAATGATTCTGATTTGTTTCTTCCAAATAGTTCTATGGGATTGGAACATAGGAATGGACAATAGCTTTTTCACTTCAAATGATGGGTGCGTTGACAAGGTTTGACCGCCTGGGTCCAAGGGTATGAACTCAGCTGAATACTTAAAGCGCGAGCAGATGGAGCGAGTCCAAAAGTGCAATTGTTTTTGTTTGAAAAAAAACATTTATTTCACTTAATTCATCTGATCATTGTTCTATTCTTTCATTTAACTGAACCATCTATTAATTTTTTTCCCCAGATATCATCTTCAAATGTATTTGACAAGCAAATTAATTGATGACGCATAAAAAGATTATGTTAAACTAGCTGAAAAAGCACAAAGTCAAATTACCTGACAATCCAAAATATAAGAGGTAAAGAGTACAAAACACATCTTGTAGAGAAAGTTGCATTCAATTAAAGTCATCTTAGCTCAATAGTTAAAAGTTATTTTATATTTAGCCATAATGGCATGATGAAAAGAAAAAGGAAAAAAAGTGAAAACTATTGAGAAATTATCGCTTCTACATGATTATCGTATCATTCCAATAAAAACGGGACATATGTCATGTTAAAGGTGAAAGTTGTGATCAATGATTCGTAATAGGTTGATACTGGCACTGTGCATTTGTGGTGGTAATCAGTGATTGGAACAACTAACTGATGAATTCAGTTGGTTGTGGAGTGAATGAGTTGCGGGATTGTACAACGGAGGACGCTGTTGCACTAGGCAGAGGAGGTGCACAATGTGCAGTGAGGAAGAAGATGCAGGAAGTAGGCAGGAACAGTTTAAAAGTAGCGAAATGACGATTTTGCCATTACTTCAGGTTTTGTATCAGTATTGTATTAAGGGGTAGTTTAGTCCTTTTGCTCTTTATCTCCTACGCAAGGTGTATATGTTTGTTATTCTGTACATCAGACGGTTAATCATCAAGAATTGCGAAGCATTTGAGCATTTTCTCTCCAAAATTCTCTCTGCCATCGCGTGTTATTTTCTGCACAATTGTTTTCCATGCGTTTAATTTCTTGTGCGGATGCTTAGTTCTTGAATTCGCTGATGTTTCTCTTGAAGATCGATGTAAATTTCACATGGTATCAGAGATTGTCCATGAACTTTGGAACTTTCATGGCGTCAAACATGAACAATAAAAGTCCGATGTCAGCCTCTACATCCAATTCTGCTATTGATCCTGTGGATGATTCGTATTTCATTCACCCAAGCGATAATCCGTCAATGGTGCTGGTTCAGCCGCTGCTTGACGGAAGCAATTATCACAGCTTGAGTAGATCTGCAAGAAGAACATTGTAATCGAAGAATAAGGTTGCGTTTGTGGACGGATCAATTGAGAAACCAGCAGAGAACGCTCGCAGGTACCATGCGTGGCTTAAAGCCAATAATATGGCAGTTTCTTGGTTAGTAAACTCTTTAATTCCAAACATTAGACAGAGTGTTGTATGGTTAGATTCTGCGGTTGAGATATGGAATGATTTAAAGTCTAGATATAGAAATGCTGATTCCTTTAGACTTTCTAACTTACAGGAAGAGTTTTATGCCATTAGACAAGAAAACAACAGTGTAACCGAATACTATACTAGGCTTAAGGGTGTTTGGGAGGAATGGCTAGTCTTCAGATCCATTCCTGCTTGTTCATGCCGTAGATGTATTTGTAATCTCACAGTGGAGATTAATAAGTTTGTTGAAAATGATTGTGTTATTAAATTTTTGAAAGGATTGAATGATGACTTTGATGCTGTAAAGTCACAAGTCTTCCTATCTAATCCGCTGCTAGATTTGAAAAGTGCGTTTGCAATGGCTGTAAAGTTGGAGAGAAACCTGAACATTCTGGTGCTCAAGGACACTTTAATAATAGTCCTTCATCTTTGATGAATGTGAATAATGCATCTAGGAATAATATCTATGCTCCTGGTGTCAACAATAAGTCTACTGGTAGAGATTAGAAGAGAAGTGGAATAAGACCTTATCAAAATAATTCCAAGGTGCCTGTGTGTAGTTATTGCAATAAGTTGGGGCACACTGTTGATAAATGCTATAAGAAACATGGATATCCTCCGGGATTTAAGTCCAAGGCTCAAGTGAACATGGTTAGTAATGATGGTGGAGCAAGCCAGCATGGTGAAAGGATCAGTCAGACAGACTGTGATGAGGAGCAGAATCAAGGCAGTGTGAGGTCACCTGTCCTGACCCAAGATCAGTACGCTCAATTGATTCATTTGTTACAGGAGCATCAGGAAAGCACCAGCAGAGGTGTTGCTATGGTGCCAAGCAACACAGGTGCACATCATGCCATCGTGTCTGCACAACAGACTATAACTTCTGCAAAGGAATCAGGTAAGGCATTACAATTAAATTCAAATATATGGGTGTTGGACTCTGGGGCTAGTGATCATGTCTGCTCTTGCATCAGCCTATTTGAGTCTTATACTTCAGTTAATTCTGTCTCTGTTGAACTACCCAACAAATCCCTTGTAGAAGTCACACACATAGGCACGATAAAAGTAAATCCACATTTGACCCTTACCAATGTTTTCTATATTCCTGCATTTGCTTTCAATCTCATATCCTTGAGTAAACTCACATATTCAAACAAGTTTGAAGTTGTATTTAAGTCTAATTCTTGTTTGATCCAGGACCTCAGAACCAAGAAGAAGATTGGTTCAGCTGAGGTAGATCAAGGCTTGTATTACCTTCATGGAACCTTCAAACCAGCAATCAGACACACATCCTGCTACCTTCCCATTCCTTTGGCACATGCTGTCACTTCTTCAGACGCATTGCTGCGGCATTCAAGGCTGGGCCGCATGTCTTGTAATCCCTGATCCATCCCTGCAATGTACTGTGTGTCCTCTTGCTAAACAGAAGAGGACACCTTTCTCTGTTTCTGAATCTGTAGCTTTGGGTCTGTTTTCTCTTGTTCATATGGACATTTGGGGCCCATACAAGTTCCCTAGAATGTATAAGCAACGTTACTTCCTTATTGTTATAGATGATTACAGCAGATATTGTCGGGTCTATTTGATGAAGTCCAAGAGTAAAACTAGATCCATTGTACAAAGTTTCTATCAATATATTTCAGTTCAATTTGATGCAAAAATAAAGAAGATCAGAACTGATAATGGACCTGAATTCATGATGAATCAGTTGTATGCAGAAAATGGTATGTATTCAGAAGTTCTACACCTCAGTAGAATGGTGTAGTTGAAAGGAAGCACCAACACATCCTGACTGTAGCAAGGGCACTTAGGTTCCAGTCATGCCTTCCTTCCTCATATTGGGGATTATGCATTCAACACTCAGTTTACCTCATAAATATAACTCCCACACGTGTTCTTCATCAGAAAACACCATATGAGATGTTGTACAAGGAAGTTCCATCATATAAAGATCTAAAGGTGTTTGGTTGTCTGGCATTTGGAACCAACACCCAAAGACATAAGGAGAAGTTTGCTGCAAGAGCTAAGAAAAGTGTATTTTTAGGGATGCCTTACAATACAAAAGATACATCTTACAAGACCTTGATACCGAATGTGTGTACATATCCAAAGATGTTACCTTCTTTGAGACCACATTTCCATTCAGTTCTCAGAATTCTTCTGCACCTGAAAATTCAACCATATCAGATCCTATGTCTTCCTCAATCCATTATTTGGAAAATGAACCACCTTGTCCTACAAATCCTCTTCCATCTGAAACAAATAATCAGTCACCGAATCCCCTTCCATCTGAAACCAATAATTAGTCACCCTTTCCAAATTCTCAGCACACATCAAATCCTGTCCATACAGGTCCTCAGTCACCTCTGAATCTTGATGCATCTGCAAATTCACATGAGTGCCCATATGCTCAGTCTGATAACTGTAATACACCCGTGGAAGGTGGAAATATCACTATATAATTACCACCTATTCAAGAACCATTACTTCATGACAGACCACATAGAAACAAACGATTACCTATCTATCTGTAAGATTATCATTGTAACACCGTTATCTCTCCTGATCAGCATCATAAACATACTTCACCACATTCACTCAGCAAGATCATGACTTATGCATCATTAACTCCAAAGTACAAGTCATATATCTTGAGTTTAAATGCACATACTGAACCTAATAACTATGTAGAAGCTTCTAGTTTGTATGTGTGGCAGGATGCTATGGCTACTGAGTTGGCAGCGTTGGAGGCTAATGACACATGGACTGTGGTACCCTTACCTGCAGATAAGAAGACCATTGGCTGTAGATAGGTCTATAAAGTGAAACTGAAGGCAGATGGCACTATGGAGAGGCACAAAGCTAGGTTAGTTGCCAAGGGATATACCCAACAGTATGGCATAGATTATATGGACACTTTTTCTCCAGTTGCAAAAATGACTACTGTTAGAGTAGTACTGGCATTAGCAGCCAGATTTCATTGACATCTTCATCAGTTAGATGTCAATAATGCCTTCTTACATGGTGATTTGCATGAAGACATCTACATGTTACCCCCTCCTGGCATGACAGTAGATGGTCCAAATATGGTTTGTAAGCTCAACAAGTCACTGTATGGTTTAAAGCATGCAAGTAGAGAGTGGAATGCAACTCTGACCAGTTTCTGTTGTTAACGGGATTTTATCAATCTAAGTGTGACTATACTCTCTTTACCAAAACTGTTGAGACAAATTTCATAGTACTCTTGGTGTATGTTGACGATATTATAGTGGCATCCAGTGATGAAGGTCTTATAGATGAGATCAAGCAGGCACTGCACCAGGAATTTCAAATTAAGGACGTGGGCCTTCTCAGATTTTTCTTGGGCATTGAAGTGGCTCAGGCAATGGGGAGGATTAGTGTGAATCAACGGAAGTATACTCTGGAGCTTCTGGAGCAGGCTGGTTTCTTAGAAGCCTAACCAGCTAAAAGTCCAATGGAAAGTCATCTTAGCCTGACACACAAAGATTCTCCAGAGTTGGCGGATGTGGCGCATTACAGGAAGTTGATAGGGAAACTCATTCATCTCACCATCACTAGACCTGACATTGCATTTACAGTCCAACAATTGAGTCAGTTTCTTGACTGCCCTACTGAGAATCATCTTAAGGCTGCACATAGACTCCTTAGATATATTAAGGGTACCATAGGACATGGACTGTTGTTTCCTAGAAATGGCAATTTGAAGCTAAAAGCCTTTGTGGATGCTGATTGGGCGGGTGTCATGAGACTAGAAGATCAGTCACGGGGTATTGTGTTTTCTTTGGAGATGCTCTAGTTTCTTGGAAAGCAGAAAAGCAGACAACAGTATCCAGATCATCAGCTGAGGCAGAGTATAGGGCTATGGCGATGGTGACTTGCGAGATACAGTGGCTCCTCTATCTTGTGAGTGACTTGGGACTGAAGGATCAAACACCAGTAGAAGTGTTTTGTGACAGTAAAAAGTGCAATTTACATTGCTGAGAATCCTGTTTTTCATGAAAGAACAAAGCATATAGAAATAGATTGCCATGTAGTAAGGAACAAAGTGCAAGAAGGCATGATAAAATTGATGCCAGTACGTACAGAGATGAAATTGGCTGACATATTTATGAAGGCCTTAGATTCTAAGAGGGTGGCACGGCTGATAAGCTTACTTGGAGTTCATAACCTCTATGATAAGCTACGGTTGAGGAGGGATGTTAAAAGTGAAAGTTGTGATCAATGATCCGTAATAGGTTGATACTGGCACTGTGAATTTGTGGTGGCAATCAGTGATTGGAACAACTAACTGATGAATTCAGTTGGTTGTGGAGTGAATGAGTTGCGGGGGTGTGCAACGGAGGAGGCTGTTGCACTAGGCAGAGGAGGTGCGCAGTGTGCAGTGAGGAAGGAGATGCAGGAAGTAGGCGGAAACAGTTTAAAAGTAGCGAAATGAGGATTTTGCCATTACTTCAGGTTTTGTATCAGTGTTGTATTAAGGGGTAGTTTAGTCCTTTTGCTCTGTTATAGATGATTACAGCAGATATTGTCGGGTCTATTTGATGAAGTCCAAGTGTGAAACTAGATCCATTGTACAAAGTTTCTATCAATATATTTCAGTTCAATTTGATGCAAAAATAAAGAAGATCAGAACTGATAATGGACCTGAATTCATGATGAATCAGTTGTATGCAGACAATGGTATGTATTCAGAAGTTCTACACCTCAGTAGAATGGTGTAGTTAAAAGGAAGCACCAACACATCCTGACTGTAGCAAGGGCACTTAGGTTCCAGTCATGCCTTCCTTCCTCATATTGGGGATTTTGCATTCAACACTCAGTTTACCTCATAAATATAACTCCCACGCCTGTTCTTCATCAGAAAACACCATATGAGATGTTGTACAAGGATGTTCCATCATATAAAGATCTAAAGGTGTTTGGTTGTCTGGCATTTGGAACCAACACCCAAAGACATAAGGAGAAGTTTGCTGCAAGAGCTAAGAAAAGTGTATTTTTAGGGATGCCTTACAATACAAAAGGATACATCTTACAAGACCTTGATACCGAATGTGTGTACATATCCAAATATGTTACCTTCTTTGAGACCACATTTCCATTCAGTTCTCAGAATTCTTCTGCACCTGAAAATTCAACCATATCAGATCCTATGTCTTCCTCAATCCATTATTTGGAAAATGAACCACCTTGTCCTACAAATCCTCTTCCATCTGAAACCAATAATCAGTCACCAAATCCCCTTCCATCTGAAACCAATAATTAGTCACCCTTTCCAAATTCTCAGCACACATCAAATCCTGTCCATACAGGTCCTCAGTCACCTCTGAATCTTGATGCATCTACAAATTCACATGAGTGCCCATATGCTCAGTCTGATAAATGTAATACACCCGTGGAAGGTGGAAATATCACTATAGAATTACCACCTATTCAAGAACCATTACTTCATGACAGACCATATAGAAACAAACGATTACCTATCTATCTGCAAGATTATCATTGTAACACCGTTATCTCTCCTGATCAGCATCATAAACATACTTCACCACATTCACTCAGCAAGATCATGACTTATGCATCATTAACTCCAAAGTACAAGTCATATATCTTGAGTTTAAATGCACATACTAAGCCTAATAACTATGTAGAAGCTTCTAGTTTGTATGTGTGGCAAGATGCTATGGCTACTGAGTTGGCAGCGTTGGAGGCTAATGACACATGGACTGTGGTACCCTTACCTGCAGATAAGAAGGCCATTGGCTGCAGATAGGTCTATAAAGTGAAACTGAAGGCAGATGGCACTATGGAGAGGCACAAAGCCAGGTTAGTTGCCAAGGGATATACCCAACAGTATGGCATAGATTATATGGACACTTTTTCCCCAGTTGCAAAAATGACTACTGTTAGAGTAGTACTGGCATTAGCAGCCAGATTTCATTGACATCTTCATCAGTTAGATGTCAATAATGCCTTCTTACATGGTGATTTGCATGAAGACATCTACATGTTACCCCCTCCTGGCATGACAGTAGATGGTCCAAATATGGTTTGTAAGCTCAACAAGTCACTGTATGGTTTAAAGCATGCAAGTAGGGAGTGGAATGCAACTCTGACCAGTTTCTGTTGTTAACGGGATTTCATCAATCTAAGTGTGACTATACTCTCTTTACCAAAACTGTTGAGACAAATTTCATAGTACTCTTGGTGTATGTTGACGATATTATAGTGGCATCCAGTGATGAAGGTCTTATAGATGAGATCAAGCAGGCACTGCACCAGGCATTTCAAATTAAGGACCTGGGCCTTCTCAGATTTTTCTTGAGCATTGAAGTGGCTCAGGCTAAGGGGAGGATTAGTGTGAATCAACGGAAGTATACACTGGAGCTTCTGAAGCAGGCTGGTTTCTTAGAAGCCTAACCAGCTAAAAGTCCAATGGAAAGTCATCTTAGCCTGACACACAAAGATTCTCCAGAGTTGGCGGATGTGGCGCATTACAGGAAGTTGATAGGGAAACTCATTTATCTCACCATCACTAGACCTGACATTGCATTTATAGTCCAACAATTGAGTCAGTTTCTTGACTGCCTTACTGAGAATCATCTTAAGGCTGCACATAGACTCCTTAGATATATTAAGGGTACCATAGGACATGGACTGTTGTTTCCCAGAAATGGAAATTTGAAGCTAAAAGCCTTTGTGGATGCTGATTGGGGGGTGTCATGAGACTAGAAGATCAGTCACGGGGTATTGTGTTTTCTTTGGAGATGCTCTAGTTTCTTGGAAAGCAAAAAAGTAGACAACAGTATCCAGATCATCAGCTGAGGCAGAGTATAGGGCTATGGCGATGGTGACTTGCGAGATACAGTGGCTCCTCTATCTTGTGAGTGACTTGGGACTGATGGATCAAACACCAGTAGAAGTGTTTTGTGACAGTAAAAGTGCAATTTACATTGCTGAGAATCCTGTTTTTCATGAAAGAACAAAGCATATAGAAATAGATTGCCATATAGTAAGGAACAAAGTGCAAGAAGGCATGATAAAATTGATGCCAGTACGTACAGAGATGAAATTGGCTGACATATTTATGAAGGCCTTAGATTCTAAGAGGGTGGCACGGCTGATAAGCTTACTTGGAGTTCATAACCTCTATGATAAGCTACGGTTGAGGAGGGATGTTAAAAGTGAAAGTTGTGATCAATCATCCGTAATAGGTTGATACTGGCACTGTGAATTTGTGGTGGCAATCAGTGATTGGAACAACTAACTGATGAATTCAGTTGGTTGTTGAGTGAATGAGTTGCGGGGTTGTGCAACGGAGGAGGCTGTTGCACTAGGCAGAGGAGGTGCGCAGTGTGCAGTGAGGAAGAAGATGCAGGAAGTAGGCGGAAACAGTTTAAAAGTAGCGAAATGAGGATTTTGCCATTACTTCAGGTTTTGTATCAGTGTTGTATTAAGGGGTAGTTTAGTCCTTTTGCTCTTTATCTCCTACGCAAGGTGTATATGTTTGTTGTTTTGTACATCAGACGGTTAATCATCAAGAACTGCGAAGCATTTGAGCATTTTCTCTCCAAAATTCTCTCTGACATCGCGTGCTATTTTCTGCACAATTGTTTTCCATGCGTTTAATTTCTTGTGCGAATGCTTAGTTCTTGAATTCGCTGATGTTTCTCTTGAAGATCGATGTAAATTTCACATGTCAAATCTGTAAGAAAATAAAACCTATAATTCTGACTTCGATGAAGCACCAACAACATTACCTCATTGCCTTAGAGGCTTCCGCCTATGACATGGTATGAGAAAGTCGGATGTATACAAACATACACATGTGTTAGAAACACACAAACGTTGTTTCCCGATGACCCATAATGAAAATTGCGTCAAGCTGTATTGATCGACTATTATTTCACATTATAAGAAGCGTAACCAATTTAGTAAGTCATTTTGTTTTATTACTTCATATTCCAAAGTCAAAGAAGAGTGTGTCTTTGACTCCATTAAAAATGGATGGATTTCGATGAAGGACACTCCGATAAATAGATAAAGTAGAATAAGAAGACCCCCCAGGGCCTTGGACGGCCGGCCAGCAAAATCACCCACGTCACTATGCTCTTTGTTTTTTTATATAATTATTGATGATAAATTTCAACAAGGAGTCAATATGGTGATATGTTTGTCATTATATATTTGATAAAAGAACAAAGGACGGTTTTCTATGAAAGTGAATAATTTCTACGCTGTAATCTTGTCCTTATACGCTAAGAAGATTCCTCCTTATTGCCTGAATTGTCCCTAAACGATTAAAAGATTCCACACTAATTTTGTGTGTCGTGAGCTTAAACGACTTCAGCGTACGTATTGGACTAACGATGATCTTACAAACGGATCGGCTACATGAAAGAGTAAAAAAAAGACGTTTTTACTGTATTATACTCCTGCATTTGTACAAGGTCTGGTAAGGATTCGGATCGCTTCGCGATCTGATGTTCACAATTTTACCCTACACTTTGTGTAAGAGGCTCTTTGCGCGTCTCGAATCCGTAACCTTAACGTCACAAAGCAGTAAGATTAAATAAATATATTTGGCATATAGTAAATATAGACCCAAATAGGTAGTATTACGCTGTGTCACTAATAAATGGATGTTAATTAGATCACAATTATTTTTATTTGGTCTACAGGATCAATTAGGGGTGAGCAGCGGTCCGGTTTCGGTTATGACGATTCCGGAACCGTTAGAACCGGGAACCGTTTAGCATGTTATTTTTAGAACTGAACTGGAACCACAAAACTGCAGAACCGTAGAACCGTGGAACCGTTTAAAACGGTTCGGTTCCGGTTCAGAACCGCGGAACCGTGAAAGAAAGAAAGTATTTTTTTTTTTGAAAAAATGGAAACCAACTCCATTAATAACTCACCCTTGTCATTTGGCAACACTCAACAAAACAAAACAAAAAATGAATGCAGAAAACAACACATCAGAAGTAATAACTAATAAGCAAAAATGAATGTTGCTTAAATGACTAAATGCCCAGTCCATATCCTGTCAAGTCATACTATTTTTTTTGTAAATTTGTCAAGTAATACTAATGATATCAAGAAACAAAGTGAAACATTGTTCCACGTCATCATCAAAAAGTTAGAGATACATAGTTTCCATTCAATTCCATCATCAACAAATTAGTTGGATTTTGCATCCTTGAACTTAAAATTATCTCGGATGTAGACATACAAGAAATAGGAAGGAAATCTTAACATATTTGATACTCGAGAAAATTAGATGCAACAATAAAATGCAGATTTAGAACTTCCTAATATAAAATTTTTAACCATATGAGTCAGTTTTCATTTCACGCAATGTAACAAGTCAATGGCGCAAGTTTTCCCCTTTATTTTTTTTAAAAAAACTATTATTTGTTATTTATATTAAAAAAAGTAAAATATTATTATTTATACGGTTCGGTTCCGGTTCTAACGGTTTGGAAAAATTAAGAACCGAATTGGAACCGTGAAGCAGAAAAACAATTCTGGAACCGAAACGTGAAACTTAAACGGTTCCAATTCGGTTTAAAATCTATATTTTCGGTCCGGTTTTGGTCCGGTTTTACGGTTTTCAGTTTTTTTGCTCACCCCTAGGATCAATCATAGTGCATGATTTTCATCTTGCGTAAGGAGAGATGTGGCGAACTGCAAATATTTGTGGGACCATGTTAAAACCAATTCATGTCCCTAATGTCTGTTATATACAAATATTTCGAACTATTGGATTTTTTTTATAAAAGAAAACATCCAATATAAATTTATAAACCTAGACACATAACTGAGTGGAGGTCCTTTTTTTTTTAAAAAAGAAAACTCTTCGAACCCTCCTAAATATAAAATTATATCGTTTTGTTTTTGTTTTCTTAAGAAAAAAACACAAAGTACACCTTGTTATGTATGACAAAATTCTATTAATCTTCGGAAAGGATCAGAATTCCATTTATAAAATAAAAATAAAAACTCCACATATTGATCTCCTATAATTGTGAACAGAATCATATTGGCCTAGTTGGGTTAATGGTTTTCATGGTGATATAGTGCTTATAAGAATAGTTGAGATAAGACATGTTTGTTGTGAGAGACTTTAAAGTATCTTACCTAAAAATATTTATACAATAATTTATCAAGCTATGATACATAAAATATACAATAAAATTCGTTTTAATCTTCATAACTAGTTCTTTAATATAATGTAATTGATCATTACAAATTTTTATATGATAAAAAGTATGGAAAGAAAAATGATAAGTTAAAAGTTACGTTTTAAAATGTGTATGGAGATTTAAAGCTTGAGTTTGGGGAATAAAGCCATAAACAAGCAGGGCCATTTATCCTATACTTTAGAAACTTCACTTGTTAGACTTAAATTAGCGGAAACAAGTCTATGATATGACCCTATTTATTTTAACTTTTATTATTATTATTATTATTATTATTATTATTATTATTATTATTATTATTATTATTATTATTATTATTATTATTATTATTATTATTATTATTAAACCTTGTCCTTTATATCCCTCTCTAACTCCGTCTAGCACAAATTTTTTTTATTTTAATTTTTTTGACTGTTCCAATTTGTTTCTCTATTTTGCATTATCTAACCCAAGTAGTCACATACTTTAAATAGTTTTACCAGATTGTTAGGTTCGAGCCATTACGGGCAGACAACAGAATACCTCTCTATTGATCTTATTAAAAGAAAATCAAGAGAAACATTATTACTAGCCTTGATAAGAAATGCTTGATCAAGATTTGAGAACTTCCCTGTTGTTTTATTTGTTGATTTTGGTAAAGGTGCTTTTAAGATTGACCAACTGTCATATATTCGGGATGAGATCTTCTCACCCCACTTTTCCTCACCTCATTCATGACCGCGTAACACGTGACAGCAGGGTAGGTTGGTGATGCTAGATACGGATGACCCTCATCTAGCCTCTCCACCCCCTGCTACCACGTGTCGTGTGGTGACGCGTGCGGTGAGGAAAAGTGGGTGATGGGATCCTATCCCCATATATTATGCGGGTAAGAGACTTTCTTATTTCTAAAAGTTTACCTAAGCTTAACTTTCTAACCATGTTGGATTTGATGCTGCAATAATTTCCACATGTATGATCTAACCCAATGGGACTTCAAGTTAAATAAGAAACCATCTTAAGGAAGAATGTAAAACCCTGCAATTGTGCAATTTATTTGACATAGTATAGTTTGATGAACTGAGATGGTTTGGGTATGTCATGAGGAGACATACAACGGTGTCGGTCAGAGTAGTTGAAAGCCTTATTATGAAGGAAAGAGGAGTAAAGATGGGCTCAAACTAACTTTGGATGAGCGAATTAGACATGACCTACCTCTCTGAGAACATGGTTCAGGATAGCAGTTCATGGAGTCAGATGAGTAATGTTAAGGAGGTTTACACATGATATAGAAGCACGTTAGAGTATATGTAGGGGATTAGATACTCTCTATAATTTAGGTTGATTTTACACTTTTTTGTTTTTGTCTTTGTCTTTCATTATGTATGCATATACACGGTTATGCCTATTTTAATATTAGAAGCATTTCTATTTATGTTTACTAAATTCCTTCGCTAGCACACTAGCACATCATATTCCTATTATTGTGTCATCTATGCAGAGATATATAGAGCCGAGATCTCACTGGAAGCAAACTCTCTATCTTTTGGGATAGAGGTATTGTTTGTCTGCCTCTCACCCTTCCCAAACTTTAACGATATCTTGTGCTTTCATCGAGATATTGTCGGATATAATTGTTTTTTGTAGTTGATGAACTGAGCTGATGTTTCGGATTACCAAGGTCACATGTTATTTTGAGCCACAAAGGTTATACCATTTAGCATTTATAAGCCAGTTTTGATTCAATCTAGCAAGTCTTAAAACTGGGTCGAAGAAAATTATCTAAGGGTCATTAAATTTGGTTTAATTAACATTATGCAAAGGTTAATGTAGCAATCCGTCCCCAGTCCTAGTACTCGAAACGATTCACATGCTGTATATCGCTAAGGAAAATACAAGGCATCAAAGACGAAACGTATACACGTCCACGGAAGTCAAAATAAAAATCCTCGAAATCATCAATAACATAAACGAAAGTCAAAAGTCTAGGTCAAATCTATTATAATATCGGAAATAGAAATAAATAACTAACTACGTCTTCCAAATATCTAAGCTGAAAAATCCACAAGTCGCTAATCCTCAAAGTCCTTAGTAGCCACAATCAATCGACTCTCATTATCAGTGTCATCCTCTATGTAAACCCACTCGAATTCCTGATCATCTGAAAAAAATAGCGAGGAATTTATCAAGCCGAACAGCTTGTTTAACTAAACGAATCCGAATTCAAAAACATAATATTCGGCTCGGCTCGATTTATTAATCAAAACATACTTTCTTAAGAAAAGAGGGCGGAGAGCCTCCATTTATAAATGATGCATCTTGCAACGTTCCAAAAGTCTCCCAGACAAAAGCAACTCAAAAACACCAACAGAGGGAGGTGTGGGGGCATGGGGCTGGATGACCATATGCCATATGATTCGTGGGGAAGTTGAATTCCAAGATGACCATGTGCTTGAACTTTGGCACAATTAAGAAAATGGGATTTTCAAGGAACACAGTCGCCTAATCCCTTTACACAACTGGAGAGAGAGAAAAAAGTGAGAAAAAGAAAACCTAATGGTTATCCTAATCAGCTATACATGCAAGAGTTTATTAGTATTAAAAGAAATGAACCCTCCATTATGAGCTCCTTTTGAACTAAACAATGGCATATGCAAGCTCCTTCCCACCGTTAGACATCGGGATTGGGATCTCCTAACCCCCACTTTCCTCACTCCCTTTGTGACCACGCGACACGTGGCATCAAGACCTGCATCTAGCCTCACCGCCCCCCTTGCTGCCACGTGTAGCACGGTCACGCGTCACCGCACCCTTTTACGGTGAGAGGATCCTATCACTAGACATCGGACCACTTCTCACTTTACCAAGAATTTTCACCTTCTACTTTCATGTGATGGGCATTATGTGATTACTAGGTTCTAATCTACTATAATATAATTGCATTCTTTTCTCTTCTTCTTATCATTCGAAATTACTCTAAATGTATCGAAATATAAGTCTATTTTGATTTTTTTAATATAATATAATTTATACTATGTTGAAATACTAAAATAGATTATATTTTGAAGCAAAAATAGTAGTTTTTTTAAAGAAAAACACTATAATGTGTTATAGAACATTTGTCTTTGTATGTTTGATTAAAAAATCTTGTAGGTCTTGCTCTTGAACTTTACCAAAAAAAATAACAAAGCATACAACATTTTCCACTAGCTTCTCCAATGCTATGGTTACAAATAATAGGATATAGGAAATGCATGCGGGGGAGAAAATTATGATTGACACGTGACATCATATTATGAGTTATACTTAGTGAAACACAATTATATGTTTAACCAAATCGACATTTACACAAGTCAGATCGTCCATTAGACAACTATTATAGATTTTCTTTGGTATAAATTGGAGTTAGTCCGCAGTTATACATGTCAGTAACATTTTATAGTCAAAGGTCAATAGAAATATGACGGTGACGATTCATGAGCAATAGGTCGTCTACTTAAATTCAAGTATGAGAATCAAAAAATACTTTTAGTCATTTCAGAGTGGCACTAATTTGTGAGTATATAAAGAAATAGCTCTGTGAAATATGGTGAAAGAATTCGATTAGACTAATTCTCACTACATGGACAACTCAGTTTTGACATAATGACACTTGGCGTTCAAGAGTATTTAGTAACAATTAAAATTTTGATACGAAAAGACTAAGACAGCGAGTATAAAAACATATAATCCACAAAAATATGGTAGAGGTTCTTTAGATTTATGGATACACAAAAACCCTAAAAGAGACAGATTCTCGTTATTTTTTAATTAAATATAAGATATCACCACAAAATTGACTTGACTGTAAGAGGATTTTTCTAGAAAACACTACTTGAGGACCTCTAACATTGTTTGTTTTTGCAGATTCTCGTAAGGGTTTCAGTATAATTCCAGTCATTATCACACTTAAAGATCCGATGATGAATCTAACTTCATCATTTTGGCGCTACAGAAAGGGCCTTCTTATCTTTGTTTTCATTTATTGTTCCAACAAAATTATTAACAATAGTGAGAACAAATCCATATGAAAAATAAAAATCATCTCATCGGCAGAAAAATCAAGGAAACAATAATATGTTAGAGAGGACATTAACAGACAAGGTTTTGTTACTAATCAAGGTGGAGGAGTCTTAATTCCAGAAGAACAAATGCATGCCATTTCAATATTTTGTTTAAAAAGTAGGAGTATTTCAAGCTATGGTGGAATAAGTTAAAGGAAAAGCTCTATACATTCCACATGTAAATAATGATTCGTTTTGTAATCATCAAAGAGGACAAAGATCTAAGGAATGCTCATCAAGGCCTCCAAGAGATGAGTACATGAGAAATGTAGATAATGACAAGGGTTAAAAGCCTCAAATTAATATACATTCTCTCAGAAAAATCCTCTCAGAGTCAGGTCACACCAGGTAAGTATGTGAATCTTAATTCATGGCTTATGTATCGCCATGAGAGTTCTGAAGATGGATCACCTTTAGGATATTAAGGTTATACTCAAGCTATGCTGGAAAGTCCATTTTCTAAAGAAATTGATGAATTTGTTGCTGTTGAGATTTTTAAGGTGCTAAAGATTGACACCTATAATGGCACATTGAATCCAAGATATCATCTTTTTCAATTTCAAACAACAATGAATGTGAAAAATGTACCAGATCCTTTGAGATGTAAGACTTTTTTAGTTTATTTGAGAGGAAAAGCTTCGAGATGGGTTTAAAAATTACCAGCTCGTTCAATATATTCATTTAAGTTATTGGCTTTGAGGTTCAAGGATCAGTTTGTGTCCTTAAAACCCTTTATAAAAAAATCTTCTCATTTAATGTCCTTAAAACAAGGAGTTGAGGAATATGTGCTCTAATATATGCAAAAGTTTAAAGATGAGTCTTTGGAGATAAGAGATAGTGATGATGGGGTTATAGTTGCTGCGTTTATAAATTACTTGAGACCAGGACGTCTATTTTGTTAACTCGCTGAGGAGAATCTCAAAACTTTGAGAGCATGCTTAGAGAAAGCTCATCAATTTGCTCGAGGTGACTGGGCAAATAGATTCAAGAAAGAAGTTAAGTAGGCTTATTGTGGGGTGGCCGAGTTGACACGAGAAATGATGATCAAAAAAATTCAACGGAGAAAGGCAGTGGCTTTGATCGATTAGGAGGCAAAGACAAAGAAGGTTACCTCTATTAGCTTCAAAAGAACGTATATTTGCCGCAGTGGATAAACATGGTTTATACGAAGATCCATCGTCGCTGACAGGGCCGAGGTACAAATGAAATTCTAAATTATATTGCAAATATCACAGAAACATTTGTCACAATGTTGAAAATTGTATGTAATTGGATAAAGCGATAGAGTAGTTCATTGAAAGGCGTCATTTAGGGCAGTTTTATGATAAGAAGTCTAGATTACATTCCATCGACCTGTATGTAATGAATAATACCGAGAATATCAACCTTATCATCAAGATAGGTATGATGACAGTGACCCTGTAGGTCATCATAAGGTGAATGCAGTTATAGTCGCGATCTTTCAACGACCAATAATATCAAGGAATAAATTATATTTAGCTAGTATCTTCAGTTATGAGTTGTCTCATAAGAAGGCTAAATTTTTAGATGCTCTAATTTACAGACCAGAAGATCCAATACTTCAAGGATATGAGCATGAAATAGTAATAATTAAGATCCTTATCAATTTAATACAAGATAATGTCATAGCAGCACGTCAACCAGCATGTCCTTGAGGTTGCAAGATCTGTTATTACGCCCTGTTTCAACTCTATTGTTTTAGTTTTCCATAGTGACTTGTCAACCACCAGGTCTAGTAACATTATCAGTCACCTTTGATGAGTTTCTAAATTGTAAAACCTTATAGGTTGATTTTGTTGTAGTCTAAGAGAGGTCGACATAGATTATTATGGTAAGGAGGCTAATATTGATCGAGTTGAAAGCTATTGTATCTAAATTTCATGTTAGCATGAAGTTTACTACTCGAGCTGGAGTTGCAAGAGTGCATGGAGATCTTCAAGTAGCCCAAACTTGCTATGCAACCACCGTTAAAGGAAAATTGCCTCTATAACAAGCCAATATTGATGATGTTGTTCCCCAACTGAAGAGAAATTGAAGTTTGATGATGTGGTTCAAAATTCTATCATCGATCTAGAAAAGCCAGATAATGTAATAAAGATTAGAGACGTGGATTCGAACCGAAAATTTACATTAGCTCCAAGATTTGTTTAGAGAATTTACAATGATTTTTGCATGGACGGTAGATGATATGTTGGAATCCAATGACTTTTACATAGCATAAGCTGAATGTAGATTCAAAAGCAAAGCGATTCAAGCAAAAGAAGAATAATTTTTTTATCGCTGAAGATGTCCGTAAGTTATTGGCTGTTAAGTTCATCATATATGTATTCTCTCAACCTTGATATTATTTGAAGAATGTGTATAGTTACACAGATTTGAACACAACTTGTCAAAAAGATTATTATCCACTACCTAAAATCGATCGATTGCAATATTCAACAATAGGGTATGAAGCTTCCGATTTCTTGGATGCTTTTAAAGGCTATCGTCAAACTGCTATGCCCAAAGAGGATTGAAAGAAAAAATCTTTCGTACAGAGGTCGGCACCTACTGCTATGTTACCATACTGTTTGAATTAGAGAATATGGGGGCTATTCATCAAAAGCTAGTAAATTAACTTTACATTAAACAGATCAGCAAAATTAAGGAAGTATACATGATGATATGCTCATCAAGAGCAAGAGTCTTGATGTGTATGTCCAAATTTAAGAGATTTTTTTGTTATCATAAGATATTCAAATAAAAAGGTCATTCCCGGTGCACTAGGCTTCCGAGTTTGTACATGGTTTGGGGAGGGATCGGATCGTTTCGCGATCTGATGTATGCAACCTTACCCTACATTTTGTACAAGAGGCTGTTTCCACGGTTCGAACTTGTGACCTTAAGGTCATAAAGCAGCAACCTTACTAGTTGATACAAGGCCCGTCTTCTATCTTAAGAGATTCAAATATGAGGTTAAACCCTAAGAAGTGTACCTTCGGAGTTTGTAATAGGAAATTCTTGAGTTATATGGTCTCAGAAGATGAGATTCAGGCAAATACAAACAAATTTGAAGCTTTAAAGGCTATACATCCACCTTGGAGCGTTAAAGATATACAAAGATTGACCAGAAGGATTACTACTTAAAATAGGTTTTTGTCGAGGTCAGTAGAAAGATCACTCCCTTTATTTCAAGTTCTGAAGATGAAATCATTATTTGATCATAATAAGAAATGTAAACAGGCTTTCGATGACTTAAAAAGATATATGAAAAATTACCAACATAAACTTTGCCAATTCCGAATGAGGTATTTTTTGTATATGTGGTTGTTTGTCATAAGACAGCTAGTGTAGTTCTATTAATGACATAAGAAGATGAGATTCAAAAACCAATTTATTTTATGAGTAAAGTTTTAAACAAACCCGAGATCAGATATTCAAATACACAAAAAAAAGTCTTATCATTGGTGACAACTGCAAGGAAGCTCAAACTATAGTTTCAGGCTTATCTTATTGTGGTGGTAACAAATTAGCCTTTTAAAAATTTTTATCAAGGTCAGAGATGTCAGGTTAGACAACCATGTGAATTGTGGAGCTAACATAATATGAGATGGATTATCGACCTTGGACTTTAATTAAAGTTAAGGCCTTAGCTGAATTTATCCCTGAGAGGATTTCAGTAGAAGATGAGCAACCAGAGAAAGATTAGTGGAGGGATCATCTTTACGATATGGCAGTGGAGCAAGCCTCCTAATCATAAGTCCGAAAGAAAAAATAATGTGAATATGCAACGATATTTAATTTTAAAATTACCAATAACGAGGCCGGGTATAAAGCTTTGATCCTTTGTTTAAATCTTGCAAGAAAGATGGGAGCTAAAAAATCAAAGTGCGTAGTGATTCTAAACTTATTGTAGCTCATGTTAATGGAGATTATGAAGCTAAGGAGGATCAAATGTATAAATATTTAGCAAAGTTTGAGTCGCTTAAATATATGTTTGAGAAGTTTGAAATCAAGTACATTTCTCGCTCAGATAACAAAAGGGCGATGCTTTATCTCATTTAGTATCGTCTACTCTAAAATTATAGTAGAGCTCATTAAGCGTCGAGCTTATGAGCAATCTGAGATATTACAAGTGGATTATCAAAATACTTGGATGAAATTGCGAATTTCCTAAACTATGGTATTCAACCACAAGATAAGCAAGCAGCTCAAAAGCTTTGTATCAAAGTGGCTTTCTACGCACTGTTTAATGGAGTTTTGTATAGGAGATCATTTTCACAACCCTAGTTGAAGTGCGTTTCAGAAGAAAAAGGAGATTAAATTTTTAGAGAGATTCACATATACATTTGTGGAAATCATTCTGGTTCAATGTCACTAGCTGGTTATTATTTTTTTGGTTAAAATGTAAATAGTATTAACCAAGAACCAAGCATCACAAAAGGGGATGCATCCCATACAATCCAAACAAAGCACTCTAGCTAGAAGTTGCCCTCAAAACTAGAAACCAAGCAACCATTCCCAGGGAGAAGGGAGTACAAGACCCTATACAAATGAGTTTGGATTCTATGTAACACATCCTCGGCCACCATGATGGAGCCATCAAAAAGAAACTTGTTTCTACATTGCCAAATGTTATATATCGCAGCAGCAACACATACTTTGATTGCGTTAGCCCTGAAAGACTTCCTTTTTAACCTCCATTTAGCCCAAACCAAGAATCTTGGGAGACAGTGAAGCGAGCCAGGAAGCTTGAGAAAGGTTAGAATCTTACTCCAAATTGGACGAACCACTTGACATTTGAAGAACAAATGCATGACAGATTCTGTTTCATGACAAAAGAAACATCCATTATCAAGGATAAATGGCAGATTATCCTTGGTGCCCAATTTTCTTTGAACCGCCAGCCACATAATAAACGCATGTTTTGGAGAAATTGCCGCATCCCAAACCAGAGAATGCCAAGGCACATTAGGCGCCGTGTATCTGAAGAATCCATAAGCATCTTTGGGACGCATCTTCAGTAAGCTCACCCACCTACCAATGAGATCAAGAGCCTGGGCAATCCCACCTTGCTTTTCAATCAACTCATCCCTTATTCTTAAAAGCATCTTAATAAGAGGTGAAAAAGACTGCTTGATAGTTGCAGTCCAAAGACTTTGCTCCAGCTTATACCTTGAATTAATCCATTTCACCCAAATAAGATCTTTCTTTAGATGCAAGTCCCAGAGGTTTTTAACAAGCAGAGCTTTATTCCATGATTTGAGCTGCATGATACCTAAACCACCTTCATTTTTTGGGAGACAGATTTGCTTCCAGGAAACTTTCGCTCTTTTAAAGCCGTTGTCATTACTTCCCCACAGAAAATGAGTGCAAATCCTATTGATTTGATCAATAACCTTCACTGGGAAAGGCAAAGCACTAAGACAGAAGCAGTTGAGACCTTGGATAACGGATTTAATAAGTACAACCCGTCCAACATAAGAAAGATGTGCATTCTTCCAGAAATTAACATGCTGCAGCAGTTTGTTTAAAAATGCAGAATAATGCACAAACTGCAGACCATAATTTGCCAATGGAATACCAAGATACTTGAAAGGAATTGATCCCTGGGAGAAACCTGGACAATCAAGAATATTAGCAGTAGAGTTTCCAGCACCAGCATTATAGAACTTAGATTTTGAAGCATTAATTCTCAACCCCGACACAGCAGAAAAGTCATTTAACTTTTCCATGAGCTTTGAAATAGATACCGCGTCCCCTCTACAGAACAACATTAAATCATCCGCAAAGCTCAAATGAGTGATATTGAGATCCTGACATTTAGGATGAAAATTAAAGTCATGATCAAACTGGAGCAGGTTCAAGGATCTGGACAGGTATTCTAAGCCAATAACAAACAGAAATGGAGAGAGAGGGCAGCCCTGTCTGAGTCCTCTCTTTCCTGTGATTAGTCCCGTTGGAGCACCATTAATAGAAATAGAGAATGAAGTAGTTGTAACGCATTGCATAATCCAATTAATAAAGATTGGAGGGAAGTTCAAAGCAATAAGCATGGAGTTCAGAAACTCCCAACTGATTGAGTCAAATGCTTTGTGGATGTCAATTTGAAGCATTGAACGTGGAGAAACATTTGCCTTGCCATAATCCCTGATAAGTTCTTGCACCAGAAAAACATTTTGAATCATAGATCTTCCTTTCAAAAAACCAGCCTGTGAATGATCCACAAATTCAGACATCACAGCAGCAAGCCTACCAGCAAGAATCTTGGAGATGGTCTTGTAAATAACATTACAACAACTGATAGGCCTATAATCATGAACACTAGAGGCCTCCACAGACTTGGGAATAAGAGCAATCAAGGTATGATTAATCTGCTTAAGGATCCGTCCATTTCTGAAGAATTCAAGCGCAGCACGGGTAAAATCCTCACCTACAATGTTCTAAGCCTCTTTGAAGAACTGTGAGCTGAACCCATCAGGCCCAGGTGATTTATCATTAGGAATAGAGAAGAAGGCATTTTTGATATCAGTATTCGAAACATGCTCAACCAAAAAGAGAGAACCAGAAAGGGATAATTTTGGTCCAGAATCCATAATACTCTGATTAATGCACTGAACATGTGAAGAAGAACCAAGCAGTGAGGAATAATAGTCAATAAATTGATCAGCAACTTGAGTCAAGGAGGTAGAGGAAGAGCCATCACTCATTTGTATACAAGTGATGCTCCTCTTAGCAATATTCCTTCGAATTAGAGAATGATAAAATTTGGAGTTCCTGTCACTAAGCATCAAGAAGGAACCCTTTGCCATCTGAGAAAAATATAATCTCTCCGCCTCAAGCAATCTAAAAGCTTTTTGTTTAGAATCCCTTAACTGAGACTTCCAAACCAGAAAACCCCAATTGCTAGAAACCTGATTCTGCAAAGCATCCAGATCCTTCACAGCACAATCAGCTCTAGACGAAATGTGTGAAAAATCTTTCCTGTTCAACTCTTTAAGAGGTCTTTTCAATCTTTTCAGTTTTTTGCAAAGGATAAACATGGATGTACCCATAATTGGCACATCCCAAGAGTTAGAGACAATAGCTTAAAATTGTTCATGTTTCACCCACATGTTATAGAATTTGAAGGAATAGGCCCTTGAAGCAATAGGCATCAGCTGAATGATGCATGGGGAATGATCAGAAAGACAACCCGAATTCAGGAAATTTGAAGTTGCATTTGGAAAGCACTCAAAAAAGGGGGCATTGACAAGTACCCGGTCAAGCTTTGATCTAACCGTTCCGTTATCCCAAGTAAATTTACATCCCATGTACCTCAAATTCATAAGACCATAAGACATGATGCAATTTAATTGGTCCTGCAACTGTTGAGCAGAGACCAATCTACCTCCTTCTCTTTCATCCACATTCAGAATACAGTTGAAGTCACCAAGAACCATCCATGGTGAGCTGATATGAGAATGTTGATCAACAATTTCATCCCATAATAATCTTCTATCCTCCAAAGTGTTGTAAGCATACACGGCAGTTAAATGAGAAAGTCTACCAGTAACAAGGCAATTTATGTTGCAAAAAATGGATTGAGCAGAACTAGCAACCACGTTTAAGGAGATAAAAGAAGGGTTCCAAATAATGAGAACTCTTTTCCCTGGATGCAAATCAAAATTATGATCAGATTTCCAGGAGCTAAACTTAAGTAACAATTGAGAAAGCATATTTGCATTTAACTTGGTTTCTAAAAGAATAAGTATATTAATATTGTGCTTCTTCACAAAATGAACCAAACCCTTCTGTTTGGTGGGCTTATTGCGGCCCCTTATGTTCCAAAAGCTTAAAATCATTGAAGGAAGGGGGAGACAGAGCACCCAACAGGATTAAGTTGATCCTGCCTCCTTTTGTCAACCCCTAATTTTTTATTCTCTTTTGCTTTCTTTTTAGAATGAACCTGAACAAAACCCTCATCCTCAAGTTCCTTTAATCTGTGAACATGAAATAAGTCATAAACTGGAGAAGGGCTCGTATGCCCACTGGAAGATCCAGATGGCAATGGAGGATCAAAAGCAGCAAGAAAGGAGTTATTTTCCTTATCAGAGCAAATCCTAGGAGGCACCTGTACTCCCAAATCCTTGTCACTGGTATTAACCTCAGACACAGTGCCAGCAGCATTTGTAGGATTATTGGCCAAAGTATCATTAAAATGAACAGATTTCTTTCCTCCAACAGACTTTGGAACCCAAGCCAGAGAACTTGAATGCATGTCCATTCTATCTGGCTTAGGTACTTGATGCAGAGAATCTGCATGTCCAACCTGCTTACAAGTGGTACAAAACAAGGGAAGCCTCTCATAAATCACCTTTTGCTTAATCACTATACCCGTTGAAAGATTGATTTCAATATTTTCAATCAGTGGCTTACTTAAATCAACCTCAACCAAGGCTCTTGCATATCCCCAAACTTCACGCTTTGCAGTAAGTAAATCAGCCATAAGAGGCTTCCCAATTTGATGACAAATCTTGGAAAGAAAAGTTTCCTTCCATAAAGAAACTGGCAAATTTGGAAACTTGATCCAAATAGGCACAGAAGACATTTCTTCAGGCCCAAAATCAAAAAAAAAAGTGGCATTTTTTTGAGAATCAAGATTCTACCATAAGAAAAGTATGGTCCCGCAGACAAAACATTCTTCATATCACATTCATCTTGAAACTTGAAAATAACCCATCCCGTAGGATAAAAATCAACTTTGTGCTTCACCTTCCAAGACTTTGCCAATGTATAAACCGCTTGCTTTCCAGGCAATCTCCCCGTAAAATATCCAATTAAACAGCATTTGAGTTCTTCATCAATTTGCACATCATTTACATCAAGATGCACAACCCCACACCTTTCCTCTTCCTGTTCAGTAAACTTCATACAACTACCATCATTCCTGTTAGTTGGAAAAAGAGAGTTCCAAGTTTTAAAAGGAGGATTCTTTGAGGAAGACGCTCCTTTGTCAAGCCCCTTACCAGGATTCAATGGTAAATTTTTCAAAATCTGGACATTAACCACTGGTTCATCAGAAGGCTTCAGATTTTCACATGAAGAAACGGTACCCGATGCATCAGTCTGAAAGGGAGCCTCAGATTGAAGTTGACGTGACAACTCCCCTTTCTCTCTCTCCAAAGTACCCGTACTAGTTGTAACAGGCATGTCACCATCACCATCTGAACACGCATGAGTGTTCAAGCTTTCAAAATCCCCGGAGATCAGCTTCGACTGCACAATCGGAGGCTCAATCGACTTTGGAACCGGATAACCCGTCAAAAGATCCAACCTTTGCATAGGAGAGCCAACATGCAAGGAGACATCCCCCGCAGGAGGCTCAGAAACCTCTGCATGCAAAGGCTGGGGGGAAAGAACCACCTGCAATGCCTTGATATTTGTAGTATCCATAGAGTTGCCTTCATCATCAGACTGATCCAGAAATGAAAAAGAGGGACTAGAGGATTCCTCCACAGATTCAGTCTGCTGTGCTTTATTAGAAGCAGATCCAGCAACAACAACATCCTTATGACCACCTTTGTTTCTAGAACCTCTTTTCCTGGAACAAAATTTAGATGAGGTTTTGTTCCTACCCATTTTGAAAGAGATGAGTAACCGATAAAGAGAAGACCAAAAGAAGGAGTAAAGATAAAACAGCACTAAAAGAATCGCAGGGGAAATGAAGAAGAGACCGCATGAAATTTGAAGAACCCAAACAAAGAGAAAATGGCTACCCTTTTCCTAGAGAGAACGGAGAGGTTTTCTCTCTCTTACACATTTTCTTTTTACTAGCTGGTTATTATTGTCTGATTTTATGTAGAGATGCTCTTAATTTGGGATATAAATATCAGTCATGCCAGGTGAATGTTACATTAACTCATGTTCCAAGTCAAAACACTTGGCCATTTGTTCAATAGAGGGTTGATCTAGTCAGACTTCGGCGACGTGCTTCAGATTCAGTTCGATATTTTATTGTCATTGTCGATGAATTCACCAAGTGAATTGAGAGAGAGTCTATAAAATCAATAATTAGAAAAATTTGAAACAATTCCTCTAGATAAAAATTGTATTCCGATTTGAATTCCCAAAGTTGTTAGTTTCTGATAACGGAAAATAATTTGTGCGGATCCTGTTAACAGAAAATAATTTGTGCGGATCCTGTTAAGAGTTGGCATGGTGAGTTACACATCGCGTAACATTTCACTTCAATAGCTTATCTTCAAGTGAATGGTCAAGCAGAGATTGCAAATTAAAATTTGAAAGAAGAATTGAAGAAAAGATTGGAACAAGCAAGTGCAAGATATGTTGATGTGTTTTCCAGTATTTTGTGGTTCTAACGAACAATCCTTCTACCCCAAAAAAAGAAACCCTATTTTTTATTATTTATGGATCGAAAATGGTGATACCAACCAAAATTGGTATTTCATCAAGCAGGGTTGAAAATTGTTCATATCAAAACAGAAGTCAAACTCTTCTTCTTAATGTTGTTGAATTGGGAAAAAAAGGGAATGAGCTTATGTCAATATGACAAGGTATAAGAACCTGACTTCTCAATACTACAATGCAAGGGTTCAACACCAATTTTTCAAGATCGGCGATTTTGTTCAAAAACTCAGATAGTCATATTGGACATTTGGAAAGATATACCCTTGGTGGAAAAGTTCATATCGAGTTATTAATGATTTTTCTTCTGGAGTTCATAAATTAGGAAATCTAAGTGGTGAAAACTTGCCAAATACTTGACATTTTCCAAATTTGAAGCTTTTTTATGTGTAATCTTTTAGATTGATCTTTCAAAGAAACCAAGTTCATAATATATACTTATCGTTGACTCTTCATTTATTTTTAAGTAAAAATAGGTTAGCCATAGAGCAAAGTTTTATAATCAAGTCTTAACTTTATCACACCACAAAAAGAATTTCGTTTACCGACGAAAAATTCACCGACAAACCATGGTTCGTCGGTGTTGCGTCGGTAATTTGCGATGCATTTGCGATACACGCATTTTCGTCATTAATTACGACGAAAATACGATGAAAAGCATTGTCGCTAACAAAAAAGTAGTCAGGTTAATACTTGCGTTTCAATTTCATCGGTGTTTTGTCGGTGGTTCGTCGCTACTCTGTGTGTTTTATTCGTCGCTATTTAGTTTGTAGCGTTACGTCGCTATATCGTCGCTATTATGTCGCTAAAATTGCAGAACACGGATAAAATAAATTCGTCGGTGAGTAGGTTCTTGGCGTTGTGTATCGTCGGTTTTTTTGTCGATGAAACCCGCGTGTCGCAAATGTTTTGTTTTACTTTTCGTTCGTATTCCGATTTGTCGTTGTGTCGTCGCAGATTCGTCGAGGATTAAACACGTGTATTAATTAAGGAAAAAGAAAGCGGTGATTGGAAAAAATTTTTATTAATTTAATAATAAAAATTTACATTATGAAACGAAAAATTAAAAAAGAAATCTAAAAGAGAGGCGGAGAGGGGCCGTTCACTCTTCGTCATCGGAAGAAAGAGTGGCCGCCACATTCTCTGCGAACTCTTTGAGGAGGCGCTTCAGCTTGTAATATCTGAATTTCAACTTCCGCAGCCTTCTAGTCATGCTGTGCAGTTGCCTCGACTGCTGCTGCATGTTTGCTATCAGCATACGGTAGTCGATATCCTGTTCTGGCATTTGTTTTTGAGCATCCTCTCGCGGTAGTTGTCATACACAGATATGGAACCCTCCCGCTCAACCGATGGTGGTTGAGGAGGAGGCCCTTGTGGAGGGGCACTGTTTGCCCCTCCACCACGCCTTGGGGTTCTTCTAAAACGACGCGGCATATTTTGATGTTTTATAACTTTGTATGTGTGTATATGTGTGGATGTTTGGGGTATAAATAGGTAAATTTAGCGCCGATATAGCGACGAACTTGCGACGAATTTTTCGACCGTTAACCTAGATGGGAATATGTGCGGGTGTGACGGTTCGTGCGAATTAGCGACGAATTAGCGACGTAATATGTGCGGGCATGATGGTTCGTTCGAATTAACGACGAATTAGCGACGTAAATTTATCGTACGTTGTAACCATTGGGAACTGAACGGACACTGCGGAATAGCGACGCATTAGCGACGCCGTAGCGACGAAACGCATCGAATGGTGTGAAGAGACGTCGTGCGTCGCTAGTTCGTCGGTAAAGCATTGCTAAATTCGTCGGTATGTGTGTTTGTTTGTTTCCGGGATTTGTGTTTCTTGGACGTCGCTACGCGTCGCTAAGTCGTCGGTATTTGTGTTTCATGGTCGTCGCTGAGCATCGCTAAGTCGTCGGTATTTGTGTTTGTTTGTTTCCGGGATTTGTGTTTCTTGGTCGTTGCTGAGCGTCGCTAAGTCGTCGGTATTTGTGTTTGTTTGTTTCCGGGATTTTTGTTTCTTGGTCGTCGCGGTCGTCGCTATATCGTCGCTAAGACGTCGGTAATATTGCAGCCTGAGAACCATAAAACCATCTTTCTTCTTCTTCTCTTCTCCCATTCTTCTCTCATTTCAAACACATATATCATCACTCTTGAACGAAAATATAGAAGGAAGATATCTTATTGTGTGGAATTTTGATGTTTTCCACCACCGAGAAAAGATAGCTGCTGTTATTTTGAAGGTATAGCAAGAAAATGGATCCGAGGAGGAGCGATAGAAAGTGGATGTACGAGAGAGTAAACAACGGGGAGTGGAGTTTTAGATTTGTTGAAGGTCTCGAAGAATTTATGGATTTTGCGACGAGTAATGAAAGTGGAACGCAGATTAGATGTCCGTGTAAGAAATGCAAGAACCGTAAATATATGCATCCGGCTGACGTGAGGGTTCACTTATTGAAACAAGATTTCGTGCACAATTACCATACATGGTACTGCCACGACGAATATGAGGGGGCGTCTACATCTGCAACTGTACACGTCGAAGGGGGACTCGGTCAGGTTGATGCCGAAGAAATAGGCGAGGGATCTCACAACCCATACATGCAGATGGTGCAAGACGCAGCCGCCGGCGCATTTACGGGAGAGCAGTACTTACAAATGCAGGATTCGGATGAACAGTCGCGTATATTCGTGGAGGAAGATCCGAACCCTCAGGCGAGACAGTTTTTTGAGATGCTGAACGCTGCCAACACGCCGCTGTATCCCGGTTGCAGTAGTCACACACAGATGTCCATGATCGGTCAGATGACGAGCATGAAGACGGAGCACCGCATGACGGAGAGATTGTATGATGGGATGTGTCAGCTGATGAGGGGATCTCTTCCCTAAGGGAACACAATGGTCGACAGTTTTTATCGACAAAGAAACAGCTGCAGGCGTTGGGACTGCCGGTTCGGAAGATCGATTGTTGTTCAGAGGGGTGCATCATATACTGGGGTATCAACGAGGATAAAGACAAGTGCAGGGTCTGTGGGACACGCAGTTGGAGAACGAACAAAAGAAACCGGAACGTGCCAAGAAAGCAATTCTACTATTTACCTCGCGCCCCTAGACTGCAGAGGCTCTACGCATCCGGTCCAGATGAGGTGGCACGCGGAGCACTACACGAAAGACGGTGAGATGTGCCATCCATCTGACGGCGAAGCTTGGAGGACGTTCGATGCGACACATCCGGGTTTTTCGTCGGAGACAAGGAACGTTAGGTTGGGGTTATGCACCGACGGGTTCAACCCGTTCGGACAGTCGGGAGAGCAGTATTCGTCGTGGCCTGTAATCGTGACGCCGTACAATCTACCACCTTGGATGTGCATGAAGAAGCCGTACATATTCTTGACTGTGATCGCACCGGGGCCTAGGAATCCAAAACAGAAGATCGACCTATACCCGCAGCCATTGATACATGAGCTGAAGTGGTTGTGGGAGTTTGGCGTCGAGATGTTCGATGTATCGACCAAACAAAACTTCCAGCTACGCGCTGCGCTAATGTGGACCATCAGCGACTTCCCGGCTTATTCTATGTTGTCGGAGTGGAGCACATCGGGGAAATACGCTTGCCCTTGCTGCATGAAGCAAGCGAAGACGATGTCCTTGAAACATGGACGTAAGCTTTGCTGGTTCGAAAGCCATAGGAAGTTCCTGCCCAGACATCATTTATACAGAAAGTGCGTGACGGCGTTCATGCCTGGCATCGTCGAGAAGAACACGAAGCCTGAGCTTCTCACGGGTGCGGAGGTGTTGGAGGAGATAGACAGTTGTGGATTCGTGGGGGTCGCTGATGATTCAGACTGCAGCCACAACGCATACCTGGCCCGTGACTGTATCGGGTGGAAGAAGAGAAGCATATTCTGGGAGCTTCCGTATTGGAAGAGCAATATGATCCGACACAACCTGGATATCATGCATATTGAGAAGAACGTGTTTGACAACATTTTCAATACGGTGCTGAATGTGCCTGGAAAAATGAAAGACAATTTGAAGGCACGACTTGATATGCGCGACCTCAATATGCGACCGGAGCTGCATCCCGTTGGCACATCCTACATGCCGAAGTCCTCTTACACGCTAAATGCGGAGCAGGTCAGTGCGTTGTTAGCGTGGCTGGGGACGGCTAGATTTCCTGACGGCCATGTTTCGAACCTGTCAAAGAACATCGACGTGAATAAACACGGTTTGCACGGGATGAAGAGCCACGACTGTCACGTGTTCATGTAACGGTTGATGCCCATTGCATTCCACGAGCTGCTTCCAACCAATGTATGGGAAGCACTTACCGAGATGAGTCTGTTCTTCAGATGTCTTACATCCACGAGACTCAGGGCGGATGATATGTCAAGGCTGGAGGGCGAAATCCCATTGATCATTTGCAAGCTGGAAACTGTATTCCCTCCGGCCTTTTTTGATTCAATGGAACACCTTCCAGTTCATCTACCATACGAGGCAGCGTTGGTGGTCCTGTTCAGTACAGGTGGATGTATCCGTTCGAGAGGTACTCTTATTTATTACGTGACGTTCTTATGTGTCTAAGCGCAAGCATTTGAACAGATATTCCCTATATGAACAGATATCTCAGGCATTTGAAGTTGAACATCAAGAACAAGGCGAAAGTCGAGGCCTCGATGTGCAATGCCTACCTGACGGAGGAAGCCTCGGCCTTCGTGTCTCATTACTTCGATCCAGATGTCCCGTCGAGGTGCAGAGATGTTCCCCAGAACGACGACGGCATTTCCAGATCCGGTGTCCTCTCGATATTCACACATCCGATCAGATTTCACGGACAGGGAAAGGAAATGATCTTGGGGGACAGCGAGCTGAAGATTGCTCATTCTTATGTTCTGCGCAACTGCCGTCAAGTCGACCGTTTCCAGAGGTATAAACGATATCCAATTTTAATTTGTAAATACCTTGCGCTACTCTATCCATTATATTACAAAGATATACAGGGTACTCATTCGTAATTTGCTTCAGCTTATTCGTTGATTTATTGCAACACCGTTCACCGGGTATATCGAGCGATGCAGTAAACAATGAGTTAGATGCCAAGTTTGCTGATTGGTTCAGGTGGCATGTAAGTTTATATATTTTCCGGTTACGTGTATGTCATGTGATACGCATTTATTGCCCCACTGATGTATACTTACTTGTCGTTTTACAAGCGAGCACAGGTCATCTGGCTGACGATGAGTACGGTTACATTCTGACACCAGTAGCTGAGGGTCTATTGAACAGAGTCACGCGCCACGATATGTGTTTTGTCAACGGTTATAGATTCCACACAGTCTCCCATGCCAGCCGAAAATCGTCGGAGAACAGCGGAGTGTGTGTCAAGCGGTATGACAATAGCCCGGACGAGGATGACTTCTACGGCTACCTTACTGACATCATTGAGCTCGAATATCCCGCATTGCCTATAAAGCGGGTGGTGCTATTCAAATGCGAATGGTACGATCCAACTCGGGAAGGTTATCGCGCTGGCACAAAGGTTCACGACCGATATAAGTTGGTAGACATACACCAAGGGCGACGGTACAGAAAGTACGATCCATTTGTTTTGGCTAGTCAAGCGTCCCAGGTGCACTATCTATCGTATCCAACAACGAGGATGAATGCGAGCTCAAAAGACTGGCGAGCCATGTGCAAAGTGAAATCGAGCAAGTTTGATGTCAGTATACAGCCAGGTTCAGATGGTATGGATGCCGCATTTCAAGAAGAAAACCCGCCCGTTCTGGATACGACACATGTTGAACTGCACAACCTCCCTCTAAATGACCCCAACGGCGGTTTCATCGAAATTCATCTCAACATACAACCGCCTGACAATATTGAAGATGTAGGCGAAGACGAATACGAGGATGAAGAGGACGACGAGCATGTAGATGAAGATGAAAATGAAGATGAAAATGAGGATGAAAATGAAGATGAAAATAAAGATGCATATGAGGATGTGGATGACAATGAAGATTGAGGTTAGTCAAAATTTTTTATGTACCTCATTAGGCGAAAGTGTGTATGTGTTGATGTACTTATACACATGTATATACATAATGTGTGTCTGTAAGTACTTTATATTTTGTATTATTTTTTTTCAATACTGATGGCACCGACGAGTTACTGACGAAACGTGTCGTTGCAAATTTGAAATAACGACGACACATGAAATAGCAACGACACAGTAATAGCGACGAACTGCCGTCACTTTGTCATCGCAAAATTTCGAAGTAAAAGCTAAAAACCCCCTTCTTCTTCCCCATTTCTTCCCCGCAATTTCTTCCCACCCTCCACGGCGAAATCCCCTCTCCTCCCCCGGCGAAATCCCCTCTCCTCCCCCGGCGAAATCCCATTTCTTCTCCGGTGACCTCCCTTCTCCTGTTAGTTTTTCTTCTTATTTCGTTTTTAATGATTTTAATTAGTTATATTTCGTTTTATACATATATGCACTACACACGCACACTACATATATATACATTATATATATATAAACACGCACATATACACACACTCGGTGTATTTTATAAAATATATATGTAGATACATACATATATATGTATAAGTGTATAGATCAACATATGTATATACAGATCTACATATATATATGGGTATATATGTATGTATGTATAGATGTGTAGATGCATATATATAAACACATGGTTTTGTATAAAAGTGTATATATATATACGGTTTTTGATATATACATATATACGGTTTTATACATGTATATACATAAATATATATACATATGGTTTTACATTTATATATATATATCTCACTATTTTTTATAAATATATATATATATATATATACATGGTTTCACATATGTATATATGTGTATATATATATAGTTCACTGTTTTTTTAAGTATATATATATATATATATATATATATACATATATATGTATATACGGCAGTTATATATATATGTACATACAATATATATATTTCGGTGTATATATGTATTTTATATATATATATATATATATATATATATATATATATATATATATATATATATATTCGGTGTATATATGTATTATATATATATATATGTATTATATATATATATATTTCGGTGAATATATGTGTTATATATATATATATATATTCGGCCATTAAGTAATTTTTGGCTTAATTGACTATAATTTTATGAATAGTATGTTTCAATAGTTAAGATATAATATGTGATGAAATATGACTAAATTTGAATGTATATAATATATTATAAGACAAATATATGTAAATGTATATATAAATGATTTATTTATTTTTTGCCCTTAGGCCTTTTATGAAAAAATAACCTTATTATGTAGTACACATGTATATATGTATAATATATATGTTAAGATATGAAAATGAATAAGTTTTGGATATTACATACTATTTTACCTTGCATGTACCGAAAAAGGGCTGTTGGTGACTAGGGTGCGTATGCACCAAAATTGTTGTTAAGGTTGAATTAGTAGAAATGTGGTGTGCTTGGCCAATGAATGATGCATGTACAAACTGTTTTGTAAGAGGTTTGCATATGATTTTCGGTATGATACTAGTTCAAGGTGTTTACTAAGCTCGAGAGTTGGAATTGTTGGAAAAGGAATTAAGGAAATCTGCATGTAGCGGTTTTAAGGAAAGAATATTTATGATTTAAGTATCAAGTTCAAGTGATGTATAGTTTGAATTGTAATTTGATGATGAAGTTTGATTATATAGTTTGGTTAATCATGTCATGTTGTTGGATTTGGATTTGTCTTTGGGGAGGCCATTAAGGCCGGGAAACCTCCGATAAACGAATAGGTCATGCCAAAATTTTTAAAATTATTAATATCTTGCATTAAATGTATGTAAACACTTGTCATTTTTTGGACATCTTATTTGTCTGGCCAACCAACCCTAAACTCGTTGAATGTGCCTTTTAAATTTTTCACCCTTGCAGATCTGTGGCTAGTGAGGGTTTACCGACTCGATCCACCTACCCACCATCTACACATGACATCTCAGGAGAGTTTAATATGTTCCTTTCTCAGCATGAGCAGCTTGGGTCGGTTTCGACCGCAGCTCTTGCTGCGGACGCAGGCCTTTTAGGGTCTGCCGAGAGGTCCGCACCCCCCCGATCTACGCCGCCACCCACACCCACCGGTTCAGCACCTCATCCGGCGTCTGATGCGGCATCGGACGAGGGTGTCATACCAGGGCGTCGTGCCCTCCCTTGGTCACATGATACCCATACGTAAGTAATGATTTATTTTTTTTAACACGTTTTCAAATATATTTCACGCGTTATTTTTTCATAACAACTTCACCCCTTTCAGGTTTGCACCGGACTCGGGCCAGATTTCCGGTTGCATCACTCGGTCCTTCCACCTAAGGCAGGACCCAGCTGGATATGCCTGGTCCCGTGTCACCCCGCAGACACGTAGGTTCTACTGGAATGAGTTTCAGGTATTCAAATTTGATGAATTTCACTTTTTGATACGTAATCGATCATTACTTTTCTAACCACGTTTTTACTTTTCCTCCGTATAATAATTGCAGAAGGCGTACAGCTGGACAGCTGACATCGCCCACGACGTGGAGTCTGCCGCCAAACGCTACAGGGACTTCGTCAACTCGCACAAGACCAAGTGGGAGCGTGACCCCAATTCTGCCAGGCCTGCCTACGTATCCGAGGCCACCTGGGCGGGGTGGATAGAAGGGTGGACGGACCCTGCTACCCAAGCCCACAGCGCCCGGAACGCGGCGAACCGGCACAGCGGCAATGTACAGGGCCCAGCACCTGCCACACACTCAGGTGGTTCGGTTTTCCACACCACCACGATGCGTTCTATGGTAAGTATTTTAATATTGGATTATTTAGATTCATTGATTTTATTGGATTATTTAGATTTATTGACTTAAGTGGATTATTTACATTCATTGACTTAAGTGGATTATTTATATTCATTGATTTCTTATGTTGCGTTGTTGTTTTTTTGGTATTCGTATATGGTTAATTTAAGTAGTATATGTGTTCATTTGTCTTTTTCTTTTTATTTTTGCTTTGACTTGGGAGAGGCCTTTAAGGCCGAGATACCTCCGATAAATGAATAGGTCATGCCGAAATTTTTAAAATTCTGGATTTCACTAACATATTTTATTTCATTCTTTCAGCACGAGGAGACGGGTGAGTGGCCAGCCTCCTACGATCTCTTCTACAAGACGCATCGGAAGAAAGCCTCCGACGGGACGGAGGACTGGATCACGGCGAAGGCCCGCGACATCAGTGTAAGTAGACTACGATATCATTTGTTTTTTTCTTAGTTTGTTTATTGCTAAACCCTAAACCCTAACAATTCTTATTCTCATTTCAGGACGAGCACAACAGATTACTCGCACATAGGGGAGAAGAGGCCGGCAAGAACCGCGCTTATTGGGATACGGTTCGGACCGTCGGCCATCAGAATAAGAAGAAGAGGGAGGTGTACGGGGTTGGATCAGCAGCGCCGCGATTCTTTCCCGAAGTTCTGCATCCAGGTGCTTCCTCTGAGGCCAGCACCTCCGCGCCTTCTACGGCCCCAGAGGATATTTCGCGCCTGGAATCAGAGCATGCGGCGCTGCAGCATGAGGTGGAGACCATCAGGGCGCAGCATGAGGAGAGTGTACAGGCACTGCGGTCGCAGCTGACTCAGACCCAGCAGGAGCTGCAGCAGTCGCTTCAGCAGGCGCTTCAGCAGGCGGTTGAGCATGCGCAGCAGCAGACGATGCAGGTGCAGCAGGCGACGAACCAGCAAATCTCGCAGCTATCGCATCTCATCATCTCTATCATTTCCAGCTCCTCGCAGCCTCAGCCTCCCCCTCCTGATGGTCACTCTTCTCCGCATGATCCCCCTCCATCTTCCTCTGCATAGTATTTCATTTTTTGATTTTTCGTACAGTCTATTTCATTTATTGTATTGACATATTCTTTGTACTTTTATATTTTATATGACATTTATGCGGATTCTATTTCGTTTGTGTTGTTTAATTATACAAACTTCAATACGCAAGTACTGTATTTCTGTATAATATTCGTAAAAATGATTTAATATACAAAATAAAATATATTATAAAAATCAAATAATAATAAAAACTATTTAATTAATAATATATTGTATTATTAATAAATTAAAAATATTTAATATTAAATTAATATTAATTATTAAATTAAAAAATAGCGACGAACCTGCGACGAAACCGAAATGTCGCAGACCGGAAATAAAAAAATCAAAAATTTAAAAATAGCGACGAAAAGATATACCGACGAAACTTTGCAACGAAATCAAATGTCGCAGAACGGAAATAAAAAAATAAAAAATTATAAAATAGCGACGAAAAAATACACCGACGAAAAAACGACGGCAATAACAGGTCGCAGACCTGACAGATTTTCGTCGCAATTGTGCGACGAAACACCGAAGAGATTTTTTCCGTCCCAATATAGCGACGCTTCACCGACGAAATTCACTTTGCGGCAAGCCGTATTACGACCTACTGTTTTCGTCGCTATTTCGTCGCTATATGCCTGTAGCGACGAATTGGCGACGATTTTTGTCTGTCGCTATATACTTTTTTTTGTGGTGTCATAAACAAGGAAGCTATTTGAAGTAGAGCTTCAACCTTATGATTACGGCATATCTTAATTATTTAATAATACTGATCTAACTAGACTTGCAAAGATTAAGCTGTAATTGATGTTCAATCTTGTAAGTTTTTATGTCATTATATGATGTTCATCATTAATATTAGAAACGGAAGTTACAAGGGAACAGATAAAGTTGTTCTAGAAGGAGGAAATGATAAATTTATACCAAGTCAGGTTAGTAGATTAATTGGCTTGAGTTTCAGCATTTCTCTACTAGTTTTAGCAGCAGTTGTCGATCCATCGTTATCCAAGAAAAAATGTTTGAGATCCGTTCCATCTCTGAATATAGTGAAGCACTCATCATATTTGGTTTGAGCTGCTGAGTTGCATATCTTCGCAATTCTTGCGTCTTCCTTGTTTAAAGAAGTTTCAACCTTACCACAACCGCTATTTTTCCTTTTAAGTTCAACCACCTTAGTGCCAAGACAATCCATATCCATATTCATTTTCTTGGCATAGGTTGTGGTTGTTGGAGAATTAAAGGTTTGGGCTTGGCCCATAGTTAGAGATTTAAAGTTTGGGCTTTGGCCCATTGATGAATGTTACAAAACTTGGTTGAGCAACGTACTTTGAGCTTAATGAGTTTCCGATAATGAAAATCGAAAAATAGTGTGTCCTTAATTATCTACGTGACGAGTAGTTAATTTTAGAATGTGTAATCACTCAATTATGATATTGGGTGAATGTGAAATTAATGCTCAAAGTAGATGGAAAACGTTGGGGATGGATGACGTGTCATCCTTATGGAGGAATACCACATTGGATGTGTCCATGTGGTGGAAATAGCTTCTGACGGACATCGATCGATGACTTCGATCGATCGATGTCACTTCGATCGATCGATGTCATCGATCGAAGTCGGACAGAGAGCTTCAGTCGATTCTGTCTTACATCGAACGATCACTTCGATCGATCGATGTCACTTCGATCGATCGATGTATCGGTCGAAGTAGGACAGAAGGGGTTCGAAGTGATTCTGAGTACATCGGTCGATCACATCGATCGATCGATGTCATCGATCGATGTCGGACAGCATGCAGAATCTCTTCGGTTATGCAGTTTTGTTTCAAACTTGAAACAAACACTATCCTCCTACAAAAGATAAGATCAATCTGTTGTGATCTAACGGTGGTGGAATAGGCAGTTTTAATCTAACGGCCGAGATTTAAACTATCTTAACCGCTTAACCGAATGTGGTTTCCATCTAACGATCCAGGTTTAAACCTGCGAATCAATCTTTAATCTAAAGGCTGAGATTAAACCTTCCTAATCTAGATAGGAGGTTTTAATCTAACGGCCTAAATCAAACTACGGTTTTGATCCAACGGTCACGGTACCTTGTTCTCCAACCGACTCCCCTATATAAACAGGGCAAAGGGTGCATTCATTTTAACACTTGCTCTAGCATTCATAGCATACTATACTCATAGCACTCGAGTCTTGCATACCGTCCAAGAGAAGTCAGGACACTCTAGCGTTCGAAGGTGTTCAAGTTCAGCAGTGCCGCTCAACTGAACAGGTACCCGTTGTATCCTGGGAGACGATTGCTCACACCGGTTGGGCACAGTATACCGGAGCAATACGTCTTAAGGACAGAGTCCTTGACTCGCCCCGGGTTTGTTTTATTTTGTTATTTCATACGCACACACTAAACGACTGCGTCTTAGTGCAGGAGTGATTGTTTCCAACAATCTTAAGACGTATTGCGTTTTATTCAATTACTTCCTGTACTGTTTTGTTTATTTACGCAAACCAGTGCTTTACTGATTTGCAGTCTTCTTCTACTCATTCTTGAACCTGTGTCTGTTCTGATCTTTACGTTTTGATCGAACTGAACAGGAATGGAGAACGAAAGCTCGAACTCTGTTCAAGGCTTTAATGGTGCTCACTCCGTGTCCGCACCAGAAG
>AP025073.1:24194005-24234807 GCA_036186865.1 Eustoma russellianum | reverse complement strand
TGTGACTTCGCGTGTCAACATAATCGTTGACTTCGTCAGTCATCGCCGGCTGACCGAGTGGAAAGTTCCTCGTTACCGCCGTGTTCGTATTTTTATTATAATACCCGTTTTACCCTCACTGGGTTTTGTATATTTCTTCTCTGCTTCCTGCGTTTTGGTTTTATTACGTTTGACTAATGCGTGGCAGTAACAAAAGTTTGTCTTTTGTTTTATTACGTTTTTATTTCAGTTCATGACTCTTATGCATATGACTTTTTTTAACAATATTTTGGAACCATAAAATTAATTTGTTTGTATTAGTATTATAACAATCGTATTCCTGAATTTACTAAAAAAATTGGTAAATACGTCTTAACTTAATAAAAGACACAATTCTACTTTGATCACACTAAAAAATAAATCACACAGCCTTACTGATCTAGGAATTCGTTGGACACCTGATTTGCATCTTTCAATCACAAGCTTAGCTGGGACGATGGGTCCTCAAGACGAAGGATTTAGCATTTGCTTCCAAAAAAAAATAAATCACAACTCATTGATAGGAATAAATGGTTTTAAAATAAAATAATGTTACTTTTTAAACATTAGATGTTCATTCCTTTTTTAAGATACTTATTTATTTTTAAATAAATAAAGAAAAACCTATTAAATCTAATAAAATTTATAGTGATCGATGACTAAATCTCAATAGTTACTAATAAACAAATGAAATATGATACTGTAAGGGACCTCTGTTTTACATACTTACAAATATTATGTCAATTATTCTTCAGTATCTCAAATAAATTTGTCAGTAATTCAAATATTTTGATTATAGTATTTCATATTGCATTCCTGGAATCCACTTTTAACCCAAGAAGAATAAAAATGATATAGAAAATTTGGAGATTCACTACGCGAGCTAATACTTGTTTTTGAGACAATTCTTATTAATACTATGATGTCTCTTTTTTGACCATTAGACATAGACGTGGGTGTCTGATTCTCCACTTCACTGCCATAATAAGTATCTATCAACTAGATTAGAGGCTCCTTTATGAAAAAATATATATCCTTTATGAATATATATATATATATATATATATATATATATATAATACACCTACATTAGAGGCTTGTTGAATTCATTTATTTCAGTTTTCAGGAAAAATTAGAGATTGCAGGATAATGCTTTGCTTTTGTCATAGAAGGTTAGGTGACCAATATAAAAGAAGTGATTTGTTTGCATAAAAGCCATACTTAGGGAAAATGAATACGGCGCCCTCTAAAACACACACGTGTATATGCAAAAATATATGTGTAGATACATACATATACACACATATATATACACACACATAAGATATTAAGGGTGACAATTGTCACATATTGTAAGGAATTAGAGTACTTTATCATATACTTTATTTTACGATACTATAACTAGAGTCTTAGACCGATAAACATAGAAAACAATACGTAGAGAAATAGTGTTTGTGAAACCTTCTTATTGATTTCATTTGGTGTTTCAAAGTAATGTTTTAAGAGCATTCTAATATAACAATGTGTTTTTTTTTGTCTTGTCTTTTATTATTTACATATACGATTATGACTATTTTTAAATCGGAAGTTTTCTATCTGTGTTTACTAAATTCCTTCAGTACACTAGCACACCATATTCTAATTATTGTGTCATCTACGCAGCTAAATATAAAGCCGGAGATATCACTGGAAGCAAACTTCTAGCCCTTATGATGGAAGTATTTTTTGCATGTCTCTCATCCTTCCTAGACCCTAGCGATAGTTTTTTCTGTCGTTCTGATATACTGAATATGATTGTTGTTGTTGAGGTGAAACTCCGTCGAAGCTATATAGAGACTATTGTTACCGTTTGAGACGAGTTGAGAGATGTGCCCAATGATTGAAATCTACACTACAACTCACGACGCGTTAGAGTCTTACTATGTTCTAAGCTTGCCGCTAGAGGTGTTAACGAACCGAGCCGAACCGAATACTAGGTTTTTAAATTCAGATTCGTTTAGCTAAACAAACTTTTCGTCTCGGTTTTTAGCTAAACAAACTCTAAAATTGGTTCGAGTTCGGCTCGATAATACAATAACTGTTTAAACGAGCCGAACAGTTCGCAAATAGTTCGGTTCATTTTAGTAAACAAACACAAACAACTGTTCGAATTCGGCTCGTTACCACCATTACCGAACAAATACGAAGCAAATACAAATCGAACTCGAATAGCTCACGAACTGTTCGATTCGTTGAACCGTCCTACTGTGTCGTGCTAAAGGAAGGCTTTTACACCTTAAGATATCGTACGTCTACGCCCGTAGTAATGGAATACTGTGTTGGGTGAAGGCATTGGTGCATTAATTTTCAAACTGAACGAATAAATGGGGTGGAGGAGAAAGAAACAAGTGGAGTAGGGGATCGATGGTGGAACTTGGGACCCTCCAATTTAAGGGTATCTGAGAAGTGGGCAATGAAGATTCACGATATATAGCATATAGCAATAAAACAGTAGTAGTGGAGAGATATTGGAAAGTTTGGATCCCACCACAAAGCTACCCATCTTTATCTGTGTTCTGAGCAATGAGAAATTTAAGACAAACTCAGAGGTTATTTATTATCCCCCCTTCCACTCTGACGACATCCAAATGCAAATAGTAATGCAGGTAGAAGAAGCATTTCAACTTACGAGTTTTTTTTTTCTCTTTGGACGAAAAGGTGAAATGGGTTGGTATCTCTTCACCCATAAATTCCTCGTCCCTCCCTACCACGCGACATGTGTCAGCATGAGTAGTAAGGCTAGATGAAGGAGTGGACAGCAATGGATGTATGAGGGGGTGGAGGACACATGTCGCAAGGTGGGGAGGGGGTGAGGGATTTGTAGGTGAGGGATCTCAATCTAGATGAAATCACTCATCCCCGGGGCCTCCGCCGTCCCAGCCCCAATGAGCATTTGTGGATGATGCAAATCAAGAGCTCAGCGGACTCCTAGATTGAGTGAGATCTTACGCAATGACCCGTACAAGGTGTCCTGCAAACCAGACCTTCGGTCTGACAGCAGAGGAACCCCACATTGTGCATGTGCATGAAATCGAACTCTTGACTTCTTGGCAAATTTCAATCCGAGTACAAACTGGACTATGCCCTGAGGGCAGTTTTTTCCCTGCGATGACATGCTTTTGTTTCATGGGAGACAATAACAACATACAACTACAACAAAAGTTGTCGATGAGATTTGAAAAGGATGAGAGACATACAAAAAATACCTCCATCTAAAAGGATAGCCTCAAATTGAAGTTGGTCTGATGGATCATGAATTCATGATTTAATCATCTATGGATCCTAGGCAATTTGAAAGAGAACTAATGGAGAATACATTATTTGATTAAAATATGTACATCTTATATTTCTTCACTTCAATCAGTTGCATGATCAAGTCTTTCCACTGAATCAGTTCAAACATTCACTCCAACATTTGAACAATTAGATCATGTATTTTATTTGATATAACAATCTAAAATTTGTCTGAATCATACAATCAAAGAAAATCTCATGTATGTTAGATCTTATTCGTCTTGAAACAAATCGAGACAATTATTTTTGATCTACAGTTCAAAGCAATTAAAGCTAAAATTTGGTTCGAGTTCAATTAATACAGTTACTAAGCCTCTTTGTACAACGTAAAACCCAAAAAAAAAAAATTTAAGTTTATGCATTTTCTGTTAGATATTTTTCTAAGATATAAGGATCGGTATCAATTAATATATTCATGAAAAATCTACCATGAACTGTTTCATATCTCATCCATTAATTATTCACGGTTTGGATCCAATTGTGACCATGATACATAACTAGTGACAGTTCTAGAAATTTTAGAGAGAATATACACAAAATCATGGAAACAAGGTTTTTATTATAAAGAAAAAACTCATATAAAAGATTTCTTATAAACAATTTATTGTCACAGTAAACCGATAATATATAATAATTGTAGATCAATAATTGCCATAAAAACATCGATCCGAAAATGATAAATGTTGGTGATGTATTGCTTTCTACATAGGTTGGTGATGTATAGCTTTCTATGTTTCTTTCTTCCTCAAGGAACATAGCGATCATCTATATCTAGAACGTGAACACCATTTTTGCCACATAAAGAAATGACAGAGTTTAAAAAAGGCTCACATCCATGTTATCTCATTTGTTGTAATATCTCCTTGGTTAAAATTCATAAGTGACATGGCATTAACAATATTATTTTGGTCTCTCTTTTGCAAATCATTATTCAAGTTATTAGCTACCACAAGCATAGTTTCTATCAAGTGTACCCTAAAAATAAAGTCAAATGAGTAAAGTACGAAACTTAAAAAAAAATCCATATTTGGTTGAATTTGTGTCCACGTTTTGATATGGATGATGAATATATCTAAAAATTTATTCATCAAAACATTATTTTTTCGACATACATCACTAGATTCATCAATTAGTATGCCAAAGTAATTTCCAGATAAATCTTCCACAATGGCCTATCCTTTTGAAGCCCGCAATGGCCTTAGTTATTTTTTTAGACCAAGAAGGGATAAGATCTTTTTAAAAAAAAGAAAGAGAATCTTTATACAACAATTAAGTCCTTATGTTTACAAAAATAAATTTTTTTTATTATAAAGCTATTTTTTCAAAAGTTGAGGATATATATTTGCATACCCCAATTATATGCTAGATCCCTCTGTACTAAAGGTGTCAAACAGGTCGTGTATCGTGTTTCGTGTTTCGTGTTTTTCGGGTTTCGGGTATCAAAGTACCAGACACATACCTTACCCATTTGCTTCGCGTGTATATAAGTAGATACCCGAACCTGTACATGTCAGGTTTCGTATCGTGTATCGGGTATACCCACGAACTTGACAAGTACAAATATTTCAGGTCATGTACGGGTCATTTCATGTATTTTTAGGTACTTTCAGGTTTCGTGTACTTTTTAGGTTTCGTGTATTTAAAGACTGGGAGTGGTTGATATTATTGCTATAACAAGAGTACTCACCCGGTAACAGTAGAAAGTCAACAGGATGAGTTATGGGTTATGGGGGATTGCGGCAGCAGAGGTCACGACAATTGCAACATTTGCATTTTGCAGAGGAAAAAGGGATAGAGGAATGGAAGAACTAAGAAGGAAGGGGGCGGCGGGCGGTGGGGCGGCAAAGGAGGGAAATAGGTGGAATGGGAGGGATTAAGTTTTATTATCAGGTAGAAGCTTTTTTTTTGCTTTATTAATTTATAATTTATATTTAAAATATATTTTAAAAAATCGTGTATGGCGGGTATAAATGGGTAACCCGCAGGTTTATCCGGACACTACCCAATCTTGGCAGGTAACTTTCAGATTATACCTGATTTGTATACGAAACCTGCCAAGGCGATACTCATATCTGTGAAGAGCGCGTCAGGTTCGGGTAGTATTTTCGTGTCGTGTCTGAGATTGCTACCCTACTCTGTACATGACAAACACGCTGCTTATCACGTAACCCACAAGTAGGGCTGTAAACGAGACAAACGAGCGAGCATCCTGTTTTCAAGCTCGGTTCATTTAACTTAGAGAACGAGCTGAGCTTGTTCGTTTTTAAACGAACATATTTAATTGTTCAAGCTCATTTCGTTTAACTCACGAACAATATTAATGAGCTAAACACCCCAAACAAACGGTGTCACTTATCGAGTTCGAACAGAAAAAAGTTGTTGAAGCTCAGTTCATTAACCCTTTAGCCGAACCGAGCCGAACGAGCCGAACATACAGAACGACTCGGTTCATTTACATGACTACCCACAAATTACATGCCATAAGGAATTCCTTGATGGACAAAAATTATAAAACTTTATCATGTAAAGTTTTGGGAAATAAGCCTATTTCTCATATAAATTTACATCATCAAGAGAGAAGAAAGAGCTTCGAAACTATAAAATGATACGCATTTGAAGACAAACAATAACATCAAAAGGCTGTTGTTGGAGAGATTTAATTCACGTTTTCAATGAATGGAGATAAATTTTCGCACATGTTCTTCCATTTTTATTAAATTAAAGTTTGCTTATTCATTTGGTAGGTTTACTCGGATGAGATCCTAGGAGGCTAAAAGTGAGGCCCCCAATCACGCGTCGCCACGTGTACAAAATCATTTTTTTAAAAAAAATTGCAGCACCCCCTTGCTTTTGTACACGTGACGACGCGTGATTGGATGCCTCACTTTTAGCCTCACTTTTATTCTCCTATGATCTCATCCGAGGTTTACTTACATCAAAATCTTATTATCAAAAATGCCTTTTATAATACACAGTCAATTTGAATTAATTATTTTTGAATAAACAAGTATAAGCTAAGAAGATCACTTGTCATAACCCGAGATTTTCTCCGACCTAGATCCATGACTATTTATGTCTTTTCCAAAACCCTGTTGTTTTTTCTTTTCTTTTCTTTTGTCATTTACTCAGTCAACTATTCCGATCCTTAAGCTCCTACTCTATTTCACTTCTACCCATCCTTATAGATATTCTATACAATTTATGTTTATCTTGATGTAAAACAAACACATACATTCATTTACAAGTATAAACCAACTGATACATCAAACACATAGTATAAGAAATATCATCTTCAGTCGTTCTTGCTCATTCATACTAAGACCTACACACTGAAACAATATTGAATGAGTTCCCAACGTGCTGAGTAATAAAATTAGATGTATCTATCATAGCATTTATTCAAGTCTAATCATACATATAAATACATGCATACATACATGTCATGTTCTCAATCATCTCTAACTCAATCTTACATCAATGCATATAAATTCTCTTTCAACTTTATCCTTGACTTTAGACTCACATACCTTGATGCTAAACTCAACTACCATCTCTAGACTCATCTACTTTGACCTTGATTTCTTACGTTATTTCTTTTTTATTACTCATATTTTTCTTTCTTTCTATCTTTCTTTCTTCCCTTTACTTTTCTTTTCTTTCTTACATTGATGCTTCTTTCCTCAATCCCTTGATTTTCTTGATATCTTGATTTCTTCCTTACATTGATTCCTTGATTTTCTTGATACCTTGATTAAATCCTTGATACACCAATTTCTTACATTGATGCTTCTTTCCTCAACCCCTTTAAGGTTTGTTGAGACATACAATGGATACATAACCTTAAAATTGGGTTTTTGAACCTTGAAACTGGTGCGCTGAACCTTAAAACTGACATACCGTAAGTTCGACAAGGACACCGATTATTCAGCATCACCTTAATATCTATGGAATTCATCTTTTTTAATGACAACAACAAAATCTTAAAACCCTAATTCATCAAACTCTTTGATACCAATGCAATTAAACGTATAACGTCATAACAACATAAAAGACATGAATTTAAAAACTCCATACGTAACGTGTTTCCCACGTAATGATTCCATGTATAAACTTGGAACCATAATCATCTAATCTCTCATAACAAAACAACTTTACAGTAATTCCATTGAATATCAATCTAATCAAATAATCTTCAAACGAAAATAACATCACAACCGACATGTCTAAAGTCCTTAAATAATTGAGGAATCCAAATTCGTATTGCAAAATAATGTTGAGAGATTATAGCTTTCGGTCTGATTCTCTTCCCTAGGAAAAACCTATGCTTTTCTCCCTCCCTAGGGCAGAGTGCCTTTTCTTCTCAGTCTAAAGTCATCTCCAATCCAAAACAATAAATTTTGCACTAAATCACTTACACCAATAAGAATATTCTTTAAAAATTATTCTATCATTCTATTTTTAATTCATTATTAAATAATTTAGCACAAATTTAACAATAAAAATTATTATATAACAAAATATTAAAAATAAAATAATTCTTTATGCTATGCTTCTAATGCACTTTATTTAATAATGTAACTTTGTTTTAAATTATTAGTTATGAATCTTATTTTATTTTTAATTTTCGTTATAAATTTTTTTATTATAACGAAATTAACGAAATTAAAATTCTTATAAAGAAATTAACAAAATTAACAAAATTCTTTTTTCTTATAACGAAATTAACAAAATTAAAATTCTTATAACGAAATTAACGAAATTAAAATTTTCTTAAGGTAATTAAAATGGTGATATGGCGGATGAATAGTGATTTGGTGCAATACTATTCATTTTCACCTATTAGGTGTTGGATTTGGTGCCAGATGTTTTTTTGCACCAAATGGTGTTTTGGTGCATGGGTTGGAGATGGCCTAAAGATATTGCCTTGGTAGCAAAAGTCGAAATCGCTCATCTAGGGGCCCCTGTTGCCTCAGTCCCATGAAGCTTTGTGGATGATACAAGTCAGGTGCTCAGGGGTCTCATAAGTCAATGAGGGTGCACACGGTGACCTACACAAGGTGTCCCCTACAAACTAACAGAAGTAGAGCAATTGCCCCCTACAAACTAGCAGAAGTGCAGCACCCACACTGTGCGTGTCCTCGGATTCAAACCTTGCCTTCTTTGTAGCAATTCTTAACCCGAGTATCAATTAGACGGGATGAGATCTCCTCACCGCACGGTGAGTCACCGCACGGCCCGGGACGCGACAAGTGGCAGCAGTAGGGGGTGATGAGGCTGGATGAAGGTTACCCTCACCCAGCCTTACCACTCCCCCTTTTTGCCACGTGTCGCGCGGTCACGTACGCGGTGAGGGGGGAGCGGTGAGGGGATCCTATCCACAATTAGACTACTCTCTGGAGGCGTCTAAATATATTGTCTGCTATTATGTTTGAGAAGAATAGCGATGTAATATTATAGAATTTAATGTCCCCAAATCCTAGTTTGGCTATGACTCTTGATTTAAAATTAAACCATATCTTTACTTTCTATAATTAATAATTGTACTTTATGTCCTCAAAAATCTCCTATTGATGAGCCAAAAAGTTTCTCCCTTAGTCAATAACAGTCAACACTTAGGTAGAGTGTAAGAAATGGCGAAGTATGGCGGGTCGGCCCGGAGGATGACCAGGCAACCCATCTCGGCCATAGGGCCCCATCATTCACGCCCGTTGACTTTATGGTTATCTCGGCCATACATCTCAGTACCCTCAAGGGGTTAAGGAATTCACCTCGGTTAAAAGGCCTAAATCATCTTTGGTTCCAAGGTCTCATCTCGGCCCGCAGTCCTATCTCGGCCAAAGAGTTGAACTCGGCCAAAGATCTGATCTCACTGGTCTCATACCACCCTTACTGGCATCAGTCACGAGCATCACGAAAGGCCTCTCATTGCTCTTTGAGTCGGCCACTTTCATCTCGGCATGTTGGTCCCACACCATCAGCCATCTCGGGCACTCTAAAGCGCTTCTAGAAGACTTCATCTCGGTTCTAGGAGTTTACCCCAGGTAATTCTACCGGGCAAAACTCCCAGCCAGATGTCCCAAACCAGCTTATTCAGCTCAGCACCGAGTCACGTGGCGAGCATGCAAGAGCAAGTGTCATCCGACTGACCTCCTTGCCTGTCACAATATCAAAGCTCTGCCCATGCATTGGCCCAAGCCGTCATATAAAAAAGGCCGAACAGCAGGAGAGAGAGGACAAGTAACAACAAATCCAAGAAATTACTCATCTTCCCCACGTGAAAACACAGGTTTTACGAGAACATCTCAGTTCCTAAACCTTCATTCATATATAAACCTCTCTACAAAAATGGCCCAGACTGACTTGAGCGTCGGAGGGTATTACCCGGGGCCATAAATCCCGGGTCCTCTGACCCTTTTCTTTGTGCAGGTCAGCAGCTCACTTGCTACAGACAATGACGGAGTTCTAACGGCACCACATCAAACGATTACTTGGTGATCAATTCAGACATCATCATATTGGCGCTAGAAGGAGGGCCTGAACCTCCGTCACTTAATTTTGTTCAACTGCACCGTCTTACTTAAACAAGTCAGCCCAAATGGGTAAAGACGCCCGTGAGGGATTAGGAGAGTCCTCTAATCACAACGACGAAAAGAGGCCCGCTCAGTTCATCCTGGACAGGATTCCAGGAGGACCGAGCCAGAAAGGAAGAAGGTCCCGGGTATAACCGCGGATGAGAGAAATAAGGCCATGAAGTATGTGGCTGAAAACTTGGATGTATTCGAAGCCGTGGTGGAACGGCTTAAAGGGAAGAGACCCGAGACGGGATATGGGGGAAGATTCTACGTCTTTTCATCCGAAGGAGAAGACCCAGTTGCAATCTTCTCACCATCCCCAGGGGTTTATGGCAGACGCTAGGCGCAGTGGATGACAGAGCCACTACGCGAGAGTCGGTGCCAATGCCTAGGCAGCGCCTGGTATAAAGCCAAATCATTTAAAAGTTCGACAGGAAGCGGATCCTCGCAGGCCGAGGAGCCGACCTGAAGAACTTAACCCGGAGTGAGGGTAGTCCAGGAAAGTCCATTTTCCTGGGATATCGCAGAGTATTCGGCACCGGATAGTTTTAAGATGCCAAAGATGGACACATATGATGGCACATCTGATCCAACAGATCATCTCTTTCAGTTCCAGACGGCAATGAACTTAAAAAATGCACCGGACCCACTCTGTTGTAAGACTTTCCCCATGTACTTGCGGGGGAAGGCAAGAAGGTGGTTTCAGAGCTCCCCCCAGTCGGGTGGATTCCTTCAGACAGCTGGCACAAAAATTTAAGTCCAATTTGTGTCAAGTGCGCCATTCATAAAGAATTCTTCGCACCTTATGACCCTGAAGCAAGGTGCGGAGGAGTCAATACTGAAGTATATGCGGCGTTTTTCTGACGAATCACTGCAGGTCAGTGACCGAAATGAAGGAGTGAAAGCCGCAGCGTTTATTAACGGTCTCAGAGCAGGCCGCCTCTTTTCACAGCTTGCCGAAGAGGGGCCTACTACTTTGAGAGAGTGCCTGGAAAAGGCGCATCAGTTTGCCCGAGGAGAGGAGGCAAATCGATTGAAAAAGGAAGCCGAGCAGAGTACTCGGCGGGAGGCTCGGCCCACTCCCGAGCAATTCGACTTGAAGACCAACGCGAACGGCGCAGTGCGTTTGATCGCCTTGGTGCTCGAGGCAAGCGAGGTCAAGAAGGATTACCCCTTCTGGCTTCAAAAGATAGAATTTTGGCCGTCATGGAAAGAGATGGCCTAAGAACGGACCCGAAGCCCTTGGCAGGACCCAGGGACAAGAGGGATCCGAAATTGTATTGCCGATATCACCGTGATGTCGGCCATGACACTGAAGATTGTCGGCAATTAGCTCAAGCAATTCGGAAGTTAATTGAATTGGGACATTTAAAACAATTCTATGATCCGCGTTCTCGGCTTCATAACCGTTTAAACTTCCGAAAGAATGAGCAGAAGGATAAGTGCCGACCTGAGGCACCCCCAACACATCCCAGGTCGGATGATGATGGGGATCGAGATCAGCAAGAGGCTGCAGTTCAGCCACAAATCAATTCCATAATCTACACCATCTCGGGTGGTCCGTCACAGCCAAATCCCGGTGGTCCCAGTTCGTCAGGTACGTCCACTGGGCCTTCCCCGAAAAAACGGAGGTTGACTCGAGAGTTGTATATGGACCAGAGGATTTAGTCCCGCTTGATTCTAATAATACGGGATTAGTCATTGGATTATGCATTCATATGGCGCCGGATAGAATTGTAGAGGTACGTAGGGTATATGTGGATACTGGGAGTGCCGTGAACATAATGTATTATCATGTATACAAGCAATTGGGTCTGGCGGACTCACAAATGACCCCAGTAGCTCTCCTTGTATGGATTCACCGGCATGCCTGTTCGGCCAGCTGGCCTGATTACTCTCAGCGTCAGTTTTGGCAAACCCCCTGCTTACCGATGCTTATGGATGGATTCGTGGTGGTTAAGGAGAGGTCGGCTTACAATATTCTTTAGGCCGACCCGCGTTGGTGGCATTGGAAGCTATAATATCACCCTTACATGTTAGCATGAAGTTTCCTACCCCAGGCGGAGTAGTAACTTTGCAGGGAGATATCCCTATTGCTCAGAATTGTTACGCAGTGGCCACCCAAGGGAGTGGGATCGTCCAGCAGGTTGTTCTGGATGATCTCATTCCCCCAACAGACGAATGTTTACAAACCGATGACGCGGTTCAGGATTCATCTTAGATTCAGGTCGGCCAGAGAATACAATCAAAATTGGGACTGGATGCCATCTGAGACTTTGGCTCAGCTTCAGAATCTGCTAAGGGAATTCGCAGAATTTTTGCTTGGACGGCAGAAGATATGCCTGGAATCCCGACTACTTTAGCAGAACATCACCTTAATGTGGATCCTCAGGTCAGGCCCATTAAGCAGAAAAAAAGAAACTTTGCACCAGAGAGGAACAAAGTGATTGCAGGGGAGGTTGAGAAACTCTTGGTGGCAAAGTTCATCGAAGAAGTCTTGTACCCAATTGGTTGGCTAACCCGGTTGTGGTCCCTAAGCCGGACAAAAGCTGGAGAATGTGCGTTGATTATACAGACTTGAACAAAGCCTGCCCAAAAGATTGTTACCCCCTACCGAAGATTGATAGATTGGTAGATTCTACTTTGGGGTATGAGGTCTTTGATTTCTTGGATGCCTTTAAGGGTTACCATCAGATCATGATGGCAAAAGAGGACCGAGAAAAGACCTCCTTTATAACTGAGGTCGGCACTTACTGCTACATCAGTATGCCTTTTGGTTTAAAGAATGCTGGGGCAACTTATCAACGTCTGGTTAACTTGTTGTTCAAAATCAAATAGGCCGAATTATGGAGGTCTACATCGACGATATGCTGATTAAAAGCAAGGTCCTTGATCAGTATATCTCGAATTTGCGCGAAGTATTTGTCATCCTAAGAGAGTCTGCATGAGGCTGAACCCAAAGAAGTGTACCTTTGGGGTGCGAACAGGAAAGTTTTGGGGTACATGGTCTCCAAAGAAGGAGTGCAGGCCAACCCAGCTAAGATTGAAGCTTTGGAAAATATGCACCCACCTCGGAACATTAAAGAAGTTCAGAGGTTGACGGGGCGAATTGCGGCCTTGAGCAGATTTCTCTCCAAGTCAGCTGAGAGATCGTTGCCTTTCTTCCAAATTTTGAAGAAAAGAACAGCTTTTCTCTGGGATGAACAGTGCCAAGAGGCATTTGATGGCTTAAAGGCACATCTGGCTGAGGTGCCCATGTTGACCTCTCCTGTTCCAGGAGAGACATTGTACATATATTTGTCCACCTGTCATGAAGCGGTGAGTGCAGTTCTGCTCAGAGCAGGATGCAGTTCAGAAGCCTATCTACTTTGCAAGTAAAGTCTTGCATGGGGCCGAGGTGCGATACCCGAATACTGAGAAAGTCATCCTGGCATTAGTGGTGGGGCGGCTAGGAAGTTCCGTCCCTACCTTCAAGCTCATCCTATAGTCGTGGTGACGGATCAGCCCCTAAGGCAGATTCTATCTCGGCCGGACACATCAGGTCGAGCTGCCAAGTGGGCAATGGAACTTGCCGAGTATGACATCAGTTACAAATCACGTACTCTATTAAAGCTCAGGCCTTGGCTGATTTTCTGGCTGAGGGCATATCAGTTGAGGAAGATCCTCCCTCAGCGCAGGGTTGGACTTTGTATGTAGACGGATCCTCAAGGGAAGGAAGTGGTGCTGGTCTCTTAATAGTGAATCCTCACGAGGAAGAGACCGAATATGCCTTACGTTTTGATTTCGAGGCTACTAACAATGAGGCTGAGTATGAAGCACTGATTGCTGGGTTGAGCTTAGCTCGGAAACTGGGGGCACAGCAGATAACCGCCCGAAGTGATTCGCAGCTCATAGTCTCACAGATTAACGGAGACTATGAGGCAAAGGAAGACAATATGAAGCGGTATCTGGCCAAAGTTCAGCATCTAAGAGGAATGTTCGAGCATTTTATTGAGCATATCCCTAGGTCGGCAAACAAGCGTGCTGATGCACTATCTCGACTAGCTTCATCCACCCCGGCCACCATTGGAAAAAGGATTGTTGTAGAATTGGTGAGACATCGCGCTTTTGATGGAAATGAAGTCTTACAACAAGACTATCATAACACCTGGATGGATGAGATAATCACTTACCTACAACATCAGATTCAACCTGAGGATAAGTCGCGAGCTCGGCGACTCGACTGAAGGCATCCAGGTATGCACTCTTTAATGATCACTTGTATAGGAAATCATTCTCCCAACCATGGTTGCGCTGCGTACCTGAGGACGAAGGAGATTACATTCTCCGAGAAATGCACTTGGGCATATGTGGGAGTCATTCTGGAGCACGCTCATTGGCCCGTAAGTGCTACTTGGCAGGGTATTACTGGCCCACAATTCGCAAAGATGCGGAAGAGCTGGTCAAAAAGTGCTCATCATGTCAGGCTCATGCTCCATCTTTTAATTTGCCGAGCCATGAAATGACCAGTATTTCTAGTCCTTGGCCGTTTGTGCAATGGGGTATGGACTTGGTGGGACCTCTACCACGAGCTCCTGGCTCGGTCAGATTCCTGTTGGTAGCAATTGACTACTTTACTAAATGGATAGAGGCTGAACCTTGGCCACCATAACTGGGGCTCAAGTCAAAAGGTTCTTATGGAAAAACATCATCTGCCGGTTTGGCTTACCTCAGGTCTTGATCTCAGACAACGGACGCCAATTTGCTGAAGATCCGGTAAAGAGTTGGTGTCTTGATCTGCACATTAAGCAACGCTTTACCTCAGTGGCACATCCACAGTCAAATGGCCAAGTTGAACTTGCGAACAGAATTATCAAGGATGGACTTAAGAAGCGATTAGACAAAGTGGGCACAAGTTGGGTTGAAGAATTACCCAGCGTCCTATGGGCATACCGGACAACTCCCTCAACTTCAAAAAGAAACACCTTTTTCACTAGTGTACGGCACAGAAGCTGTCATTCCTGCAGAGATAGGCTCCACCTCAACACGAGTCGATTGTCATTCTGCTGTGAATAACAGTCAAGAATTGCGGATAAATCTAGATGAACTAGAGCAGAAGAGGGACCGAGCTCACATTCGCATGGCCCAGTACAAGAATCTGATCTCTCAGCATTACAACTCCCGGGTACGACCGAGATCTTTTCGAGTGGGAGACTTAGTGATGCGAGACATGAAGTCAGTCATGCTGAGTCAGTAGGAACCTTTAATTCCAAATGGGAAGGCCCTTATCGCATTGTGAAGTATTCCCAACAGGAGCTTACAAGTTACAAACTCTGGAAGGGAGAACTCTTCCACGGACCTGGCATGTTTCCCATCTCAGACTTCTGCATCAATGATGTAAACTGCAGCTGCTTTGTATATAAACAAGTTCTTTGTGATACTTTCAAGAGTCAAAGTTCAGAACACGATTTGAGTAGAGCGAAAAATCCTTAAGACCTCGGCAGGTCCGAGGCAAAAGACCTCGCAGGTTCGAGGCAAATGCCCGCTAAAGGGTACATTAAGACCTCGGCAGGTCCGAGGCAAAAGACCTCGCAGGTTCGAGGCAAATGCCCGCTAAAGGGTACATTAAGACCTCGGCAGGTCCGAGGCAAAAGACCTCGCAGGTTCGAGGCAAATGCCCGCTAAAGGGTACATTAAGACCTCGGCAGGTCCGAGGCAAAAGACCTCGCAGGTTCGAGGCAAATGCCCGCTAAAGGGTACATTAAGACCTCGGCAAGTCCGAGGCAAAAGACCTTGTAAGTTTGAGGCAAATGTCCGATAAAAAAATACTAAAACCTCGGCAAATCCGAGACGAAAGGCCATTAAACGGCAGATCAAGACCTCGGCAAGACCGAGGCAGAAACTTGTTAAAAACAAGTATAAGACTTGGGTGCCCGAGCAAAGGTTAAAGAAATAACTCATCAAGAGTTAGCAATCTGAGGAAAGAGTTTGTTGAAGAAGAGACATGCAAGCAAACTTTAAGTTGTCTCTTACAAAAGCCAAAGTGAAGTTAAGCAAGGCAGAGCCTGATCTTAACGAAGCAAAGTTTATGTCAAACCAGTCAAGAGTTTGGCTCAGCTCAGACAACAGGTTCATTTAACTTGAAGGCTCAGTTTATTTCTTAATAAAGTTTACCAATTTGTCAAGACTAACCTAAAGAGTTAGCATCGATGGCATCGAAGAATAAATTTGGTAAAGACATTAAAGATAAAGAAGATAACTGAGCCTGAAAGTTGAAGATTTTTCATTAATAAGCGTGGATATACATTCATGCCTGGCCTAAAAAGGTTAAAACAAAGAAGAACCCTAAAGCCTATTCGTCCTTATCTTCATCTCTCAAGTCAGCTCCATCAACAAACTTCTGGAACAACTCTTCAAAGTCTTGAGCTGCTTGAGGATTGTAGAGTTCGGCTATACGGCGGTCCTCTCTGTTCAAATCTGGGTGAACTTGGGCACAGGCTTCAATGGCATTCCTTTGGCCGACCTCCATGGCCGAGCCTTGAATCAGAAGCAAGTTTTCTTCAAAAAAGCTGGATTTTCTGAAGTCTTGAATTGCTTTGATCTCAGCATCGATCAAGTTTTGGCGCAGCAGGTTGTTCATCTTTTGCTCAGACTCAAGCCTCTGTGCCATCTCAGCCATTTCTTCTTCAAAAATTCAACTTCCGTGACAGACTGAGTGGAGGTCAGCTCCAGGTCAGCCACCTTATTCTCCAACTCATCAACCTTAGAGTTGGAGGTGGCCAACCTCGTCTCAGCATCCTCAGCCTTCTGTTGGAGTTTGGTGTTTCCCGCTTCTAGGTCAGTGACCTTTTGGGTTAGCTCGGCCCTCCTCTTCTCAGATTCTTCAAGTTGTCTCCGAGTGGTCTCAAGCTCCCCAAGAAAATTCCTACAGCGGGTCACCACTTCCATCCCCTGGCCTCGGATCTATACGAAAAGATAACGGTAAAAGGAAGTCCACTAACAAAATAAGTAGAGTACTCAACAGAAAATTTACTTACCAGAGCAAGGTTGGACATATAAGCATTGGTCAGGGCCGCGAAGTCCGTTGCCCTGAACCTCTGAAGATCCCGAGGTAGAATTGCTGCCCTATTAAGCCTTTCGGCCACGGCAGGGTTCTCAGCAGAATCTACCTCAGAAAACCCAATCAAGATTGGGTCTTGAATATTACCCGGTGAGGCAAGATTTCCTCAACCGGGTCAGCAACGATCATCTCCGGGGGCTGAGATGGTCCCGGATCACGACTACTGGAGCCTTCACCCCGTTGTCTCTTCCGGGGGCGGAGGCTGGAGCCTTCACCAGCATCTTCTGACATTTCAGAATTAACTGGAGCCAGGGGCTGAGCCACAGCCACAGGCTCATCGTCAGCAATTGTAATTGGCAGAGCTGCAAGAAGAGAAAACAAGTTAAAACCCAAACAAGTGTTAAAACACTTAAGAAAATCCTACATTCAAGGAAGAGGTTTTACCTGGCTCAGGCTCCGCCATTTCAGGCTCAGCAACAGCAACCCTAGGGTTGGGGGCACCGCCGAAGTAGGCCCCTCCAGAACTCAAAGCTGCTAACCTCCTTTCCCTTCGAAGCCTTTTCCTGGCCTGATTCTCGGACATTATCTCAGCACGGCTCAGGGATCCAGACATGGCACCTGCATTCAGAGTTAAAACAGTTAGATGTTAACAACAAATCAAGAACATTGAAAATTCAAAGACTATAGTGGCCACCTCGAAGGATGGTTAGCTGATCTGGAGAAAGGGCTCGATAGCCCTCACCAATTGCCGAGTGGTTTACGTCAGCAGCCATCCAGACATCGTAGTCAACTTTGTGCCAATCGATGACAATTGGAGCTGACCGAATTCTGTCTGCTTCATCGCAGTACTCCTGGCTCGGCAATGTGTTATGGACCCTGCCTCGTTTCCAGGTAGTCTCACTCGGCAGATCAGATCTTAGAATGTAAAAGAATTTTTCCTTCCATCTTTTATTAGAGGAAGGAATGTTGATGGCAAAAGGAAAATCAGTACTAGACCTACGCTTGCTGAAATAATACCAACTATGTGAAGTCCGGCATGCAAAAAGGGCTCGAAAAATAGTGGTATTGAAAGGAAATTCAATAAGACGGAGGAGAAGAATATAACAAAGAATGAGTTTGAGGCCATTCGGCTGAATTTGAGGAAGTCTGAGCCCGTAAGCTCGCATAATACGATAACGGGCTCAGGAACAGGAAGACTAAAGCCGGACTTGAAATAGTCCTCATAGATTGCCTCTAACCCCTAGGGGGATCACAAGCGGTTTGACCGGCAAGGGAAGAAGGGGTTGAAAACGATTTCTATCTATTTGTAATATTTACAAATCCTATTCAGGTCGGCCTCGGTCAACTAGAGGTAGTCTCCTGACCATAGGAGTTGGCCGACCTCTTACGGGAAAATGAGAAGGTCCCCCTCGAGGGCCTGAGGATCTGCAGGCGCCGGAGCAGGAGCCATCCTCACTGGCTCCGGCGAAGAACTGATTACGGTCAGGGCTCTGCTGGATTGGGCAGAGTCCCCAATGGATTGGACCAGGGTACCGATAGGCAGATCATCGGCGGAGGAAGACCTGCCGGACGGTAACGGAGAAGCAATAGCTTCTCCGCTCCCGGCGGCGTAAGAGCCACCCTCAGAAAGGTTTTGAGAATCATGGGAGGAGGAAGACATTATGAAGATAAAGGGAGAACTTACAAAAATTTGAAGGAAAAGATACCGGAGGATGAAACGGAAGGTGATGGAGGATGGAACTCGCCGGAATCAGAAAAGCTTGCCGGAGAAGAAAGCAGAGGGCCGGAGTGAAGAGTGAGAGCAAATAAAGATGGAAATAACCTGCAGAAGACCTATTTATAGGGCATCATCTCGGCAACCCAAGCGTCGCCTGAAGTAAATGGCTGTCGGCCCACGAAACGACGGAGTGAAAAGCTGCTCAATTGACACTTCGTGTTCTGCGCAAACAGTAAATGCGCAGGCCGAACCAATCAGAACCAGACACGTGCCAGAATAGACGGCGTGACAAGGAATCTAGTCAGAACTGGTTGATCGCTCGGCCAAAGGATACCATTAATGCATCGTACATTGTGCTCCTAATAAATACGTCAAGCGGCCTAATTAAGTCTTGACACGTCAGAGGAAAAGACAACCCGAGAAAGATCTGAGCAGATTAGCCTGCCCTTTTAGCTCATCTCGGCCAGACTAATCTGGGGGGCAATTGATGAGCCAAAAAGTTTCTCCCGTTAGTCAATAACGGTCAACACTTATTAGTAGAGTGTAAGAAATGGCGAAGTATGGCGGGTCGGCCCGGAGGATGACCAGGCAACCCATCTCGGCCATAGGGCCCCATCATCATCACGCCCGTTTGACTTTATGGTTATCTCGGCCAACAATCTCAGTACCCTCAAGGGGTTAAGGAATTCACCTCGGTTAAAAGGCCTAAATCATCTTTGGTTCCAAGGTCTCATCTCGGCCCGCAGTCCTATCTCGGCCAAAGAGTTGAACTCGGCCAAAGATCTGTCTATTCATGGTCTCATACCACCCTTACTGGCATCAGTCACGAGCATCACGAAAGGCCTCTCATTGCTCTTGGAGTCGGCCACTTTCATCTCGGCATGTTGGTCCCACACCATCAGCCATCTCGGGCACTCTAAAGCGCTTCTAGAAGACTTCATCTCGGTTCTAGGAGTTTACCCCAGGTAATTCTACCGGGCAAAACTCCCAGCCAGATGTCCCAAACCAGCTTATTCAGCTCAGCACCGAGTCACGTGGCGAGCATGCAGAGCAAGTGTCATGACTGACCTCCTTGCCTGTCACAATATCAAAGCTCTGCCCATGCATTGGCCCAAGCCGTCATATAAAAAAAGGCCGCACGAGCAGAGCAGGAGAGAGAAGGCAAGTAACAACAAATCCAAGAAATTACTCATCTTCCCCCACGGTGAAAACACAGGTTTTACGAGAACATCTCAGTTCCTAAAAACCTTCATCATATATAAACCTCTCTACAAAAATGGCCCAGACTGACTTGAGCGTCGGAGGGTATTACCCGGGGCCATAAATCCCGGGTCCTCTGACCCTTTTTCTTTGTGCAGGTCAGCAGCTCACTTGCTACAGACAACTGACGGAGTTCTAACGGCACCACATCAAACGATTACTTGGTGATCAATTCAGACATCATCACCTATTATCCATCCTTCCTAAATTAATAATGGCTAAAAGGTCGTATTACTTTTGTAAGTAAAAGCTGGGTCGTTACATTATTAGTTAATATGTCACATTTATAATAACATATTAGATTTAATTTCTGCAACATTAGAGACAACGTCTGAAACAAAAATGGAAAAAGAGATATGATATACATTGACTAATCCATCCTCATTATACAAGCATCATCGTTTTGATTCGCATGTCAGCACTTATCCCTTATTCAGACTGGTTAAGGTTATGAGTAGAACTGAATGAGTCATTAACGTGTAAATGTGAGAAATGGAAATAATAAAAAAAAAACATAAAAGTTTCCCTAAATCATATTTTCATTTCAATTGTGTTATTTAAGTGTCTTCAACCTGCAACAATTCTTTCTATTCCATCAAATGCATTTGGTCAGTAAGCAATTACATACGAACAACTTTATATCAAATACTTGAACACACTAATCAGGGCGGACATTGGAGCAATCGGTAAAGTTGCTGCTTTGTGATATTGAGGTCACAGACTCGAGCCGCAGAAACAGGCTTTTATACAAAGTGTAGGTAAGGTTGCGTCATCAGATCGCAAATTGATCCGACCCCTCAGACCATGCACAAAAGCAGGGTCTTAGTAGACCAGGGACACCCTACTTGAACTAACACTGATCATAATATTAGTTGTTTGTTGTGACTACTAGTACTATTCACCGCAGAAAAAATTGATTCAAAAAAAAGAAGTAAATAGAAAATTTGGTAATGAAAGTATGCCACTTGCCAATTTTTTGCGAGTAGCAAAAGTTACCGACAAATGCCACTTGTTTTTGGTAATATGTACCAATCATATAATTTTTCTCCTGAGGTAACGTGTTTTCGGAAGAAAGAAAAAGTTAATAGGAATATAATAGGAAAGAGAAAAAGAGAAAAGGTAACGTGTTAAGATGTTACCAAACAAAGCGAGATAAGAAAAAGCTCTAATAATATGACTTTCAACCATGTCAAATGAACCAATATGAATTGATCGAAACGACGGGTTGAGATTTATTGTCCCACTTATTTGTCTCATTTTTCTGTTTCAGATGTAAATTTGGTTTTTTAATTAATTTAACAACGACTAGGATATAAAAGTGAGTCGATGAAGTCAGACCCAAATGACATTGAGGTCCCTTAAGTAAGCCGATGGAATAAAGCAAAATAATGCAATAAAGCAAAATGACTCATTAAATTAGATGCGCTTCTTGTATTGTGAAGTAGCAGTTGATCGACACACAATTTTCATTATGGGTCATCGGGAAACAAACTCTGTGTGTTTCTAACACATGGGGTATGATTGCGTACATCTGACCTCCCATACCCCGCCATAGCCGGGAGCCTCTAAGGCAAAGGGTAATGTTGTTGTTGTTGTTGTAAGTATGGCGATGGTGGATCGGAATTATATTCTAATAAATGAAATAAAATATCTTATGAGAGAGATCATTACCCATCTATGTGGAAATATGTAAAACTTCATATGAAATAATGCTTTCTGAGTCATTAACGACTATGTTATTATATCCGACCTAATTGGGTTAAAGAGTTACTGATCCAGTTTGCAGTAGGCATCTTGTGTGGGTTCTGACAATGCTTTACCAACTTAGGAGCCCATTGAATTTCTGATTTGTATCATCTACTTAGCTCCATGGGACTAAAGCTGTGAAAACCATCGGAAACCAGGAATTTAGCTTTTGCTATAAGAAAATAAGAACAAACATAGAGGAAGCGATTAGTTGAAGAGAGATAAAGCAATGTGTTAATCACCTTTTGCCCCTGTAGTATACGAATTTCACCATTTGCTCCCCTTATGTTTGAAATCACACCCTTAATCCCCCTGAACTATTGGACTGATGTGGAAATGCTATTTCAGGCAAAATTTGGGCTACACGCGCCCGCCAATCGGTTCCCATTAGTATGAACGTTTAGTTTTGTTAATTAATACCAAACTACCCCTCAACAGTATATCTTCCCATTTGCTTCTTTATAACCGACATCCTCAGCCACAACTTCTCTTCACTCTTATGCTCCGGTATATGTTAGCTAAACGCATCCTCATATTCCTTCGTATTCCACCCTTGTCATCAACTGCAATGGATCGATTTTCATCAATCAGTAGAGGCTTTATGATGATGAGTGCTCTCCAGAACTTATGTATGAGTACAAATTCTACAAATGTGGTAACCAAGCTGCTTTGAAGATTGTGAAGAGCGAAAAGCCTACAAAGGAATTGTTGTATTTCATATGTGACCAGCAAAGAGGACATAAGTGTGACTACTGGGCTTGGTGCAAACCATACTACAGGGATATGACGTGGAAAAACGCATCATCAAGCACACCAACACATATGAAGATGCATATAAATATGAAATTCTAATGATGAAAGCTAGCATGACCAATTTGAAGATCTTGATGTTTGTGAGCCTAGGCATCCAAAATCTGATTGGTCTATTTTCGTGAAATGATGGTAAAGTGTGGTGCAGATATGCTGATGTACTTTGTGTAAGAGTTGTTGCGTGCAAGTGTGGTGATGTAGAGTAGTTATTGTGGTTGTGATGTTTGCCTGTTCGACTATGCAGATAAGTTCTCAGTTTAATGATTTTTCTTAGGAAAACAGAAGGGTTGCCGTTTGGTGGTGTGTGAAGTGTAATTTGTTGAGCCATAATTGCAATATAGTGGGATGTGTTTAAGTTTTTTGCAAATAATGGCAATGATTGTGCAATGCATCAGAAGAAACATGCAGGATACATTTCTTTTATTTCCCAAACGTCATTGTTGAGAATGGCATAATAATTTCTTGAGAATCCGAAAAGCTTCTTCATCTCTTTGTATCCTTCCCTTCTCCTGTATAAATAGACCGGTATCCTCCATTTTTCTTGCCATATCGAAAAGTTTAGCTCTTTTCTGCCCTGAAAAACAATGTTTTCCCCCACAAAAATTTGTTACCCCTAAGAAATAGAGGAAAGATCCTGTTGAAGGTGCCAGTGCACCTAGGATTCCAGAGAGACATACAAGAGGTCCAAAGAATCGGGATGAGCAGAAGGAAATTGTTGAGGAATCTGTGTATCGGTTCCAAAGAAAGTAGCGAGTCCGAAATATGATCCTTAGGCTGAGATTGGTAAACTGTGGGATAATTATTATTGGGTGAGTGAAAAACAAGATTGGAGGATCAAGAGTGGACGATGTTGATGCCAGGGTGAGAGAATTAACAGATAATCTTGAAGTCGAAAAAGTGAAATTTGAGAAGATGAAGGCAAAGTTGAAGGCTTTAGGTGCTTCGTTTTCTTCTAACGAAGAGTCTTAGGGTGTCAGTGTTTGCTGTTCGAATAGTTTGTCTCTTATGGTGTTCGAATAGTTTGTTGTCTTGCAAATCAGGTTGCCATGTGTATGTTATGTCTGTTGTTACGTTTGGGTGAGTGTTGTGTCTGTTGTAATGCTGGTTGTCTGCTTGTTTTGCAATATTTGCTGGTCGTGGCTATTGGTTGCTGTACAGGTTTTTGGTTGCTGGTTGTGGGATGCCGATGATGGTTGATGTTTCTGGTTGCTGGTTTCTGCTTGCTGTTTTGGTTTGTTTTTTTGGTTGCTGGTCGTGGGATGCCTTGGGATGGTTGCTGTTTATGCTTGCTGGTCGTGGACTGTTGGTGATGGTTGCTATTTATGCTTGCTGGTCGTGGACTGTTGGTGATGGTTGTTGTTTATTATTGATGTTCGTGGAATGTTGGTGATGGTTGCTGTTGCAGTGATTGCTGGTCGTGTTCTGGTTGAAGTGTTCTAGTTGCAGTCACTTAGGAAGGTTGCTATTAATGGTTAATAGTTACTTTGTTTTTGTCACTTAGGATGGCTGACATTCTTGTCATTGTTTTCTTCTGGATATACTCGAACATTTGTATAATTGGCATTTCCCTTGCTTCAACTATGCTTGCGTTGAAAGACTCGGACAGGTTGTTCACCAGAACATCACACTTACTTGTGTATAAGAAAATGGCCTTTGACCATAGATTGGCAGGAATATTCTTCAACCATTTGGATGCATCCTCATTTAAAGCTGCAAGTGCTATATGCCTGTTGAACTCACATGGGTGAGTGGAACTTGTACAAGTCCATAGTTTATCACCTACATCTTTCCCACTGAATTGTCCTTTGAAGTTTTGAAACATGTGTCTCACACAAAACCTCTGCTCACATGTTGGAAACACAGTATTCACAGCATGAACTAACCCTTTTTGTCTATATGAGATGATTGTGTATGGAAGTCCATCAGGCCTCTCACCAATACACTCTCTGAGATGCTCCAACAACCATTTTCGGCTACTGAAGTTCTCAGCTTTTGCTACACACACTGCAATGACGAACACATTGTCGTTTCCATCTCTCCCAATAGCACTAAGCAGTTGTCCCTTCAAGTTGCATTTCAGAAAACAACCATCCAGACCAAATATGGGCCTACAACCATTACGGAAACCAATCTTGCAAGCATTGAAACAAATAAACATTCTCTCAAACTTTGGAGGGGAATTTTCATCAAAAACCGTATTCTTGATCCTAACCTCACTTCCAGGATTAGTTCTTCTAATCATCTCAGCATAATCCCACAGATGTGAATATTGATCCATTGACATGCCGTCTATTTCCTGTTTTACCTTGTTCTTTGCCTTGTACAATTGTGTCCTACTAACATCAACCATCAGATCTCTCCTCACTTGATTTTTCAAACTCTTTGAGCTAGTATATGAATTGTCAATGAAGTAGTTTTTGCACTTTTGCTCAGGTATCTTGATATACAATGCCTGTTGATGTAATCTCTTCCACAGTTATGCACATCCTTCAATGTCTTGATCATGAAAGTTTTATCATGACCTATCATAGAAGCATGAATCCTCCAAGTACACCCTTTGTTACATTTTTTTGTTACCCTATTGCCTTCGTTCTTTTCATACTTCACTTCATAACTCTATCTGATTTTCCACTCAACTAGAGCCTCTCTGAATTTAGTAGCATTAACAAACTTCTGCCCAACCTTCAAGTCAAATTGCTGCTTACTGAATTCTTCATCAAAATTAAAGTCTTTGTAACCACTAACATCTTCTGCAGTGCTATGTAGTAGTTCTAATTCATCCATCACTTCTTCATTCCAATGGCCAACGTGTATGCCTTGAAGATCAGCTTCAACTATTTCTTCCTGGCTATCAACTTCACTATGACAGTGAACTTGGACATCATTCGACCTCTGTACTTCTTCTACAACTTCATCTTCATGTTGTGCCTCCTGTTCTTCACTTATATTTCTAAATTGCAGATCCCAGAATATATCATTATCTAATATGTCATCTAATCCATCAAATGTACCCACATGCTCTACACCTTGAGAACCCACCGCCTGTGTAACTGCAGCAGTTTGCCACTCTTCTAAGTGCAAATGGAATGTCTCAACACTTTGAAAAGGGTCATCAGATGCATTTGGAGCTGCTTCACACAAAGTTGTTGATGCTTGTGACCTATAGTTGTTTAGATCCAGATTTACGTTTTTGTTCTTGGACAAAACAGTCTTTTCACTTGGTGGGGTTCGTTGCCAACCTTTCCTTTTACATGGCAATTTTTTACTTGTGGAACATTGATTTCCACCGCCTTGGACACCTTTATTGCTTTTACCTACCTTATTGTATCTAATCAATCCACATAGGCTTTGTTGTTCACTAATATCCATCTATCCTGCATGAACATGACAGTAACCGTAAAAGCATTACACCAACAAGATAACAGCAACAATTCTTACATCAGCACCAACACGTGGACATAATCAAACATGCAATCCATCACCACCCCCTCATCATTCAATACCAAAATGCAGACAATTCAAGTACGTGAACACCATATTCAACATCCAACGAAACAAAAGACTTACTCTTTGTGAATCAAAATAGATGAAGACACTCATGTTTTTCCAACACCACTGCACTCCCTTACACCTCCCTTCCACCAAAAAAGATTACACCAAAAAAGATTACACCAACTCAGCTGCAGTATGAAAATCGCTATCTCAACGTTCAAGTTCTCATTTGCATACGAGCGTCCATGTAGCTTCAAATGTCGACAGTTTTGAAAGAGTGAGTGAATGTTTACTTTTGTACAGCCATTAAACCTGCCTTAATTGATCATTATTGCATGTTAATGTGGGAGGAAAAATTACACAAGTTGCTTGGTTAAAAGTCAACTCCACGTCATTTATTTACAACCCGTGGCGTGGGCAAATTTGCCATTTCACTCTTTCCTGGCATAAAATTTGAATGAAATGACATTTTCCACATCAATCCAATAGTTCAGGAGGATTAAGGGTGTGATTTCAAACATAAGAAAGGCAAAGGGTGAAATTCGTTTAATGCAGGGACAAAAGGTGATTAACCCTAAAGCAAATGAGTAAAGAAAACACTGTGTTGCTTTTTTATGCTTCAAAGAGTAAAAATGTGCATTACATATATGAAGTCACAGATAACCGCCCGTGAACTCTGTGAAAATGACAGAGTATAGCTTAAGGAATAAGCTTTAACTTATCAGACTCTAACTACATGTAGCTACTCGGTCACTTTAGCAAATCTCTAACGACGCTGGGCCTATTTACCAGCTGCCCTTCTTCTATTTACACTCGGTGTTTATAGACTACCAGCTAATCACCAAATGTATCCCAGGGTTAGGTTATGGTCGGTTTAGGATTAAGGTCAGGTTTGAGTTAGATTAGGATTAAGGTTACGGTTTGAGTAAGGATTAGAGATGGATATGATTTAGGATTAGGTTACGGTCATGTCCATGTTAGGATTCAGGTTAGAATCGGGTTCGCTTAGGGTATAGTTAGGTTTAGGGCTAGAGTTCAAATTAAGGTTAGAGATATATTGAGGTTAAGATTTAGAGTTGGAGTATTTTAGGGTTACAATTACGGTTAGAGTTTGAAATAGGATTAAAGATAAGTTAAGGAAGGGCCAACGTATAACTTCAATCTAATAAAATAATTTATTATTATTTAATTATACTAAAAAATAAAAGTAAAAAATACGAAAAACAATATATGTATGTTTATATATAAAAACTTTATTTTATATGACAAATTTCATTAATGATACGAATCTCGGTAAATAGAGAAAAAAAATTCTAATCTCAGTGCTTTTTTTGCCACCAATACGTGATCCCGTACTGTAGGTCTTTTGCTCGCCTGAGCTGTTCTCCACCTCTGACAGGTCTGGGGGGTTTATGCGTTGGCGTAGATATTGGATGTGACTGAGACTGTTGAGATAGACCTACGACGTCACCTTGAAGATAAGGCGATGCTGTACACATAGACTCAAATGTTCTGTAGTTTTCAGCGCTATATAAGGGGGGAGGTTACCTTAACCTAGTCCACGAACCTCGTACGATATACACGAGACCCTCTGATATCCTTAGTGTTAATGGTCCAAACTAGAATTAACCTACACAGATCCCTCCACCCTTTTGTGTTTGTACCCTGGCTCTATCGCTATAAAAGGCATCCCATCAATCATCAACCCAAACAGAATCAGTACGTCAGTTAGCGTGACGTCACTTTACTCATAGGAAGATAAAACGTATCGGTATCCTATCTCCATCTTTTTACAAACAATTTGATCAATATATGGTCAATCTTTATTCTGCTACAAGTAACAGCTCTCAAAAATCCTACCTCCTCCGCATATGGTATGCACCTAACAGGATGTCTAAATCCTCCTTATACATGTATAACCTACGTATACGATCCGATGTCTTATAATTATCGTTACTCCTAAGTGAAAGTGTCCTATGCTCTTCCTGAAGAGTCAATAAATCAGGAATATCATGCATCAACTCTTCCATTTGTCTAGAACCAATACCACTAGCTGGTCGTAACTTCCTTCTTGTCCGGTTGTACATTCATTGTATTGTGCTCTTAACCCCACAAATCAAAAAATTTAGAAAACGATTTCACGCACTAGAATCACCCTTGGATACAACCTCCTTTTTATAGTCGCGTGCGACATACTAGGAGGGCTTGTCGTCCAAAGCTCAGGACGCACATGCCAGTGCCATCCAGGCGTTGGATGCACATGCCAGTGCCATCTTGGGCCCGGATGATTTTTGCGTCCCTAAAATATTCTTTGTGCACGTGAAAATCTCTTACTCAGGCGTTGGATGCAACTGATAATGTTGTCTAAGATCACCTAAGACAAATACATCCTAAATATTTCAGAAATTTCTTCAACTTATACCATATTTTGACTTTTTGATTTTAAAACTATAATATTTTTTTTTTTGAAATTTCTCCTTCAATTTGGCTTCCAGGTCAGCTGACTTTGACCTTGCTAACTTTAGGTCTCCTCGGTGAAGTTTGGTTTCGTTTCGTTGTGCCTCAGTATGTTGCTCCAGCTGTGTAACATCATCATCACATGTTTTGCGATTTTAGTATATCTCAAAGATCATATATCAGCTTTTCTGAACATTTAAGAAGAAAAAAACATGTGAAACGAAAATTGGGTGATATTTGCTTTGAGCATTTTCAAAATTTTATCTCCTTCTTTGACTAAAAAGATTCTCGGTGCATTAGGCTTCTGCGTTTGTGTAGGGTCTGGAGAGAGGATTGATCGTTTCGCGATATGATATACGCACCCTTATCTTACACTTTTTACAAGAGACTATTTTCCATAATTCGAAACCGTGACCTTAAGGTCACAAAGCGCCAACTTATCCGTCTTCTTTGACTGATAATATTTTAACGGCTGGTAGCAACCGTGAATGTGTTCCCTTTTTAGCTTAATCACCCGAAGCCAACCCTTTCTTGCTGAAGGAGGTGTAAGAAATTCTTAGTCATCAATACGGGGAATCTTCCGATCATAAAATAAATCAAGAAATACATATATGTAATCTGAGTGTACAATTAAAAAAAAAAAAAAAGTTGTCCAAGATCAGAGAACGTATCAAATTTAAAATTGGTGGGAGGGTGCAACGTGTCCTATTCGAAAATGACTGCCTGGAGCGCATGCACTAATGTTTAAAAAACTTCTATTTGTAAATTCATCTATTCCAAACTCCGTAGAGCATGAGGAAAAATTTAAAAATATCACCAATTATAAAATTTTACGTAGCTTAACTGTTACATACATAATAACCACGTTTCGGTATCTAAAGTCACAAATCAATAATCAAAAATTAAAAATCATTAGCATAATCACCAAACATCATTTCATCAAAAGTCACAAAGCCTCCATTTCAACTTGAATTATTTCTGACAAATTCTCCCATATTTATCCTCGTTTGTTCAAAGTATGGTCTGATAAGATCTATTTTCTCCCTGATTTACGTAGTTATGTCGTAGAATCTAGTAATCATTTTAGATAGAACTAAATTGTTAATAGTAAGTAGCAAAGGCAGATGTAGATCATGTAAAAATTAATTAGCAATATGTGTTTGCTTAATTGGTCAAATAACATACACGTTTCTTCCACTAATGCATCATTTAAATAGAAAAGGTCTGACCTGGCTAAGGGGCCTCTGGTACAGGTGTGGAGAGAACCCGCTCCCTTATCAAAAAAAAGTTCTGACAATTTACTCCCATTTGATGCATCATTAAGAAAAAGTGTTGCAGATGATTAGCAAATGATTAAAGCTAAAATGAATGAGGGCGGACATTGGAGCAACTAGTAAGGTTGGTGTTTTGTGACTTTAAGATCACGGGTTCGAGCCGCGGAAACAGTCTCTTACACAAAGTATAGGATAAGGCTGCGTACATCAGATCGCGAAACGATCCGCCCACTCCCCAGACTTTGTGTAAACGCAGTAGACTAGTGCATCGAGAACGCCATAAAGCTAAAATGAATGTTGAAGATGATCAACTCGGGCCTCGGGGTGAAGCTGATAAACAACTTCAAGGTTTGTTCAACTAAAACTTCAGTAGAAAAGTGTAGATTTTCTTATCTTGCTCAGCCATATGTCTCTTTATGTCTGTTAGCTTGCTTATTAAAAATATAATTTGAGACTTTACAGGTTTGTCAATAACATTTCAGTTCACCTTTTTGGGTTTTGTAATTTTTCACTATGTATAAAACTAATTTTTACATAAAATAATAATACTATTTGTAATAAAATTACCTTATATTAAAAAAGACGTATGGCGACGATTAAAAACTACTATATGAAAGAGACAACATTATATAAAATCTGATCTTAAACAGTATCAATTTGATGTGACATCTCTTGACATACAACTTATTTCTTAAGATGCTTATAAAACTAATGTCCAATGGAATAAATATAAACGAGCCACCTCGTAGTCCAAACTTATCATTAGTCAGGTTCGGCTCGTTTATGTGCTCGAACATGAAAACTATATTTGATAGCTCGAGTTTGAGTTAGCGTTATTCGAACTTGAGTCGAACTCTAAACAAATAAATCCCTGAGTTGCTAGTTTAGGAGTGGATTGGTTTACAAGTTACTTCATTAATCATAAGAAAGAGACAATACATTAAAAAGTTATTTCATTAATCAATGAATGAAATAGTATCTTCTATAAGTTTGGTAAGATTTTTTTGTCATAATGTTGTAGCTGGACACGCACCGAGCATGCGCAATGAAAAAAGGGTGTAAACAAAGTCGCAAAGGAACAAAACTTAGTTATGAAGATTCAAGTTGTCTCTTCCTCATTTGATTGAAGTCTGACCTAAATTGAGACTGTACTGGTTACAAATGATTACTTTAGAAAAATACAGTTCTTAAAGGAATGATTTGAAACCCTAGATCTCATGTTTGAATATGTATTTAATAGTTAAGAATTACCACCAACAACAACCATACCTATTATACCAGATCTCGTCACACTGGCCTAAAATCTGACAAAGATTAGTGAAAACATAAGCATTGCTTCTATTCATATGAATGCCGCAAGTTATTTGATTAATAGTTCAAAAATGCACATTCAATGAAAAATAAACCAAGCGAAGAACATACTTTCTCTTAACATTTACCATGTGCATACATTTAAGTTAAAACACGAATTTATGGGACAGGTGAAATACAACCACAACAACGATACTCCATTGCCTTAGAGGCTTCCGTCTATAGCGGGGTATAGGAGGGTCGGATGTACACAACCATACCCATGTGTTGGAAACACATAGATGTTGTTTCCTGATGACCTATAATGAAAATTGCGTGTCGATCAACTACTACTTCACACCATAAGAAGCGCAACCAATTTAGTGAGTCATTTTGCTTTATTCCATCATATTCCAAAACCAAGGAAGAGTGTGTCATTGACTCTATTGGAATGTCATCGTTCGACGGGGCCAATTCTGACAGGTTTGAGTCAATATATGGTTAGAATGGAGACGATATCAGACTGAAGATATAAATCTAAGGTCATCTTTTCTCTCTTCCCAAAATCCATTCTTACATATTCCCTTTTTTTTTTTTTTGCAGAAACGCATCTAGGTCCCCAACAAAACAGAGGCTTCGAGCGAAATCTTGAGGGTAACTGTCCTAATGATGTAACATGTCATGAGAAGGGTACAAACGATATGAGCTGGTCCTGAGTATTAAATTATTTAATCAGACATTTTTAAATTTTTTCAAACTTGAGCTCAAACGTGATTTTTAAATGTTATTCGATTTCAAGCTATTCGAACTCGAGTCGAACTTGATCAGTATTCGAACCAATTCATACAAAAAATAGATATAGCTTTTTATTTTGAAAATTGCATGTATCAGATAGAAACATGCGTTTTTAGTTGATGTTATTGAACCGCTATTTTTTTTCGCATGAAAACTTATTACCATGAAAAAAATTGTTAGTTAACATGTTTAATTTATTGTATTGTATGAAACAAATATAATATAACACCAAATCATACATAACTTTCGTGTATATTATAAGTTCGCATGCTCACAAACTAAAAAATCGAACATCAATATGTTCAGGATTGACTCGTTAAATAATTGAGTCCAAGCGTTATCGCCCAAACTAATCGAGCAAAAATCCAAACGAACACGATTGGCTCATAAACGATTCGACTAATTTGCAGCAGTAGTCATGATTATCACAATTCTCTCTGCCTACAGGGATCATCTCCACATTTTGAGGTGCCAAGTTCTGTAGATCCCTACGGTTACATAAATTTTGCCGCTCATTCGAATGGCATCATTTGCATAACTAATTATGGTTTCAATATCACCTTGTGGAATCCTGGTCTAAGATAATTTAGGTGGTGTCTGGTTGGGAGATATGGGAATGAGGGAATGGGTTTGGAGGAATCCAAACCCATTCCGGCTGTTTGTTTGGGGTAAATGGGGGAATGAATTTCATTTTGATATCCAACTATTTGGAAATGGATATCGTTTTTTGATATACTAGGCCCCCATCTATCAAAATGTGGGAATGGGAATGGGGAGCCGCCGGTCAACGTCGGTCAACGACGCCGGCCAGTCCGCCGCCGCCGGCGACCACTACTCCGACCGGTCACTATTCTCATTCTCATTTTAATACCAAACAACTATCACTTTTAACCCCAAACACATATCCTCCAAACCCATTCCTTATCATACTCATTCCGATTCTAATTCCGATTCTCAAGTGCCAACCAAACGCCACCTTAGAGTGCTCCGAGCTCGCTATGGCTATTCTTGCCTTTTGGGTCGTTTTTAGTATTTGGGATTGGTTTTGGGTTCGACGATGCGACAAATGATTATAAAGTGGTCAGTATAGATCACTACGAGAAGGATGAGCCTAGTGCTCCTGAAATTGTGGTGGCTCAAGTATCGAGTCTAAAGACCAATTCCTGGAGGTTTAACACTGTACACTGCTCCAGTTCGTCTATCCCATGTTCTTCAAAGGGTTCGTCCATTGGTGCGAGTTAATTTGGGGTATTGCGTCGTAGAATTCTTACCTTCAACCTCATCACCGAGTTGTTTCAAGACATGCAGTGTCCTCGAGGTTGTGAAGAATATTCCCCTGCAGACTTTGCATATCTTCTTATATTTGAAAATTGCACCATTGCCATGGGTGTGGTTACTGTAGTGCCAAACACTTGTTGCACCAAACCCTATTTCCTGAAAATGATGCCTAACTATCTTGCTTACACTATCTAAGTATGGATCCCTTTTGCATCAATCAATCATTACCGAATATCTCCCAACGACATCAAAACTATCGCTAAGGTCTAGGATGGATCCCTTTTGCATATAAACTTCAAAAGGCCAGCTTCCCTATGTGTAAGGTTTCCCTCCCCTTTTGAGTATCAAAGATCATAGTCCTAGAGGACTCTTCCGCATCAAACAATCCGACTTTCACATATATTTTCTTTGAACAACAATTGACCAGTAGTTACTGAATCCAATTCTTGAAAGATCTTTGACTAGCATTAACAGTGGTTGGTAGGGTGCTTACCCCACATTTCTCTAGTCAGATTATCGGAAATAGATAAACCCCTACCTCATCTGAGGCCTCATGCAACATAGTCGCGCAATCAGTGAAGCTGTTGAGATAGCAATCAAAGCAGTTTTCAGATAAAACAGCAGCAAGACATTTGATCAAACTAAGGAAGTGGGGTTGCAAAGGTGTAGAGAACAAGTTTAGATTCGGAAAAAGATACCACTAGGCCTTGAACGACTATGGATTATTCATTCAGAGAACAAGTTGAGATTCAGAACAAGATACCAACATTCTAAATCCAGAAAGCACCTCGAGATTAAATACTATAACAAACATAGCCCAAAATAAGTAGCCCAACTACAATTATAACTCAACCATAGAAAGAATCAGCAAGCTGAATCAATAGAGGGGTCGTCTTTGACATTTGCTTGTATCTGTCTTGCCTCCTTATCATCAAGATAGTTCTGATAGACATAAGATGCAAACCCCCAAAGGGCCATAAGCATCGCAACAACCTTAACGCCATTCATCTTGTCATGGAAGACAATCACAGCAGCTACAGGAGTAACTGCCAAGGAAAGAGTACTAATAACATTTGAGTATAAAGATGAGACAACGAACACCAAACCGACAACACCAACTGAGCAAATCTGCCATGCTACAGCAGTCCCTACCAAAATCACGACATAAGAAAGTCTTCCTGCAGCGAAAGCATTCATTTCCGCGTGCAACATTTTCCATTCCCCACTGGCAAAAAGAGCAATTGTTGAGACACAGGTGGCAACAATAGATGTATAAATTTGCATTTCCATGACGACGGAAAATGTCTCCTTCTTTATGACCTTCTGAAATGAAAATTGCATGAGAGAAAGCAAAAGGGAGTACAGGGCAGAGGCTGCAAGTGTAGTGAGAAACCCGATCACGTATTTACTCCGGGAAAGTGAAGGTCCACTGGTATCATCATTAACAGCAAGAAGAGAAGCAGAAAGAGTGAGGATCATCACAGAATTCAAAATTAGCACTGTGAACTTTTGATGATTGATGAAAAAAGAGAATACGGCGTTAAAAGCCAACTGCGTTGCACAAATAAGGGAATAGGTGGAAGCAGATAGATATAGAAGTCCAGTGGAGTATAGCATATTATCACCAGCTATTAGTGCACCAAGCACGAAGTAGATTGAAGAAATTGTGAAAATAGAAGGTGGATTGGAAACAATTGAAGGTGTCTCCTTGTGATGAATGAAAATATATGGAACAAAAAGAATGGGGAAAGCTGCTGTTTGAACAACTGTGGCCAACCATTTGCTGTTACCACCTTTGTCATAATAAAGTCTTCCCAGAACCACGGCTGCAGCTTGACCAATAAGAAGAAAAGCAATATTAATGGAAACCAAAAGCCACCATTGCCAGCGTTGGAGTCTGATAACCTTCTGCGGATCAATAGAAGGACAATCCCTCACCAAAATGGGCTCTTGATTAGCTGCTGTTATGCACAACATTCATGAAACAAATTTCAGAAACAAATTATAGTAGCATGTCATAAATCCACAGGCATAAAACTGAAACCCAAATGATATCTGACATTCAGCACGTGAATAGTAAAAATAATAACCAAATGAAAAAGAGCCATCATTATGATGGCAGCTTAAAGTTAGACTTCATAAAAACTTCTGAGAGGACCATATCAGTGCAAGGCTATTTTCATTAACTGCCAAAAAAACTCATTAGATGATAGAGTGCAAACACAATCTTCAAACTATAGATATAATGGAAGAAGATAAATGAATTGTTATATTTGGCTTATATGCTGAAACCGAACTGGTTGTTCACAAAAAAGGAGACGTTCACCTCATAAGATATCTTGCAAGATGTCTCCAGTAAAAAAAAGCAGAGCACGATACTCATATTTTTATAATATCATTAGCAAACTGAGTTAGTTAAACAAATGCCCCCAAACAAATGTAACAAAAGGCTGCTCTAGTTTTATAACTAGAGCAGCACTACTGCATTGTAACATTGCATTTTGACCGGGTCTGACCCAAGTTGCCCAGAACAAGCCCTTGATACTTCGAGAGGTTACACATGAGGCCTCCAAAAAAAAAAAAAAACACTTCATCCTTATCAATTCAAAGTGGGTTTAGGTTTTCAATACTCTGTAGGCAGCATTTTAAGTTTATTATAGACATTGTAAAGCTGATTTAACAATGTATTCTACAATAACCCTGTCTTAAGGCGTGACTTGGTATGATATGAAAGAAGTAAAAGAGCAGAGAAAGCAAAAGACAGCATGAGTAAATGGGTACCATGTTTGACCGAATGCAGAGAGGTAAGGAACTAAGCGGGGTGGTAGGCATTTCCTCTACCTAAGATACTTTAGTCCTCTGTATTTGTTAGAAGTGTAGCCAAACCGAATCATAATCATTATCTTTATACCAAACACAAGCCGAGACAATTTACTTTCACGAGGGAAAGTAACAATTTGTCGCCCACTTATTTTTGGAACGAAACCAAGCCTAAGAAAGAACATTTGGGGATTGGTTGGAGGGACAGGGGATATTAACTTGGATAAATCAGGTGATCTTAAACTAATATGCCAAATACATTTAAACACAAAACTGAACCATAATCTTCAACCGAGTAAGAATGACGGGACATGTATTTCCTAAATCAATTTAACACATAATCATCCCTAAAAAGTGAAAACTAGGGATGAATGTTACGTATGAGCAGTACATCAGCTTCAAGTTAATAACAACAAATACACTGCAAATCCAGTTAACCAAGAAACCAATAAGAAAACAAGCTCCCCACCCCCCCCCACCCCACCCACTCCCCAAATTTGATAGGACTATTAAATAATACGGCGCGAAAAAGGCTGGAAAAAAAACCGAAATTCGCATATGCTAAGAAAGGGAGAACACGTGCTCAATTATTTCGGGAAGAAATTCTCTGGGATTCTCAGCGCATGTAAGAAAACAAAACCCATTAATCCTTTCTCTTTTTAGAGTAAATAAGCATGTAAACGAATGGATACAGATGTCAAACCTGGCATGGGGCGGAAATCGAAGAAAGCTGTTGACAGGAAGGTTCCAAAGAGAGCAATGAGGATTGAACAGAAAAATTGATAGTAAACAATATGCCAGGAAAATGGAAAGCCCTGGAGGAAGTGCTTGAGGAATCTTGAGAGTCGATCAATCTGGTGATCTTTCCTTTTACAGACTATACGTGCGGTTCTGAACTTTGCCTTGCGATTCCCCGTGAAGCCAGTCAAAAAGTTGTACCCAAGAGATCTTTCCTAAAAATAAATTAAAAAGACAAAAAGGATATTACCCCATTCTAAAATATAAGTCTATAAATATAAGTTTTTATCCATTATTAACATAGCATCATTTATATTATTTGTTGAAAATTCAGAGGATATTTATATTTTGATAAAGAGAAGCAATTGTACAAAAAACGACTTAGATGTGACGGTTACTCAAAAGATCATTCCCTAAAAATAAATAAAACAAAAACTACCTTTACACGTGTGGTTTAAGTTAATAATCCCTAGACTATAGTTTAAAATCTGATCTTTAGACTTCTTTGGTTTAGACTCAATTGGAAACTCAATTAAACCGTTTAATTAAACAACTAGGGGTGAAACTCACATATTCTGACAAATTTTGACACCAAAAATAAAATTTTGGTTGGTTAACTTACAAACCAACCAGTATAAAACTTGGTCACTAAATAAAATTATTGATCAAACAAGACATTGCACACTAATGATAGGATGTTTTCCATATGGAATACATCGTATGGTACAAATACGGTGTCTCATAAAAAACCACTACATCTAGAGGGCTTGAATGTAGTGTCAAATAAGCAAGGGTCTCCGTCGCGTGGACCGAATGCGGTGACAGTTGAGCTAGGGTCGTTAAATTTTCTAGAGACTCGGAGGCAGTGAAAAATAAGCAATAGTTCTTATGTCGTAAGTTTGATACTAAGAGAGAAAATACTATGTTAGGTATGAGTATAGGCTAGGAACATGAAACATTGAAACTTTAACTGGGAAGACAATAGAGATAGCAGACACGATAAAAAGAAAAAAAGAAAATATTTTATATTTATGAGCAACAAAATGGATACGTGAGAATGGTAGGACGTTGGATAATTTAGGATTTAAACTCTGATAAACAAGAAAGAACAAGACAAGAATAGTTGAGGTTATTATAGATACCTCATTAAGAGACGAAGTAGTAAGCATTATTAAAAAAAATAAGATAGAATTATATCCCTTAACTTCGTGCTAGAAAAAGAAACAATCAATATTATTATCGTGTATGTTCTCAAGTGTGTTTAATGAGACTATAAATGTTCAATTTTGGAAAGATTTAGAAGATATAGTATGTGAAATCTTACTAGAATCAAACTATCTATCTTTGAGATAGAGGTATTGTTTGCCTGCCGCTCACCCTCCCCAAACCCTAATGATAGTTTTTGCTGCTGTTGGGATATGCTGGTATGATTGATTGATTGAGTATGTGAAATTCTAATAGATGAGAAGACCTTTATAAGATGAGATTTAAAAAGACATGTAGGTAAAGAAAATAACGATTACAATGAAGTACACGGTGGATTTGGTTTCGAAAATAGGAATGATGATGGAAGATCAATTTTGGATTTTGCAATAGTTTATGACCTTACATTGACTAATAAGTTTTTCTAAAAAAGAGATAAACGCTTGATTACATTCAAAAGTGGATCAAATAAGCTGCAGATAAACTATTTCATGACTAGGAGGAGAGATAGAAGAGCTGGTAAGGACTATAAGATGATTCCAGGAGAAAGTTTAACAATGTAACACCGGCTTATAATGTTAGATGTCCGTATTTCAACATAGAAGAATGAGAAAGGCCTATAAAACTTAATAAAAAATGATAGATTTTGAAGGCAACTAGGCAAACAAATTTTTTAAAAAATAGTATTAAAGTAAAAAAGTCTTAAGAAATTCAAGTGGTAGTGCAAATGAAGTGTAGAAGAATGCAACGGTAAAGATGAAAGAAATAGTGAGAAATTTACTTGATGGGTTAAAAGGGAAAGCACCTACAAATAAGGGATTTTGGTGGTGAAAAGAAGAATTGCAAGACAGAGTAAAAGAAATAAGAGAACTAGTTACAAACCAATTAAAATTTTCATGAATCAAGAGAATTAAGAGTGTGAAGATGATGTAGCGCTTGGAGATTTTTATAAGAGGTTGGACATGAAAGAATGTGAGAATGATGTGTATAACATTGTAGAGCGAGAGAAATGAAGACAAGATATTTAACTAAAGCTAAATGCATTAAAGACAAAGATAACGAGATCTTAGTAAAAGAAAGGACAATTAAAATGTAGAAGATATTTTGAGAAACTTTTTCATGAATCAATGAGAGATGAACTTGTATTGGATGAGTTAAGTAACTTTGAAGATGTTAGAAAAGTAATATTGGCTGAATAAGTAACTCTGAAGAGGATAAAAACATAAGTGGGAGAATTCAATTGTTAAAGGTAGAATACGCTTTGAAAAGGATGACAAATACTACAATTTAACTTTTCCCCTTCAAGATTTTGTTGACTAATTGTACGATCTATGTGAATTCTTTTTTTAAAGAGTACTTACAATCTATAACCCAAAATATTAACTAATTTCTCTTCCGAATCATCAAGGATGAATTTTCGTTCCTTTGACATAAAATCTGATTCAAATCGATAAACTCTATATCTCCTGTGAATTTAAACCAAACCGGATTGCATTAAATATATATAGAATTCTATAGTTTCACTAACATTTGATTATTTCATCTTTGAAATCTACCTACAGAAATCGAATTTATCCTTAGTCAATTTTACTCTAAGTTCATTGTTGACCCAATTTCAATTAAAATGTTCACCTCCTAGTTATTCGAATTTAATTATATAGTCTATCAATAGGTGATCAAACTATTGACGCATTAGGAAAACCAACAACAATTAACAATTAGAATTCAACTAGTAAATTAAGTGAATTAAAAACAGAAAACTAATATATTAAAATATCAAAAGAATTCAACTTTCATATAAAAACATACTAATCAAGCAAATAAGATTAGCTAATAATTGAATCCATAGTATCAATCAATTTAAGACATAATTAAATTAAAAAAGAAAAGAAAAACCGCATTGAATTTCGGCTTGCCACAATCACTAAGCTGTCTATCACTCTAAGAGTCCGCTTCTGCACTTGCTGTGGATTGCCTAAGCTAACGTCTCTCATATGGTGTCTAGGACCCGCATATGGTCTGAAAAGAACCACACGCTGTTAGTGCTAAGATTAGGCTCCTCAAACGGCTGGCCTTCAGCTTCTCTTCATTCTCTTTTGTTTTATTTTATTTTCAATTGATTGATGGATTTGCAATTCAACTGGCATAGGACGAAAATGTGGAGGGAGAAAAAATGGAGGAAGATGGTTGCCCCCTGCTAAGTTTCAGATGTGCTTTTGTCGTTTACGTCATATTTGGTCTAGATCTTTTCCGATACAAAATAGGATTTAACCGAGAGGGATATCTCTATAAATTTTTATCATAATCAATTTTTTTTTTTCTTTAGATTCCAAATCAATATTTATCTTCTAATTATTTAGAAGTATTTTGGTTTCAATTATCTGATAACTTCTCTAGATAATTTTGTTCGTCCATTTTGATCTTCAATCAGCATCATTGAATCTTTTATTTTTTGCATTAAATAAAAACGCATGTAGTTTCAATCCAATAAAATAAACAAAGATATATAAATTTAGCTACCTAGTAATTGATAAGTCAATTAAACTCAAAATATGTAGTTAGTTTAACCAAAAACCGATTGTTTTCAAAAAATTGGACAAAAACGAAAAATAGTATATTTAATCATTTTTAAGCTAATTGAGCCAAAAAATACCAAAAAATTATAAAAATTAAGTGGTAAAAGGTATAAAAGTATATATAAATATGAGTTATATCAACACATTCAAGATAGAGTTCGATGAAGCGTGTTGTTTGCAGATGACATCATGTTTGTGGATGAAATTAGTGAATGAGTTAATGACAAGTTAGAATGTTGTTAGAAACACTAGAGGAAAAGTGTTTCAAATTGAGTCGAAAGAAGACACTGTATATGAAATTTAATTTTAGCATTAAAAGAATGACCTTAAAACCTTGTATGAAATTGAAAGACCAAAAGAACCACATGAGTGAGAATTTTAGGT
>AP025073.1:23914425-24191089 GCA_036186865.1 Eustoma russellianum | reverse complement strand
TAAATTTGAGAGAGGCCTAAATAGCCAGATCAGAACGGCGCGGTGAATGCCAATGCTCAAAATTTTCCAGCCTTACTTAATGCTTGCTACAAGGTAGAAGGTGACATCAAGAGGAGGGACGAGGAGAACAGAGGCAAGAGGCCGTGGATTGATGAAACAGTATGCAATCAAGGTACCGGCAAATCTGGTAGGTGGGTGCGAGTTATAAAGAGGACGCCAGAGCCAATATTTAGGAGGAACCCCAACGCAAATATACCCAATGTACTACCTGTTATCATCAGCATTTTGGTGAATGTCGCCGGAGAACTGGAGCATGCTTTAGCTGCGGAAAACTGGGACATTAAATAAAGGATTGCCCTGAGCTAAAGAAGGAACAAAATAAGGACAAACCAAATAGAGTGAAACCCAAAGTGGATGCGAGGGTTCATGCCATGACTAATGTAGAGGCTCTGGAAGCAAATGAAGATGTTTTAGGTATGTTTTTATAAGTAATAATTTATGTACATGTTAGTAATGAGCATTTCATTTCTTTATCGCTATGAATATCAAATACTTGCGTAATCACCCTTGTCTTAGGTGCTCTTTTGGTAAATAAAATTCATGTGAATGTTTTTATTTGATAGTGGCGCGAGTCACTCATTTGTCATCAAGAAATTTGTTAAGTATCTAAGCAATTGTTCTGAGTAGATAGAGAATCCTTATCGAGTATTGGCTACTGGAGACAAAGTGTTAGTATCACATCACATATACAAAGACTGCAAAGTGGAGCTTGATGATCATACGCTAGATGCCAACCTAATACCGATTGAGATGAGTGATTTGACGTGATACTAAGAATGGACTGGTTGGTCAAATATCATGCATAAATTGATTATGGGCGGAAACAAGTAATCTTCAATGACCCCATAAAAGAGGAGTTCTACTACCAAGGAAGTACAAAAATGAGGAAAGATTGCCAGAAAGTGTACTTAACAGCAATGCAGGCATACAAGGCTCTTAAGAAAGGGAACGAAGGATATTTGGCATATGTTGTGGATTCTAAGAAGAAGGTTCCCACTATTGATGATATTTTGATTGTGAATGAGCTCAAAGACGTCTTCTCTGAATATTTACCTGGTCTACCTCCTGACTAAGAAGTCGAGTTTGAAATTAAGGTGACACCCAGGGCTGACCCTATATCAAAGGCTTCATATTGAATGGCACTCGCTGAACTCAAAGAATTAAAGGAACATCTATAAGAATTGTTAGACAAGAAGTTTTATCAGGCTCAGCGTCTCACCTTGGAGAGCGCCAATGTTGTTCGTGAAGAAGAAGGATGAGAGTTTCATGACATGTATTGATCATCAGGAGCTCAACAAGATCACGTTTAAGAACAAATATCCGCTCATATAGATTGATGACCTGTTTGATCAGTTGAAAGACGCGAGGGTGTTTTCTAAGATCGACTTGAGATCAGGGTACCACCAATTGAAAATCAAGTCAGAGGACGTTTCTAAAACCTCATTTCAAATGAGGTATGTGCACTATGAATTTTTGGTGATGCCCTTCGGCGTGACTAATGCACCTGTGACGTTTATAGATATGATGAATACGATCTTTAGGCCACAACTGGATAAATTTGTGGTAGTATTTATTGATGATATACTAATTTACTCTCCAAGTGAGGAAACCCATGCAGAACACCTCAGAGAAGTTTTGGGGATTTTACGAGAAAAGAAGCTCTATGCTAAGTTCATCAAGTGTGAATTCTGGATTAAGAATGCGACATTTCTGGGTCATGTAATTTTGGAACAAGGGATTTCTATGGATCCAAAGAAGATTGAAGCAATAACTGACTGGCCTACACCGACCAATGTCACTGAAGTGAGAAGTTTTATGGGGTTGGTAGGATATTATCACAAATTCGCAGAAGGATTTTCTACCATAGCCATCCCATTGTGTGAGTTAGCCCAAAAGCATGTGAAGTTCGAGTGGACACCAGAATGTGAAAAGATATTTAAGGAATTAAAGGAGAGACTGACTTCTACTCCAATTTTGGCTCAGCCTTCTAAGACCGAAGGTTTTTTGATTTATAGTGATGCCTCGAAGAATGGTCTAGGTCGTGTGCTAATGCAGAAATGAGAAGTTATAGCGAATGGCTCAAGACGACTAAAGCCATATAAGAGGAATTATCCGACCTATGACCTGGAATTAGCGGCAGTGGTGTTTGTCCTTAAAATTTGGAGACATTATTTGTATGGTGAGAGATACGAAGTCTATACAGATCATAAGAGCATGAAGTATTTGTTCATACAAAAGAAACGTAACATGAGATAGCGAAGGTGGTTGAAGCTGTTGAAAGACTACGACTTGACTATCAATTACCATCTTGGAAAAGCAAATAAGGTGGCAGACGCTCTTAGTTGGAAGGCTAGGCATGCGTCTCTAGAAAGAGAAATGGAGGTATTTGACCTAAAAGTTGTGGAATTTACTGCCAACACTTTGGCAGCATTAGTCATATCTCCTACGTTGATAGAAAAGATAAAGGAGTACCAGAAAAGCGATAAAGGTATATTAAAAATCATTGAGAAACTCAAAGCTGAACAATTCGAAGGTTTCCCAAGTGAATAACGACGTTAGTCTTTGGTATCAAGGAAGATTATGTGTGTCAAAATTCGATAATCTGAAGAATGAAGTATTGAAAGAAGCCCATCATGTTTATATTTAACTATGAATATCCATCTACACCCTACTGCTTTTATAGTGGCCGATCTGGGAGTTAGCTCCCACGTTTGATTTTCTTCTAAGGCATTCATCTTTTCATGCGCAATGTTTTTCCATTTAGGACGGCTGAGTGCTTCCTATATATATTTTTGGCTATGATTTTGTTATCAAGCGAGCATACTAAAGTTTTAAAGTTAGAATTTAATCTATTATAGGTATGTACTCTTCATAGGGTATTAGATGTAGACGAGATTCTTAGTAAATTCTCTTGTTCCTTTCCTTAGTGCTTTTGGTCTGTCATCTATGTGAGTTTCTGATTCATGTTCAGCAGTTTCTTCTAGTGAGTCATCTTCTGTAATTAGCTATATATTAGGTCGGATATCACTTCCTAGGACTTTCTGATCATTGGAGATTATGGGAAGATAAGTTCCAAATTGGGAATTGGTCGTGCCACCTTGAGGTATTGAGTTGATGAGGTGTGGTGCGCAGCTCGGCTGAGGTACAGAGTTTGGCAGAACATTTAGGATTGAGCTAGACTGAGTTTTATCTACACATTCTATTGTTTTCCAATATTTGTTGATGCTTATATCTCTTGTTTCAGTTAAAGGTTTGTAATAACATGTTCTTCATCGAAGGTAACATCAAGAGTCATAAACATTCTTTATTAGCTGGGCAGTAACACTTATATCCTTTCTGTAACTGTGAATATCCTAAGAAGATGTACTTAACTAACCTAGGATCCAGTTTTCCCCTAAGGCTGGGCTGAACACATATATATGCTATGCATCCGAATAGTCTGAGTGACAGCTCTGAGAGTAGTTTAGTGTGTGGGTAGTGCCTAAAGAGTATTTCTCTAGGGGCTTTAAAGGGAAAAGTTCTGGATGACATCCTATTTATTATGTATGTGGCTGTAAGCAGGGCTTTACCCCAGTATTGTTTGGATACGTTCATTGCAAACATAATGGCTCTAGTTACTTCAAGTAGGTGTCCGTTTTATCTCTCGACTACACCATTTTGTTGAGGGGTATAGATACATGAAGTTTGGTGGCATATACCATTTTATAGTATAAAGTTTTGAATTGTCCTATCTAAGTATTCTACAGCGTTATCTGACCTCAGCGTTTTAATGGTGCATCCGAATTGATTTTTGACAAGTGGGAAGTATCTTATCTGTTTATGCATCTTCACTTTTACTTTTTAATAAGCAAACCCATGTTACCCTAGTGTGATCATCTACAAATGTTATGAACCATCTTGCACCATTGATATTAGCTACTCTAGATGGACCCCATGTGTCAGAATGAACAATATTAAATATTGCTGAAGACTTGTATAGTTTTGCAGGGTAATTCTGTTTAGTATCTTTAGCTAATTGGCAAGTTTCACAAGTAATGTCTATAAGATCGGTCGAGCTGAATATGGCAAGTTTCACAAGTAATGTCTATAAGATCAGTCGAGCTGAATAATTTTGGTATTAAAATGTTTGAGATATACAAAATTAGGATGACCTAGTCGGTTATGCCATAATAAAATATCCTATATACAAGAATTTCTAAGGTACAAAATACTAGCGGTTTTCTGACTCCGTAAGGAATAGACCCCCTATATTCTTAACACTACCAATCATCTCCTTTGTTTTGTTTTCCTGAAAACAACATTTTGTGGATAAGAAGCAGGCTATGCAACTATTATCTCTAGTGAGTTTGCCAACTGATAAAAGGTTGAAGCTTAGACTAGGGACATGCAAGACATCTTTTAGAATGATTTTATTGTTAATCATTATCGAGCTTATTCAAAAACTTCTAACGAATTTCTATTGGCAATCTTAACCTTCTTAGGTATAGAAAACAGAGAATAAGAGTTCAGAAGGTTACTATTACTTATCATATGGTCAGTTGCCCCAGAGTCTATGATCCATGAACTGCTGGAGCTCGGCTGGACGTAGGCAGCAATTGTAGTTTGGAACGATTCAGCTCGGCCACGTTGTCTACTCAGAAAATCGATCAGAGTAGCAATCTGATCCTTTGTAGGGACTCAGCTTCAGCTACCTGAGCTGAGCTGAGGTGTATTGTGGTTTGCCGAGCTGCGCCAAGCTGTGCTGTGCTGCCGACCTGATGTGTGCTTTATCCCGTAGCGAATGATTTTGGTTGAGGCCTCCAGGGTGCATTGATGGACTTCAGAGGTGGTATTCTTTCTCGTACTAGCTTTGCCTACAACTTCCAGCAGTCATCGACTGTATGACCTTCCTTCTTGCAGTATTTGTACACTTTACTTCCAGTTGAAGTAAAGCATCGTTTAACAGCCAGCCTAGATGCTTTTGCTGGTTGTTCAATGTGCAGAGCCGAGGTCTCCAAATTTGGAGTACCTCCCATCATGACCTTTTTTCGACTTTCTTCGTGTTTGATTTCAGCAAAGCGGCCTTCACGATCGGGGGTGGTTTTGTACTCAGAATTCAACCTCGGACACTGTCGAACTCTAGGTTTAGTCCTGTTTTTGCTTTCGTTTTGTTATTTCTTTGTACAGTCTTGCATCAGTGACACAAGACCATTGATCTAATTCAAAGCAATCAATCTGCTGTCATGCCTTTGTCAGGAGAGTATAATATATCTGCACAACCAGATTGCCTTGTTTAAGCTCATGAAAATGAGCTTCAATTTCGAAGAGTTCCAAGATGTTGTTCTGCTTTAAATACATCACTTTGACTTCAGCTCAGATTTCTGCTGTAGTATTGTATATTATGTAATCATCAAAAATGTGAGGTTGCATAGATCGTATCAACCATGACATAATCATGATGTTTTTCGACTTCCACAGCCAGTAGTTTGCATCGATTTCAGATGGAACAGTGTCTGTTCCATATATGTATTCCTCCCTGCCTTTTCCTGTAATGAACATTTTCACTCCTCGAGACCGTGAGAGGTAGTTATCTCAATTGAGTTTGTGGCTGATGATGACAATGGAGGAATCATCAGAGATTTGAGGACCACGTATCACTTTAAATGCCTGATCAGAAGTGGAGGTGGCCTCTGTATATTCAGCTGGGCTGAAGGGAGTAATCATTTTGAGGAAGGTATCAGATCAGCTCTGATACCATATTGAGATTGAAGAATTTCAATAATTCATTCAAGTTAAAAATAAATTTACAAGGTTGCTCCCCTTTTATAGGAGTCTTTCTGCCTCTAACGGCTTTATTTTTCCACCTGTGCAGTGGTTACTGTTCATCTACGGTGTTTTCTAACGTTCATAAAGGTAACGACAAGTTGCCTTTTTTGCTCGGCCTTATGTACAGTAAACGTTCTAAGTTACAATATTTGCAAGACTAAGTATGATAGCTCGGCCTTAGCGTCGCTGCTTGAATTGTGCTTCACCTCGATACCTCGGCTCAACACATCCTAACTTTAGCTCCGCTTTGCTGCTCTTCTTCACCTCAGCTCTTCTGTCTTCTTTAGTTCAGCACAGCTTGAATTTGTTCATTCTTATCTTAGCTCAACCATTCGTCAGCTCAGCTCGGCTGACTGACTTCGACCACTTCTTATTTCTCATCACGACCATTACTTTGTTTAGATCGGCACACTTTGGCTGAGCTCCACATATCTGCTAGGCTTGTTTCTACACAGCCGACGGTTCTTTTATTAGTTTTGCATAAATAATTGAAGAGCGTCACAATTTGACAGTGTTTCAAGAAAGAGATTGATATTTAAAAGACAATTTAATGCTTAAAAGCGTAAAAACGTAAAAGAAAAAAGAAAACCTTCATAAGAAAGTACCTACAGGCCAATATAAATGCATACATGAAGGAACCTGATTGCTGCTGTATCCTGTAGGTAGCCTTGAAGAAGGCAAAGAACACTCTGGATTCTCTAAATTTGAAATCGAAACAGGAGAGCCAACAGGAACAAAATGAGGTCAAAACTTTGAAAATAACATAATCGTAACAACCACAAAAAAAAATAAACAAATTGAAGAAACAGGAGAAGAGCTTTTCATGACATTCATGGAGATGGGTTGCAGGCAATAGGAAAGGGGACATGAACACAGCATAGAGACAAAAAGAACAGTAATAGGGGGCAACATCGGCAGAAAAAGAACATATTGTTACTCAATGTTTAAGACAATGAAATCAAAACTGTAAATATAGCATAAACATAGCATACAGAAAGAGAGAACAAACAGAGGAAAGAAGCCAGTAGAGAGAAAAATACATAGAGAAAAGGAGAACATAAGAATAGTGGTTTTTGAGACATTAATCATAAATGGGTTGTTGGTTAATTTCCTTACGTAATAAGGATAAGGAATTCTCCTAGTTTGTAGGAGTTTTATTTTGGTATATTTCCTTTTAGGTGTTATTTATTTTCCTATTAGGTTAAGGTTTTGTCTAGGCTAGATGTCTATTTATTTGGGTCAGCCGAACCGTTGTAGCGGCGGCGAGTGGTAGTTCGGTTTTGAGTTATTTTCGAACATTAATAAAAGTGTGTTGTGCTTTTTACGCGTTGTGTTCTTGAATCTGTTGTTTACTTCATGGGTCACGGGTTAGGAAGGAAAGCAATATGAACTTATCATAGATAAAGAAAAAACATAACATTAAAGCAAGAAAATCAACTTTAGTAACATTATAATGGTAGAAATACAAAGTTCAAGTCACGGGGGCAAAGTTTAATGACCAGGGGAAGGAAAAAAAAGACACATATTGGTCAATATTAATAAGTATAATAACAGAACAACACAAAGAAGAGACATGTCTGTAAACAATGTTTACGTGATTAAACAGAAGAAAATTCGAGTCTTTAAACAAGTGGTGTATAACTTAATACCGGACAGGAAAAGAATTATAGAATCTAAAGCATAAGAAATCAGACAAACAGGCTGACAACAAATGACAAGGAGAACAAGAAAGAAAATGTTAAAAAATAAATCAGCACAATGCAAGAAACACAAGAAAGAAAATGTTAAAAAATAAATCAGCACAATGCAAGAAACACAAACATTCGTGCAACTTGTCTATATGTTTGAAGAGAAAAATAGGAAATCAAATTAATCTAGGTGAGCCTCAAGCATAGCTCAGTTGGTATTCGAGTTTGAACATTACTTCAGAAAGACGCATGTCTGAAACAGGACACGTGCAGCGTGGGTGCAATTCTGCTGTCTGGGCCAGTAATGACGAGGCCATTTTATCCGACCCAATTGAGTTAGAAGATTGCTGGCCCGACCAGTTTAGAGTAGACACACTACAATGGGTCAATGGTAAAACTTGTCAATCTAGTAGACCGCTTTGCATCATCCACAAAACGTCCTTGGGATTTGGGTGGTGGGGTCCACGGAGCCAGGGTATTGGACTTTTGGTCCATAAATTAATCTAGGTGAAAAGGAGCAGAAAATGACGATACAACTTTAGGGAATGATCCATACCCCCTTCATAGCAGGCAGCTATCTTTATCGAAATGGCGCAGGAAGCACATCCACTATTCTGAATCACAAATAAAAATACCAGAAATTATCAGAAGAAAGAAGAGTGAAGTTTACTCTGATAACTCCACTGTTTCACTTTCTATATCACAACGCACACCACTCTATCGCACGATAAAGAGAAGATGAAAAAGTTTCACTCAATTTTTTTTTTTTAAAAAAAAAGGGCCAAAGACAGAACATGAAAAGGTTTGAAGGTGTAATCCACATGACATGTATCTTTCGATTTATGCTATGAGATCTTCAACATGTTAGCAAAATTACGAAACGCAGTAATGAAACCTCAGTCGTTTTCTTTCTCTTTTTTGGTGGAAAAATGTCATCGTACTAGAGGCGACGAAAGCTGCACTGTCTTTCAATAAGTAGCTCTTGTCGATGTAAAAAAGAAAGGGAAAAAAAAAAAAAAAAAACCAAACATTCAACTCTTGAGTGTCGAGGGCTTAAAGAGGGAAAAAAAAGAAGAAGAAAATACTTGAATGCATGGTGATTTGAAATTATGAAAACTATAATATATATCCATTATATCTCAACGACATATTCAGTATATGTCAACTACAACAAAAACTGTCGATAGAGTCTGGAGAAGATGAATACCAGACGAATAATACCTCCATCTTAAAAGATAGTTTGTTTTCAACGGACTCTCGCCTCTTTATGTACATGTATAGATTAATAGGGATATGGTAATGTCGGTGTGTTAGTAAATCTAAAAACTAAACTTTAGAAAAGAATAATAGAAATTGAAGAATCCTTCTCCAATCCCCCCCCCCCCCCCCCCCTACACACAAAAGATGGGTACTTAAAGGATTCTGAAGAGTTCTATATAGAAAAAGAAAAAAAAAAAGACTTCTTAAGAGTATTTAAACATCATAACATCTAGTATGAATTAAGCTATTCAGTAGTTTCCACAACATCCCACAAATTAAACGAGAAAAGAGAACAAAAAGAAAGAAATGTATATTCTTCATACCCAAATATGATTTACATACCATTCAAGAGTTCAGCTAAAGCTATTATAATGAAATAAATCCCATGCAAACAACACAGCCTCCAGTTCAACATAATCTATATCCTACTTTTCCACTGCGTCGACCAGCTCTCCACCTTGGCAAAGTAAACAAAAATCTGGCTAAAAAAGGAGTAGCATCTGGGTATGAAGCTACATGTTCACGTACATGGCGGACATAGTAACATAAAATGACAACTCTTCTATCTCCGAGTCAAGCATGCACCGACAATTGTCAACAAATGCCATAGGCTGCTGAGCTTCGCGTGATACTTGGTGAGGTTCAAGAAAGTTAATGTAAAAGAAGCAGATTCTGTCACCACCGTGTCGACAAGATCAGCAGGCACATCCGCCTGATTGTGTTTGTGGCTGAGCATTGTTGTTGCTAGTCTTAAGGTTGACATCGACCATGTCTTCTTGCTTTGCTGAAGAAAGTGTCTCCATCCCAGGTAATGCTGCGGCAATTTTTCTAAAGAGAGCCTACATTTCAATCACGATGGCCAGATGAGTCATTACTGGAAAACACAAGATTTGAAAATATCAAATAAAACCATCTTTTATGACAAAAGAAAAGATACTAGGTGAATATTTCACACTGGTGAAGGCTTGACTTCACTGTCAGTGATGATTAAACTTATAAGGAAAACAACGTAGAAACAGTAGTTTTTATGATCTGTATTCTGAGAGTACGAAGGTAGGAGTGACGTAGGACCTATAAAGGAATGACACTCCAACAACCCCTGGATATTGACATATGCTGGACATCAGAAGTATCGTTTAAACCCAACCCCAACCCCTCTCCTCCCCCGCCAAAAGAAAAAGAGAAAAAAAAAACTGTCAAAAAGAAATATGCATATTTGATGCAGCCATACCACTAGTCAAAGGTTCTTCTCTTTACCTTGATATTAAAGCCGGCCTTGGCACTCGTTTCAATAAAGATAACATTAAAATCGCGAGCTTTGGCTTCTCCTTCCTCAATGGAGACTTGCCTAGAAGATACAAACAAAAGAGTATGCTTGATAGTTGAGAAAAAGACATGAATAGATCTCCGCACCCCAGGGCCCGGAAGAAAAATGGAAAAACGAAAAAATAGTATGATTGTTTGAATTCAAAAGAAATGCGTATCTGGTGATGATTTCAAACAAATCACAAACAGGAAAAGCCCGAAAGATAAAGGGGGCCATCATCGTCACCTCTTGTCCACAAGGTCAGTTTTATTCCCAACAAGAACAATGATTACGTCACTGCCTCTCTCTGTGCGAACCTCCTCAATCCACTTTGAAGTGTTCAGGAAGGTCTGCCTACCTAAAAACAGTTTAAAATGATGATAAAACATGGTTAAGCAAATTATATGTTGGGGGGAAAATCAGAATATGTTAATTAGCAAGTAATCATGCTTATACTTTTCAACATCAAGGATAAATTCCTTTCAGAAAATGATGTCAAGAGGATATCTATAAAAAGTTGATAACCCAACACCGAAAGAGATGTTAATGCAATTATTTCAGCAATTACAAGCACTAATTGCTTGGCATTGTGTAACATGGAGTTTACTTCCCAAAATTATCTGGAAAGGGGCATTCTGCTCAGCCTACACAACACCAAGGAGAATTTGAAAGAGGATATGCGTTGAGCTGGAATATATTAAATGCATTTGACTTGAGGCAGCAAGGACAAACCAAAACAAAGACATACTAGCAACATCATAGACAATGACAGCAACTGAAGAGTCTCTGATATAGCTTGGAATGAGACTCCTGAATCTTTCTTGGCCGGCGGTGTCCCTGTAGATATATAAAAGATATTAAGTGTTCAGCTCAAAGCTTATCTCATATTGCAACAAACAGAACGGTGAAAATTGCAATGTACAAACTATTTGGAGCAAGTTTCAGATGCCTATATTTGAACCCTTTACTAAAATTTCTCATCCTGCAGCAAAATGAACTTGAATTTACATCAGCAAGGGCATTCCACTCTCTTCCGGTTCACACACCGGCTTTTGCTAGGACATCATGATCACCACTACAAGGTCTCATCAGGCATTTCACCCATCAACAATTCAGTTGTTCAAAACCAGTTACTACTAACACAGGATGGTTGCCACCAGAACTCGTTGGCTAATGCACCCTCAGAAATTTTGCAATGATGCAAGCATTATCCCAAATTAGTGGGGAAGCATATAGACCCTTTTTGGGTGACATATCTAGCCCAGTCTCCAAATTTGTGACATCTCTCCACTTACTTTTCAGTCTCTAACAGAGGCCAACAAATGCTGCCTCTACACATGGTAAAACTATATCAAACATGTTTCTCTTGCTTCTTCATCAATAAACCAACTCCAGCTTCTGTTCTTAACACATCTGACCTTTAACCTTCAATCCCCGTGGGTACACACATCTCTTAGTATTCTCAATGATTCACTGCTAGATTCATAGATGGTCATAAGCCTTAAGGCTGTCTATACAGCTAGCTTTGAGTTCTTTGTGCAGAAATCCCACCTAAACTCAGTAGAAAGCATCTACATAATTGATCCAAATTCCAAAGTACTTCACCCTTATTAGTCATAGGTAATCCTCGATCCTGATATCAAAAGATAACATGCCAATCTTCCTATTGTTGGTGCAACTGAATACCGAATACTATTTTTCTCTGCTCTACATACAACTAATTGCAGCCAGTGTTTCTCATGGAAGACACAACATCGCAATTCACTACTTCCCTTGACTAATCCACCAAGAGATTTCATTTAAGAAACAATATGACTGCGTCAAGCAAGAACCTCCACAGCCAACGGAAAGATAATTCAGGCTCAATGCTCATCCTTTGTATAATCTTATCAAGATTGGAAACTGTCAATGCCATCCTTACACGTGAGACTGCATCTCTATACATTCCTTTGATGGTATCTATGGAAGCTACTCTAACAGACCTCTTTTTCCGAATACTAAACATGAATTTCCTGAGAACCCTATTCCATGAAATATCAAGGTCAACAGAAATGGTACAAAGTAGAAACCAAAAAAAGAATATAATTTCTATCCTGCAAAGTTTTTAACGTCTTGGCATAAAGAATGCCTTACCAGAGTTGCAATCGCACCGTTCGATCTTCAAGATACATTGTCTTTGATAGAAAATCAATTCCAATAGTGGCCTGAAGCACATTGAGAAAACATAAGAACGGAGAAAAGAAGTCCAGAATTGGAGAGGGACAGGATATTATAGGAAGAATACAGACTGCTGGGTTAAAACAAGGACATGCACTTTAGTACAAATAACATGGGGAAATACATCTTCTCTATCTTAGTAAGTAAAAAATGAAACTGAAGTACAATAATAGAAAAACAGTGGTAGAAGGGGGGAAAACACATATACTCCGAGAACAGTCACAATAGTGATGAAAGCCAAATTTTTGCGACCACAAGGATTAACATGAGGAATTCATTTAATCGGCAAAATGGGAGAGTAAATTATTGGCAGACTAATAAATCATCTCATTCATATAAATTCTCCTACTGCAATCTATTGGTTCTTCTTTTAAAGTTTAATAAGGATTCATCTATGCATTGACATGATTCTTTGTACATCTGCACTTGTGGAAAAATCCAATCCCTAATTGTCTTTGATGTTTTAGGGAAGTCAATACCTTATTAGCGCCAAATTTATGCACCCTAAGCAAACACACACAACAAAAGAATATTTCCTTGTTAAAAGGTGGCAATCAGCCTCTTTTGATACCTGACCTGTCTGCGCTCTGCTGAGACCTAAGTGGCACCCCTAATCAGGCCTGATGATCTACGGGTTAACTTTGAAATCGTGAAATGAAAGGGTCCCAAAATCGGGTCTAGAGACAATTTTGCGGTTTGGGAACAAAATAAACTGATCACAGAGTTCAGGTCCAACTAAGCCAATTTAACGAAAATAAATGAGGCCTCGAAATTCCACTACACTCAAGGTTGATTCAGCACATTTTGTACACGGATCGGAGATGACATGAACTCCGGAATTATAAAATGAAAAATAGGTACTAAACAAGTTCAAACAATTTCTCACCCCGAGCCCGCTGAAAAATCAAACTTCAATCACAACAAGTCAGTTGCTACAACAGAATTACAAAGCATTGTCCAAAGCAGATCCAGGAAACTAAACTCACTCGGTCAAATCAGTCGATAAAACTGGAGAAGAGAAATCGTGACTTGCCTGGTAAGTGTTGTCGAACTTGTCGTACATAAAACGAGTAATAATGCTTGTTTTGCCGACGGATTGATCTCCTAAAAACACTAGCTTGTATTTCGCTAAAGCCGAAACTGGAGCCATAATAAAGTCTGATTCAGTGAACAAATTTCTAAAGTTGGACCTGAATAACCGGGATCACGCCAAATACTTTTCCGGCGCCCTAAGTCAGAGATCGTGCCGGAAAATGATCAATGAAATCTGACGCGGTAGTCTCTGGTAAGAAGGAAGTAAACGCGGTCGTGTATATAATCGTGTGGGATCTGGACAGGTTAATTCTTAGGCAAAAAAATGAGGCCACAAATCACAGCGCGCCACGTGTCCCAGCTGCTTTATTTTTTTTTAAAAAAAAAAAACTTTTTAATAGCTGACCAGTAGACTTGTGGCACGTGTCCGATACAACAAACAAACAAACTACCCTCCCCCCTGCCTAATGACTTCCGCCGTTTCCCCCCTCCCCTCATTCCCCAAAAATCGAAATCACCTGCAAAGAAATCTCCGGCGAACACTGCTATTCCACTACCTTCATCTCCGGCCAAAAAGTTATCATTTTTCTTCGCATAGCATCATCTTCTCCGGCCCCATTCTTCGGCGGCAAGTCACCAAGCCCGCAGCAAGTCACCAAGGTCTGTTTTTCCTAACTTTTTTTCCGGCGAAACAAGCAGGTCCTTCTCAGTACCTCCTTCTTCGTCCAAAAAGTTCTCTTTTTCTCCTCAGCGCATCATCCTTTTGCAATCTTTTATTTTTCGATTTTGGTCGAATTCTTTGGTCTTTGGCACGTCTGGATTCAGGTGAATGATTTACGTACCTAGGATGAAAATTCCGGTCATTCTAAATGTTCCAGTAGGTTTAAATCTGTGTAGTGGTAAATAAATTTTTGGAGAAAATTTTCGAAGGGCAGAAACACTCTACTTTAATGTTAGAAAGTGGTAGCAGGGTTTCATGAAAATACTTTATTTTCTTCGAAATATGCACTTGTTTTTGGGTGTTAATTGATACTTTGTGTAGAGATTCCCAACATGCAGATTTCTTATGTTCTCCAAAGATTAGTACAGTCTCATTGTTGCATCATAATCTCTACTCGGATCTGTGAGGAAATCTTTTGCAAGGGCAATCTTTTTTTTTCATGATTTCGGTAATTGTTTCATACTTTCAGGTCGACAAGTGTGTAATATCCAAAGATAATGGATTCTCCTCGCAAAAGGTTAGATTTCGATGATATGGAAGGAACAAGTTCTCCAACCGTGAAGGATTGTGGGAGTTTGATACCATTGTACGATGCAAAAGATTTGGAGATTATTCATTCTAATATGGATGAAGCTATGATTCCAAAGGTTGGATTAGTGTTTAAGAATGACCAAGACCCATACGATTTTTATAATGCTTATGCAAAACATGTGGGATTTGGTATTAAAAAGCTAAGTGGACACTATTTTCAAGATGCTTCGAAAAGTATCCGGAATCAAGTTTTAGCATGTAATGCCGAAGGAAGACATGAAAATCGGGAAACTGGAAGTGGATCTACAAGACTTCGACCGGAAAGTAGAGTCGGATGTGAAGCTAGAATGAGGGTGATTCGTAATGCGAGTGGATATTTAATGGTGTCTGCTGTCGAGCTTAAGCATAACCACCGATTGGTAAGCCCCAACAAAATTCATATGCTTCGGTCTCATAGAAAGATAAGACCGAATCAAGCTTTGGAGATTGAGATGTCGAGTAGCGTGGGAATCGCTCCGAGGGCTGCACATGAACTAATGGCAGTGCAAGCCGGCGGGAGAGATGTTCTTGGGTTTATCCCTCTTGATTATAGAAACTATCTACGAACAAAAAGGCAAAAGGATATGCAAGTGGGGGACACAGGTGGGGTTCTTGAATATTTACAAAGAATGCAGTCTAAGGATCCCAACTTCAGTTACGCTATTCAAGTGGATGAGTTAGATATGATGACAAATATTTTTTGGACTGACGCTAAAATGAAGGCGGACTTTGTTAATTTTGGGGATGTTGTTTGCTTCGACACAACATATGGAAAAAACAACGAGGGAAGGCCGATTGCATTGTTTGTAGGTGTGAATCATCATAGACAATCTATTTTATTTGGGGTTGCGTTGTTATATGACGAGACATCTAAGTCATTCGAGTGGTTGTTCGAGTCCTTTACTGCGGCCATGTTGGGTTCAAAGCCTAAAACCATTCTAACCGACCAAGATGCAGCAATGTCTAAGGCATTAGCATCTACATGGCCTGAGACGCATCATCGTCTTTGCATATGACATATTTATAAGAATATGGCCATTCATCTTAGCAGTGTCATCTCCAGATTTAAAGGTTTCAAGAAGGACTTCAAGAGATGTGTATATGAGTTCGAAGAGGAGGAGGATTTTTTAAGTGCATGGTCGACAATGTTGAACAAATATGATTTGAACGATAATGAGTGGTTGAAGAAGACATTTCAGGTTCGAGAAAAATGGGCATTGGTGTACGGCCGTCATATGTTTTGTGGGGATATGACAAGTACTGGAAGAGGCGAGAGCATGAATGCATTGCTAAAACAGTATGTGAGCTACAGTTTCTTTTTCACAATCTTCACAGATGCACGGTTCTTCTAATAGTGGCATTGTAGGTGTAGAGTGTACGTGTGTACCTCGATGTACTGAAGGTCAATTTTGTCCTACATCTAACTTTTTCATGTGAGCACTTTCCTTATGTATCGGAACATTGGATGCAATTTAGTATTTTTTTTGTCTCAGCATAAGGCAAGAATATTGATGTTGATGGTGTGTTTTGTCATAATTTAAAGCATGTAATACCTGCATTTGAAAGGCAACAGGCTTCCGATTTTGCCAAGTCTACAAATTGATTAGACTACAATGACTTTGCCAAGTCCACAAATTCATTAGACTACAATAATCACTAACTGCATTTTATCATTCTTCGTGATAACAATGCCCAAAAGAAGAGGCGCAGAAAGAAGACAAAAAGAAGAAAAATATTAAGAATACAACCCAGTAAAATCTAAGATGAAGTTATACAAAAATAGTTACAAAACACAAATTCTACATATCAACATAGTCTAACGCCTTGCGCTCATTTGCTATAATTGTAGAGTGTGAATTAAACACAAATACAATGATTGCGATGAGGATCAAAATTAGACACGTAGTTAACAAATTTGTGCATCTTCTGCTCTTTATTTTCGTACGTTTCTTTTCTCCTTTCAAAGCCTTCTTTTCTCTACTCCAATCCTGGAAATATTTTTTCATGAATTCGATTTCACCTTTCAGAACTTTATTTTCTCTCTTCAGCGCCATGTATTCTACCTTCAGATTCTCATATTCTCCAATTTGTGTTTCATGATGATTGCGTTTACGTAGCAAACCATGAATAATATGACGAGATCTTTCACACAACTGATCATCCATCCATACGAACACATTACATCTTCTATTAACACAAGAACGAAACCTACGTCCCACATTGTCTTTTTTCCATGCCATTTGTTCTTTTAATAACAAACCACACGCGCTTATGTCTGGAATATCTCTACATGAAACAGTCGATGAAGATGCCATGTGTAATATTGTATAATCCTTGTAATCTGCAACAAAATGTAAATACACAATCTTCAACAAAATACAAATACATACTCTTTTAGCATACATGACTATACACACACCCCTGAAGGTGTCCACCATATCTTAACCATCAATCAAGGCAGTAAAGATCGAATTGAAGAATAATAGAAGGCACATCACAGCTATGATTTAAATCATCATCATCTGTTAAATAGAATGTAAATATTCATCAATTCAGAACACAACAATCATATTCCAACAATAACAATCATACCCAGAATTTGGATTGACTTGTTATCTCTACACAAAGTATCAATTAACACCCAAAAACAAGTGCAGATTTCGAAGAAAATAAAGTATTTTCATGAAACCCTGCTACCACTTTCTAACATTAAAGTAGAGTGTTTCTGCCCTTCGAAAATTTTCTCCAAAAATTTATTTACCACTACACAGATTTAAACCTACTGGAACATTTAGAATGGCCGGAATTTTCATCCTAGGTACGTAAATCATTCACCTGAATCCAGACGTGCCAAAGACCAAAGAATTCGACCAAAATCGAAAAATAAAAGATTGCAAAAGGATGATGCGCTGAGGAGAAAAAGAGAACTTTTTGGACGAAGAAGGAGGTACTGAGAAGGACCTGCTTGTTTCGCCGGGAAAAAAAGTTAGGGAAAACAGACCTTGGTGACTTGCCGCGGGCTTGGTGACTTGCCGCCGAAGTAGGGGTGGCAATTTCAGACACGACACGAAACACGACCCGAACCTGACACGAATTTTCACGGGTATGGGTATGACCTTGGTGGGTTTCGTGTACAAATCGGGTAAGACCTGAAAGATACCCGCCAATGGCAGGTCATGTCCGGGTATACCCGCGTGTACCCATTTATACCCGTTTATACACGAAATTTAAAAAATAAATTTAATATAATTAATAAAATAAAAAATAAATTTTCCAAAAAAAAAGACTACCGTGCTACTAAGTAACCCTATTCGGTTTCTCCCTTCCTCCATTTCCAAATCCCATTTCTTTAATCTATTATTGCGTAGTCAAGTGATTTGAGTTTAGAGGACCTCACTCATTTTAATCTTTAACCTTTGGTTGTGTACGTATTGTTGTTTCATACATTGTATTAGTAGTCATTTAAGTACATGAAACCTGAGAAATACACGAAACCTGAAAATACCTAAAAAATACATGAAATGACCTATACACAACTTGAAATATTTGTAATTTCAAGTTCGTAGGTATACCCGATACACGACACGAAACCTGACATGTACGGGTTTGAGTATCTACATCTATACACGCGAAGCAAACGGGTAAGGTATGGGTACGGTACTTTGATACACGAAACCCGAAAAACACGAAACACGAAACACGATACATGACCCGTTTGACACCCCTACGCCGAAGAATGGGGCCGGAGAAGATGATGCTATGCGAAGAAAAATGATAACTTTTTGGCCGGAGAAGAAGGTAGTGGAATAGCAGTGTTCGCCGGAGATTTCTTTGCAGGTGATTTCGATTTTTGGGGAATGAGGGGAGGGGGGAAACGGCGGAAGTCATTAGGCAGGGGGGGTAGTTTGTTTGTTTGTTGTATCGGACACGTGTCACAAGTCTACTGGTCAGCTATTAAAAAGTTTTTTTTTTAAAAAATAAAGCAGCTGTGACACGTGGCGCGTTGTGATTTGTGGCCTCATTTTTTGCCTAAGAATTAACCTGCTCAGATCCCACCCGGTATATAAGAGGACGTGGACGGCAGCGACAAAGAAGGAGCGCGTGGGGAGTGAAGACGACCAATCGTAAACCAACTGCTGACTGATGAGTTGTCGCACATGATGTAACCGCCATTATAAAGATGTGCAAACGGACCGATATTTAAGTATTTTTCTTTTTTATTCAAGACTTTTTAATCTGCGTACATATAGAGCCGGTGTCTTAGCAAACTCTCTATTCTTTAAGGTAGGGTATTGTTTGCTTGTCTCTCACCCTCTCCAGACCTTAATGATAGCTGGTGTTGTCATTGAGATATAATGAGTATGATTGTTGTTGTTTTTGTATTCAAGCCTATTTAAGTATTAAGCAGAGTATTTTTGAAAATTTTCAGACTCGATTTCTGTCACGATATTTTTTTAATTTTTTCTTTTATCATGAATATCTTCCAACTCGAGTCAAACTCGATTGGAATTCAAATATTTTTTGAGCAAAATTAAGCGTATTTATTTTATTTTGAAAAAAATATCATTTTCGTAATTAACAGTGATCATGTTTGATTTGTTACTTGATCAAATAAATGTACTTGTATAAATTCAAAATATGTATAGTTTTCATCTCTAATTTAAGTTCACACAAGATAACGAATCGATGAAGATGCTCAATATTTCATGTTGGGTTCAAGTCGAGTTAAGTTCAATCTCGAGTTTAATCGAACCTAACAAATTGAACAAAAATTCAAACTAAATTCAATTGCCTCATATATCTTTGACTCATTTGCATATCTAAGATGAACTATACATATTTTTTAAAAAAGATTTTTTCTTAAAAAATGTTCTTTTTTCTTTTTGTAAGGAATTCTGTAGAGAGATGTAGCATCCTGCTATCAAACCCTAGCATCGGGAACAGTGCACCCGCTGTACCTCGCTAAGGAGAATACAAGGCGTCAGTCAACTTTCTACATGTCCGGACATACGTAGAAATTTTTCTCGCGGAACCGAAATACAATAACATTATGTTTCATGATAAAAACAAATCCTCAGTACAATAATGAACTAACTTCTAAAAATAGCAATTAATACTGGCATCTACAGTCGTAAGACTCTAAACAAGGTGAAGTCTGATGAGATCCCAAAGAAGATAAAGATGAACAGTCGCATGTATTCTCGTATCCTAGGTGCGACCGTCAGTCTGCCCACTCTACAGTATCAGCCCCGTCCTCAACAAAAACATAGTCATAGACGTCTTCGTGCTCACCTGGAGGGGGGAAGTAGGGGTGAGTGACAGAAAGTCACCCAGTAGGCACCTGACTCCACTAATACAAGGCGAGCATACCGAAATGATATAACACATAGCACATAGACATTAGATAACATAAACATAGGAAAGAATGCGGAAAATTAATTCACTCCAGATAAAGAATGCGCAACATCATGATGCATGTCCAGCTATGCATGTCACACGCAACAAAGTCATGTCATACAGAATGTCGATATCTCTATCGTGCAATGCATGATCCTGGATCCTACTAAGTGGCTGTGGGTCGTACCCATCCTCAGTCACCATACTGAGAGTACGTGGCTCTGCCACCGTACACCATACTGAGTGCCCGTGACCCATACATCACGACCCACCATAAACGCAATGCACGTGCCATGAATGCAAAAACAAGATCGCCTGAGGCCTTCTGACCCATCTTCACCATCCTCCGGCACTCAAATCTAGGTCCATTTATTATCTAAACAATTACTAAACGTTGTTCGGCATCAAACTCACCTTTCCACAGCTTGTAAACATTTATCGAGAATTTTTAGCAGTTTTCCTCATTTTTCTCCTTTTTATTCCAATTTATTACCTAATTATCCTAATTAAATAAATTATCATAAACACATAAATTTAATGAAAATTATCTAAATTCAGTATTTTATAATTTCTGGGAATTATTTATAATTTTCTAATATTTATTTATATTTTTTCTATAATTATTACTAATTTTATTTAATTAAATAACATTTATGAGAATTTCACAATTTAAGAAATTAAAAAAACAATTACTTTAACAATTGGAATGACCTCTTGCGCCAGCCCCGGTCCATATCCACCCTCGGTCCGGCCCGCCAGGTTTGGCCTGCTGCATTCCCTTTTTTTTAATTTCGGATGTTATTGGATCGGCCAGCAGTTGGCCCGATCCGTTGGTCACTCGGCCCGGTCCACTAAGCCTACCTCTTCTTTTCTTTTATATATATATATATATATATATATATATATATATATATATATATATATATATATATATCTGTGTGTGTGTGTGTGTGCTAATGGGCTGGTTCTGCAGCTGCCAGCCAGCGCCCCATTAAGGGCTGGCCTGGTCTGCGCGCTGGCAGGCCGGCACTGTAGAAAATTTATTTATTTTTTTATTCCGTTAACTGCTGCAGCCAGGAGGTGCGTGAGTGCCCACGCGCGGCCCTTCCAGCGGCGCGTGATGCGCTCCGGCCACCGTTTTTCGACTTCGATCTATATTTTTGCTTATTTCTAGTCTATGGAAACCTATTTTAAGGCCAAAACAAAAACATAAATTCCCTAATCATGTAAAAGTTGTGCTATTTAGATTATCAAATTCATCCCTAGCATCAAATCCAAGTGCACGCAAACTAATATATGCATTCAACAGTCTACAATAAACATGCCTTTCACAGAATCATAATCATGTCATGGATTTCAACAGTGAAAACATCAAAACACATAAATACATCACTAGGGCATGCCTGAAATGCACCAATCTGAGAGGAAAAGGGAATCTACCTGGATACAAACAATGACACGTTATACGTATATCAAATGGGTTGGAATGCCTTGCCCTTCCCCTTTTCCTTTTCTCTTCTCTCTTCTCTCTTATTCCTTCCTCCTTCCTCCCTTCTCTCTCTCCTTCTCCTTTTCTCCTCCTTTTCTCTTCTGGGTGCAGCCCTCTCTGCGTTGCCCCTTTTCCCTTAATTTTTTTTTCTTTTCCTCTCTTGCGTTTTCCCCTTCCCTGCTCCCTTTTAATTCTCCCCATGCATGCAAATTGAGGACCGGTTACACCCCCTCAATTCAAACCCTATTATCCTTTTTTTTAATTCTTTAATACTTATCCATTTTTATTTCTTAAATACTTTATTTATTATAATCTTTTTAATTTTATTTATTTATTTCTTTTTTTCTCATGGTTATCACATCCTATCCACCTTATAAAAAGTTTCGTCCTCTAAACTTAACGTAATTTAATCGTAGAGACTGAGGAGACTCGATGTACCTTAATCGAAGAGTTCAGGGTAGCGTTCGCGCATCTGATCCTCCAGTTTCCATGTCGCCTCGTTTTTCCTGTGATTGCTCCATTGTACCTTAACATATGGAATGATTCTCCTCCTCAGCTCCTGATCTTTGCGATCTATGATTCGAACAAGAGTCTCTTTATATGATGTGTCGGATCTGATACTCAAAGACGGTGCGTCTAATACGTGACTCGCATCCGGGACGTACCTCCTCAACTGAGAAACATGGAATACATTGTTCACCGGGGGTAAAGCCAAATGGTAAGCCAACGAACCAACTCTTTCGAGCACTTCGTAGGGGCCAATGTATCGAGGCCTCAGCTTACCCTTCAATCCAAATCGTGCTACACCCTTCATCGGTGAAACTTTCAAGTAAACCTTCTCTCTGACCGTAAACTCCAGGGGAGTCTCTTCGAATCTGCCCAACTCTTACTTTTGTCTTGGGTAACCTTAAGCCTTTCTCGAATTATCTTTACCTTCTCATTGGTCTGTTCAACCAGCTCTGGACCAGTGGTAGTGCGCTCTCCAACTTCATCCCAATAGATAGGGGATCTGCACTTACGCCCCATAGAGCGTCTCAAATGGTGTCATGCCGATGGCGCTATGATGACTGTTGTTGTAGGAGAACTCAATCAACTTGATCATATCGTCCTAGTTCCCCTTGAAATCGATGACGCAAGTTCTCAACATATGCTCCAATGTCTGTATGGTCCTCTCTGACTGTCCATCCGTCTGCGGGTGGAATGCGATGCTCAAACGCAGCTCAGACCCCATTCTTCTCTGACATACTGACCAAAACCTGGAAGTGAATCTCGGATCTCGATCGGAGACAATACTAATTGGAACGCCTTGTAAACTGACGATATTATCGATGTAAAGCGTAACTAATCTGTCTAGGGTCACATCATTCGGTACGGGTATAAAATGAACGGACTTAGTCAAACGGTCAACAATCACCGAGATCATATCATTTCCATTTCTAGTTCTTGGGAGGCCCACCACAAAAGCCATAGTCACGTGCTCCCACTTCAATTCAGGGATCTATAACGGCATCAACAAACCTCCTGGTCTCTGGTGTTCTGCCTTGACCTGCTGACATACAAAACATCTCTCAATGAACTCGGCTATGTGTCTCTTCATCCCACTCCACCAGTAATGCTTCTTCAAGTCGTTATACATTTTTGTAGCATCCGGATGAACATACAACTTCGAGTTGTGCGCCTCCTTCAATACTGCTCTTCTGAGATCATCAATCTCAGGAACACACAGTCTCTCCTGAAACCACATGCTGCCGTCGTCATGTATCTGGAATCCATCAACCTGGCTGGTCATCATCTTCTCTTAGATCTCACTAATCGCTACATCCCTCTTCTGCGCCTCTTTGATATGCTTAATCAAGGATGGGATGATAACCAGTGCTGCTAGAACATTAGCTATGGACTCCACAACGTCAAGATCCACATCTGCCATATCTCTTTCCAACGGCATCTGTCTGGCATGGCTGGACTTCCTACTCAGAGCATCCGCAACTCGGTTCGCTTTCCCCGAGTGATAGCTGATAGTCAAATCAGAGTCCTTCAATAACTCAAGCCATCTCCTCTAACGCATGTTTAACTCCTTCTGTGTGAATAAGTACTTCAAACTCTTATGATCGGTAAGACTTCACACTTCACACCATATAGATAGTGGCGCCAAATCTTTATCGCAAATACAACCGCTGCCAACTCTAGATCATGCGTCGGATAATTCTGCTCATAGGGCTTCAATTGGCATGAAGCATAAGCAATAACTCTGCCATTTTGCATCAAAACACACCCTAGCCCATTCTTCGATGCGCCGCTATAGATGATAAACCATTCCGAGCCTGAGGGTTGAGCAAGTATAGAGGTCGTCGTTAACCGTCTCTTAAGCTCCGCAAAACTCTGCTCGCATTCGGCGGTCCATACGAACTTTGACTTTTTCTGCATCAATCTGCTCAAAGGCACTGCTATCGACGAGAATCCTTCAACAAATTTCCGGTAATAGCCGGCCAAGCCCAGAAAACTCCTCACTTCAGTCACGTTAGTCGCCCTAGGCCATTCAGTAATAGCCTCAATCTTCTTGGGATCTACAAAAATTCCCTCTTCCGAGACTACATGTCCCAAGAAAGCCACGCTTCTCAGCCAAAATTCACATTTGCTGAACTTAGCGTACAACTTATTTCGCCTGAGAGTCTCCAACACCTCCCTCAGATACTACCACGTATCTATCCAACTCCTCCCTGAATACCGTGTTCATCAAATCCATGAAGGCTACTGGAGATTGGTAAGTCCGAACGGCATCACCAAAAACTCATAGTGGCCATATCTAGTGTGGAAGGCAGTCTTCACTACATCCTCTGCGTTAATCCTCAACTGATGATATCGGGATCGAAGATCAATTTTAGAGAACACCTTAGCACCCTTTAATTGATCGAAGAGGTCCTCGATCCGGGGTAGAGGATACTTGTTCTTGATGGTGATCTTATTAATCTCTTGATAATCAATGCAGAGTCTCATACTGTCATCTTTCTTCTTCATGAACAAGATCGGAGCTCCCCAGGGTGAGACGTTGGGTCGTATGAACTTCCGGTCCAGTAACTCCTGCAGTTGCTCTTTCAGCTCCTTCAGCTCATCCGAAGCCATTCTGTATGGTATCTTCGATATCGGCTCAACATCGGGCAGTAAATTAATCTCAAACTCCACCTTTCGACTGGGCGATAGTCCTGACAGCTCGTCGGGAAATACATCTTTATACTCATTCACCACTGGTATCAAATCTATCAAGGGTACCTCTTTTTCTACACCAATAGCATATACAAGAAAGCCTTGGTTACCTTTTCTCAATGCTCTGTACGCCTGCGCTGCACTCATATAAACCTTCTTGAGCACCTTCTGCAATTTGAAATCCCCCTGAAAAATGGTTTCCTGCTTATACTGCGTCTGCATGCTGACCTGCCTCTGACGACAGTCAATCGTGGCCTGATACTTAGCCAGAAAATCCATGCCCAGAAAAACATTAAAATCTTGCATCTAAATCAGAATCAGTCGCAGTGAATTCCAGCTCGTTAATATCCAATGGAAAATCCCTATACTGATAGTGTGATACAAACACCTGGTCGCTGGCGATTTGAACACGATAGGGGATCTCGAGCCATTCTGGTAAAATATTTAGACTCTTGACAAATCTCCTGGCGATAAAGGAGTGGCTGACACCACTATCGAATAGAATGTAGGCCGGAACTTGGTTAATCAGTATCTCACCTAACATGTTCAAGGTTATAGATATAGCAAATGACCACAAAGAAGAGAATGCATGTAGAGCAACTGGAAACTTAAATAATCAAATAAGTAATACTTGCTACCACATCGCCGGCCTCCTTAACATCTGCGCTTGTCATGACATGAACTCGTGCATTAGTCTTCGCCTTCCCCTTCTGCTGTGTCTGGCCCTGCTGTGAAAGGGGTGCCTGTCGCTGCGTGGGGCAGTCTCTGGCGAAGTTTCTTGGGGTGCCGCACCTGTAGCAAACATCCTTGGTCCTCCCGCACTGACTTGGATGAAGGCGTCCACAATGAGCATAAGGTGTGGTGGGTGCCACAACCCTCACTGAATGTGCATCGGTCACCGCCGGTCCCTCGATGGCAAGTGGCTGAGTAAACGGTCTCTGCTGCTACGGTGGTCGAAAAGAGTGTCCCGGTTGCTGGTGGCGTGGTACCTTCAGCCATCCCCTGGTCTTCCAGAATGCACTCCTCCAGTGGCCTCTTCGCCCGATCATCTACTGCGACCCTCCTGAGGTCACCCTCAACCTCACGACATACCTCACGTAGCTCCTCAAATGTCCCTGGTCTGGCGTAGATAATCAAAGACTAGATGCGAGAGCTCAGTCCAGTTTTGAACTTTGACATCTTTGCCTTCTCGTTATCCATAACGGAAGGCATGTATCTCCCCATCGCATGAAATCTCTTCGAGTACCAGTCCACAGTCATGGACCCCTGTGTAAGCAGTTAGAATTCAGTCATCCTCATCTGTATGGCACTCTCAGGAATGTAGTGCCTCTAGTACTATTTCCAGAACTGGGTCCAAGTCAACTGTGGGGCCAACCTGCGCTGCACACTATGCCACCATTCCCTAGCATCACCTTCAAGGAATGGAACGACCACCTCTACCTTCAGATCATCAGGGACCTACAATAAGCTCAGTTGCTCGGTCACATTTTGGAACCAGATTTTGGCCTCCTCTGGCCGTGTAGTGCCTCTAAACATCGGTGTCTCAGAGTTCTGCATCTCCCTGTTGAAAAATCAAAGTCCTGAGGTTGGCGGAGGTGGTGGTGGCTGCTGCTGCTGCTGCAGGTGAGCCATATGTACCTGCTGCTGAGCCACTAGTGTAGTTAGAGTAGCTAGAGTATCCGCCAGAACCTGGGGTATGGCCCCCTGGCCCTGATGGTCATCATCGCCGTGTCCTCCATTCCCTGCTGGCTCACATCGTGGAGGTATTTTCCTGGAGTTCGAGCTTATGAAAAGTATGTAGGTTAGTCAAAAATAAGTTAAATAGTTGATCGCGTGGTAAAACGGTAGTTAAACAAGAAAAGCTCACCATCGGCACACACCTCCTTAACCCGATCATAACTTAGGTCTACTTCATTTATTAGGGTATAATCGTCATTTCTAGGAAAAGATCATAGCTTATGTCTAGGTGATCTAGTCAATCCTATGTTTTCGAGGCGGATCTGAAGCCTTGGCTCTGATACCACCTGTAGCGCCTTGCTCTTGAACCCTAGTACTGGGAACAGTGCACCCGCTGTACCTCAATAAGGATAATACAAGGCGTCGAGTCAACTTTCTACATGTACAGAAATATGTAGAAATTTTTCTCGCGGAACCGAAATACAATAACATTAAGTTTCATGATAAAAATAAATCCTCAGTACAATAATGAACTAACTTCTGGAAATAGCAATAAGTACTGGCATCTACAGTCGTAAAACTCTAACAAGGTGAAGTCTGATGAGATCCCAAAGAAGATAAAGATGAACAGTCGCAGGTCTTCTCGTATCCTAGGTGCGACCGTCAGTCTGCCCATTCTACAGTATCAGCCCCGTCCTCAATAAAAACATAGTCGTAGACGTCCTCGTGCTCATCTAGAGGGGGAGAAGTAGGGGTGAGTGACGGGAAGTCACCCAGTAGGCACCTGCCTCCACTAATACAAGGCGAGCATACCGAAATGATATAACACATAGCACATAGACATGAGATAACATAAACATAAGAATGAATGTGGAAAAGTAATTCACTCTAGATAAAGAATGCGCAACATTATGATGCATGTCCAGCTATGCATGTCACACGCAACGAAGTAATGTCATACAGGATGTCGATATCTATACCGTGTAATGCATGATCCCTGGTCCTACTGAGTGGCCGTGGGTCTTACCCACCCATAGTCACCATACTGAGTGTACGTGGCCCTGCCACCGTACACCATAATGAGTGCCCATGAACCGTACATCACGACCCACTATAAATTCAATGCACGTGCCATGAATGCAAAAACAAGATCGATTGAGGCCTTCTGGCCCATCCTCACCATCCTCCGACACTCAAATCTAGGTTCATTTATTATCCAAATAATTACTAAACATTGTTCGGCATCAAATCCACCTTTCCATGGCCTGTAAACATTTATCGGGTATTTTCTATACTTTTTCTCATTTTTCTCCTTTTCATTCCTATTTATTACCTAATTATCAATTAAACAAATTATCATAAACACGGAAATTTAATGAAAATTATCTAAATTCAGCATTTTATAATTTCTGGGAATCAATTATAATTTTTTGATATTTATTTATATTTTTCCTATAATAATTACTAATTTTATTTAATTAAATAACATTTATGAGAATTTCAGAATTTCAGAAATTAAAAACAATTACTTTAATAATTGGACTGACCTCTTGCGCCAGCCCTGGTCCACATCCACCCTCAGTCCGACAGGCCAGGTCCGGCGTGCTGCATTCCCCTTATATTTTTTAATTTCGGATGATATTGGGCCGCCCAGCAGTTGGCCCAGTCCGTTGGCCATTCGACCTGGTCCACTAATCCTGCCTATTCTTGTGTGTGTGTGTGTGTATATATATATATATATATATATATATATAAGAAAAGAATAGGCTGGTCATGTAGCTGCCAACCAGCGGCCCATTAAGGGCTGGCCAAGTCTGCGTGCTGGCAGGCGACCCTATAGCGAATTTATTTATTTTTTATTCCGTAACTGCTGCAGCCAGGAGGCGCGTGAGTGCCCACGCGCGGCTCTTCCAGTTGCACGTAAGGCGCTCCGGCCGCCTGTGGCGGTCGTTTTTCAACTCCGATCTATATTTTTGCCTATTTCCAGTCTATGAGAATCTATTCTAAGGCCAAAACAAAAACATAAATTCCCTAAGGTTTGATTGCATCTGGTATCCATACTTTTCCATAAAGTTTTAAGTATTATCCATACTTTCATCTAATTCGTTCAGCAGCCATACTTATTGGGGAAGTGTACACCTGACATCCGGATGACCTGCTGGCTTACTGTTGACTGCTCAAAATGACCGTTGACCGGACTTAACCCCACTTTTAACCCGACTTTAACCAATGTTGAGTTTCAATACTTTCAATAATAAAGGAAAACAAAATCAAAAAGCCCCCCTGCATTTTCCCATTAATTTTCTGAAACCTTGAAAAGAGCCCAGGCCGAAAGTGACGAATTTGTGCAAAATTTCTTGAAGAATCATACAATCTGAGTAGTTTTTGGAATAGTCGAAGTTGATCGGTATGGATTTTGAAGCATTTTTTGTGTTTATGGAGTTGTAGCAGCGAAGAAAAAAGAGGCGGAAATGACTTTAAGGCTCACAGGAAAACCAAATGACGTGCATCCTCTATATAGTAAGAAAAAGGACAATTTTTATTTTGAATATGTAGTATAATTTTTGATTTTGTTGATGTGTTCATTATTTTGTGTTTAATTGAAGAAAAAACGAAGTTGCATGTCCAGATTAGTGGTTTGAAAAGCATGGATGGTGTTTTGTTTTTGAGTATATTACTGTTATTGTTGATGAGCATGACTAGTAAGTGGGTTTAAAAGTGTGCTTTGTTGAGTATAGTGTATATCCAGAATGATGGAGTAGTATTTGATGTGAAGTACGATTTTGTTGCCGTGTTCATTCTTTTGTGTTTATATACAGATCCCGCAAGTGATGAGATAACTGTTGTTTTTCATTATGGTGGATTATTACTTAAGACTGGTAATGCAATTTACCTAGAAGGAGACACCTGCATATATGATTATGTGGATGCTGATGAGATGTCCTTAATGTACTTGGATGAAATGTGCAAAGAAGTTGGAGTATTTGGTTTCAAGAAGTTTTACACACGTATAGAAGATAAGTTTGTGCAAATTCAGACAAACAGTGAGTTGTATAATGCAGTCAGAAGTTATGCAGCATCATCTAGGGTTATGCGATTGTATGTGGAGCATATTGTTCCACATAGTAGGCTAGAACATGACGTTGGCGATATGCAAGATGAAAAGGTAAGTGATAATGATGTAAAGATTGATATTGAGGATGACAGGGTCAATGTTAATGAAAACAGTGGTGAGAATGAGGGAAGTGATGATGCTGAGTCGAAAGGGAATGAAAAGAATGAGGATGGCGGAGTCAAAGTTAATGAAAACGGTGGTGATCAGGAGGGCAGTTATGATGTTGAGTCAGATGGGAATGAAAAGAATGAGGATGTCGGAGTGAATGTTAATGAAAAGGGTGATGGCATGGATGCTCTATTGACGAGTGACTCAGAATATAGTCCTGAAACAGAGTTGTACATTGATGTAAATGATGAAGATGAGGAGGCATATGATGTACATGTTGAAAGGAACAATGAATATGATGGGGTGAGTGAAGATGTAAATAAAGTACCATCTAAGAGTGTTGATGAAGCAACTGATGAGGGAGACAAGAAGTTAGGCTTGAGTGATGAAGAATCGGAGCACGTTGGCAATGTTTTTAACACTAGGACAGATATGGAAAATCCACAGGTTGCATATGGGATGTTATTTAACAACTTGGAAACATTTAAAGAAGCTCTGAAGATGTATTCCATAAGGAATGGTAGGCCAGTTGTAATTTACAGAAGTGAGAAGATGAGGTGTTATGCAAAGTGTAAAAACGGTGGCTATAATTGGGACATACGTGTGGCTTTGAATAGGAAAACTGGGTTTTATGAAGTTAGGAGCATGAACTCAATTCATTCATGCAACTTCAATGTGAAAAATGATAGCATATCTTATGGATGGCTAGGAAAGATGTAGCGCCCCGTTCCCGAGCCCTAACATCGGGAACAGTGCACCCGTCGTATCTCACTAAGGAGAATACAAAGCGTCAAAATCAAAACAGATACACGTCAGCGGAAATCAAAATTTAAAACCTCGAAATAATCATCATCATAAATATCAATGTCTAGGCAAATCTAAATCCGTTACCAATGTCAAATGTAGATATAACTAAATGTCTAAAGTACATAAACCTCGAGTATCGAAAATTATTATCTCCACTTAAGCCCTCGAAAGTCTCATTGGAATGTTATCGACCTCAATATCACCACTCTTGGTCATCCTCGGTATGCTAACTCAATCACCTGTCTATCTGCAAAATATGTTAAAGCGTGGTTTGAGCGACAAGTCGCTCAGCAAGTAATCCCATTATACTTACCATGGGATCATACACGGAGAAGCAAGTGTGATAAGAATATATAACAACATAAAATAATAGCATGCTTCTCTTCGCAAGTAAATTTTCAATTCCACCCCTAACATCCAAAAGAAAATAGAGCAAATAGACCCAACAAAGTACAAAACAAAGTCCAATTAAGTACGTAACAAAGTCAACGAATAGACCGATGACCAAGTCAAACCAAATGACAGCCAAGCAAAGGTTAGTCCAAGCTAAAACGTGATGCAATTTTTTTCAAAACAATGCAATGCCAACGTTCCAATATTTCAAAACTAATGTTTTCAATATCAATGTCCAATGTCCAAATCCAATGTCCATATCCGATTTAACCGATCCAAAATCCAAATAACCAAATCCGGTTTAATCGGTCCAAAGTCCAAAATCAAATGCAATGGCTATAGCACTTTCCCTACAAGTGACTTATACCGTAAGACTTACGAATTGATTCCCCCAAAACCAAATATACTATAGAAACCCTGTCCCAGACTAGGTCGTTACGTCCATAGCACCAAATATATGCCTTTGCACCATGTCCCAGACTAGGTAATTACGCTCAGGCCCAAAATATGCATACAGAAGCCCTGTCCCTGACGAGGTAGTTATATCTGCAGCAATCCAAATAGGCATACAGAAACCCTGTCCCTGACGAGGTAGTTACATCTGCAGCGCTCGATAACCAAAATAGGAATCAACCCGGCTTACCGATATATTTCCCTTGTAAGGGTGAATTTCCAAAAATATGCAATGCAACTTTTCAAAACCATTTTCCAAGTACCCAAGTTAGTTCAAATTACCAAAATGAGCCTAAATGTCAAATTTGTCAAAATTACCAAATGCCCTCCAAATAACACATAATTCCAACAAATATTCCATCTCTTCTTAAAATTATACAAACAAGGTATGAACACAACTCTTATATATTGCATACTCACAATTATGAATCGTAATCATATATACATATTTATATACACGCAATATAGCATATATTATCTTAATATAATTTTATATACAACTTCAAAGTCAACCCCCTTTTTCTCAAATGGCAGTGTACTGAATTTACCCTTTGAAACTTGTCCCAACCCACACTTTGCAATGCAACATCACTGTTTCACATATTATCCAATATACAGCAACATAAATGTCCACTGCCCTCTCTTTCACAAATTACCACACCGGCAAATTTTCACAAAATCATTGTTTTTCTTTTCTTTACATATACCATATATATACCATATATTGCAATTGTCCATCGGTCCCAAAATAAACTTTGCTGGCAGAATCGGAAGGTTTTCACACTTGTATATCTAATTCCACCGTACACACAAAATTGTCATTCTCGATCAAATATAGTTACAAACGTACCTATTATATTAACATATTTTTGATTCTTTGTCTTTTCGTATATAAATAAAATATCAAAAAAATAGTTTCAACACTATACATACATACATACATATATATATATATATATATATATATATATATATATATATATTTTAGCCAAAGAAGGATATTTTATTAGAACATTGTTCCTCACTTAAGGTGGAGGGAAACCATTATACAACAAAGTCATCGTAATTGACAAAGTAATGCAGAAACGTAAGGATTGCCTTTCGCCAATTATATATGATATGCCGTATTAAAACCTTGCCAAGTAAAACCACCCTTGTGGATAAAACCTCGGCGAAGGAAAAAGCGTACATATTTATATAATTGTAGCGAACATGGTTGGCAAAATAAATTACAAACATGGATTTAAAGGTAGAGTCCAGTATAGCCATTCGCGCTTGATAGATGCTGTAGACGTAGGTTGATGTCGTTGATACTGACGGATCCAAAGCTCTCATGATCATGGTAGACATGCCATCATAACCCATGCAACAAAAATAGTATGCGTTAAAGCCATAATACCGAATCTGTGAAGTAGCATCTCTTAGGGGAATGAGTGACGTACCGGCGTTGTCTGCACTCCAGTAAAGCGCAGACAACAAAGAATATGAAATGAACATTATCTGCAGAGACCAGTATCTCCACCAATCTTGCAACCATGTGCCAATCCATGTGCCTTGCAAGATAGGCAGATCACAACTTATGTAAGAAATGAAATGATATAGTGTAAGCACAAAGATGAGTGTGCGATGCAGTACCGTTGCTGCCTGTATCCATGCTGTGATACAGGCAGATAAAATGAAACTAGCCATGATCAGGACGAAAAGATGGTGTTGATAAGTCCGTGAAAATGCAGCCTCGGACTACCGGTGGTAACTGTGTTGAAGATGAGAAAACACTTAAAGTTGTGTGCTGCATCGCATGGGCTGCCAAATGATGAGCAACAGAATTTGTTTCTCGTGGCGTAAATTGCAGAACAGAGCTTGTAATCTGAAGGAAAAGTCCCAGTCGCTGTAAGTCCGTCTGCATCTCTCCAGTGTATCTTTGTGCAGATATCATTGATTGTATGCTTAAACAGTATGTTTCGATAATCAGCCTTGAATGTTGTTGCGAGAAGAATATTAAAGAGTAAAGTAATGCCTGTATCTCTGCCCGCAGTGGAGATAAGCTGGGCAAAGCAAACGCAATTGCCTGAACAAAACGGCCAGAAGAATCCCGGATAATGGCACCTGCTGCAGCCCTTCGTTGTCCCGCTGCAGCATCGACATTAAGTTTTAGTCTGCCTGGGGGTGGAGTGCTCCATCTTACCAGAACTAAGCGACGTGGCCGTAGTACAGGAGATAAACCCAATGCAACTAAAGAGGGAATAGTATTAGCAATCTTTTTCCCCGAAATGGACGCACACCAACTATATACGTCCATACGGATGCGTTCTTCCAATAGATATGGTTGTGACTGGTCCTGCCCAAACGTTACACATGCATATTCTTTCCAGATATTCCAGCATATATAATGAGGGACTATTACTTTCAGATGGCCTTGCAGAGATGTAGAAGATGATCGTAACCACCAACTCCAGAGTGTGGAACGCAAAGAAGTGTGAGTGTGACATGGTCCATCAAACCAAACCGTGTATTTATGCCATATTGGAGCAATTATAGGGCATTGCAAGAACAAATGATCAATGGTGCTGGTGTTGTTTTTGCAAAACGGGCACTGCGAGGGGTATATGATCAGAAAGTTGGACAAGTTGTCTGGCAACGGCAGTGCACCATTACAAAGTTTCCATATAAACATCTTACAAGAGGGTGAAGCGCCTGGCCACCAAATATACTTAGTGCTTCGCAAGGTGGCTTTTACTGTTCTACATTCTTCATAAGCTCCCTTTAGTGTGAACTGTCCATTTGAGTCCGGCAACCAAGTCCATCCCGCATGTCCTCGTTGAGATCTCGCCTGACAAAAGTCATTTATTCTGCAGATTCTTTTCCAAACTGGAGAATCATACAACAAAGGTCTATAGTGCACTCTCCTTCCATATTTCTGCTGCATGTATGTGGCCCATAATGTGGAGCCTTGATGATATGCCCACCAAATTTTGCAATCAAAGGCCTTTTGCAGTGTCTGAAGTGTGCGAACCCCTACACCACCCTCTGACACTGGATAACACAATTCCTTCCATGATCGCCATCTATGCTTATTTCCCCAAAAGAAAGCCGACATTCGTCTATCCAACTCTTTTATTATGCTGACAGGCAATCGTGATGCGGCAAAGAGATGCAATGGGATAGAGGATAAGACCGAGTTAATTAAAACAAGCCGTCCTGCTGTACTTAGTAGCTTGGTGGACCATCCATTAACACGTTTCTCAAAATGTTGTAAGAGAGTAGAGCAATGTGTGCTGCGGCAAATTCCTTTGTGAATTGGTGCACCCAGATACCTCATTGGCAATGCCCCAAGTCTCATGCCCAGAATATCTGCTGTGGCATGTCCGTTTGATCCTGCACTTACTACAACTGAGCTCTTATGGAAATTGACCTGCTGGCCAGAGGCTTGTTGGTACGTTTGTAAGAAGGAGATAAAATGACACAAATTTCTTGGTGCTGCATTAATGAATATAAGGAGATCGTCTGCATATCCCAAATGAGATGGCGTAAGTATTCTGCCATCATGAAATCCTTTGATCCGTCTAGACTTAATCAATGATTTGAGCCCTCTGCTAAATCCTTCGGACGCCAATATAAATAAAATCGGAGACAAGGGGTCTCCTTGTTTGACGCCTCTACCTGGGGCAAAGAAGCCACATGGTTTACCATTAACTAGTACCGAGCATTTGGTGGCAGATAAGTTGTTGATGATCAGCCTCACAAAGAATGGCTTGAAACCCATCTTCATCAACAAGAGACGTAAATATTCCCAAGACACTCTATCAAAAGCTTTTGCCATGTCAAGTTTAATGATGGCACGTCCTCCACGTTGAGGCTTGTCAAGGACATGTACCATTTCCTTTGCTAGGAGTATCTGATCTGTAATGCTACGCCCTGGCAGAAAGCCCGATTGCTCTGGTGAAATCAAAGTTGGTAAGAGAGGGGCAAGACGAGTAGCAATCAATCGCGTGACCACCTTAGAGACAAAATTAGTGAGGCATATGGGTCTAAAATCTGCAAAAGTGGTTGGTGATGGCACCTTTGGTATTAAAGTGATTAACGCAGCTGCCATCGATGTAGGTACCTTAATCCCAATGAAGAATTCCTGCACAGGTTTAAGAACATCCATCTTTATAATATCCCAACAATGTCTGTAAAAACGACCATTGTACCCGTCTGGACCTGCCACACTGGTAGGGCTGAGCTTCCAGACCGCTTCTTTCACCTCTGGAAGCTGAGGCATAGCCAGCAGACTTGCATTCTCTGAGTCTGTTAGTAGCGATGGGACGTACTGTAGCACACTGTCATACCCCATGGTTGGCTCAGCTTGAAAGATCGCAGCAAAGTAACTTACAGCTTCATTTTGGATATCAGCCTCCTGATCATATACCTGTCCATTAACTGATGAGATGCGGACTAATTTCTGCTTTCGTTGCTTGTCTTTTACATTGTTGTGAAAATAGGCAGAGTTGGCGTCCCCTTTCTTTATCCAAGACACCCTCGCCTTCTGTTGCCAAAACTGGCAGACCCTCTTTTGCGCTGATTGCAACACAGCCTTTGCCAGATGATATTGTGCTCTATGATGATCTGTAGGATGGTTGTCATAGTCTTTTTCTGCCGCAACTACCTTGACCTCTGCATCTACTACAGCATCGAAGACATTGCCAAAAACGTTTTTGTTCCACTGCCTCAGATCAGCTTTTAAGAGGCGTAGTTTAGTATATAAACCTCGCATACCTCCAGTTGTTGGATAAGAGGTCCAATTATGCTGCATAAACTGCATAAAATCCGGGTGAGTCAACCAAACATCCAGGAAACGAAATGAACGTGGGTCTATGGTCTGCTGATCGCGGCACGTGAGTAACAGTGGAGCGTGATCTGAGGTGGCACGGTTTAAATGCTGAATCTGAACTGTGCCAAATGCATCATGAAACGAGGACGTACATAGTAGTCTATCCAATCTTCTGCTTACCTTCCCTAGGCCTCTTCCATCCGACCATGTGTATTTGGACCCATGATATTGAATGTCTACCAAACCAGCCGTGTTGATCCATGTTGCAAAGTCTGTTATTTGACGAATAGTTGGTACCGATAATCCTCTATGCTCATCCAAGGAAGCAAAGGTATTAAAAATCACCCCCTACAATCCACGGTTCCTGCAGATTATCTGAAATATTTTGCAAGTCAGACCATAGTTGCCTACGTGCGGACATCGTGTGTGGACCATACACCGCTGTCCACCAAAAGGATGTGTTACTTGGTATCCATTGAAAATGTAGCGAAATGTTTCTGTACCCTTGTTTAATCTCTGAAAATAACAGTAATGCTGAAATCCAGAAGGCCCAGATCTTCCCATCTAAAGACATTGCTGCTTTGGTAAAACCAAGTTTGAGCCTATATAATTCCAACTTTGATTCCGGCAGCTTGGGCTCAATGAGAATAAGTAAATGAATGTGGTGCTGTCGCACCAAAGACTCCACACGATTATAGGAGGTGCGCAAACCCCTTACATTCCATATTATGCAGTTCATTTTGGAGACGAAGGCTCCAAGCTTGTGGAAGATCTTGTAACCATGGCTGAAGGGGGTGGTCTGATCACATCCTTTTTCTTCGTACGATGCCTTTTCTGTGTTCCTTCAATGATGCCTCCAACCACTATGTTATCTAAATTTCGTTCCAATTGTGGTGGATCAGTCTGATGGGGGCAAAGAATTGCAAAATACAATTGCTTTACCGCGGCTGATGGCAATGGCAACCAAAAAAAAAGAAGTGCTTTTGATTGATTTATTTTTTTCCTCAGCAGGGGTGGCGGCCGAATATAGTATTAGGTTTTTTTTGTGTGTGTTTTGTTTTCCTTAGGGTAATATTTATAACTCATGTGGGTAGAGTTTGGGTAGATAATCTAGGCATATTCCTAGTAGTTTTAGGTTTCATACACTATATATCTCATCTGCTTAATCTTAGTTGACTTAGGTTTCACATTTAAAAATATATCCTACTTCAAATTCCTAAGTGGTTTAGGATTGTTACTATATCACTTTTACTTTATTTATTATTCATATGTTTTCTTTTCCCATTGCGAAATTCACGGACGTAACAGACCTCCCCACTTACAAAAAGTTTCGTCCTCGAAACTTGTGTAGTAGGTAATTGATAACTTAGTATAGTTCTACTTAATCCATTCACCTTTTATATGTCACGAATATCATTATATCAACCTCACTTTTAAGTTGTTAAGCTTTCAATTCCTATCGTACCGCATAATCGTCGGTCATTCAACTTATATCGTAGTAACCTACAATTTCAAATTCTTGAACTTATCATATACGATTCATCTCCTAGGCACATAACTAAAATAAACATCCTTTGAGTTCTCTAATAGGTTAATCATTACACTCCTTAACACCGAATCAAGTCTTCAGAATCAATTCATATACTTACGAACTAGCTTTATAATCATATCCTTACTTTTTTGGCGAAATATATGTATGGACATGCTTTTCTTTAAATAAAAATAAAGCTTAAGTGGCTATAATTCGGAACATTGCTTTAGTTATTTAAAACGGTATCCATTCTATTTAATTTTTTTTAAATACGAGAACCAAAGTATTACAAAATTGTTTTCGCAAGAGTATCACAAACAAGAAGAAGTATTGGAATAATCTACTTACAAAAGAGTTACAGGTAAGATCGCATTAAAACAATTTGAAACTCAACAACGTAAAGTTTTATAAAACAATTTGGAAACGGTATATCTTTTTCTCTAAAAAGAAGTATGTATGTTTTGAAATTACTTTTTGTTTCGCAAAATTCGTTAACTTCATTGCAAGTGGTTGATAATTTCAAAAACATTTAATGGTTAAAATGCTTGTAATATCAATAGTCGACAACTCAAATTATTTTAGCAAAATACACATAGCTAAACCAAAAGTTTAATAAATATAAGAAAATAAAAATATCGTTTTTCGAAAACATCATTTATTTAAAACATATCTGTTTTGTCAGGGGTAGTCGAAATTCCATTTGGTGGCTATACGAATTCGGAAGGATATATAATCTTGTAAAATAATATACTACATAAAAAGAATGAAAGTAGTTGAAATATTTAGAAGTAAAAACCTTTGAAATGTATGATATATCTTGGTGTACGTGCTTGTATGAAAATAGTTGGCTACTTGAAAAATAATAGTCCAATACATCGTATAATTTTCTAAATCACCCCTTACTGCCAAAGGAAAATCCGTCTATGCACTGTTTCTTATAAGTCTAACTTTCATCTATTATGATAAAATCTTTAACTTAAATTGTCCAATCCTATCATGGCACGTCAAATATTGATCGTTTAAGGTATCCTAATTCACCATGCTTCCGCGCGCCACTCTGATCCACCGAACTTACTTTACTTGGTTATCTCGACCGCTAATTCTAATTTAGTTAGATCTCGCTTGAAAAATAATCACTACTTGTTCATACTTACTCTGTTTCAGTTCAAGCCTACCCGATGCATCAATACTTACGTACTCCTATGAATCAACATGTAACTCAAATTCGTAATAATTGGTCATTCCACTGCACTTATTTAGTAGTGCTCGATTATCACTATCAATTGATATCCCTAATAAGACTAATATCTTCGGCTTATGTGATATTCTAAAATTCAACATCTTAATCATAATTATAAACTCCTTTGTACGATATTCTTTGTTAAACTCTACTGATCATAATGCTAATAAATCCCTTTCTTAGTAATTCGCTTCACTACATATCATTTCTTAGGAACTACGATCCCAACTTAGACCTAGTCACGTTCTAACACTTAATGTCAAAATAGAGGTATAAACCCGGTTCATTTATCATAATGGTATCGGGTTTGCAGGGGTCGAATCTAAAGAATTTTACAAATAACTATAATCAGTGCTTAGGTGAGGCAAATAATTCAGAGTCGTATGGAGTGCCATAGGTATACGTGGGCATATCCCTTATCCGATCATCACTTAGGTCTAATGTCATCACTTATTTATAGAATCGATACTTGGTATTATCATTTCTTACGTCTAAAATCATTACTTATTGCTAAGTTCAATGCTTAGAATATAATCACAACTTATGACTAAGATCAGTACTTATGTTCAAATCACCTCTTAATGTTCAGATCACCACTTAATTTCTAGAGCCGATATTATGTATCGTCATTTCTTAAGTCTAAAATCGTAACTTACGGGCAATGTCATCACTTAATCTCTAAAGCCACGTCTTGTTTCGAATAACGTGCTTAATGTATAATCACTGCTTACGACTAAAAATCGAGACTTAGGTCTAAGATCATGACTTAGAGGCAAATTAGTAACTTAATTCCTAAGATCATAGCCTAATTTTATGCTTCCACCGTGGATCTGGAGCCATTCTCTGATACCACCTGTAGCGCCCCGCTCCCGAACCCTAACATCGGGAACAGTGCACCCGCCGTATCTCACTAAGGAGAATACAAAGCGTCAAAATCAAAACAGATACACGTCAGCGGAAATCAAAATTTAAAACCTCGAAATAATCATCATCATAAATATCAATGTCTAGGCAAATCTAAATCCGTTACCAATGTCAAATGTAGATATAACTAAATGTCTAAAGTACATAAACCTCGAGTATCGAAAATTATTATCTCCACTTAAGCCCTCGAAAGTCTCATTGGAATGTCATCGACCTCAATATCACCACTCTTGGTCATCCTCGGTATGCTAACTCAATCACCTGTCTATCTGCAAAATATGTTAAAGCGTGGTTTGAGCGACAAGTCGCTCAGCAAGTAATCCCACTATACTTACCATGGGATCATACATGGAGAAGCAAGTGTGATAAGAATATATAACAACATAAAATAATAGCATGCTTCTCTTCGCAAGTAAATTTTCAATTCCACCCCTAACATCCAAAAGCAAATAGAGCAAATAGACCCAACAAAGTACAAAACAAAGTCCAATTAAGTACGTAACAAAGTCAACGAATAGACCGATGACCAAGTCAAACCAAACGACAGCCAAGCAAAGGTTAGTCCAAGCTAAAACGTGATGCAATTTTTTCAAAACAATGCAATGCCAACGTTCCAATATTTCAAAACTAATGTTTCCAATATCAATGTCCAATGTCCAAATCCAATGTCCATATCCGATTTAACTGATCCAAAATCCAAATAACCAAATCTGGTTTAATCGGTCCAAAGTCCAAAATCAAATGCAATGGCTATAGCACTTTCCCTACAAGTGACTTATACCGTAAGACTTACGAATTGATTCCCCCAAAACCAAATATACTATAGACACCCTGTCCCAGACTAGGTCGTTACGTCCATAGCACCAAATATATGCCTTTGCACCATGTCCCAGACTAGGTAATTACGCTCAGGCCCAAAATATGCATACAGAAGCCCTGTCCCTGACGAGGTAGTTATATCTGCAGCAATCCAAATAGGCATACAGAAACCCTGTCCCTGACGAGGTAGTTACATCTGCAGCGCTCGATAACCAAAATAGGAATCAACCCGGCTTACCGATATATTTCCCTTGTAAGGGTGAATTTCCAAAAATATGCAATGCAACTTTTCAAAACCATTTTCCAAGTACCCAAGTTAGTTCAAATTACCAAAATGAGCCTAAATGTCAAATTTGTCAAAATTACCAAATGCCCTCCAAATAACACATAATTCCAACAAATATTCCATCTCTTCTTAAAATTATACAAACAAGGTATGAACACAACTCTTATATATTGCATACTCACAATTATGAATCGTAATCATATATACATATTTATATACACGCAATATAGCGTATATTATCTTAATATAATTTTATATACAACTTCAAAGTCAACCCCCTTTTCTCAAATGGCAGTGTACTGAATTTACCCTTTGAAACTTGTCCCAACCCACACTTTGCAATGCAACATCACTGTTTCACATATTATCCAATATACAGCAACATAAATGTCCACTGCCCTCTCTTTAACAAATTACCACACCGGGCAAATTTTCACAAAATCATTGTTTTTCTTTTCTTTACATATACCATATATATACCATATATTGCAATTGTCCATCGGTCCCAAAATAAACTTTGCTGGCAGAATCGGAAGGTTTTCACACTTGTATATCTAATTCCACCGTACACACAAAATTGTCATTCTCGATCAAATATAGTTACAAACGTACCTATTATATTAACATATTTTTGATTCTTTGTCTTTTCGTATATAAATAAAATATCAAAAAAATAGTTTCAACACTATACATATATATATTTATATATCATATTTGCACTTACATGTACAGAGATTAGCATGGGTTCGAGCACCTGACCATCATTACCAAAGTTTCCACATTTACATTTATACATATACTTACACGGCACACACATACATATAGACAACAATCTATTCAAACGCATATACTTATGCATGATCCAATTTTAATACGAACATAACGTATAGAACTTTCGCAAAACATAGCAAGTATAGGGAGATTACTTACTTAGATTCATATATAATATACCGTATAATTGAATCTAAGGTTGAATGGTTGAAGCAAAATCCTTTCTTTATCCCTAAGATGCCTCTCGGCTGGATTGCAAAGAAAGTAAGATGCAATCTTTTTTTTTGCTTCCTGCTGCTCTCTGATGGGGGCAAAGAATTGCAAAATACAATTGCTTTGCCGCGGCTGATGGCAATGGCAACCAAAAAAAAGGAAGTGCTTTTGATTGATTTATTTTTTTCCTCAGCAGGTGTGGCGGCCGAATATAGTATTAGGTTTTTTTTGTGTGTGTTTTGTTTTCCTTAGGGTAATATTTATAACTCATGTGGGTAGAGTTTGGGTAGATAATCTAGGCATATTCCTAGTAGTTTTAGGTTTCATACACAATATATCTCATCTGCTTAATCTTAGTTGACTTAGGTTTCACATTTAAAAATATATCCTACTTCAAATTCCTAAGTGGTTTAGGATTGTTACTATATCACTTTTACTTTATTTATTATTCATATGTTTTCTTTTCCCATTGCGAAATTCACGGACGTAACAAAAGAAGTATATGGAAGATTTTGTTGCCAACCCAAAACAAAGTTTGGGAGGTTTTAGAAAAGAGAGTGATGAATAAGGTGAAATGTCATGTGAGTAAACCGCAAGCATTGAGGGCAAAGCGAAAGGCTTTGCAACTTGTTAGGGGAAAAGAAGAAGATGAATATGGTTTTATATGGAATTACATTGACAAGATGAAAAGGATTGATCCGGACAGCAGTATTATGGTGAAGACAGCGACCACTACAAATGAAGAGGTGCAGTTGAGGGAGGAGCACATGATCCTTAGGTCAGCTAGCATACCACTGATTATAGACCAACCCCGGTTTCAACGGATGTATTATTGTTTAAATCCGATGAAGAAAGGATTTGTGAATGGATGTAGAAAGATTTTTGGCATTGATGGATGCCATGTCAAGTCTAAATATGGTGGTATGTTACTCATGGCTGTGGGTTTAGATTCGAACAATAGTTTGTTTCTCATTGCCTATGCAGCCGTTGAGGGTGAGACAAAGGATCATGGGAGTGGTTTCTCGGTAAACTGAAAGAGGACTTAAGTATACTGATGGATTACGAGTGGACGATAATTTCCGACAAACAAAAAAGGCTTATTCAGGCATGCGAGGAAGTTTTTCCATCTGCACAACATCGGTTTTGTGTTAGACATTTGCACGCTAATTGGGTTTTGGCTGGATACAGTAACATTTCACTCAAACGAGCCTTGTACGAGGCTGCAATGGCAACCACAGTTGTCGAATTCAGGACAGCTATGAAGAAAATTGAGCAGCTTGATAAGAACGCGGCACAGTGGCTGGAGGACAAACCCCCTTATCAGAGGAGCAAAACTTATGCGAGAGCTACAATGCTGTACTTTGTGAGGCTAGGGAGTTGCCAATTCTATCAATGTTTGAATGGATCCGACAGTATCATATGATAAAGTTTCAGGAAAATAGGGAAAGGACGATTAACAACTGGGAAGGAATGAAGCTATGCCCGAGGATAATAAGAAGACTCACCAAGGCGATGGAGGTCTCCGGAGAGTGTATACCTTACAAGGCTGACGTGAAGAAATTCAAATGTGAGCAATTTGATGGGAAGAAGTTTGTTGTTGACCTAAGAGAACACACATGTTCATGCAGGAAATGGGATTTGACTGGCATTCCATACTCCCATACATGCACAGCTATTTCATTTGATCAGGAGGATGCAGTCGATTATGTGGATCAGTGCTATTATGTAAGCACGTATAAGAAAGTCTATGCGCTTGCAATATCTCTATGTGTGGGACTCACCCAGTTATCTGATTGTGGACGTGATCCGATTGTGTCACCAATCATCCGAAGGAAACCTGGCAGACCTAAGACACTGAGGAAAAGGTCTGCCGGTGAGCCACAGTTGATGACATTGCAAAAGAAGAGGAGGGCGAGAGTGCAAAAGATGAGCAAGCACGGTCAACTGCACATTTGCAGATTATACCAGAAGGAGGGTCACAACATCAGGACATGTTCTGGCAGATTAGGTTCACCGTCAAATGTTGATATAAGTCATGTGGAAGCTACACAAGCAAAGGTAACGATTGTATTATGTTCACCGTTAATTGCCATTCATTTATGTCATTATCTGTAATGTGTTTATTGGGTTGAATAATTCAGAGAACGCATAAAAGGACAGTTGTGCATCAAAGTGGAGAAGACATGCCTCCAGAGAAGGATATTCCAGCAGCTTGTAGTTGTTGGACCGTGCATCTGCAACAAACACCACTAGAGAGGGGGGGGGGGTGAATAGTGGTTAGCGGAAATTACACTACAACCCTTTGTTAAAATCCCCTTTGAAAACAGAATCTGAGACCACTTCAGATTCAGAACCCATAATTAAAAATTCACAAATAATTGTACATAACTCTAAAAATTATGAAACTTTCCAGAATTAAACTTTAATGAGTTAGCAAGACTCTATCCAAAAATCAGACAAAAATAAGATTGTTGGCCCCTTCAAACAAATAAACAGATTCAGATGGTCAATCTGGATAGAATTGGACAGAATGTTGCTGATTTTGCAAATAGTGTTTCTCTTTGAATACTCAACCAAAAAGGTTGATCTTTATATCAAAACACTCCTTAGGATGTGTAGATGAAGTTTCCAAAAGGCCATGACCTTAAACAATTTTTGAAAATACAGAATTTAAGTTTTCTCAAAACTGGTCAGATTGCAGCCAGATTAGAGCAGTTATCTTGCAAAGACTGAAAGACTAACTTTCCCTTGCTCAAATCAAGTGATTTTTGTTGCAAATGAAAGCTAACAGTCTGAAGTATAACTCCACCAAAATTCATGAATTTTGAAAATGTTTAGCTATTTTTTCAAATTGTGTGAAGTTGGGTGAAAACTGCAGTCAAAAACGGGCAGAAAACAGAAATAAAGAAACAAGAGAAGAACACCGAGGATTTATCCTGGTTCGGTCAATGTGACCTACTCCAGTCCCAAGGAACACCTTTCCTTGGATTTCACTATGAAATGAACACCTTACAACAAGAGCCAAGCTTGATCCTTGGGTTATATACCAACCCTACTCAAGACTTGGATAATCACCTTCTAAGCAACACTTAGTTGCAACTCCTCTAACACCTATTGATGTAGCCTTATAAAGATGGCTAATCAATCTTAAAAATGAAGCTCAAGAGGCTTGTAGCTCACCACAATACAACAAAAACACCTTTCCTACAATGAATAAAACAATAACAACAAGAAGATGAAGATGAAAGCTAGACAATTCAACAAATGCTTGTGAGCTTCAAGTGTGTTTCATCTTCTTCACCATTGCCTCTATTTATAGTGTGAGATGAGCCTTGGAGATAAGATTGCACATGTGTCACCATCTTCATCATCAAGTCCAAATGTCTTCTCATCATTGGTTGGCCTTGTACACTTGGCAAAATAAAACACAATGATTGGTCCACCTTGACAACTTTATGTGGCCGAAAATTACACCTTGAATTTGTCTTGGAATTATCTTGAAACCAAGAAGATAATAAGGCCATAACAACTCCACCATCTTCTCAACTCTTTGGCAATATAATAGGCATGTGAGATTTTACCAATTCAAAAAGAACAACTCCAATTTTCAGCTCCAAAATTGAAGTAGCCGTTGGCTACATTTCAAAAGTGATTTTTTTCTTTTCTTTTTCTTAATTAAATAAGAAAGGATAATACCACCAAATTATCCCCAACTTCAAGCATGATAATAGGACATGTGAGAGCTCCATTTTACTTCAAAAAATCTGATGAAAAACCCTCCAAGAACAGCCATAGCCGTTGGGTTTAAAATAAGAATTTCCAAGTTGGCATTTTTGCCAACTAACTCCTTTTTGGTTTGTCCACTTGTCACCAACTCATAAAATGTGTACAACATCATATCCACCTGATAATACACGTTTTTGGACATACCAATATGTGTAGCAACTCAAATTTTTGATGAAGAAATAAATAGATAACAATTGACAAGATTATGTCAACGTGTAACACCGAAATTCCACAATATTTCTTCTTATATGTTGAGATCATTTCCTCACCTTTGACACCTTTAATATCTCTGAATAATGATGATAAATGTCCTCTTATAACACATATAAGACGGTCTTCAAGAAAAATTAGAATGTGACATCTCAAATCGTCACATATCCAGCTATAGTCAATAATATCATCGGTTGAGAGAATAAGATATAAGATCACCATATTATCTTCAAAATAATAATAACACAGCTCCAGAATGAAGATAATAATATGCTCAAGAGATTCCTTGAGTGAAAATACCAAAACTACCCTTGGGGGTAAAATTACCAAAATACCCCTGGTGTGGGAAAACTCCAGAAATGACCCCGATGGTCAGAAATAACCATGATACCAACTTTTTCATCATAAATAGTAGAAGAATATGCTCTTGAAATATTTCCACCATATCATGTTCCTACAAAACTCAAAATACCAATTTTGCCCTTTTTGGTTGTAGAAACTTCCAAGGCAGGTTAGTCACAAGATAATAATAATCACCAAAAACACATAATAATCACATAATGAACATGTATAATTCATATACAAATGAAAACAATCATTTTAACACATTTTAGAAAATTATTTCTAAAATAGACATCGATCGATCGAAGTCCTCAGCTTTAGAGATCGATGTCTCACAGAAAGTTTCAGAGTTTGCCTCTGACCTACATCGATCGATCGAAGTGAGGGTTCGATGTACATCGATAGATCGATGTGTCTCAGGTTTAGAGATCGATGTCTCACAGAAAGGTCTCAAACTTTTCTGCCTTACATAGATCGATCGATGTGAGAGATCTATGTACATAGATCGATCGATGTGCAACAACCTGAGAGATCGATGTCAACTTTTTCAACTTTTTTCAACTTTTAATCACATATAACACCATGTGTGACATTTTTAAGTATTCACCACTTAAAATCATGACTTTGAAAATTATCCAAACATATTTCTCAACATTCTCCCCCTTTTGGATGATTTTCAAAATAACCTAACATGATTTTAATGTCACAACTTATAGCCAAAAGTTTAACCAAATGTTTTCAACTTTTAAATATTAAATAGTATGTTGCTCCCCTCAACTCATACTCTCCCCCTTAACCTATGCTCCAAAATTTTATACCAATACCAATTAAAACTTAGCATATGATTCATCATGACTTACCAACTAAAATCATGTTCGTATTCTATCTCCCCCTTTATTTTGCAAATCATGCAAAAGATAGAACTACACAATGGTATCGTAAGTCATCATACCTAACTTGGCTCGTAAGTTTTCAAAAGTGGCTTGATTAAGGGGTTTGGTGAAGATGTCAGCGATTTGGTGATCAGTTCTTATATGGTTGATCACTATATCATCATTTTGAACATGATCGCGAAGAAAGTGGTATCGCACCTCAATGTGTTTGGCCTTAGAATGAAGCACCGGATTCCGAGAAAGATTGATTGCACTTGTGCTATCGCAGAAAATTGGAATCTTTTTCATTTTAATGCCAAAATCACTAAGTTGCTGTTTAAGCCAAAGTATTTGGGTAGTACATAAACTCAAAGCAATATACTCGGCTTCAGTGGTAGAAAGAGCTACACTAGCTTGCTTTTTAGAAAACCAAGAAATCAAGTTGGTTCCTATGAATTGACATGTGCCGCTAGTGGATTTTCTATCTAATTTACAACCACCATAATCAGCATCACTATATGCGTGTAATTCCAACTTAGCGTTTCTATCATACCACAGTCCTAAGTGAGGTGTATACTTAAGATATCTAAAGATCTTTTTCACTGCATTGTAATGTGATACCTTAGGACAAGATTGAAACCTAGCACACATACACACACTAAACATGATATCAGGTCTTGATGCATTTAAGTATAATAGTGATCCAATCATAGACCTACAGAGAGTGTCATCAAAAGGTTTACCATTTTCATCCTTATCAAGTCTGGTACTAACACTCATGGGGGTAGTTGTAGGTTTCAAATCTTCAAAGCCAAACTTCTTAATCATATCATTGACATACTTAAGTTGGCTAATATGAATTCCTTGAGGGGTTTGTTTGATTTGAAGTCCTAAGAAATAATTCAACTCTCCTACCATTGATATTTCAAACTCTGACTTCATACATTCTTCGAAGTCTTTTACTAAGGTAGGGTTGGTTGAACCAAAGATGATATCGTCAACGTATATTTGAACTATTAACAAATCATTACCTTTTCTTATTAGGAATAATGTGTTGTCTATGGTTCCCCTTTGATAATTATTTGCAATAAGAAAGTTTGCAAATCTATCATACCAAGCTCTTGGAGCTTGTTTCAAACCATATAAAGCTTTCTTAAGCTTGTAAACATGGTTAGGATTCTTTGGATCTTCGAATCCAGGGGGTTGTTTGACAAACACCTTGTTATGCCCCGCACCCTCCGTAGAGTAATTACGGGATAAGACGAGAATTAAATGTGATTGAGGGCAATTAATGCTAATGAATTAAGAATTAAAGTTTAAATTTATTGGTATTTATGAAGAGATTAAATAGTAGAATTAATTAGTATTTAATTTTAGGATTGAATATTAGAAATTTATCCTTTAAGATAAATAAGATAATAGGATATAATTTAGAAACTCCAAATTCCAATCTTTTCAAATAAAAAAACTGACTGAACGTCAGTTTTCCTTCACTTCTCAGAAAAGGAGCGACGTTTTCCTCTCCATTCCCATAGGCGGTTTTCATCTCTCACCAACCCTAGGGAGAACTCTTCAAGATCTTCAATCCGTTCACCATTCGTTCTTCAATCCATATCCGTGCAATCAAAGGCAAGTAACTTTCTTATAAGTTCCTACGTTTTGCGAAAGAGAAAAGGCCTATTTTTGATATCAAAAATGGATCACCATACAGTAGTTTCGTTACGTGATTACTTGTATATGATTTATGTGTTTTTTGGTGTCTATGGTTTGGCCGTTATATGTTGGAAATCGTTTTGTTATTGTTGGCTTCGTGAAATCGTGCAAATCCCTACCCCTTGAATCCCTTCTTGCTGTGATTTCATTGTTAGGTGGGGTTTGAGGGTGAAAGGTGTAATCTTTGGATTGATAAGGTTGGGATAATTGAGTTATAGGCTTGAATCTTTGTTTGTTATTTGTATAGCGTTCAATCTATGGTTTAAGCATGAGATGGTAGCAGAGATTAGGCTTGGATTGATTGGGATGAAGTTTGGGATCCATTGGAGTTAGGGTTCTGCAGTTTCTACAGAAACCGCAAAGTTTCTGTCCTGAAATCGTGGACATCGATCGATCGAAGTGAGGGGATGAAGTACTTCGATCGATCGATGTGGAGAGGAGTTGAGAGATCGATGTCCTCTGATGGACATCGATCGATCGATGTGGAAGAAGGTTGAGAGATCGATGTCCTCTGACGGACATCGATCGATCGATGTAGAGGGAGTTGAGAGATCGATGTCCTCTGATGGACATCGATCGATCGATGTGGAAGAGGGTTGAGAGATCGATGTCCTCTGATGGACATCGATCGATCGATGTGAGGGTATGAAGTCACATCGATCGATCGATGTGAGGGTATGATGTCCATCAGTTTTGGGGAAAATTAAGGGAAGAAAGAGGGAAGCTAAGGGACTCTTTGGGGGACCTTAGAGGCTTCTTATGACCTGATTGCAGTTAGTCTAAGTCTTGGGGACATGACTTAAGAAGGTGAATCAAGTTTGGAGAAATTGAAGGGTATTCGAATCGGATTTCAACGGGGAAGACTTAGGAGGGTTAGGAAATGAACGTACGAGTTTTATAGAGTCCAATGAAGGATGGTAGGTGTTCTCACATTGGTTTGTGAATTTTAGAATCAAGGTTAAGTGTTGACGACCTAGCTGGAAGCATAAGCATTGATGAGTAAGTGAGGGGTACCTTTTATGATTGATTGATCTGAATGTGAATTGAATCTATGCGAACAAGAATGTGATTGAAACGAGGAGTCTTGCATCATGGCACTTGCATTTGCACATTGTTTTGAAAGAGCTGTGTTTCGGCACAGATTTGCGAAGGTGACCTGTAATGTTAACCGGGATGGAAATATAAGCCGGGGTGCATTACAGGGCACAAAGTGTCTGTAACGTTAACCGGGATGGAAATATAAGCCGGGGTGCGTTACAGGGTATAAAGTTGTCTGTAATGTTAATCGGGATGGAAATATAAGTCGAGGTGCATTACAGGGTATAAAGTTGTCTGTAACGTTAACCGGGATGGAAATATAAGCCGGGGTGCATTACAGGGTATAAAGTTACGAGACCGGACATTGTGACATGCATTGCACTGTTTTGAAAAGAAATTGCTCATGCATTTGTGATTGTGTAGTGTAGTGCATATTTTGACATGCATCATGTGAGTCAATTGGGATGATTGTTATGTGTCTTGAAGGATTGTTAATTGTTAATTGTTAATTGTTAAGAATTACTGCTTTATGTTCTTGTATTGCTAAAGATATATATATATATGCTTTTGAAAGTTTACGAGACATGTGCCCCATTACCTCTTGAATTATATACTACTCGTTTCTTGCCATGTGTTGATCCCGTATGTCTTATAAGCGGGTTACTTGCTAGCGTTTTCGCTAAGGGTACTACCTTTGTCATTGCAGATGAGCCTAGCCACGATATGATATTCATAGAAGACGATGGCGAGTGGGCTGAATGGGATACATAGAGACATTCTGAGAGATAGTTGAGGCAGTTGTTATTTATTTCAGATCTTACATGCACTTGAGGCTTTAGTTGGTTATTACTGTGACCACCCTTTGAGATTTTATTATCATTTGATGTATGAATTCGATGGTTGAGATTCGTTAGATACATGTTTCCGCACTTATTTCTCTTACGTCAGTGATGATGTGTATTCGAGAGATAAGACGTCTTGTAGTCTTCTCAGTAAGCTACGACGGGTGCACCGGTTTGGATTCCGCTGTCCGGGACGGGGCGCTACACACCTCTTCTTGGATGTATCCATTCAAGAATGCACTCTTAACATCCATTTGGAAGATCTTACATGCACTTGAGGCTTTAGTTGGTTATTACTGTGACCACCCTTTGAGATTTTATTATCATTTGATGTATGAATTCGATGGTTGAGATTCGTTAGATACATGTTTCCGCACTTATTTCTCTTACGTCAGTGATGATGTGTATTCGAGAGATGAGACGTCTTGTAGTCTTCTCAGTAAGCTACGACGGGTGCACCGGTTTGGATTCTGCGGTCCGGGACGGGGCGCTACAGGTGGTATCAGAGCCTAGGCTTCAGATCTACCTCGAAAACCTAGGTTATGTCATATAGAGTCTTAAGCTATGATTTTGACCTTAAGTTGATCCATAGGTCTAAGTATATGATCTTAGACATAAGTTTGATTGGGTTGGGTGTGTACGAGCGCGATAAGAATTTAATTAATCAGCCTTATTACTCTTTTAATTTATGAGTTCCGTCCTGTACAACGAATATGAGCTTTCAGGATTCTCCTTGGAATTACTGAATGCTAATAAGCGTTGATTTTACAGACAATGCCTCCCAGAAGAAGAAACCAGGGAAATGGTGGCAACGGAAATGAGAACCCACAGCCACCACAAATGGTAATGCCTCAAGCTCTAATGGACGCCATAATGGTGATTGCGCAAAGTGTTGCTCAGCAGCAGCAGAAACCCCCTCCTCTACCAACCCCTCGTCATGGCATAAGGTATTACACTGGGGAGATGCGAAAGATGCATACCCCAACCTTTGAGAGGATCACTCTGAGAAAAGGGCTCCATCGCACGCCGTGCTTCCCTAGGTCCTGACAGACGCACTACTAGTCATGACCTAAGATGTGGCGCAACAACATCAGCAGCCACAGGCCCCACCACCAACGCACTCGGACTTGTCTACAAGTGGATGCGGAGGAGTGGTGGCGCAGCAAAACTGACACCGTCGATCACTTGGATCAAACTTTAGAATGAGTTCAAGAGGTATTCTGTGCCGACATTACGATCTTCAGAGCATGACTCTAAACGCACGGCGGAAATGTAGAATTAGACCATGTATTAGAAAATAAGTTACGATTTTGCCTCTAAGTCACAATCTTAGACTTAAGTGATGATTTGAACATAAGTCGATGATCATGAACATAGGTACTGACCTCCGTTATAAGCAATGATTCTGAACATAAGTCACGATCTTAGACATACGTAACGCTCTTGATTACGAGTTGACTTTAGACATAAGTACGGAATTAGTAATAAGTGTTGATTATGTACTAATTATGATTGGGAAATAAGACGCGATCTTAGAGGTAAGAATGATGATGCTAAGAACGATCCTAGAGATAAGTTATGATCCTAAACTATGGAGGGCCAACGGTTTTGGAAACACGTATATCTAAGATATTCAAAACAATTTTCCCTTATCTAAGGTTGATCACAACTCTCTAAGCCGTGATCTTAGTAACCTTAGTTGAACACTTTATAATTGATTTGAAGGAATTACGATATTAATCAGAGTATCCTAGTTCGAACATCAGGTCCATATTAATGGGTCAGGCAGTAACCCGGACTGTCTTACCATAACTGCAACATGGTACTTAACACCATTAGGGTAAGAAAAAAAAAAGAAAGGCCCATATTCTTACTTGGACGGTAACATCAGAGCAGGCTTAGGACTAATTTGGGACCATAGCTACTAAGAAATGAGTTGTAATAGTAGAGTAAATACTAAGGGATGATTTATAGCGGGAAGATAGAAACTAAATAACGATTAGCGTTATGATCAGTAAAGTTAGTGAAGGATATTTTCAACGGAGTTTATAGTTTAAAATTAAGATGCCAATTTTAGAATTACCAAAGTAGGCCGATCATATTAGTCTTATTAGCGATATTGATCGGTAGAGACATACGAGAACCGACTATATTATACACCTTGGAACGATAAAGTGTCACAAAATCTTTAGCTAAGTGATGAACCCCTAGAAACAATGAGTTACTTGACTTGAGTCGGGTAGGCTTGAAATTGCAAGGGAGCAAGCATGAACAAGTAATAAGTGCTTTTCAGGTGAGATTTAACCGAATTAGAATTAGCGGTTAAAACCACCCAGTAAGAAGTGCGATGGATTAGGGTGGCGCACGGAAGTACGGTGAATGAGAATACCTTAAGACGATTAATATTTAGTTTGCCATGCTAGGATTGGACAGTCTCAGCTAAAGATGTTAGCATGAATAGACGAACATTAGACCTATAAGTTACGGTACTTAGGTAGAATTATCCTTGACCGTAAGAGTGGATTATAGAAATTATACGAAGTATGGACAAATATTTTTCAAGCGGTTAAATATTTACACATAAGCACGTACTCCAAGATATACCCTATATTTCAAAGAATTTTTTTTTCAATTTTTCTAAGTATTTTAACTAGTGTGCTTATTTATAGAGTCTGCTAACTTAACAATGCTATAATTTCTTCCGTATTCGTATTTCAACCTGATGGAATTTCAACTACTATTGACAAACTCTGAAAAATAGATGCATTTTAAAATGTTGATGATTTGAAGAGCAATATGTCTATATATTTCTTATATTATTTCACAAATTTTCGTTTAGCTATGTTTATCATGTTAAAATAATTTGTGTTGTCGACTATTGATATTGCAAGCCTTTTTTTTGGAATTGTCAACCGCTTGCCATGAAGTTACCTAATTTTTGCGAAACAAGAAGTAGTTTCAAAACATACATTTTTTTTGAGAAAGAGATATACCATTTCCAAATTGTTTTATAAAACTTTACGTCGTTGAGTTTCAAATGGTTTTAAGGCGGGCTTACCTGTAACACTTTTGTGAGTAGATTATACCCATATTTTTTTTCCTTGTTTGAGACACTCTTGCGAACAAGTTAGTCATTCCTTTTATAAGAGGCCACGCGAAACACTACATGCAAAAACGTTTTTATAATACTTTACCTCTCGTGTTTACAAAAAAAAAATTTTGGGATACTGTATAAATAATTCAAGCTATATTTTAAAGCCACTTAAGCTATATGTTGTTTAAAGAGAAGCATGTCCATGCATATATTTCGTATACTAGGCTTATGACGGTATCTCTGAGAAATTAAGAGCATGATCATAGAGCTAGTTGGTAAGTATATAAGAACTGCTTTTGAAGACTTAGTTGAGTTAAGGAGGGGTAACGATTACCATCCTGGCATACACAAGGATGTTAGTATGGTTGAGCATCTGAGTGATAAATCATATGTGATAAGTTTATGAATCGGGTATTGTAGGTTGCAATAAGTTGGGTGATACACGTCAAATGGTGTAAGTGGAAGATTGTAAGCCCTCATTATCGAGGACTAAGTAAGGATTGAATCGCATAAGGACTAGATCACCTTGAGAGATGTTAGTATTGACTAAATTAAATCGTACTAGAGTATCTTGCGGGTATACACACTGAATAATTTGAGAACTTAGTCATGTATCGAGGAAGTGAAATGGGTACCATACCGGAATGCGCAAGGAATACTAATTTCGGTCATGATCTAAGTAAATAGATTGTGAGGGACTACACTAAGCCATTGATTTCGTACCGCACAAGTTTCGAGGACAAAACTTTTTGTAAGGGGGGTGGAATGTTATGCCCCGCACCCTCCGTAGAGTAATTACGGGATAAGACGAGAATTAAATGTGATTAAGGGCAATTAATGCTAATGAATTAAGAATTAAAGTTTAAATTTATTGGTATTTATGAAGAGATTAAATAGTAGAATTAATTAGTATTTAATTTTAGGATTGAATATTAGAAATTTATCCTTTAAGATAAATAAGATAATAGGATATAATTTAGAAACTCCAAATTCCACCCTTTTCATATAAAAAAACTGACTGAACGTCAGTTTTCCTTCACTTCTCAGAAAAGGAGCGACGTTTTCCTCTCCATTCCCATAGGCGGTTTTCATCTCTCACCAACCCTAGGGAGAACTCTTCAAGATCTTCAATCCGTTCACCGTTCGTTCTTCAATCCATATCCGTGCAATCAAAGGCAAGTAACTTTCTTATAAGTTCCTACGTTTTGCGAAAGAGAAAAGGCCTATTTTTGATATCAAAAATGGATCACCATGCAGTAGTTTCGTTGCGTGATTACTTGTATATGATTTATGTGTTTTTTGGTGTCGATGATTTGGCCGTTATATGTTGGAAATCGTTTTGTTATTGTTGGCTTCGTGAAATCGTGCAAATCCCTACCCCTTGAATCCCTTCTTGCTGTGATTTCATTGTTAGGTGGGGTTTGAGGGTGAAAGGTGTAATCTTTGGATTGATAAGGTCGGGATAATTGAGTTATAGGCTTGAATCTTTGTTTGTTATTTGTATAGCGTTCAATCTATGGTTTAAGCATGAGATGGTAGCAGGGATTAAGCCTGGATTGATTGGGATGAAGTTTGGGATCCATTGGAGTTAGGGTTCTGCAGTTTCTGCAGAAACCGCAAAGTTTCTGTCCTGAAATCGTGGACATCGATCGATCGAAGTGAGGGGATGAAGTACTTCGATCGATCGATGTGGAGAGGAGTTGAGAGATCGATGTCCTCTGATGGACATTGATCGATCGATGTGGAAGAAGGTTGAGAGATCGATGTCCTCTGACGGACATCGATCGATCGATGTAGAGGGAGTTGAGAGATCGATGTCCTCTGATGGACATCGATCGATCGATGTGGAAGAGGGTTGAGAGATCGATGTCCTCTGATGGACATCGATCGATCGATGTCCTCTGATGGACATCGATCGATCGATGTGAGGGTATGAAGTCACATCGATCGATCGATGTGAGGGTATGATGTCCATCAGTTTTGGAGAAAATTAAGGGAAGAAAGAGGGAAGCTAAGGGACTCTTTGGGGGACCTTAGAGGCTTCTTATGACCTGATTGAAGTTAGTCTAAGTCTTGGGGACATGACTTAAGAAGGTGAATCAAGTTTGGAGAAATTGAAGGGTATTCGAATCGGATTTCAACGGGGAGGACTTAGGAGGGTTAGGAAATGAACGTACGAGTTTTTTAGAGTCCAATGAAGGATGGTAGGTGTTCTCACATTGGTTTGTGAATTTTAGAATCAAGGTTAAGTGTTGACGACCTAGCTGGAAGCATAAGCATTGATGAGTAAGTGAGGGGTACCTTTTATGATTGATTGATCTGAATGTGAATTGAATCTATGTGAACAAGAATGTGATTGAAACGAGGAGTCTTGTATCATGGCACTTGCATTTGCACATTGTTTTGAAAGAGCTGTGTTTCGGCACAGATTTGCGAAGGTGACCTGTAATGTTAACCGGGATGGAAATATAAGCCAGGATGCATTACAGGGCACAAAGTGTCTGTAACGTTAACCGGGATGGAAATATAAGCCAGGGTGCGTTACAGGGTATAAAGTTGTCTGTAATGTTAATCGGGATGGAAATATAAGCCGAGGTGCATTACATGGTATAAAGTTGTCTGTAACGTTAACCGGAATGGAAATATAAGCCGGGGTGCGTTACAGGGTATAAAGTTACGAGACCAGACATTGTGACATGCATTGCATTGTTTTGAAAAGAAATTGCTCATGCATTTGTGATTGTGTAGTGTAGTGCATATTTTGACATGCATCATGTGAGTCAATTGGGATGATTGTTATGTGTCTTGAAGGATTGTTAATTGTTAATTGTTAATTGTTAAGAATTACTGCTTTATGTTCTTGTATTGCTAAAGATATATATATATATATGCTTTTGAAAGTTTACGAGACATGTGCCCCATTACCCCTTGAATTATATACTACTCGTTTCTTGCCATGTGTTGATCCCGTATGTCTTATAAGCGGGTTACTTGCTAGCGTTTTCGCTAAGGGTACTACCTTTGTCATTGCAGATGAGCCTAGCCACGATATGATATTCATAGAAGACGATGGCGAGTGGGCTGAATGGGATACATAGAGACATTCTGAGAGATAGTTGAGGCAGTTGTTATTTATTTCAGATCTTACATGCACTTGAGGCTTTAGTTGGTTATTACTGTGACCACCCTTTGAGATTTTATTATCATTTGATGTATGAATTCGATGGTTGAGATTCGTTAGATACATGTTTCCGCACTTATTTCTCTTACGTCAGTGATGATGTGTATTCGAGAGATAAGACGTCTTGTAGTCTTCTCAGTAAGCTACGACGGGTGCACCGGTTTGGATTCCGCTGTCCGGGACGGGGCGCTACACACCTCTTCTTGGATGTATCCATTCAAGAATGCACTCTTAACATCCATTTGGAAGAGTTTAATGTTACTTAGACTTGCAATCGCAAGTAACAACCTAATTGCTTCTAGTCGTGCAACGGGTGCAAAGGTTTCTTCATAATCTATTCCTTCTTGTTGATTATAACCTTGTGCGACTAGTCTAGCCTTATTCCTTGTAATATTTCCTTGTTCATCCATTTTATTCCTAAAGACCCATTTAGTTCCTATGATAGACTTGTCTTCAGGTTTAGGTACTAAGTCCCACACATTGTTCCTTGTGAATTGATTTAATTCCTCATGCATAGCTTCTATCCAAGATATCACCTAAGGCTTCCTTTACGTTCTTAGGTTCTAATTGTGAGATTAAGCTATGTCCTTCAAGTTGACTTATGTTTCTACGTGTTCTAACTCCAACACTTAGATCCCCAATGATTAATTCTCTAGGATGCCACCAATTCCTAGATTGACTAGGTTCACCCTCATCTTGTTCAAATGTTTCATTAGTGTGAACATTATCATATGTAATTGGATCATTCGTTACATTATCTTCCAATTGCAAAGTTTCTTCATTTATATCATCTAAGGGTCCATGCATGTCTTGTTCAGGGGGAGTTGGTTCTAGATTGATCAAGTACAAACTCAAGTAATACATCATCATCAAACATATTTTCAACATTTGTTTCTTGTTTATGTTGATGTTTATCACTAACTTCAAAGCATGCATTTTCATTGAATTTCACATGTATGGATTCAATTATCTTTCTAGATGCAGGATTATAACACCTATATGCTCTTGAGTTAGTATAATACCCAACAAATATGCATTCAATAGACTTTTGTTCAAATTTATCTAGATTATTCTTAGTGTTTAGCGCAAAACATTTACATCCAAATACTTTAACATAATCTATCTTAGGTTGTCTATTGTTTAGCAATTCATAAGGCGTTTTATTTAATTTCTTTCTAATAGTAATCCTATTTATAATATAACATGCACAACTAACAGCTTCAGCCCATAAATATTTAGGTAATTTATTTTCACAAAGCATTGTCCTAGCAACTTCTTGAATTGTTCAATTTTTACGATCAACAACTCCATTGAGTTGTGGTGTTCTAGGTGGTGAGAATTCATGTTTGATTCCATATAGTTCGCAAAATTTGATTATGTCTTTGTTTTTAAATTCTCCACCTCTATCACTTCTAATTGTTTTGACATTTTCTTCGTAAATGTTTTCAAGTTGCTTGATAAGGGTTTCGATTACTAATGGATCATCGTCTTTGTGTGTTAAGAACAATGTCCATGTGTAGCGTGAGTAATCATCTACTAGACACACACATAGTAGTGTCCACCTAGACTTCTTGTCCTACTTGGACCAAATAAGTCTAAGTGAAGCAATTCTAGTACATGACTAGTACTCACTTCATGTTTCGGTTTTAAAGTTTCTTTAATGTGTTTTCCCTTAATACATGTTTCACACATTTGAAAATTATCTAAGTCTAACTTAGGCATACCTCTAATTAAATTCTTTTTAGATAATTTCCTAATGGTTGAAATTCCTATGTGGCCTAATCTTCTATGCCATAAATTCACATTTAAGTCATGTGATATTAGACACTTAACCTTAGCATCTAACATGTTATCTAAGGTAAGGGTATAAATATTTCCATCTCTATTTCCTTTTAAAACTGTTTCTCCTTTTTCATTTATTATATCACAAGAATTGGGAAGAAAGGAGACATTATAACCACAATCTATAAGTTGAGAAATACTAAGTAAATTATAAGATAGATTGCTTACTAATAACACATTTCGTATTTGAAATGTGTCAGGGTCCCCAATTGTTCCTTTTCCAACAACTTGTCTTTTGTTGTTGTCACCGAATGTTACTTTTCCTCCATTCTTGATATGTTCCAATTCGATGAATAGTTTGGGGTTCCCCGTCATATGCCTCGAACATCCACTATCTAAAAACCATTTGGTTTTTAGATTCTTTGAGTTTGTCTCCTTATTGCATTCCTTGCGTTTATCTTACAATGGAGACAAAGTTTTAGGTACCCTTTATTTGGGTCCTTGAATGTTAGGGGCATTATTCTTGTTTAGATATCCCTTTGGTATCCAAACTTCAATATACATTTTAGGCACATTTTTAGCATTTTTATAATTTGGAAAATAAGAAGAATTAGCATATACATGATTATTCCACATAAGTGAAGATGCATTGTTATACTTGTTGTGCCGTGGTTGATAATCGTTATAGAATGGCCGAGATTTATGATGTATGTGAATTTGTTTCTTATATGGCGCAGTATAAGTGTGTTCATAGGCATTTCTATAAGACTTATAAGAGTGTTTCTTATACTTAGATTCATAATATGTTGAATGCATTTTATTATGTCTCGTTGCATTTGTATACATATAGGCATAATTTCTAGGTTGTCTAGATGCAAAGTTTGGCCTAGATGTATAGCTATGCATGTGTGCTTTTATGGGTGCATGCTGCATCTTTATCTTTGATTAAGAAAAAAAAAGGAGTAGAAGAAGATTTAGCAGGCAAGTTTGTTTTTATAACTTTATAAGGTTGTTTCGTAGTTGATGATACAAACTTAGTCTTTTTATCTAATTTGTCATCTTCTTCTTTATATCCCAATCCAGTTTTATCATTTCCATACTTTTGTGATGATATAAGTGTATCTAACATATTTGCACCAGATTTAAATTGTTCTATCATTTTTTCTAAGGTAAATTTAGAAGACTTAAGTTGCACTATTTCATTTTCACAACTTTCTAACTTGGATTTTAACATTTTATTTTCCATTTGCAACTTTTGTTCATCTTTCCTATATGATTCAATTTTATTCTCTAAAGAATCAATAGTATTAGAAGACTCTTGTTATTCTAGTTGATCGGAAAATTCCAAGTTGGACGTCTTCAACTTGTCATTTTCTTCAACTAGTTTCTTCTTTTCTTTAGAGAGCCTCTTACAGTGAGCATGCATTCTTAGGAATTCTTCATACATTTCATCAAATGTCATGTCACTATCAGAATCACTATCAGAAGAAGAACATACCTCGTTGGATACGAAGCAGACTTGAGCTTCCTCAGTTTCGGATTCTGAGTCGGATGAGTCGCTCCATGTGCTCACCTTTATTGCTCGTTTCCCTTTTCTTGCCTTTGACTCCTTTGTCTTTGTCATTTGAGCCTCCTTGTCCTTGGCTTGTTTATTATTGTTGTTGTTATTATTATTTTTCTTCGTGGGACAATCGTATGAAATATGTCCTTTTTGACCGCATTCATAACACTTTAATTCTTTATTATACCATTTGTTTGTGTTATTCTTCCTAGGTTGATAAGAAGAAGAAGAAGAATTACGTTGTCTATTCCTATTTGGACATTTGAAAAACTTTCTAAGTTTTCTAGCTATCAATATCAAGTCATCGTCTAATTCAGTATCACTATTACTATCATCGTTACTAGCATGTATTTCGGTTGTTTTGAAAGCTATTGACTTACCGGATGACTTAGACGATTCAGACTTTCGTTGGTTCAGTTTTACCTCGTAAACTTTAAGAGACCCGATCAATTCATCCATCTTGGTGATTGACTTTGTCTCCTCGATTGCAGTCACCTTTAAATCCCATTCAGCAGGGAGGCTTCGTAGCACCTTTTGAACCTTTTCACTGTTCGAAAATGACTTCCCTAAAGCTTCAAGGGCATTGAAAATATTAGTAATCCTCAAATCCATAGATGTTATGGATTCGTTTGGCAACATTTTGAAAGTCTCTAATTCAGTCATAAGCATGTTTATTTTTGACTCTTTAACACCACTAGTACCTTCATGCTTTAATACTAGTGATTTCCACATGTCGTGTGCGCTTGTGCAATTTGACACATATCCTGCTTCAGAAGTTGTAAGTCCATTTAAAAGTAATTGCATAGCTTTAGCATTCATGGACATTTTCTTTTTATCATACGATGACCATTCACTTTTATATTTTTCAACCTCTTAAGTTACTCCACTAACTTGTATAACTTTCATTGGAATGTACGGCCCATCTTTAACTATAGACCACAAATCAATGTCTATAGCCATTAAGAATAGCCTCATTCTTAGTTTCCAATGAAAAAAATTATTGTCATCAAAAAGAGGAGGGCGTTGTGTAGACATACCTTCCAACTCACCTTTGTGAGAAACAATAGCCATAGTATGTACCTTGGATTTGAGACAAGCAGTATATAATGAATCGTTATTTCTTGGTCTTGTATTGTTCGTACGGTGTTGAATCTTGCTCCTTTTGAGTGGTTTTGGTCTGGCTCTGATACCAAATGTTGGACCGTGCACCTTCAATAAACACCACTAGAGGGGGGGTGAATAGTGGTTAGCGGAAATTACACTACAACCCTTTGTTAAAATCCCCTTTGAAAACAGAATCTGAGACCACTTCAGATTCAGAACCCGTTTTTAAAAATTCACAAATAATTGTACACAACTCCAAAAATTATGAAACTTTTCAGAATTAAACTTCAATGAGTTAACAAGATTCTGTCCAAAAATCAGACAAAAATAAGATCGTTTGTCCCTTCAAACAAATAAAAAGATTCAGATGGTCAATCTGGACAGAATTGGACAGAATGTTGCTGATTTTGCAAATAGTGTTTCTCTTTGAATACTCAACCAAAAAGGTTGATCTTTATATCAAAACACTCCTTAGGATATGTAGATGAAGTTTCCAAAAGGCTCTGACCTTAAACAATTCTTGAAAAATACAGAATTTAAGTTTTCTCAAAACTGGTCAGATTGCAGCCAGATTGGAGCAGTTATCTCGCAAAGATTGAAAGACTAACTTTCAGTTGCTCAAATCAAGTGATTCTTATTAAAAATGAAAGCTAACAGTCTGAAGTATAACTCCACCAAAAATCACGAATTTTGAAAATTTTTAGCTATTTTTTCAAATTGTGTGAATTTGGGTGAAAACTGCAGTCAAAAACGGACAGAAAACAGAAATAAAGAAACAAGAGAAGAACACCGAGGATTTATCCTGGTTCGGTCAATGTGACCTACTCCAGTCCCAAGGAACACCTTTCCTTGGATTTCACTATGAAATGAACACCTTACAACAAGAGCCAAGCCTGATCCTTGGGTTATACACCAACCCTACTCAAGACTTGGATAATCACCTTCTAAGCAACACTTAGTTGCAACTCCTCTAACACCTATTGATGTAGCCTTATAAAGATGGCTAATCAATCTTACAAACGAAGCTCAAGATGCTTGTAGATCACCACAATACAACAAGAACACCTTTGCTACGATGAATAAAACAATAACAATAAGAAGATGAAGATGAAAGCTAGACAATTCAACAAATGCTTGTGAGCTTCAAGTGTGTTTCATCTTCTTCACCATTGTCTCTATTTATAGTGTGAGATGAGTCTTGGAGATAAGATTGCACATGTGTCACCATCTTCATCATCAAGTCCAAATGTCTTCACATCATTGGTTGGCCTTGTACACTTGACAAAATAAAACACAATGATTGGTCCACCTTGACAACTTTATGTGGCCGAAAATTACACCTTGGATTTGTCTTGGAATTATCTTGAAACCAAGAAGATAATAAGGCCATAACCACTCCACCATCTTCTCAACTCTTTGGCAAGATAATAGGCATGTGAGCTTTTACCAATTCAAAAAGAACAACTCCAATTTTCAGCTCCAAAATTGAAGTAGCCGTTGGCTACATTTCAAAAGTGATTTTTTTCTTTTCTTTTTCTTAATTAAATAAGAAATGATAATACCACCAAATTATCCCCAACTTCAAGCATGATAATAGGACATGTGAGAGCTCCATTTTACTTCAAAAAATCTGATGAAAAACCCTCCAAGAACAGCCATAGCCGTTGGGTTTAAAATAAGAATTTCCAAGTTGGCATTTTTGCCAACTAGCTCCTTTTTGGTTTGTCCACTTGTCACCAACTCATAAAATGTGTACAACATCATATCCACCTGATAATAAACGTTTTTGGACATACCAATATGTGTAGCAACTCAAATTTTTGATGAAGAAATAAATAGATAACAATTGACAAGATTATGTCAACGTGTAACACCGAAATTCCACAATATTTCTTATTATATGTTGAGATCATTTCCACACCTTTGACACCTTTAATATCTCTGAATAATGATGATAAATGTCCTCTTATAACACATATAAGATGGTCTTCAAGAAAAATTAGAATGTGACATCTCAAATCGTCACATATCCAGCTATAGTCAATAATATCATCGGTTGAGAGAATAAGATATAAGATCACCATATTATCTTCAAAATAATAATAACACAGCTCCAGAATGAAGATAATAATATGCTCAAGAGATTCCTTGAGTGAAAATACCAAAACTACCCTTGGGGGTAAAATTACCAAAATACCCCTGGTGTGAGAAAACTCCAGAAATGACCCCGATGGTCAGAAATAACCATGATACCAACTTTTTCATCATAAATAGTAGAAGAATATGCTCTTGAAATATTTCCACCATATCATGTTCCTACAAAACTCAAAATACCAATTTTGCCCTTTTTGGTAAGTTATAGAAACTTCCAAGGCATGTTAGTCACAAGATAATAATAATCACCAAAAACACATAATAATCACATAATGAACATGTATAATTCATATACAAATGAAAACAATCATTTGAACACATTTTAGAAAATTATTTCTAAAAACCCTAGACATCGATCGATCGAAGTCCTCAACTTCAGAGATCGATGTCTCACAGAAAGTTTCAGAGTTTGCCTCTGACCTACATCGATCGATCGAAGTGAGGGTTCGATGCACATTGATCGATCGATGTGTCTCAGGCTTAGAGATCGATGTCTCACAGAAATGTTTCAAACTTTGCTGCCTTACATAGATCAATCGATGTGAGAGATCTATGTACATAGATCGATCGATGTGCAACTACCTGAGAGATCGATGTCAACTTTTTCAACTTTTTTCAACTTTTAATCACATATAACACCATGTGTGACATTTTTAAGTATTCACCACTTAAAATCATGACTTTGAAAATTATCCAAACATATTTCTCAACAGTAGTGCACCAAGTCATTTGGATGCTACCACTGATCATGCTGAAAAGAGGCCAAAAAAAAAACTTGTAAGGGCCATGTTAATTTAATTTTTTTTAGTTAATTTCATATAACTTGACAACAACATTCTTTTATTTCAAAATATCCGTAAACCAAGGAAGGAATGTGAAGGAAGTACACCACCCGTTGCTGATACAACAACTGCATTTCCGACAGATGTGGAGACTGGTTTTGAATCACCACCTCAGTATGGTGAAGAGGAGTATTTGTGTAGGGATGAACCAAGTAGCTCTAATGCTGTCAGAAAAACACAAAGGAAATCAAGCAAGATTTCAAATGTCTTCAACAAGCGCAATACAAGAGTATCTTTCAAGGTAAGACGTTTAATGCGTGATTATTGAACCAACAAACATTCAATTCTATTCATGACTTGTTGTGTATTTGACAGTATCCATGGAGGAAGTCTATCACCGGAGTTATTACTATTGATGATGACGTTGGTGGTGTGTCAAGTGCACCTACGCAGCCGTTGAGTAGAAAGGCAAGCGTAGATTGATACTGTCATTAATTCTTCCCTTTTACTGTGCATCTTATTGTAAATTGACACATTGTGTTCACATGTGTTTTAAGGATTCTGACAAGGATCAGGTGACAACAGTTCCACTTGCTACGAGTTCTAGTGCACCTACAGAAGCGAATATTGCTGATATGCTGCCAAAGCAGTGGCCTTATTATAGGACATCTTCCCACACTGATGAACTCATACAAAACTATTTCATACGTACTGGCCGAATATTTTTACCCTAGTCCACACTTAGTGAGGTTGCACAAGCCAAGAAGATGAAGACGGAAAAGCCTGATGCTGATTCTACTTGTTGAATTTGATGTCTATGTACATTAATTTCAGAGTGTATACCTTATTGTTTATGGCTTATTTGACTGACTTGGAAGTGGTATTTTGGATAGTTGTGTTTTGCATGTGAAGTGTATTTGCAGTTTGTGGTGATCTTTATTTGTAAATGGGAGATTACATGAAGTTTGTATCAGAGATTTCAAACTTCGGATTATCAAGATGACAAGATCTTGTTTTGGGTTTACTCTGTGCCCTTCATTCATGAACTATTGTGGTTGGATGATATTGTGCTTTCCATTTACTCCCTCTATCGCATAGTAAACGTCCCTTTCATCCTTGAAGAAATAGATATGAACACAAATTAAACATCTTACATTGCATTCAAAATATACAAAAGAACACTATTTAATTGATAACAAAACCAGTTGCGTTACTCCAACACAACCAACATCAACACACATTACATAAATCCCAACATGGAACTTCTTACAAATTTCAGCAACATCTTACAAATTTCAGCAACCGCCGAAAAATCCAAAATACATTAACGTCTAAATACAACCTCAACCCATTACATCAATACCATACCATCCAACAACAACCCATTACATAATTACCACACCTGATAACATGACACATTCTTGCAACTATGCTACTGTCATTCTTGCAAATACAATACCAAATAAAACCCAAGACAACACTAACGTCCACAGCAACACCATCCCTTTCCATTTCAATTTTTGTATTTCGTATTGATGTCCATTGCACAATTTAATCCGCTCCTCATATCTGTTACACCGTTTCAGCAATCCCCGGATTACTTCTTTTGATCTTTGACAAATAGGCGGATCAACCCATTCAAAATACCCACAGCCTCCATCAACGTCCTATAAAGACAGCATTGTTATTTACACACACAATTCATCATCCTTCGGCCAAAAAAACGAAAGATAAGCAGGATTAAATACATACCCGAGAATGTGGACATGAGAGAAACCTTCTTCCCGGATTGTCTTTGGTCCAAGACGGTTGGGTATGCATTGTCAACCCACAATGGCACCTTGATTGACCAACATCCCGCCGCCTATAGCTTGACCCTGCCGAAGACATTCCGTGGCTTTTCTTTTTCAATTACAGAAAACTTGTAGAAGAATTGGGGGGATAAGGAATTGGGTTTAGGTTTATTTTGGAGGGAGGAATCGGTTGGGGTAATAGAGGGAAGAAGGATTTAACCATGATTGGGAAATGTTTGGCGCCACTTGGGGGAAATGTGAAAAAAAAGGAATTTTCATAAAAACCGCCTACAGTAGGTCAGTTCCCGGTTGCCGGATGCCAGGTGTACATTTCTCCAATAAGTATGGCTGCTGAGCGCATTAGATGAAAGTATGGATGCCACTTAAAAATTTGTGGAAAAGTATGGATACCAGGTGCAATTAACCCAATTCCCTAATCATGCAAAAGTTGTGCTCTTTTGATTATCAAATTCATCCCTAGCATCAAATCCAAGTGCACACAAACCAATATACGCATTCAACAGTCTACAATAAACATGCCTTTCACAGAATCATAATCATGTCATGGATTTCAACAGTGAAAACATCAAAACACATAAATACATCACTATGGCATGCCTGAAATGCACAAATTGAAGGAGGAAAAGGGAACCTACCTGGATGCAGACAATTACACATTATACGTATATCAAATGGGTTGGAATGCCTTGCCCTTCCCCTTTTCCTTTTCTCTTCTCTATTCTCTCTTATTCCTTCCTCCTTCCTCCCTTCTCTCTCTCCTTTTTTCCTCTTATGGTTGCCCCCTCTCTGCATTGCCCCTTCCCCTTTTTCCTTTAATTTTTTTTATTTTCCTCTCTTGTGTTTTCCCCCTTCCCTGCTCCCTTTTAATTCTCCCCCGTGAACGCAAATTGAGGGGCGGTTACACCCCCTCAATTCAAACCCCATTATCCCCCTTTTTATTCTTTAATACTTATCCATTTTTATTTCTTAATACTTTTATTTATTATAATCTTTTTAATTTTATTTATTTCTTTATTTCTTTTTTTCTCTCAGGGTTATCACAAAGATGTATCGTGTTTTAAAAATTTTGGGTAAATTTATTATTCCTTTAGTGAAATATGGAACTAGGGATAGGTTACTATGTTTCCATACTTAGACTGGGAATCAACTTAATCGAAATTTTAAGTCAGTAGTCAATGGTTTCGGTCAACCAAGGTTTTTTTTATTATGACATATTTCGTGGATAGGTACCTCAAGTGAGGATTACAACTTTTTTTTTGGATCATGCCACATCCTGTGGAGTCTTGATTCATATGAAGAGATATTGTCCTAGACGGAGATGGAACTCATGACCTCTTAGTCATGAGGACTCAGCATTACCATTGGAGTAATCCCTCATTGGCGGTCAACCAAAGTTGAACATGTTTACTTTGCATAAATAACACACACAAAAACAAACAAACAAGTGATATATATAGGAGTGGTGCAAGAAATGGATTATAAATGAAATTATGCAAGCATGCTTCATTTTCATAAATGGGAAGCATCAAAAGCATCAAGGGCATTTAACTGCCACGCATAGATCCAGCGGCCATAAAAGAGGGACTAGCAGATTTTCTTATAAAGATTACTCGTGCAAAAAAGGAAAAAAAAACTTATAAAAATTACATTTAGTTTCCATTGAAGCAATAAAGCATATCCTTTAAAAGGAAAAAATTTGTGCGGAAAGTCAGATATTTATATTAATTGAGAACGGCATATGATTCAATCTCTTAGGACAATAAATAATATATACTCCCCCATTCTAAAAATATAATCGCAGATCTTTTAACATAGTTTATTGATACTATATTAAAAAGTCAACTGTTGCTCACCGTTCCGCATTATATTAGTACTTGCACGGCATTACAATAAATGACATTTTTACCTTTAGTCCCTTACGACCAAGATGCGATTATATTTCAAAAAAATATGTTTAGTTCTTACATCTGGAATCTAAAAATCTTTCTCGTTTGTAAAGTCTTTGTGGTCTATCTGAATCCTTGTAACCATGTAGCAAGATCTTGATTATGCGACACATTTGCTTTCTTACAATAGCGATCCCGATAACCATATATCAGTATCCCGATTATATTTTAAAAAAATACCTTTAATTTTTTACAACCAAAATCTCTATGGTCAAATCATTTGAAAACCCTAATCCATGTAACCTTGTATCCTCTTAAAAAATTTGCTTCAGTGTTCGTCCTAACGCAACGTCAATCCAACTCAGTTGCGAGTTAGACCACAAGACATGTTGAAATGATCAACAAAGTTATGATGATAATTTCATAACCTAATAGAATATGAAATAGTTTTGCTTTGTTCTATATACCGGTCTAGTTTTCGTCTAAGAAATATATTCAAATGTAAATGTACACGTAAACTAAATCACTTTATTTGAAAACAAGGGCGTAAACATAGACGCACATAGTGATTAGTATGAAATTATTAAACACTTATTAACGGATAAGATTAAAAAAATTGGCATGTGAAATAATGTCATTTTCTATTGGTTGGTAATTATCTATTATAATTTATTTATTGATCATCATAAATTTGCCTCTATAGTTATTTAACTTCAACTCGTAAGGCTTTGTTCTTTTCCTCGCTATGTTTCTCATTTCTGATGTTGCGTGTTCTCCCGTATACATTTTGTTACTTTTTTAATTTTACACTACGCGAAAGAATAATTTTTACATAAAATAGTGACATTATTAAAAATCTAATCGCTTTATATTAAAGACTGTGATACGCTGATTAAAATAAATATCATATTGAATATTTTAAATTATATATTTTAGCAATTAATTTTTATGACACAAAAATAAAAAATAAAAAATTAAATTTTTAGTTGAGAATCAATGACACTAGGAAGAAAAATACCCATAGTGAAACTATATTCTATAATAAGACTGTAAGCTCATTAAAAATTGAAAGACAACCAAAGTTAAACTGAGTCAACACGTTTAATGCAAAATAGCTGCTCTACATTATCCTTGAACAATCTTTGAATAATGACATAATACTATGTCTCAACTCAAAGAGATATTTCAGAACGATACGTATGCTTGCAAAATTTGTATCCGAACTAGGATATCCCTCATATCCGCTGGGACTGTCTATGAGGACGAGAAACTTGCTTTGCCACTAAATAAACCAGCAGATAGCTCTCTCCAAAACGGAGAAATCTTCTCTAGTCAAAGAAACTCTACTAGACCTTCTAGAGGCCGCTCTGGAGGCTCAAAATCTAAACGATGATTAAAACATCATGTTGGAATATAGAGAAGCTGAACTCTCCCTTGAAACAAATAGAAGTTAGAAAATACATACAAGGAAAAGGTGTAAGTATGATAGGCCTAGTAGAGGTGAAAGTGAGACAGGAGAAATTTGAAAAATTTAGCAAGAAAACATTTAGAATTAGGAAGATATACACTATATCTTCCCAAACTTGGTAGCCAGAATCTGGATGGGATGGGATCCTGACATTTTTGAAGCCTAAATGCTACATTGCGAAGAGCAGTGTATTACTTCTAGGTTCACTATAAAAACCCCAACAAAAGACGAGTTTATTACCTCTAGGTTCACTGCAAAGACCCCAACAAAAGACGAGTTTGAGAAAAATCTTATCAGGAAGAAAACTTGTCCTCAATTTTGGTTATAAAAATTTTGATTTTTTTTAATAACGTTATCAATGCTTCAAGTGAATAAAACCGGAAAAAATCAAAACCAAACCGGATTAGACCGGACTAGTCAAACAGTTTGTTGACTGGTTTGGTCTGATTTTCTGTTTTCTATTTTCCAAATCGTAACAAACGGTTTGGACCGTAAGATTCTCAAAAACCGGCTTGACCGAACCACCCACACCCTAACTATATTAATCTACAAATAAGAGAAAAAAGAAAAGGAAAAAAGAAAAAAGAAAAAGAGAAAGGAGGCCAACAGCTGCTCTTCGTCTTCTCCTTTTCCAGCGATCCGAGTCCAGAAATTGACTTCCGAAGTTGCTATTACAGTCGCAATTCGGAGAGATTGATGATGGCGTCAGCACTGAGGTCCAGCATACTTCGTCACGTCAGAATCGCGGCGCTTCCACCCTCATCCTTCGCCGGATCTAAGCTCGGCGGCATCCGATTGATGTCATCGCACGACGAACATCTTGACAAGGAAGAAGTCACCGCCAGAGTTCTCGATGTTGTCAAGAGCTTTCCCAAAATCGACCCCTCCAAGGTCTCCCATTTCGATTCTTTTTTCCCTCGTCGATTAGAAACTTCCATTTTCCTTCTATTTTTGTTTTCTGATATGAACAAACAAAAATAAATTACAAGATCCTAAGCATGTTTCTTCGTTCCTCTTGGTTTTCTTATTAGTTTTGCGATGTTTTTTTTTTCTTTCTTTTTGCTTGTTGTCTGTTTCAGTTGTGAGTTTGATTCTGTAATGCTCGACTGTTTTAAAGTTGTGGTGCTTAATTTGGTCAATTTCATATTTGGATGTGTAAATACTCCAATTGTCCAGTGGAATTTGTATAAAATCCATCCTTATAATTGGGAAAGCAAACCAAACTGAAGTTAGTTTTGCAAGCTTGCCAAATTCCATGTAAAAACCAAGCTGAGCTTGCTCATTTTGGAAGCTGAGGATTGTGAGAGGATTCTAATATACAGGGAGGGTGGGGTTCCCCCCCCCCTTTCTATTCAGGACTGAGCTGTTAGGTTTGATGAGATGCGATAGGGGTCTAACAGTGACAAGAAATTATGTAGCTGATATTCTCTTGAAAGAGCACAATGGTGAATACGATTCGTATAACTGACCTTGCTCGGTGGGGGATATGGTTGACTAATGTTGCCTAACTAGATTATATGCTGAATTCTGTACTATTACTACTGGTTACGTCAATTACTGGGTGTAAATCTTCAAATTTTTACTGTTAGTTTTGAGTTACTTTTGGAAGCTAGGTAATTGTAGGGATACTAAAAGCTAGAGAAATTGGGGCTAGGAAAACTACATTTCCTGGTTCGAATTTCTGTTTTTAAGCATTCGTAGTTGTAGTTTTGATTGTCGATGCTATGATCTGAATATTAACCAGTGGAATTCCTTCTGAAGGCTTGTGGTTAGTTTTAATAGGCTGGTTTATGATTTGGCTTTAAGGCTAAGCATTTACACGGAGATTAGGGCTTGAGATTGTAGCCATAAACTGATTTTCTCTTTCTGCTAACTATGCACTTACTTATTAACATGCTTGTGTAGTTGCTAACCACAAGGCACTTCTATTTATTTTATTTTCTGGTTGCTGTTGACTTCCATCTCCACTTAACTTATCATGTCATGATCTATTGATCAATTCCAGCTGATGTCTTGATGGTAAACCAATATACTTCCGGAAATTGCAAGTGAAATTTGATTGGTTAGTGCTATTTAGGACATCATCCATTTAGGTACTCTGCACAAATCCGTCTCTATTGTCATAATCAATGCTTTTTTCTCTAGGTGCTGCATATTCTCCTACTTAAACCTTTTTGTGTCATGTGCAGGTGACTCCTGATGTTCATTTTCAGCAAGATTTGGGGTTAGATAGCTTGGATAACGTGGAGATCGTAATGGCTCTTGAGGAAGAGTTTAAGCTTGAGATTCCAGACAAGGAAGCTGATAAGATCGACTCCTGCACCCTGGCGATTGAATACATCTATAACCACCCAATGACTGGTTAAGCTGTGTTCTCTTTTATTTCATTATGACATTGTTCCTTTTCAGAGACAAAAATTTAAGTGTTGCCTCCCCATTCAACTGGTTGGAGTATTTTGAAACTCTTCCTCACTATTAGTGTGGCAAATAAGATGACTCCACCTTTTTCAGATATTCCTTCTGTACTGCTCTTTCCTCAGTTCTATGCTTATTTGAACATGTTTTCCATGTGCTTTGGATGAGAATGCTCATTCTTCACTTCTGATGTATCTTTGGACATGTTCTGAACGTGCTTGCATTCAAGATCTCCAAACCGCAGCGTTGTTGTTGTTATTATTATTATTATTATTATTATTATTATTATTATTATTATTATTATTATTATTATTATTATTATTATTATTATTATTATTATTATTATTATTATTTGTAAATGTTTTCCATGAGCTTAAATAAGACCACACTGTTGCTGAGGTGTTTTGTCGTGCTCTTTGTACAATACCATTTTTTGTAGATATTGGCTTGTGGGAATTTACTTCAGGAAGGATTCTGCATTTATTCATGAATATCTGCAAGAACCAAAAATGTTAGTCCCAGATTCTTGCCTTTTCATTCGTATATGGGCAAGTGCAAAATTACTCGACTCTATATTTTTAGTGAACGACATCTAAACACCATATACGAGTATAATACTAGTACAAGATTTTATTCTTTTCTAACTGCCAAGTCCAGTTGGTTGGTTTATAGATTTAATAACTACGGGTACTGAGTGTACAATGAAGAGTATTTAATGCGCCGGGTGGGTTACATGAATGTTATTAGTATGATAAAAAGCAAAAGTTTCCTCTTGCCACAAATAGTACGACCCTATATATCAGGCGACTTACCGGGTAAGAATCGTACACCAAATCCCACGGCAGTCATGTTTATCAATTACCTCTTATTTATACAGAAGGCTCTCGGGATAGTGGTGGACTTCTGATCCCGAAGGTTTCCACCGCCCAGCCTTAAAGAAGTTTTGTATCGAATGTGAATCAGGAAATTGAAGGTCTTAAATGAGGTGGTTTATATATAAAGTGTCCGCTGCAAAATGGGTCAGCATCTCTATTCCAATTGAGTCGGTCAGTTAAATACCCATAATAAGGCTGCCCCCAGTTTCAAACCTAAACAACTTGAAGAGCAATCCACCGTCTGAATATCAACTGAGTTACGTCTGAGGGAGTGATGGCTTTTACTTGTCGAACAGTTTTTTCAGAAAGAAATGTACGAGTGGGTACTCATATTCTTTGTCCTCATATTTGTATTTTAAGTGCGTATGTTTTCTCCTAATCACATTTATCAACTCTACTAGACCCCCTCTGATAATCGTCTCTTGTAAAAGAAAGGCGGACCATTATATTATAACTAGAGAAATGGAAGGAAAAGAAAAGATCAGCTAAATGTCATTCGTGGGTCAGATTTTACTTGACCAAGTACTTAATGTTACGCATCTATTATTTTACAGACTTATCAAATAGCTTTTGTTTAACTTTCTTTAGTATTCGGCCTACCCTGTTAAAGGTATTAACGAATACAAAGTGTTAGTTGGGGAAATCGAACCAACCTATTAACTGAAAACAGGGATAACCAACGTAGATTATCATTAAAATCTACCATGTCTGCATACAAAGGAATTTTGTTACCTAAGATTTTTAGTACCTTTTGTTAGATGAAAAATCACTTTATTAATGGCAAATTCTATGTATATCTACTACTTCAAACGTTTTTAAAAATCGTCTGAGTTATATAATTGTTCTTTCTTTGAGATATTACTGGATATAGTCGTTGTTCTGATCTATATAATTAAAACGATTCTAGGCCAAGCTTAAATGTAAGACGGAATAGTGAAGCTGATCATGTGCTACGTGATAGTGACTATCTTGGTTAAATGTAAATGATGGGAGCTCAGAATAGTGTCCGACAAACATCAAGAAAAACTATGATATATGCCATCGTTGATCTACGTCGCGAATTATTTGAAATCAAGGGGGCCAAGAATTAGAACCATGAAATCTCTTTCTCGACTTGATTGATGTTTAATTTGCATCAAGTATAGCAAGATCACCATCAAAAGCAATCTTTTCTTTTACATATAGTACTCGTTGTTTGTATTTAACCATATCATGTTGTGAGCATATATGTTACATTGCTATAGGTAATAAAGTTTGATATTACAATTGATATCTATCAGTTGAAACACTATGAGGAAAGAAAAGAAACTTATAAGTCCAATCCAATATAAACATCAAATAAAGTAGAAAATACGCTTCCCATATCTTCATACACGAAGCATATGCATGAGGGCAAGTGACACAGCAGACATGTCGAATGTATTACTATTCCTCTTCGTTAATGGAGAGATTCTCAGATGCAGACCCGTTTAGGTTGTCTGATCTTGTGGAAGAAATCCATTCCATCAAACAAGGTAACTCAAGTATAACAGATTACTTCACTAATCTTAAGATACTATGGGAAGATTTAATTATTCTAAGGCCTTTACCGAGTTGTTCATGTAATCCAAAGTGTGATTGTGGAGCTTTGGATAGAGTCAGGAATTATATTGAGGAAGATTATGTGATTAGATTTTTGAAAGGATTGAATGATGAATATTCCCATGTTAAGTCTCAGATCCTGATGTTAAGTCCTATGCCAACTGTGAAGAAGGCATTTAGAATGGTATTAAAACATGAAAGGCAATCAAAATACGCTAATCATACTTCTAATGAAGAGCAACAAGTCATGGCTGTAAACTTTAATCCTAACAGAAATTTTGAGAATCAGAAAGTTGCAGGAAATTTTGGTAGAGGAGCAAGGAAGGGAGACCAGCAGAATAGGCCACAGTGTACTCATTGTGGATGGTTTGGACATATAGAGGCAAAATGCTATAAAAAGCATGGGTATCCACCGGGTTTCAAAGGTAAAGGAAGGGGAAATCCAACTGTGAATGAAGTTGGTATTAGTGATGATTTCTGTGCAGGTAGTGAGCCTCTGAATCAGGTTGATGAAGTGAATCCAAGTCACAACATGATAACCCAGGACCAATACAATTGTTTAATGAAGTTTTTCCAACACAATCAAATCAAAGACATGACAAGTAGCAGTGGAGAAATGCAGCCCCGTGCTCATCAGGTTCAGGTTCTGAGGCCAAACTTCTAAAATATGGATGGTAAAGTATTTGATCATGGTAAGACATCAGGTATCATTAAATGACTTTTAGACTCTGGGACAAGTCATCATATCTCGTGTTCTCTAGTTCAATTTTCTTCTTACAAACCTGTTACTAATCTATCAGTTAAAATGCCCAATCAAACCACAGCCCCTGCCACTCATATCAAAACTGTAAACATAAATCCTTTGTTAACTTTGCATAATGTATTGTATGTTCCGTCTTTTTCCTACAGTCTGATATCATTAAGTAAGTTGTTGAAGGATGTTGATTGTGATGTTATTTTTCGTTGAATGGATGCATCATTCAGGACAAGAAATGTCAGATGACGATTGGTTCAACTAAATCTATAAATGGATTATATCTTTTAGAGCCCACACCATTACAAAATCATGCATATCCCGTCTTATGTTCAGTTGATACAGTTCACAAAGCAAGAGAAGCTTCAGCACTATGGCATTATAGACTTGGTCACCCCTCTACCAGAACTCTTGAAGTCCTAGATAAAGTAACGTCTGATGTTAGTTGTTTAGATTGTAGTTTCTTCTGTCCATGTGTCCTTTAGCGAAACAGAAAAGGAGCACATTCCCTTTGAGGAGTTCAGGGAGTTCATCTATTTTTGAGATAGTACATGTTGATATATGGGGACCCTATAAGGTTTCTAATGTCTATGGACATCAATATTTCTTGACTATAGTTGATGGTTTTAGTCGTTATTGTTGGGTTTACCTTATGAAAAACAAATCGGAGGCATCCACTTTACTTGTGTCTTTTGTTCAAATGATGAATACACAGTTTGATGTGAAAGTGAAGTGCATTCAATCGGATAATGGGGCAGAATTCAAACTGTCAGAATTTTACCAAAAGAAAAGGATAATTCATCGTACGTCTTGTGTTAACACACCTCAACAAAATGGATTAGTCGAAAGAAAACATCTACATATATTAAATTTGGCAAGGGCACTTAGAATACAAGCTGGCATACCACTGAAATATTGGGGTCATTGCATCACACATTCAGTTTATTTGATTAATCGTTTGCCAACTCCAATCTTAGGAAATAAAACACCTTATGAAGCATTACACGGAAGAGTCCCAGATTATTCAGATCTTAAAGTCTTTGGATCGATGGTTTATGTATGCACATCATCACAGAATAGGGGGAAGTTTGAAAACAGGAGCACACAGTGTGTATTTCTTGGGTATCCTGTTGCCACAAAAGGATACATAGTCTTGGATCACTGAAGTGGGAAAATTATGGTATCCAGGGATGTGCAATTTCAAGAAAATCGGTTTCCTTTTTTAAATAAACCATCACATAACACAGATCAAAACCAAGCCCATCTTCCAGTTCCTTTTTCTGATTTCATATCCCCTCAATTTCCACTTGAATCAACGATGGAAACTCAAATGTCAGCAAGTGACAATACACCTCCTGAACATACGCATCAAGAACACACACATTCTCAAAGTGATAGTTCACTTATACTACCTAGACGATCCACCAGAATAAAAAGACCACCTAGTCACCTGGAACATTATTATTGTAATCAGATATGCCATCCCATTGAACAGTTCATGACATATGATCATTGTGCCCCTAAGTTTAAAGCATTTAATGTTAATATTGATGCTTATTATGAGCCTAATACTTTTGTTGAAGCAGTTGAACACAGGGAATGAATTGAAGCCATGAAAACTGAGATAAAAGCGCTGGAAGAAAATCAAACTTGGGACATAGTAAGATTGCCTCCAAACAAGCAACCCATAGGATGCAAGTGGGTCTATAAATTGAAGGTCAAGGCTGATGGATCGGTTGAGAGGCATAAAGCAAGGTTAGTGGCAAAAGGTTTTACGCAACAAGAAGGTGTGGATTACCATGAAACTTTTTCTCCGGTTGCGAAGTTAACTACAGTTAGAACCTTGCTAGCGTTGGCAGCAGCAAAAGGGTGGATCTTACACCAGTTAGATATTAATAACGCCTTTTTACATGGAGAACTTGATGAGGAAATTTACATGAAGTTGCCTCTGGGATTTGAGAGCACAGAAGAGAATATGGTATGCAAGCTTAAGAAGTCATTATATGGATTAAAGCAAGCAAGTAGGCAATGGAATGAGAAGTTGACAAAAGCATTGCTATTAAAGGGATTTAGAAGATCATATCATGATTATAGCCTGTTTACGTATCAGATGAATGGAGTATTGCTTTATCTTCTTGTATATGTCGACGACATAATATTAGCAAGCAATGATGCAGCAACTATAGGCTGGATTAAAGAATATCTGCATTCAGTATTTAGTATCAAGGACATTGGTGTTCTCAGATATTTCCTTGGGCTAGAGGTTGCAAGGAGCAAGGAAGGCATAATTTTGTCACAAAGAAAGTATACGATGGATTTGTTGAAGGAATATGGGATGACTGCTTGTAAACCATCAAAGTCTCCTATGGGATCAGGAACCAAGCTTACAAATGGAGACTCTGAATTGTTGACGGATAATACCTTTTATAGAAGAATGATTGGGAAGATGATATATTTAACTATTACCCGTCCAGATATAAGTTTCGCAACACAACAGTTGAGTCAATTCTTGGAAGCACCCACTGTCAATCATCTTCAAGCAGCGTACAGAGTTTTGAAATATTTGAAAACAAGTCCAGGGTAGGGAGTGTTCTTTCCATCAGAAAATGATTTGAAGATGAAAATATTTACAGACTCGAATTGGGCAGGATGTCAAGACACTAGAAGATCCATCTCAGGATTTTGTATTTTTCTTGGAAATTCTCTGATCTCGTGGAAATCAAAAAAGCAGTCTACAGTATCTAGGAGTTCAGCGGAGGCAGAATACAGATCAATGGCTTTAGGAGCTTGTGAGGTACAGTGGCTTGCGTATCTTTTGACTGATCTTGGTGCAGAACTGAAGAAACCAATAGAGTTATATTGTGACAATAAGAGTGCAATACATATATCCAAGAATCCTGTTTTCCATGAAAGAACGAAGCATATAGAATTGGATTGTCATTTTGTTAGAGAAAAAGGGCAATTTGGCCTTTTGAAACATGTGACTGTGTCAACTTCTAATCAAATTGCTGATATTTTTACAAAACCGCTGGATACAAAGAGATTTCAGAAATTGTTGAGAGCACTTAATGTTGTGAATATTTTTCAAATGGCCAGCTTGCGGGGGGGTGTTGAGGAAGGTGAAGATCAGCTGTAGTATAAGGATGAGAATGAGAAGACACGTGAGGAAGAAACTAGGCATGAAAAAGGAAAACAGAGGATTGTGAATATGCAGAAGGATAAATGGCGGGAAGCAGCAAGGATAGAATAGGAAGATTATATTGTGTAGATATTTTTGTACCATGGTTAATTTGTTCTTGTACCATAGTTAGGTAGTTAGAACTATAGTTAAGTTTACTTGAGCTTGAGGAAAAAATGTTGGACCGTGCACCTGCAATGAACACCACTAGAGGGGGGGGGGTGAATAGTGGTTAGCGGAAATTACACTACAACCCTTTGTTAAAATCCCCTTGAAAACAGAATCTGAGACCAACTCAGATTCAGAACCCGTTTTTCAAAAATTCACAAATAATTGTACACAACTCCAAAAATCATGAAACTTTCCAGAATTAAACTTCAATGAGTTAACAAGACTCTGTCCAAAAATCAGACAAAAATAAGATCGTTTGACCCTTCAAACAAATTAAAAGATTTAGATGGTCAATCTGGACAGAATTGGACAGAATGTTGCTGATTTTGAAAATAGTGTTTCTCTTTGAATACTCAACCAAAAAGGTTGATCTTTATATCAAAACACTCCTTAGGATGTGTAGATGAAGTTTCCAAAAGGCCCTGACCTCAAACAATTCTTGAAAAATACAGAATTTAACTTTTCTCAAAACTGGTCAGATTGCAGCCAGATTGGAGCAGTTATCTTGCAAAGACTGAAAGACTAACTTTTACTTGCTCAAATCAAGTGATTCTTGTTGCAAATGAAAGCTAACAGTCTGAAGTATAACTCCACCAAAAATCACGAATTTTGAAAATGTTTAGCTATTTTTTCAAATTGTGTGAAGTTGGGTGAAAACTGCAGTCAACAACGGGCAGAAAACAGAAATAAAGAAACAAGAGAAGAACACCGAGGATTTATCCTGGTTCGGTCAATGTGACCTACTCCAGTCCCAAGGAACACCTTTCCTTGGATTTCACTATGATATGAACACCTTACAACAAGAGCCAAGCTTGATCCTTGGGTTATACACCAACCCTACTCAAGACTTGGATAATCACCTTCTAAGCAACACTTAGTTGCAAAACCTCCAACACCTATTGATGTAGCCTTATAAAGATGGCTAATCAATCTTACAAATGAAGCTCAAGAGGCTTGTAGCTCACCAAAATATTAAGAACAACTTTGCTACAACAAAATACAACAACAAGAACAAGAAGATGAATATGAAATCTATAGAATGCTTGTGAGCTTCAAGTGTGTTTCATCTTCTTCACCATTGCCTCTATTTATAGTGTGATTTGAGCCTTGAAGATAAGAATGCCAATGTGTCATCATCTTCATCATCAACTCCAAATGTCTTCTCATCATTGGTTGGCTTTGTACACTTGGCAAAATAAAACACTATGATTGGTCCACCTAGGATGCCACCTTGGCCGATTTTTGTACCTTGAAAAATGACTTGGAATTATCTTGAAAATGTGAAGATAATAGCACCATAACAACTCCATCATCTTCTCAACTCTTTGGCAAGATAATAGGCATGTGGAATTTACCTTTTCAAAGTCAAAATTCAGCTCCATTTTGTGATGAAGTAGCCGTTGGCTACTTATGGATTTTTCAAAAATAATTTTGTTTTTCTTTAATAAAATAAGAAAGGATAATATCACCAAATTATCCCCAACTTCAAGCATCATAATAGGACATGTGCGAGCTCCATTTGACTTCAAAAATCTGCTGAAAATACCCAAGAAAAACAATATAGCCGTTGGCTATTTTTAGTAAACTCCAAGTTGGCAATTTTTGCCAACTAACTCTTTTTTGGTTGGTCCACTTGTCTCCAACTCATAAAATGAACTCCACATCATATCCATCTTATCAATCACGTTTCTCCACATATATATAAGTGTAGCAACTCATATTTTTGAAGAAGAAATAAATAAATAACAATTGACAAGATTATGCCAATGTGAAACACCGAAATTCCTCAATATTTCTTCTTATATGTCAAGAACATTTCCACACCTTTGACACCTTTAATATCTCTGAATAATGATGATAAATATTCTCTTATAACATATATAAGAGGATCTTCAAGAAAAAATAGAATGTGACATCTCAAATCGTCACATATCCAGCTATAGTCAATAATATCATCGGTTGAGAGAATAAGATATAAGATCACCATATAATCTTCAAACTAACAATAACACAGCTCCAGAATGAAGATAATAATATGCTCAAGAGATTCCTTGAGTGAAAATACCAAAAATATCCTTGGGGGTAAAATGATCAAAATACCCCTGGTGTGAGAAAACTCCAGAAATGTCCCGGATGATCATAAATAATCATGATATCAACTTTGTCATGATAAATAGTATAAGAATATGCTCTTGAAATATTTCCACCATATCATGTTCCTACAAAACTCAAAATGCCAATTTTGCCCTTTTTGGTAAGTTGTAGAAACTTCCAAGGCATGTTAGTCACAAGACAATTATAATCATCAAAAACACATAATAATCACATAATGAACATGTATAAATCATATACAAATGAAAACAACCAATTCATCACATTTTAGAAAATTATTTAAAAAAAAACTAAACATCAATATCATTTTTCTTCACTTATTCATCTTTTTCATTTATAACACCATATGTGACATGTAACACTTAAAATCATGACTTTGAAAATTATCCAAACATATTTTTCAACAGTTTTGTATATAGTTGACAGCATGATCAATGAGAAAGCAGAGAAAATCTTTCTAGAAATGTTCCTGTGCAAAGCTTGCTATTTCTTCGTCCTCCTTTTTGCAGAGCTAGCTATTTCACTTTTCTGTTTTATTGAAGCTTGAAGTTGCAGCAATCAACTTCTTCAAGCTAGTATTCTTGTTCACTGTTTGATTATTTACACCAACAACAACGACGTTCCTGGTGCACTAAGCTCCCGCATTTGTACAGGGTCTGAGGAGCCTTACCCTTCGCCATTTAATGGTGTAATGGCGTCAAAGTATAAGTCAAGGAAATCCCCTAAGCACTCCCTGATATAAGGATCCAGATTCTTGTTCTTGAGCAGATTCTTGATGAAAAAATTTGTACCCATAATGTTTTTTTTGCTATCAATTTCATCAAAAAATTTTCAAGTCCATGAAGTGTTGCAGATTGGTTAGATGGTGTAGCTGATTGCAGTGAAGTTGCACAAAAATCTAAGTGGATGTTTGGATCCCATTCTGAACATGTTTTGCAGGAGTCGTGGATGAGATTTTGGGTGGCGGATCCATGGACAGAAAGCATGAGGAAGTGGAAGCAGAAGAAAGGAGATTGAAATGGACTTGTGAAAGGCTTCATTTTCTGCCCCCTTGTCCTTGTCAATTTTGTTTCTTGTTTCTTTTCCATTGTATGATAATTTATAGTTATTTTGTTATAATAGTTTGTAAAGGCAATGAGATGAAGAATGGATGTTTGAGTCAAAGATGAAGTTGGATTGGTGTTGGAATAAGCAAGAATAACTTGACTCATGACTTGGATCGATCCATGTATCAAATGGATAGATCCATGTGGCTTGAAAATGAAGTTGAGTATTTTGTCGGACATAGATCGATCACATCGATCGATCGATGTCACATAGATCGATCACATCGATCGATCGATGTACCCTGGGTGCAGAGTTGAAACTTTATGTTCAACATAGATCGATCACTTCGATCGATCGAAGTGACTTCGATCGATCGATGTGATAGATAGAAGTGGATAGGATAAAAGTTGGAGCTTACTGTGAGACATCGATCGATCGATGTCCCAACAGAAGTGACTTTTCATGTAAAATCACAACTTATGCACCAAAAGACATGCCCAATCGCTATGCAACGGTCTTGAACATCTGAATGGAGTTTGAGAGCCTATAAATAGGCTATTACAACCCATTTTTCAAGACATCTTGCAACCTATTTCATACTACCATTCTACATTCTTCTTCCTACTCTTAATCACTTTTGTTTTAGAAAGTTCATTGAATCTCTATTTGATGAAGCCGGATCTTCACCAAGAGTCTAGACGACCTCAAATTAGCTCCGTCAGTTAACTTGAAGAGTTGTTAACTCGGATCTAAAGTGTGTAGCTGGAATAGCGCCAAATATCCTTCACAAGTAAGCACAGGTCAGAGGTCCCGGGGGGTTGGCCCCAGGAAAAACCCTCTGACGCTCAAGTCAGTTTGGGCCATATCTCACTGAGATAATAATTTAAGAGGTGAGTTAGAAATTTCTCACAGTATGTGCCGAGGAGCAAAGGGTATGGTGCTCGCTTTAGAGTATGAATGTTTGAGTTCTGGATTCAGATCTTCCCCCCTTTCTTTGTCTTGGTTGGCTTGCCTTTATAGACCTTTTTCCGCTTTTGGCTTCTGATAATAGATAGTGGATTGGACGCTTGCTTGGGGCAGAAAGCCTAGGACGCTGTAGGTCTGCTGATGTGATCAATAGTCTGACTGATATGACTAATAGGCCGGCCTGGTTGATATAACTAGTAGGCCGGCTGTTGTGACCTTGGCGTGTTCAGGAAGAATACTCATCTGTAATCATTATATTTGAATTGCACCTCTGTTTGAGAGTCCCGCAAGGTAATATCGTACTTGGTTCACTTGCTGTGGTACACAGTTGAACTCTGCCGAAGTGCATGACTTAGCCTTATACCGCTGAAGTGGTCTGAAGTGCGGCATTTGAACATAAACTGAAGTTGGTGCCGAGGTGCAAACCTTGGCATATTCTTCGATGTTATAAGGGCTTCATGATGCCCTGCTGAGGTGTAGCCGAGGCTGAACAGCCATGCTTGGGCGCTGAACTGCTGAACTGCAATACTTCGAGTGTTGAGCTACTGGAGTTAAACTGTTGACTGTCGTTGACTAACAGACGATTTAATTATGGTTTATCATTTGCCCCCAGATTTTGTGTGGCTGAGCTGAACTGCAAAGGCATACAAATCTTGTTCTTGTGACGTGGCAGACCTTCATTAATTGCGCGGTTATCCTTTTACTTGCGCAGTAATTCCCGCTTTTAATGTAAGCGCTAATTTCGACACCTCATCATTACTTTTTCGACGATTTCATTCCCCGAAGGAGGGAAATGCGTGAACCTCTGCCTTTTTGAATTTCAAACAAAAAGGTGCAACCTTCCGCTTTCTCTCACTTATAAATAGAGACGATTTCTTCAATTTATTCTGCATTCTCTATTTATCTTCCTCGTCTTCGAAGCCTATCCTTGTCTTCTACAATGCTCTTCCTTTCAATCCAGCCCTTCATTTTTATGTAAACATTCCCAAAACATGTATACTCTTTCTTACCCAGAGGATCTGGAGGATGACCGTGAGGTTCAGTCCTTTCACGAAAAATTTGATTCTGATGGGGACTATCGTCCTTCAAGGAGGTTACGCCTTACTGGCGGACCTTCTTCGATTACTACCATATCCTCCTCCTTAGCACCCATGCCATTTCTTGATAGGGATTCTCCTTCGACACATCCCTTTCCAGCAAATGATTCATTTTGCTGCACTTCAAGCATGAATAGGTCAAATAAATCAGTCCTTTCTGCAAAACAAGCATCCCGATCCATGGTAACATGGCAGAGCAAAACTTTACTGCAGAAGTTAGGTTTCAAAGAATCACCCTCCGAAGGATGGTTGACATCATTTTTCAAGTTTATATCTGTTGGAATTGTAGTGTTTGAAATTTGTTACACTGGCGTCGAATCCAACATAGTCCTTGCCTGAGCTTTATTTCACTACTACCATGTCTTGAAGATGGACTGCGGAGAATGTAATCGCAATTGTTTCATGCTTCACTGGAAGAAGAAGGATTTGCGTGACTGAGGCCTGCCAAGAAGTCTAGTTTCAAAGTGGAGTTGTCCTCAGAGAGGAGGAGATTTGCAAAGTAGAATATGATTTTTCCTGTAGATAGTTGTAGTTGTAATAGATTTTGCACTTAATGAGAATCTATTTTTCCCAACTTTTGCTCTTCAGCTTCTGCCTTTGTCTTCAGCATGTGAAGTTTTATTTGCTTTGTCTGCAAATATTTGTCTTCGGCTCTGCGTTGTTTTACTTGCTCTTTTTCCGTAGTTTGCAAGTGTTTCAGTACTGCAAAGTTTTATTTGCTTTATGCAAATATTTGTCTTCAACTTGCTCTATGCTGATAGTTTGCAAGTATTTTGTCTTCAGCTTAAGAAACTTTACTTGCTCTATTTTGATAGTTTGCAAGTATTTGTCTTCAGCTTTACCAAAAGAGTATCTTTTGTATGCTAGCTTTTAGCTTTTATCCTCGGCTCTTCAGCTCTGCGGTGCCTTGATGAATTTCAAGATGTGGGAAAACCTTTATCCCCTTTTCATCAACCCTTTCAGCTTTGCTGAGTTAGAATTTAGGTAAACTTGTCTCATTGCTGAATCCCTCAGTTCTGCCGAGGTGAAGATATTGGGAACTTATCCCGCTGTTGAGACCTGCTCAACCTCTCAGACCTGCTGAGGTGAAGATATATGGAACTTATCCCGCTGTTGAGACCTGCTCAACCTCTCAGTCCTGCTGAGGTGAAGATATAGGGAACTTATCCCGCTGTTGAGACTTGTTCAACCTCTCAGTCCTGCTGAGGTGAAGATATTGGGAACTTATCCCGTTGTTGAGACATGCTCAACCTCTCAGACCTGCTGAGGTGAAGATATAAGGAACTTATCCTTCTGTTTAGATTTGCTCAGCCTCTCAGTCCTGCTGAGGTGAAGATATAAGGAACTTATCCTTCTGTTTAGATTTGCTCAGCCTCTCAGTCCTGCTGAGGTGAAGATATAGGGAACTTATCCCACTGTTGAGACCTGCTCAACTTTTCAGTCCTGCTGAGGTGAAGATATAGGGGACTTATCCCGCTGTTGAGACATGCTCAACCTCTCAGACCTGCTGAGGTGAAGATATAGGGAACTTATGCCGCTGTTGAGACCTGCTCAACCTCTCAGACCTGATGAGGTGAAAATATAGGGAACTTATTCCGTTGTTGAGACCTGCTCAACCTCCCAGACCTGCTGGTGTAAAGATAATGTTGAGACCTGCTCAACCTCCCAGACCTGCTGGGGTAAAAATATCAGGAAACCTGTCACATTCTGTTGAGACCTGCTCAACCTCTCAGACCTGCTGAGGTAAAGATAATGTTGAGACCTGCTCAACCTCCCAGACCTAGTGGGGTAAAGATAATGTTGATATTGTTGAGACCTGCTCAATCTCTCAGACCTGCTGAGGTAAAGATAATGTTGAGACCTGCTCAACCTCTCAGACCTGCTGAGGTAAAGATAATGTTGAGACCTGCTCAACCTCCCAGACCTGCTGGGGTAAAGATAATGTTGAGACCTGCTCAACCTCCCAGACCTGCTGGGGTAAGAGATATTGTTGAGACCTGCTCAACCTCCCAGACCTGCTGGGGTAAAGATAATGTTGAGACCTGCTCAACCTCTCAGACCTGCTGAAGTAAAGATAATGTTGAGACCTGCTCAACCTCCCAGACCTGCTGGGGTAAAGATAATGTTGAGACCTGCTTAGCCTCCCAGACCTGCTGGGGTAAGAGATATTGTTGAGACCTGCTCAACCTCCCAGACCTGCTGAGGTAAAGATAATGTTGAGACCTGCTCAACCTCCCAGACCTGCTGGGGTAAAAATATCAGGAAATCTGTCCCATCCTATTGAGACCTGCTCAACCTCCCAGACCTACTGGGGTAAAGATAATGTTGAGACCTGCTCAACCTCCCAGACCTGCTGGGGTAAGAATATCGGGAAACCTGTCCCATCTTGTTGAGACCTGCTCAACCTCCCAGACCTGCTGGGGTAAAGATATATATGCCTCCACTTTCATTGTGGGTGATAGATAGGCATAAATTATTGCTCCATGCATCATAAGGTGACTTAACTTTTCCTGGCTGAATGCCAAATAAGAATATCCAGTTGAATATAAGAAACTGATCCCTTGATAACATAAGGCTGAGCCAGAAGATACTGGATGAGCACAAGAAGAGATAAACCATGATTCGATTGAATCATGGGCTGTTGCCGTTATGTCAGCCTTATATGCTCAGGAACCCGTAATCCCCTTTCATCAGGATCTGAATCCTCATCACTTAGGAAACCTTGATGAGACCCAGGTTTACAACTCTCATCTGGAGGGGGTTTACCAAAGTCTAGCCTGTTGTGGAGCCTAGACCTCGGATTATAAAAACGTTGCAGGTGACCTAACTCGATAAGACGCCCAATATCTTGCCCGAGCTACCTACAATCTTCTGTATCATGCCCGATATCATGATGATAAAGGCAGTACAGTCGATGGTTTCTTTTGTGGATTGGTCCAGCCAGGGGCTGGGGTTCTTTTGCCAGAGATTTTTTCCTCATGTAGGAAAGAATATGGGCTTTTGAAGCCAGCAGAGAGTTTCTTTCCTTTCCTCGCCCTCCTAACCGAATCTTGACAGAGCACCTTTCCTGCAGCGGTGCTTTGCCTTTATTGTCAACTTTTCTGTCATGTTTAAATGGCAAGGAGGCTTTCTGAGTACATTTTAAACTCTGGTAGATGGACTTTTGTTCTGGTCGTCTTGCCTCGGCCATAAATTCGGCCTGACGCCTGGGGAATAACCAGGCCGAGTGGGAGAATACTCCAGATGTTCCAGTGGGTGAGAGTTACCAGAATGGGACCCACTGGACTTTGCTGCAGAGGCCTTCCCCTTCATCTCCCTCACTACTGCTTGGAAGACCTCTGGGTTCTGAACCATATAGCGAATGGCTCGCCTGTGCTCTTCATATGTGAAAGCAATGGGAGTTGAGGATTCTCCCGGCTCCGTAGAGCATTGATCAGTCTGTTATTGAGAAGACCTTTGCCTCCTCCTGGATGTCATAGGTTGCTTAGACCCTTGACTATCTTTTTTACCCATCTTTCTCTCAATAGCTTCCAAGGGCAATTAGAAAAGCTCTGAGTAATCGTTAGAAAAGCTTTGAATAGCTGTTTTCTGGGTTAAGGGACTAAGGGGCCCTCCTTCTAGCGCCAAATGATGAAGCCGGATCTTCACCAAGGGTCTAGACGACCTCAAATTAGCTCCGTCAGTTAACTTGAAGAGTTGTTAACTGTGATCAAAAGTGTGTAGCTGGAATAGCGCCAAATATCCCGCACAAGTAAGCACAGGTCAGAGGTCCCGGGGGGTTGGTCCTGGGAAAAACCCTCCGACGCTCAAGTCAGTTTGTGCCATATCTCACTGAGATAATAATTTAAGAGGTGAGTTAGGAATTTCTCACAGTATGTGCCGAGGAGCAAAGGGTATGGTGCTCGCTTTAGAGTATGAATGTTTGAGTTCTGGATTCAGATCTTCCCCTTTTCTTTGTCTTGGTTGGCTTGCCTTTATAGACCTTTTTTCCGCTTTTGGCTTCTGATAGTAGATAGTGGATTGGACGCTTTCTTGGGGCAGAAAGCCTAGGACGATGTAGGTCTGCTGATATGATCAATAGGCTGATATGACTAATAGGCCGTCCTGGTTGATATAACTAGTAGGCCGGCTGTTGTGACCTTGGCGTGTTCAGGAAGAATACCCAGCTGTAATCATTATATTTGAATTGCACCTCTGTTTGAGGGTACCACAAGGTAATATCGTACTTGGTTCACCTGCTGTGGTACACAGCGGAACTCTGCCGAAGTGCATGACTAGGCTTTGCCGAAGTGCATGACTTGGCCTTATACCGCTGAAGTGGCTAGGGTAATTTTTTTTTAAAATTTGAGAAAAATAACGCTGAAGACGGGGAGGTGGAGGAGAATCTTGGGCATAGGGTGGAGTATCGTCCCCCAAAATGCCGCTGTATTTATCATATTTTTTTTATTTTTTTATTTTTTTTATTTTAGCATGTGCAAAGAAATGTATTTAACAATATTTATTTTGTTTAACGGGATATAACATGAAGACTCGAACTCGAGACTTAGGACTTTCGTTTCAAGGAAGATATATAACTCCCTGATCTCGAATACCCGTCAAATATATTCCCTTTGTTAACCAAGCTTTATGACAAATTTAAATATGTTATTAAAAAACAAGAAAACAAGACAAAGAACAAGAGAAGATGAATGTGAAGAAGCTTGGCTTGAGGAGTGATAATCATTTTCCGTAAGAAATATTTGGCCCCACTAGTTGCTGTAGGGTTGTAAGCAAATTTTCTCTTAGGATACAACAGCCAACAATTTCTTATTCTCAGCAAAAGAATAGTGATAAACCATAATTAAATCGTCTGTTAGTCAACGACAGTCAACAGTTCAACTCCAGTAGCTCAACACTCGAAGTACTGCAGTTCAGCAGTTCAGCGCCCAAGCATGGCTATTCAGCCTCGGCTGCACCTCAGCAGGGCATCATGACGCCCTTATAACATCGAAGAATATGCCAAAGTTTGCACCTCGGCGCCAACTTCAGTTTATGTTCAAAAAAAAGAGAATCTTCGCAATGCCAGAGAACTTGGCACAACGTTCTGTATCAAATTTTGGCACATCATCTTTGGCTGCATCTATAGTATTACAAATGAGTTTGGCTTGCAATATCTTGTCACAAAGAAACGAGAGCAATTAGATGGAAGACAAAATTCCATTCAAACAAACCTAGATTGTTGAATTACGGCATAGTATACTCCAATCAAGGTAAATAACTTTGATGTATTTACTATGATTTTGACGAATTATGTGTTTATATTTTTGATACTAACTTAGATCATGCATTAGTACTTTTGAGTTGCACAGATGAATTTTATATGTGTTGTACCATTTGTATATGTGAAGTATTATTTATATTTTTCATGGTTGACCAAAGTTTGTGAAGTTTCCAAAAATTTTGGTATGCATTATATGTAAATTGTGCCTGCTAATGATATTTTAATATATGGTTGAATTGTTGTTTTGCTAGGCATTGATTTGCCGTATGTGTGTGTATATCTCGAAGGCAGTGGCGATTCGGCCACTGTTGGAAAGGTGTTTGTGTATTATAAAAGTATGGTACATGGATGATGTGCATATCATAGTAGTATAATTAGGCATTTTTTTTTTGTGTTCGTACATGGATTGGTTATATAAATTTAAAAAGTGATAAAATATAAAGGTTGTGCATGTGTGCTGTGAATTTCATTTACATGCCTATAATGTACGTAGGAGGTTGGATGTACGCAACTATACCCATGTATTAGAAACACAGAACTTGTTTTTCAATGACCCATAATGAAAATTGCGTAAAGCTGTATCCATCAACTGCTATTTCAAATTGCGTAAAGCTGTATCCATCAATTTCTATTTATAAGAAGCGCAACCAATTTAGCACGTACAATCAGTAATATCTGCATCTTTTGAAGCATATGTCACACAACATCATTTCATTGTTTATGGATACGATAACTTATGGAGAATTGGCGAGAATTAAAAGATGCTTTAAAGAAGAGCATCAGAAGAGGTTTAAAATTTAAATTTTAAGATGTTGTGTAATGAGTACACTGGGTTACACGAAGGTGACCGATTCGAATCGCCTGACCACTGGGACGGTAACAAAGTACCTACTGCCACGTGGCAGCAGGGAGGCTGCCACGTGTCGGGTGGTCGCGTAGGGGGTGAGGTGTTTGGTGGTCAGAGGATCCGGACTGGAAGGTGAAACAGGAAAAGTCTCTTTGCTAGTTTACATCAGAAGAATATCCACGCCAATATAAGTTCAGTCTCACCTTTCAATATATTATAAATTAATAAGAAGATTGCAACTTATCTTAGTAGTACCACCTTTGTCTCAAAATATAACGCTATTTTGAAATTTCAACGTAGTGTAATTTACATTAAGTGAAACTATACTCATATTTTGAGAGGAAACAAATATTAATTTTTAGACTCACTGTTTCTAATAATCGGGATTCTCCTTTTCAAAAATAGATAAATGTTTTGCATTTCAGTGTCTAGTCCATGCATGCCATAGTCCTGCCTAATGGGCCAAAATTGAATCTTTTTCTTCCCATATGTCATGAGCTACTCTAGTCCTCTCAGTATATAGCTCTTTGAAGTAATTTGATACCATTTCCTGCATTTCATCCAAATGATCGGTCCATTGGCCATCATCCTTCTGTAACCGAGTGATGTGCTTCTTTCCACTGTTGTGGTATGGAAAAATCTTGTGTTTCGTTCGCCTTGAGTGATCCAATTAAGTTTAGATTTTTGCATCCAAATCAGTCTAAAACTTAACATTTATATTTACAGCCCCGGAACATAGCTTAGTTAGTACTCGGGTTGTGATTTGTTCCAAGAAGTCAAGAGTTCGAATCTAGGGACACGTACAGTGTGGGTGTTCCACTGATGCTAGGCCGAAGACGTGATTTACAGAGAACACCTTGTATGAGTCACTGTGTAAGTCTTCATCCAATTTAAAAGGCCGTTAGACTCCTGATTTGAATCCTCCGCAATGCTCCTTAGGGATAGGACGCGAGACTTCTCAGGACCAGAGAATGATCATTTGCTCCAATAAAACTATATTTACACAATTTGATTATTTTGTTTTTTTCATTTTTAAAAGGACATCAATTTACTGATGATTGACTGGTTGACAAGCAAAGAGTTCAACATCCTAGCATCAAGTCTTCAAAAGCAACCAATGCTTTATCAGGTTGAACCCCAACCAGTAAGGGTCCCTGCGACACTCAGTCTCAAAAGTAGTGTAGGGAGATAAATCAGGTATCCAACGGTCCGCTAACAGGAGATTGGTCATTTGCACAGTAGTCTGCATAAGGAGCCCCCAGCATTGCAGGCAAGCCTACAGGCCAAGAAGTTCCCACACTATGCACTTGCTGGGAAGGGGCTTTCTTGCCTTTTGTCAAGAATTGAACCCCTGACATCCCTTTCGAAAACCTCTGTCCGAAATCAGTTGTTCTATGTCATGTGGACAACCAATGCTTTATCATCTTTTCAAACAAACGGAGAAGTCTTATCATAAAGGAATCTAGTCGGTTTTACCGGACAAAATCATGCTATCACATAACAGAAAAAGAATACGAAGTTCTCTCGTTTTCAACCCATGTTATTGCTTTTCTGGTTTAATATAATTGGAAATTTCTAGGTTGGAGCTTGCCTTATCTTTTTATGTGGAAGAATACTAGTGTTTTCATTTTCAAAAATGGTTAAGGACACAATTTTTTTCGACTTTAGAATATGATGTAATAAACCAAAATGAGTCACTAAGTTGGTTACACTTCTTATACAGTTGATCCATATAAATTGACACAAATTTTATTATGAGCCATCGAGAAACAACCTCTATGTGTTTTTAATAAATGGGTATGGTTGCGTACATCCTGTTGAAAGGAGTTATGATGATTAGCAGAAAATCCGACTATAGTTAATGTGTAGATTAGGATGTATTAAATTTTGATTGATTTGTGATAGAATGTAATTATAGAGGATATTCTGTAATTATGTAATTACCATAGTTAGAATATAAGTTGGCCTATAATAGGAGAGACATGTATGCGTTTGAGAATGAATGAAAACAATCAATTTTCCTCCCCTTTGAACATGTTATCAGAGCCTTGCTATTGAAAAGTAAGGACTCAGATCAGATCAATCATCATAGTCCAAATAGAACCTTTCCCGGCCAAAAAATGACTGACGGTGAGTCAAGCCAACCAAAAACCCAAACCATCACTGATGAATTAACCTGGCAAATTGCAAATATCTTGAAGAATGGATTGAGCAATCAGTTTGTATCGGAGATTACCTCAGACAACTTGACAATAAACCTGAAATTGAATCATGATAATTACCCACTCTGGGCGTGCCTTATGAAAAAGGCAATTGGAGGAAAAAGGTAAAGTCAACCACCTATCAGACGCACCACCGGACATTAGCAGTACATCATTTGTTTGGTGGGAGCAGACTGACCAGGCAGTCTTCATATGGATTGTTCAAAACATCGAACCCACTATTATGAACAATGTAGCACAATATCTCAATGCAAGAGATCTCTGAAATGGGCTGGCCACAACGTATGGCAGTGGTACAGACTCATTCCAGACCTATGAGTTACACAGACGGGCCTGCACAATCAGACAAGGGGGAAACACTGGAGAAATTATGGAGTCAGTTCTAGAATATATGGATGTGAATTGACAGAAGGACCCCTAATCCAATGAAAGACCCCACTGACATCGAAACATATAACCGAATAATCAGTGAAAAGAGACTGTTTCATTTCCTTATGGCAATCAACGACAGATTTAAACACATCCGGCGATATATCTTGAAGAAAGAACAATTACTCTCAGTAGAACATGCTTACGCACGGGTACGAAGAGAGGCCACCAGGCTCCAAATATTTGGAGCAGCAACCTCTCAGCCCACAGAAATTTCCTCATCACATGGTTCAGAAATAGGCATGGCCATGGCCACCAGACCACGTCCAAGTACCATCGGAGATCAGGGTCAGTCCACTTGCTCAGAATCAACCAGACCATCACCGAGGGAAGACAAATCGAAATTATACTGCACCCACTGCAAGAAAAGCAAGCACACAAAAGATGCCTGCTTTAAGCTTGTAAGGTACCCAGAATGGTGGACAGAGAATCAAAAACGGGGCAAGGGACGCGCAAACGCAGCAGAGGCTCCAGCTGAAGCAGGGAGTCCAACCAGCTGGAGAATCCAAGGGCCAGAGGCACCGAACACCACCACCATACTGCTGAAGAACAAGCAGGTAATCCTCTGTCTATTACAGGAACAACGGCAGCAGTGAAGCAAGGAGAACCCATAGTGGTTGAGGGAGAAGAGATAAGAAAGAGGAAGAAGGTTCCAGAGAACCAGAGAAAAGTTGAGGCGGAGAGTCCGATGGAGTTGGGAGAATCGCCTCTAGCAATTAAAGAGAGGGTAGAGAAAATAAAAATAAGATTCCAGAGGGAGTAGTGGAGGCGGGTGAAAAGAAAGTGGGGGAAAGGGAAATTAAAAAGGCTGGTGAGGGCACCAGTACCGAGGGAGAAGATAAAAAAAGGGGAAGAGAGAGCTACGGGAGGTGTCCAGTATCTGCCAAAAAAACTACTGGGTGGATACTAGATAGCGGAGCCACCGACACCATAACATATGACTCTTCCGACATTCATATACCTACAGCTTTATCAAAAAATCATATACAGACTGCAGGAGAGTTGGTCCAAGTACACGGTGCCAGGTCCATCATGATCTCAGATACATTAAAATTAAATAGTTGCCTATATGTCACTTCATTCTCTTGCAAATTATTATCTACAAGTCATGTGACAAAAGAGATGAACTGTGTTGTACTCATATATTCCTATTTTTGCCTTCTGCAGGACATTCATTCGAAGGAGATCATTGGGCGTGGTACTGAGCGCAATGGTCTCTACTATGTGGAGGATGTGGTAACACCCGGAAGGACACTACTATCACATGGGAATCTCAGCAGACAAATTTGGCTCTGGCACCGGCGCTTGGGACATCCTTCAGTACAGTATCTTCGTCGTTTATTTCCAAGTTTATTTAGTGAAAATCAGGTTTCAATGATGTGTAAAACTTGCATCTTGGCCAAAAGCCATAGAACATATTTTCGATTGAATAATACGCATGTTGAGTCTATTTTCTCACTAATACATTCTGGTGTATGGAAACCCTCCCCGAATCCCACAAGTAATGGTTTACGGTACTTTGTGATATTTGTTGATGATTATTCAAGAATGACCTGGGTGTATTTTTGAAACAGAAACATGATGTGCAGTCAAAGTTCGTGAAATTTTACCAAATGATCCAAACTCATTTCAACCAGAAAATAAAAATCCTGAGATCCGACAATAGAGGAGAATACATGGACCTAGCCCTAAAAACCTTTTTCCAAATCAATGGCATACTCCATCAGACATCATGCCCTAACACCCCACAACAAAATGGAGTAGCCTAACAAAAAAACCGAACTATCCTTGAAATGACTCGAGCCTTGATGATTGAAGCCAACATCCCAAAATTTTTCTGGCCTGAAGCAGTAGCAACGTCTACATACTTGATGAAGCACCTACCCACACAAATACTTAACCATCAAACCTCACTCCATGTCATGTCCACTCAAACTCAAATACCAAACATTCTAACACTACCTCCATGAATCTTTGGGTGCACACTCTACGTCCATGTTCCAAAAAATACACTGACCAAGATGGATCCCTGTGCTATCAAATGCGTGTTTGTAGGATATGCTACACACCAGAAAGGATATCGTGCTACAACTCGCACACTAGACGTATCCACGTCACTATGGACTGTAAGTTTTTGGAAACCGAATTCTATTTCTCTCGCCAACCAGGTGATTTGGGGGAGAATAGACAAGAATCACATGGATGGATGGATCTACCATTGGATATAAATAAAGAGGAAACGAATGCAGAAACTCCGAGAGTGTTACCACTATCCGACTCATGTGAGACCAGTGCCAACTCAGGACCAGACCCAGATCCACCAACGAATAATGTCCTGCCTGAGGTAAGTGAACTCTCTGAGCCTGATAGTCAACCTATTGATGATACATTCACTGAGACTAATATTACTCGGGAAGAAAAATATTGTTTGTCTCAGGAAAAACAGGGGTGTTCCACCAACACGCTACTCACCAGATCGGATAGCTTCATCCAGCAAGTACTCACTCGGACAACCTGACAAGGGGAACATGGCTACGTCAGCAAAAGCATTCTACACCAGCCTATACATTGAAAATATCCCAAGAACAGTAACAGAGGCTGAACATGATGAGCGATGGAAGAAAGCAATGGATACAGACATGGAGGCACTGGAGAAAAATAAAACGTGGGACATATGTAGACTCCCAGACGGAAAGAGAGTTGTTGGGTGCATATGGATATTCACAATAAAACATAATGCAGACGGGACAATCGAGCGCTATAAGGCACGACTAGTTGCGAAAGGCTACATGCAAACAAGTGGGATTGACTATTCAGAGATATTCTCACCGGTTGCAAAGATTGACACAATACGAATATTATTTTCAGTAGCTGCAAATAAAGACTGGGCGTTACATCAGTTCGATGTAAAAAATGCGTTTCTTCATGGAGATTTAAGAGAAGAAGTATACATAGACCTGCCTCCTGGCTACACAAATGACTTCAAGAAAGGAGAGGTATGCAAACTAAAGAAGGCCCTGTACAGAAAGCAGTCACCTCGAGCTTAGTTCGGAAGATTCACAGTGGCCATGAAACGGTATGGTTATCGACAGAGTAACTCAGACCATACGTTGTTCATCAAACGAAGAGGTAAACTAGTTACATGTCTCATTATTTATGTAGACGACATGATCATTACTGGGAGTGATCAAGAAAAGATTATCCATCTAAGGGATAATCTGTTCAAAGAATTTGAAATGAAGGATCTTGGCCAGTTAAAGTACTTTCTATGTGTCGAAGTCCTGCGATCAAGGCATGGATATTTATATCTCAATGGAAGTATATTACCGATTTGTTAATAGAGACTGGGATGATTGACTGCAAACCTGCAGAGACGCCTATACAGGTTAATCATGGACTACGAATCGAAGCAAAGGCAAGCTCAAATGACAAAGGAAGGTATCAAAGGCTGATAGGAAAGTTGATATACCTCTCACATACGAGACCGGATATTGCATATGCAGTCGGTATAGTTAGTCAGTTTATGCACCAACCCCAAGAAGAACATATGGAAGCAGCCTTAAGGATTGTTCGTTATCTTAAAGGAACGGTTGGAAAAGGACTGATGTTCAGGAAAAACGAACACTTGAACATAGAAGCATATACCGGCGTAGACTGGACAGGAAATTCCAATGATCAACGATCAACAACTGGCTATCTAGTACGAGTGGGAGGAAATCTTGTAACCTGGAAAAGTAAAAAGCAAAATGTAGTAGCCCTATCTAGTGTAGAGGCGGAGTTTCGAGGTATCGCAAAAGGGGTGGCCGAAGTGATATGGGTCCGAAGGATGTTGACAGAGATAGGGTATCCGCCAAGTTGCCCGAGCCAGTTGAGATGTGATAATAAAGCTGCCATCAGTATCTCAGAGAATTTAGTTCAGCGCGATCGAACGAAACATGTTGAGGTTGACAGGCACTTTAGCAAAGAGAAGATAGAAGACAGGACCATTGAACTACCATATGTTCAGTCTAAGAACCCGTTGGCTGACATTCTTACGAAAGCAGTCGTAGGAAGGATTTTCACCGAAGTTCTACGTAAGTTGAGTATCGAAGACCCCTACTCAACTTGAGGGGGAGTGTTGAAAGGAGTTATGATGATTAGCAGAAAATCCGACTATAGTTAATGTGTAGATTAGGATGTATTAAATTGTAATTGATTTGTGATAGAATGTAATTATAGAGGATATTCTGTAATTATGTAATTACCATAGTGAGAATACAAGTTAGTCTATAATAGGAGAGACATGTATACATTTGAGAATGAATGAAAACAACCAATTTTCCTTCCCTTTGAACACATCCGACCTCTACATACTTCGTTATAGATGAGAGCCTCTAAAACAATGAGGTAATGTTGTTGTATGTCAAGAATACTAGTCCACACGTTAGAGAAGCTAGTGGTAAGGTTCAAGTTTCTCATTCTCCAACTCAGGAAAAACAAACGTTTTGAGTGTTTTCCCAAGATTTCTTTGCGTACATCCTAGAGATAGATTTGACAATAATTGAATTAATATATCCCCATTAGCTAGGACCATTTCCCCCTTGCGAATTTTCAAAACGAAAGGGAGTGGGGTTTAATATGGTTACGTATGGAACACAAATTAATTAATTAGTGTATGTTATTCTCTAGACTAGTCTTGACATAATCATACGTAGTAAGTTAATTAATTAGTGTATGTTATTCTCTAGACTAGACTTGTCTTGACATAATCATACGTAGTAAGAATCAATAAGGATAGACACAGATGTCAATTCTGAATTCACGTTGCTTCGAAAGAGATTGTTACTTCTATAGCATGCCCAATAAACTAGCGATTGATGTGATGATGTTACTGTTGGGGTCATCATATATAACCATGCACGAGTCATATGATATACATTGTTTAATTGCTTCTAATAAAAAGCAGAGTTGGAATCTCTATCGTTTCCTGTATAGTAAAAAATAACATACTTGTTTCTAAAGCATAGTCCACTTGTTATTTAGGTTGAGATTTGTTCTAAGAAGTCAATAGTTCGAATTCAGGAACACGCACAGTGTGGATGTTCCACTGCTGCTAAGCTGAAGGGCTGGTTTGCGAGGGGACACCTTGTGTTGGTAACTGCGTAAGTCCTCACCCAATCTAGGAGGCCGCTGAACTCCTGATTTGCATCCTCCACAATGCTCATAAGGACTGGGGCGGTGAGAACCCCAGATCGAGGGATTTCACCTTTTGCTCTAAAAAATAACATACAAAGAAAATAATATGTCACTACTCGATTTGACCTAGATTCGTGAATCAGATATGTCTTTTGGTCTTTTCATAATATACGTAATATAACTCAACAAAACGATATTACATCAAAACAAGAAAAATATCACAATCTATTTTCTATCACATATTTTAGCCCGTTTAACGAGACCATGACATACGTATTCTTTTTTTTTCTAATTAAATATATATATGACATACTCATATTGGATAGACTATAAGATGTGACATAAGATGGTATGTGCGATCTTCTCTCTCTAAACAGTATATCATATCTATATATGAAACTATAACTATGCCATGTAACACTTCATCACTTTGACCATCTCTTGACGGCCTGCATAATAAAATGATAAGTAATGAAAGAAACAACGTACTCAGTAAGGATTCAAGGCAACCCGCCTCATACATGTGCATTACACGTAAACAACGACACATATATATACAAATACTTATGCTAATGTTAATGCCAATGCTCCTACCGTCTTTACTCTAACCTTGATATTCAACAAATCAATCAAAGACATACCCATTTGATTTTGACTTAAAATTCAATGACATCTTTTTATTTTAATTAATCAATTATCTTTTGCTTTGATTGAAACTCCTACACTAGTGTGTCCAGGACCATTCATATTTTGTACACTGCACGTATTCATAAACTAGTCTGCATAGGACTATTCAGTTACCGTATTATACAACGACTGATCTCCTAGACTGGTTTGCTTAAAATTGTTTAGTTACCATGCTATGTCTGAACTCCCGGACTAATTTCCTAGGACGTTTTGTTACACTGCCATGATTCAACTTCCAGACTAGTTTATATAAGACCGCTCAGTTAATGTGCTATGCCTGAACTCCTGAGCTGGTTTTACATGATCCTTCAATTAGAATGCCATGCTATAACAACCACCTCGACCACCTTCACAACCGTCGTTGAGATCTCATACTTACACAACCGAATCGATGGTCAATTACTTTATGGTTTTTGATGATATTGACTTTATCTTTGACTCGGCTATCGCCTCGAAACAATCTGTATAACCATCTTCATGGTCTTATAACTCCTCGGGTGGGTACGATCAGTCAGCCAATAATAATCCCCATGATCATTGACTATAAACCATATGCAAGTGACTCATATACTATACGCGTAGATACCATCAGAAAGCGTAATATTCAGGAAGTTTACACTATTTAACATGCTTATATTACTTATTCAAAGAGACAAATAAAGTTACACATCGATACACTTCACATCCAATCACAATTTTCATTCAAACTAAAATATATTGTTATATTTTAATTTGTTATTGTCCCAATCTATTTGCTCATCTTGTATAAATGCCAGCATTTGTTTCATCTATTTGTCTGTATCAAATATGCAGCTTTTATTGAAGTAACTGACTTCTTATACACAAATTAGCAATTAAAAACATTAAATGACAATTTAACTAAATTTTTTTAACATTGCCTATAAAATTGAGAATGACAATTTTTGAGAGGAAAAGAGTAGAACAAAATCCTTTGTTAGAACAAGTTAAGTTTTGATGATTTGCACAAATTGGTACTTCGAACGACAGATTAGGCGCCTCATGTGATATGGTTGGAAGTCAGTATGCTTCGAACGCTTACATTAGGCGCTTCATGTGCCTTGGTGAAATCCAGTACACTTCGAACGCCTACATTAGGCGCTTCATGTGAAGTGTCTGGACGTCCGAATACTTCGAACGCCTACATTAGGCGCTTCATATGTTTTAGAAAAAGGCAGTACACTTTGAACGCCTACATTATGCGCTTCAAGTGTCCCACTAAGTCAAAAGTACTTTTTCCCCAAAATGGGCACGTATATCAAACTAATTTCTGATGAAAAGTCAGAACTACTTCGAACAAGCATGAAGGCATTGATTAGGCGCTTCATGTGACTTCGAACGCCTTAAGTTGCTCACATTAGGCGCTTTATGTGACTTCGAACGCCTGCTCTTTTTCACATAAAGCGCTCCATGTCACATTGAACGCATGTTTTATAAATACATTAGGCGCTTCATGTGACTAACGTTACAAAAAGTCTTATGCTTTACTTTCTAACATAATTTGGCTCTTTGTACCCTCCTCTTTTAGTGAATTTTTTCACAGGGTCTCTTTCTGCCTTGAAGAAAGCCGCTTTCCTCTTCTAGCTTTCTTTTTGAAGTTACTCCAAGAATGTGCTACAAGCCAAAGAGAGATCTCAAATGAAGAAGATATACCATCACAAGATGCCAAAGCCCATTATTGGCTCTGCAGAGGGTTTCAAACGGGAAGATTTTTCAAGGGTGATAAAACAAGAGTCTAATCCTTTTCTTCAACAACTTTCTACCATTCAAGCTCTCAAGTTTCTCTCAAAGTTTCAAGCTCTCAAAATAGTTGTAATCTTGTACATTTTACTTTATTGTTGAGAGTTGTGTTGTAAAGGAAGAAGAAGAGTCTTCTTCTTAGTGAGTGAAGATTGTGAGAGGCTGTGTAGATTATTGGTCAAGGAGCAAGAGTGCTTCTTGTTTAAGATTTCTAGACCTTGGAGGGTTAGTTGATAGTGTTGTGGTGCACTATACTCCCTACAAGATTTCTTTGAGGGCAAAGAAGATCTTTGGAGGCTAGACTTCAAGGGGTTAGATTTCTTGGTTGTGGTCTAGGCGTGTGGCCTAGTTTTTCCATCTTTTGGATTTTGTTTTTGATTGTTGTTTCCCCCATAGAAATAACAATCTCCATTTCAAAATCCTTCTTGTGAAAAATCAAGAAGGTAGAGGAGTAGAGTCATTTGACTTGAACCTCTATACATCCTTGTGTTCTTTACTCTTTGCAAAGTTTTTATTCTTCTTAAAGAACACACCCAAGTATTGGCTGCACTCAAAAACGAAAAATATCCAGAAAATATCCATACTTGGTGAACACACTATTCAACCTCCCTTCTAGTGTGTTCTAAGGGACCTAACAATTGGTATCAGAGCTTGATCTTGTGATTTTGAGTTCAAATAGCAAGATTTGATCTTAAAAGTATGGATCCCTTTATTTTTGATGATGCTAGTTCCCCAATTGGTGATGCCTCAAGAAGAAGGAGGCAAGAGACACTTCTCCCTTCTATTTCAAGTGTCCATGTCAAAGTTCCAATGTTTGATCCTCTAAACTACCCACTATGGAAGTCCAACATGGAAACATATTTACATTCTTGTGGGTATCGTATTTGGAGAGAAGTATCAAAAGGTTCCATTATACCTTTTGATGTTGATGATCCTACTCCTGAAGAGGAGTTGTAGTTTGCCATAAATAGCAAAGCTCTTGCTATTTTAAATAGCTCTCTTACTCCAAATGAGAGAGCTCAGATTCAAGGAGTCCAATCCGCTCATGAGGCTTGAACAAAGCTTGAGATGATCCATGAAGGAACATCTCAAGTGAGGAAGGCAAAGAGGAGACAGTTGATCAAACAATTCTACAACTTCACTGTCCCCAAAGGTGAAAAGATCGAAGAGTCCATTCAAAGATTCACCAAACTTGTCAACCTTCTCACTGCAGTTGGCAAGAAAATAGAACAAGAGGATCTCAACCATTGCTTCCTAAACAGCTTAGGAAGAGAATGGAACGCAAAGGTAACGACTGTTGAGGAGTCCAAGGACTTGGAAACCATCACCTTGGATGAGATATATGGGAATCTCATCACTTATGAGATTCATCTTGATGTTCAAGAAAAGAACGACCCCATCCACAACTCGACGAAAGCACTTGCATACGAGTCGGAGGACTCGGACGACGAAGTCAGACTTCTTGTTAGAAGATTCCGACGTTTTGCGAGAAAGAAGGAGGATGAAGCTAAGAGGTCCATCAAGGACAAATTCTCGAAAGACAAGGTGAAGGACCAAGACAACAAATGCTACAAGTGTGGGAGGTTTGGTCACTTTATGAAAGATTGTCGGGTGAAGGAGCCGCAACTCAAGGATAAGAAGGCAATCTACCAAAGGAAGAAGGCCTTGCAAGCGGAAGTAGCCCATTGGGAGAATATTCTTTCCGGGTCCGAGAGCGACAATGGCGACCATGATGATCTTGCACTCACGGGTGTAGTTCATGATGATCTTGACAAGGAGTTCTTTGCACTCATGGCCATTGATGATGGCATGGAGGTATGCAATATTTCATCTCACTAAAGATTGATTGATGAAAGAGATGATTTAGTGCAAGAAAATGACCTCTTAGATTTAAAATATAAACGTGTCAAAAAGGAATTTAGAGTATGCTTAAATGAGTATAATGACACGTTAGAAGATCACATTGCATTACAACTTGAGCATGACATATTTTTGACCATGCATGTGATTGCACTACAAGAGAAACATGATTTGATGAAATGATGTGCTCAAGCCCTTGATGAGAAGAAAAATGATTCAAGGGTAAGTGCTACAAAGGTAGAGGTTAAGGATGCATCTAGGCTAATCATGAAAGCTAAAAATCAAGCCTAGCACCATGTATGCATCCAAGAAGGGAAAACCTAAGGAACAAGCACAAGTTGTCAAGGAGTCTAAAACTTCCTTGAAGAAACAACGGCACATGCCTAAAGCAAAGGAAAATGCACCAAAGGTGTCACAACCTTTAGTCCAAGTCGTGAAACAAAAACCTTCTTCAATTCCAAAGAAGGTTGTTCCTAAAAAGGAATCACGAAATGTGCCAACGCACAAGCATGCACAATCTCACAAACATACTCCTACATGTTTTTATTGCAATAGGAAAGGTCATGTAGAAAGAGTGTATAGGGAGAAGAATAATAAGAGTCTTGTGTGGGTGACAAAAGGCAAAATGAAGGTAATTAACCTTCAAGGACCCAAAACAAAAAGGGTACCAATTTCATATGGTTCATTTGCAGGCCCTTGCACTCAATGGAGAAAGCGAAGATAAGAAGGTCAAATGGATCGTGGACAGTGGGTGTTCCAACCATATGATGGGAGACAAAAGTCTCTTCCATAGACTCACTATGCAAGATGGAGGAGTTGTCCACTTTGGAGGTAGCAAAGGCCAAACCAAAGGACATGGTATTGTGGGTAACAATTCCTTCTCTCTTAGTGATGTCTTATATGTTGTAAGTCTAAAGTTTAACTTGATAAGTGTCAGTCAACTATGTGATGCTAATTATGAGGTAACGTTTTTGAAAACAAAGTGTGTTGTGAAAAAAAGGTAATTCTATCTTATTTGAGGCTTTGCATTTCAAAAATATTTACAAACTTAGCATTAATGATTTGGTTTCTCAAAATATATCTTGCTTAGTTGCTAAGAATGATTTGACGCAACTATGGCATAGATGTCTCAGACATGTATGTTTCAAAACATTTAAATTTATTTACGAAAATAATAAAGTCTGAGGCCTTCCGAAAATGAGTTTCGAAAACCATGACTTATGTGACACTTGTCAAAAGGCGAAGCTTGTGAAAACAAGCTTCAAACCAAAGACAAATATATCCACCTCCAAACCCCTACAATTGCTTCATATGGATTTGTATGGGGATGTTGGAACAAAAAGTTTGGGTAGTAAAAATTATACCTTCGTAGTAGTAGATGACTATACTCGTTACACATGGGTGATGTTTCTAGCTAAGAAAAATGATGCATGTAGTCGTTTATGAATTTAAGTAGACAATTGGAAAATCACGTGGGTGACACCATTAAGACCATCCGTAGTGATCGTGGTGGTAAGTTTGATGGTGATTTCGAAAGGTTTTGTGAATCCAAAGGATACTCACATGACCTTTCGGCACCTAGAACTCCACAACAAAATGGTGTGGCCGAACGAAATAGTAGAACTCTACAAGAAATGTGTAGAGCAATGTTGAATGAGTTCGGTTTGCCCAAATACTTTTGGGCCGAAGCGGTAAATACCGCTTGCCATGTGATCAATCGTGTTTATTTGAGACTATACCTAAATGTGACACCCTATGAGCTTTGGAATGGAAAAGTTCCCAACATTGGGTATTTCAAAGTATTTGGTTGCAAGTGTTTCATACTTAATACCAAGGATACTTTGGACAAACTTGACCTCAAAGCGGATGAAGGTATCTTTTTAGTGCCTCAAAATAGTAAGGCATTTTGTGTTTTCAACAAAAGGAGTCAAACGGTGGAAGAATCAATCCATGTTAAGTTTAATGAGTCACTTAGTGACGAACCTAAACTTAATGAGGATTGTGAAGAAAATGAAGATGTGACTCCTCAAGAAGAAATTCTTGAGGATATTCCTATGGTTGTTCCTCAACAAGAGATTGTTGATGATCCTCCAAATGGAAACATCTTCATTGACTTGAGAGTAGACTCATCCACCTTGTGTGCATGAACTTAGTGAGTCAAATAGAAATATTTCTCATACTCATGTTGATACACAAAATGTAGATAATGCATCACACATTCCGGAACATGAGATTCATGTGAATGATGAAGGTTCATCACTTTCGGAACATGATCATGAGGAAGTTGGAGGAGATGTCTCAAATCTTCCTAGATAATTTAAGCACAAAAGTTCTCCCCCGCAAGAGTTGGTCATAGTTGATTTAAATAGGGGTATCACCACACGAAGGCAATATAGAGAGAATGCATTTGTCTCTCTTATAGAGCCTAAGAATATTAAAGATGCATTTCCTAATGAAAATTGGATCTTGGCTATGCAAGAAGAATTAAACCAATTTGAAAGAAGTGATGTTTGGGAGTTAGTTCCCAAACCACACAATCATCCTATTATTGGTACGAAATGGGTTTTTCGTAACAAGATGTATGATCAAGGTAATGTCACTAGAAACAAGGCTAGGTTAGTTGCTCAAGGATACCGTCAAGAAGAAGGTATCGATTTTGATGAGACATTTGCACCCGTAGCACGGCTTGAGGCTATTAGGATGTTGTTAGCATATGCTTGTTATAGGGATTTTAAACTTTACCAAATGGATGTTAAATCCGCCTTCTTGAATGGTGTTATTCAAGAAGAAGTGTATGTTGTACAACCTCATGGGTTTGAATGTCATGATTCACCACATCATGTCTTCAAACTTAAAAAGGCTCTTTATGGCCTCAAACAAGCTCCAAGAGCTTGGTACGAGAGATTAAGTACTTTTCTTCTTAATAATGGTTTTTCAAGAGGTAAAGTGACACTACTTTGTTCATAAAATAACAAGGTAGAAATCAATTAATTGTTCAAGTATATGTTGATGATATTATTTTTGGTGCTACTAACAATCATCTTTGTGAGCAATTTGCTAGTCTTATGCAAGGTGAATTCGAGATGAGTATGATGGAAGAACTCAACTATTTCCTTGGATTACAAATCAAGCAAACCGAAGATGGCGTGTACATTTCCCAAACCAAATACACAAAGGATTTGCTCAAAAAGTATAATTTTAGTGAAGGAAGAGAAGTAAACACACCTATGAGCACAAGTGCCAAGCTTGACAAGGATGAGAAAGGAAAGCATGTCGAGGTAACCTTGTATCGTGGCATTATAGGTAGTCTACTTTATTTGACGGCTAGTAGACCCGATATCTTACATGCATTGTGCTTATGTGCTAGATTTCAAAGTGATCCTAGAGATATGCATCTAGTTGCGGTAAAATGCATCCTTAGATACCTTAGATGTACTTTGAAATTTGGGTTATTTTATCCTAAAAATGCATGTTTTGATTTAAGAGGATATTGTGACTCCGACTATGCAGGGAGTCTTGTTGATAGGAAGAGCACCTCCAGAACTTGTCAGTTTCTTGGAGTTTGTCTTGTTTCTTGGTTTTCTAAGAAACAAAACAGCGTGTCTCTTTCTACGGCGGAATCCGAATACGTGTCGGCCGCCTCTTGTTGTGCACAATTGTTATGGATGACAAACACTTTGAATGATTATAACATTCACTTCTTCAAGGTGCCAATTTTGTGTGATAACATGTCTGCTATCAATATTGCACAAAATCCCGTTCAACAGAGTCGGACTAAGCACATTGAAGTGAGGTATCATTTCATCCGTGATTGTGTAAAAAAGAACTTGGTAAGTGTAGAATTTGTTCCTACACGAGACCAATTAGCAGACATATTCACAAAACCCTTACCTAGTGATGTATTTGCATATATAAGAAATATGTTGGGGTTGCTCAACATGGGTTGATGATAACCCATCTTGAGTTATTGAGCAAGAAAATTTTCAAAATTTTCAATGTCAGTATACATAAGGCGCTTCATCACAGTTACTTCAGGCGTTCGATGTCACATCAAGCGCCTGATGTTAATGATGTCACTCGTTCGAAGTGACATCAGGCGCTTTATGTTCCTAATCACTAGCGTTCGAAGTTGGATTAAGCGCTTCATCTGTAGGAGTTCACTTGTTCGAAGTGACATTGAGTGCCCAATCTTCTTTTCCACAACCGTTCGAAGTGACTTCAGGCGCTTCATCTCTGTTTATGAAGTCGTTCGAAGTCACATTAGGCGCCTAAACCCTAGTTCTTCACTGTCTTTTCCGCCGTCTCTTCAGTTTCGCGCCAATCAAGAGTCATCAATTCCTGCCGCCATTTCTTCTTCCTCTCTCTTTCCCACGTCTGACCACTCTTCCCACTTTCCAAATCCTCTTCAACCTTTCATCTTCTTCAATCCTCCATTTTCTTCCACTCTCTCAAAATTACCCCCACTATCCCATCATCTTCCACCTTTAACTTCCAACAACTCTTCCTCTTCCCTCATCTCCTTTAAATCCCATCTTTCTTTTCACTTTATCCACTCCACTCCTTCTTTTTCTTCTCAAACCCAAACGCCCCCGCAGGTCCTCCTATCCTTCTTTTTCTTCTCAAACCTCTTCTCACATACAACTCAGATGGCTTCAGCATGTCCTTCCAAACGCCCCCGCAGTCACAAGCGCAAGCAAACCGCTGGGCTTGCGGAACCACAAGAAATCAAAGCCATTCGTGAGGGGCTCACCAAGGAAAACTTTCTTTGGTTAAAGAAATTTGATTCTAGCATCAAAGAATCACCTCGTCATGCGGACAAGGGAGTGCATGTGTCAATGTACTTCAATCTGCTCTTTGAAGAATGGCTCACAAACAACAGGCCTATCATTCCACTCAAGTTGCTTCGTCTCAGTGATTTAACTGAGACTCGCAATATGGACCAGCTTATCTCCTTGCTAGAACATCAAGGATGGACCTCTCTGTTCCAGACTTGATATGCAGAAATTCTCCCGAGAACACACCAGGATGTTCTATGCCAACTTGTGGGTTACTCCACAATCTGCGTCTCAATCATTCTTTATGCACACTGTCGTTGATGGTACGCCTCTCAGTTTTTCAATTCCAGAAATCTGTGATGTCCTTCGAATAAGAAACAAAGGACTGAGTGACTTTTCCGTATTTGACTGGAGCAGTAAATACGGAGTTCGTGAACAGGATGTTAAATTTGATCTGGGGTATTTTCCTTCAAGGAAGACTCAAAATATGCCTCTGATGGATCGCATCTTGTTGGATGTGGTCACTTATTATGTCAATGGCAAGTCGACTAGAAATCTAAGCAACATGGATTTTTACGTCACTTACCGAATCAAACATGAGACCCAGCTAAATTTTGCCTGAATTATGGTAAAAGTCATGTTTGCTGCTCTTCGGAAAGGTTCCAAGGCTTTACCTTTTGCCAATATTGTTACTGTATTGTTAAAATCAAAAGGTATTGTCATTTCTGATGATGAACTGACTACGGTGGCTAAGGCGGATTTCTATGACAACTACAATATCACTCAAGCCATCGATTCTCAACGACGCAAAGCTACTACCCTGCCTGATATTGCTGATGAGGTGGATGAAGGGCCTCCGAAAGGTGAAGGTCCAAGAACTGATGCACAGCTGTGTGCCCAAATTCAATCCTTGGAACAATCGGTTCAGCAACTGCAACTCCAGAATGCACGACATGAATATCGTTTCGGAGTTATCAAAATAGCCTTTCTCGGTCATTTTCCCTAGGTTTACATTCCTCCTGATTTTGATGATTTAGGGGGAGAGCATGCTGCTGAAGGTGCTGCTGAAGGTGCTGGAAGTGTAGAGGCTACAGGTGGTGGAGGTGGACAGGCTGGCAGAAGTGGTCAGCAAATGAGTGGTTTTGCAGAGTTTGCAACTAGCGGATTTGGTTTTGGTGATTTTCCTCCTGGTGGAAGTAGTGCTGGTTTTGGTAGTGGACTGTAGAATGATTAAGATTTTCTGGTGGATTGCAAAGTGATTGTCTCTTTTGTTTGCTAACAACTTATTATCTCTTCCTATTTGTTAATTGAAATCCTCTTGACTTTTATTAATGGTATTTTTAATTTGATTTCATGCTACGACATATGCATCACAATTATTGTTTTGTGTTTATCTACTTGAAAAGTATGTTATGAATATTGTGAGGGGAGCATAAGCTAAGGGGGGGCTAACTTTAAAAGTTATGCATTTTGTGAAATCATCAAAAAGAGGGAGAATGTTAGAACAAGTTAAGTTTTGATGATTTACATAAATTGGTACTTCGAACGACAGATTAGGCGCCTCATGTGATGTGGTTGGAAGTCAATATACTTCGAACGCTTACATTAGGCGCTTCATGTGCCTTGGTGAAATCCAGTACATTTCGAACGCCTATATTAGGCGCTTCATGTGAAATGTCTGGACGCCCGAACATTTCGAACGCCTACATTAGGCGCTTCATGTGTTTTGGAAAAAGGTGTCATACCCCGTAACTTTTAAGTCCGAATTTTAATAATTAGAAAACAACTTAAAATACAATTTATTTAATTGTATAAGTTTATGAGGCTTGGTTAAATAAAATATAGATGGATAAATAGGCAAAAGCTGAAAATAAGAAAAAGTAGACTAAAGTACCAAAAATGCCCCTCCCCACTTAAATGATGGGGAGTTACAACATTGAGTATAACTCCCCAAGAGAAGGAGAAGGGCCGCCAGTTACAACACAAAAGGAGAGGGAGGAACCGACTCGGAGAAGAAGGAGAGGAAAAGGAGAGGAAGAAGAAGAAGAAGAAGGCTAACCTAGGTCCAATCCATCATGAAATTCTACCATACACTCGTAAGCGTATCTAGATTCCAAGGCAAGTAATCTTTCTATACGCTTTACGCAAATTTTGACTATATAGGCCCTATGTTCTTATAAAGAGAAAACTTGGATCACACATTAGTAGCTTTGGTTTGTTTATGTAAAATGTTTTACTATATGTAATTGTTGTTGTTGTTGATGGTGTATAGTCATGTTCTTTGGGCCAATTCCTGAAAATGGTTATGTTGTGATCTTTGTTGATAATTTGCCCATAAAAGTGTTATCCGTAATGTGTTCATTGTTTTGGTATAAGTTCTTGAGTTCATTAAGTACATCTTAAGTGTTTTGAGTGTATTTGCAGAAGGTTGAAGGATTAAGGATGACATTGTTGTAGACTTGTTGTGTTGGGAAGTTTGAAGGGATATACTGGAAGCGTGGGTGATAGAAGGCTAGGTTGGACACTAGTTTACGGGTTTAAGAATCAACTCATGTTAGTTGTGTGTTAAGCATGATGAATCTAGGTGCTAAGATGGATCTTGAAGTGTCAACATGAAAGGGTTGAAGGAGGAAGGTGATGTGAAGAGGTTACTACAGAAAAACTGCAGTTCTGAACCGTCAGAACACTTCGAACACCTACATTAGGCGCTTCAAGTCACATTAGGTGCCTAATGTAGGCGTTCAATGTGTTCCAGTTCATCCCCGTACACTTCGAACACCTACATTAGGCGCTTCATGTCACATTAGGCGCTTCATGTAGGCGTTCGATGTATACGGCACACTCCTGCACACTTCGAACGCCTAGAATAGGCGCCTCATGTCCACTTTAGGCGCCTCATGTGGCGTTCCAAGTATACTGGAAGTCTTTTTGGCCCATTAGGCGCCCTATGTATGTGTAATAACTCTATACACTTCTTTTGAACATAAAATGCAAGGGTATTTGAGGTGTACTTGAGGTGTAAACATTAAGTGTGAATGAGTAAGGTTAAGTATGAATTCGAAGTGAATTTACGATACGAACGGGCATGAAATGGTACGAATGGGGTGTGTTAGAGTTGTAAACATTAAGTGTGAATGAGTAAGGTTAAGTATGAATTCGAAGTGAATTTATGATACGAACGGGCATGAAATGGTACGAATGGGGTGTGTTAGAGTTGTAAACATTAAGTCTGAATGAGTAAAGTTAGGTATGAATTCGAAGTGAGTTAACGATAGGAAAAGGGCATAAAGGTACGAATAGGGTGTGTTTGAGGAAGTATGGTTGAACAAGGTTAAGTGTGAACTCGATATGATTTTTGTAATACTAAAGAGCAAGAAAGGGTACGAGCATGGTGTGCTTAAGCTTCAGGACTTTGTACTTGATATGTAAAGTGTGTATGCATGTTTACATGTTTGATATGATGTTTCATGAGCATTCTGCATCATGACATGAACACTTTGCATTTCGACATGAGTTTCGTTTGCGAAAAGAATACGAGTTTGAAAAGAATATTAAAGTTATCAAAAAGCAACTATGGCTGCTGGTTGATCGCAGGGTATAAAAGTCACGCCTGCGAAAGCAGGGTATAAAAGCGTGATCTGTGAATCAACAGCAGGGTATAAAGTATTTTATGGGGCCGTGGACCTATCAGCACGGAAAATAAAGTTATTTTGTGGGGCCGTGGACCTATCAGCACGGATATATGATATATGTAATGGGGCCGTGGACCTATCAGCACGGATATATGATATATGTAATGGGGCCGTGGACCTTTCAGCACGGGGTATAAAGTTATATGTTATGGGGCCGTGGACCTTTCAGCACGGGGTATAAAGTTCTGTTTGCTGTGGACTGATCACCCACAAGGTATAAAGTTCTGCTATGCGAAGAATATGATACGAAGTATTATGAAAAGTTTTGTGAAATGACACGCATGACATGTTTACGAAAGAAGACATATGCATGGGTGTTGTGTGTGGTTTTGAAGAAGTACATGCATCATGTTACACGAAGCATAAGATTTGACATGCAAGAAATGTTACTAGCATATGTTCTGTTTATGTAGTATGTTTGGCTCTACATGTGTTGGTTTCATTTTGTGTGTTAATTATGTGGCTTATATGGATTTGATGACTTGTTGTAAATATGTTATTTGCCAACCCGAGCACCTTATTTTGGGCATTGATTTATATACTGGTGACTCATCGTGTGTGATCCCGTAAAGTGTATAGACGGGTTACTTGCTGGCGATGTTTTCGCTAAGAACAATTACTCTATCTGCTTTTCAGGTGAGCCAAAGTACAAGATAATTTTTTTGTAGAAGATATCGGCGAGTGGGCTTATTGGGACGATAGTCACTAAAATGGACAGGCTTACAGTCCTTATCCTTTAGTTGCGGGAGTTACTGTTAACACTTTGTGTTGAAGGATACTTTAGACACTCTCCTTGACACGTTTTATTTCAGCTGTGTTTCTATTGGTTACATTGATGTTAGTGAAGTTTTTAATTCTACGACGTTTCCGCTGATTTATCTTACGTCATGAATGACGTGTACTTGATCTGCTTTGACGCTTTGTAGTTCTTGTAGTAGGCTACGGCAGGTGCACTGGTACCGATGTCCAGTATCCGGCCGGGGCGCTACAAAAGGCAATACACTTTGAACGCCTACATTAGGCGCTTCAAGTGTCCCACTAAGTAAAAAGTACTTTTTCCCCAAAATGGGCACGTATATCGAACTAATTTCTGATGAAAAGTCAGAACTACTTCGAACAAGCATGAAGGCTTTGATTAGGCACTTCATGTGACTTCGAATGCCTTAAGTTGCTCACATTAAGCGCTTTATGTGACTTCGAACGCCTGTTCTTTTTCACATAAGGCTCTCCATGTCACATTGAACGCATGTTTTATAAACACATTAGGCGCTTCATGTGACTAACGTTACAAAAGTCTTATGTTTTACTTTCTAACATCATTTGACTCTTTGTACCCTCCTCTTTTAGTGATTTTTTTCACAGGGTCTCTCTCTGCCATGAAGAAAGCTGCTTTCCTCTTCTAGCTTTCTTTTTGAAGTTACTCCAAGAATGTGCTACAAGCCAAAGAGAGATCTCAAATGAAGAAGATATACCATCACAAGATGCCAAAGCCTATTATTGGCTCTGCAGAGGGTTTCAAACGGGAAGATTTTTCAAGGGTGATAAAACAAGAGTCTAATCCTATTCTTCAACAACTTTCTACCATTCAAGCTCTCAAGTTTCTCTCAAAGTTTCAAGCTCTCAAAATAGTTGTAATCTTGTACATTTTACTTTATTGTGGAGAGTTGTGTTGTAAAGGAAGACGAAGAGTCTTCTTCTTAGTTAGTGAAGATTGTGAGAGGCTGTGTAGATTGTTGGTCAAGGAGCAAGGGTGCTTCTTGTTTAAGATTTCTAGACCTTGGAGGGTTAGTTGATAGTGTTGTGGTGCACTATACTCCTTACAAGATTTCTTTGGGGGCAAAGAAGATCTTTGGAGGCTAGACTTCAAGGGGTTAGATTTCTTGGTTGTGGTCTAGGCGTGTGGCCAAGTTTTTCCATCTTTTGGATTTTGTTTTTGATTGTTGTTTCTCCCATAGAAATAACAATCCCCATTTCAAAATCCTTCTTGTGAAAAATCAAGAAGGTAGAGGAGTAGAGTCATTTGACTTGAACCTCTATACATCCTTGTGTTCTTTAATCTTTGCAAAGTTTTTATTCTTCTTAAAGAACACACCCAAGTATTGGGTGCACTCAAAAACAAAAAATATCCAGAAAATATCCATACTTAGTGAGTTGGAAAATATGGGTCGATATGGCTATCAAACATGGAATATAACAGTTTGACAGATTCGTCCAAGGACACCGTTATTATGCTAGGGAACACAAAATGAATCTGTAATAAAGGGTTCTAGAAAATGATGAATTTCATGAGAATTTGATAGAATCAATTGAAAATCAACAAGAACAACAAACCAAAACAGCCGAGACGTGACTAGATTGTCACTGTCCTTAAAGCAATTTTGTCTCTACCAGTGAGCAAGGTAGTCTTCAGACAAATGCTTCCCAGGATATAACGGCTTACTTCCTTTCTATTGCTCTTAGAGAGAAAGTATTGAACTTGTTTAGTAGAAGTGAATGATAGTGAAAGGTAGAAGAAGAATGCTGCAGAGTTTTCACAAGAATTGAAGAGTTTTTCATGTCTGTTTTGAAGATAGCGAAGCCTACTATTTATAGGCTTTGAGACAAGTTCAAAAGACCCTTTTTCTGCAGATTTTTCCTCCATGGATCGGTTATGGACGTTCAATATGAAAGGAGATGTCATTTGGAGAAGAAGATGCATCTTTTGTGAACAGTCGGGTCACATTAGGCGCATAATGTCACTTCGAACGACTGTACAAAATGACATCGAACGACTGTACAAAATGACATAGGAGCTTCATGTGACATCGAACGACACATTAGGTGCCTTATGTCACTTCGAACGACTGTACAAAATGACATTAGGCGCTTCATGTCACATTGAACGCCTATACAAGGTGTTCGAAGTGTTCTGGAAGTGTTCCCGAACACTTCGAACGCCTACATTAGGCGCTTCAAGTGTCTGGAAGTATTCCAGAACACTTCGAACGCCTACATTAGGCGCTTAAAGTGTTTGGAACGCCCCCATTTCCTTCCATTCTTCATAAAACACTCCAAACTTCATCCAATCTCCTATCAATAGGTCACATATCACTATACAAGGTTGGATCACAAGATTTAAAGTACTTTTAAGTACTTTTCCAACAATCCCCCACATGATCCAAGCTTGTATAGTTTCAAACGAACGAACATAAACCAATCTTTTCACTATCAAACGAAGATAATGACACATAACGGAGCAGTGACAAACGTCTTGAACTGGCCGGTAGTACAATTTGCAGTTATATAAATGGAAATAAGGTGACAACCGTCTTGAACCACATATTTCACTACTGTTTATATGAACACACAAATGACATGCCATTATCTAACTTCTTACAAGTTCGCGGTGTGGTGCATTAAAGGCCCTGCACCCAATCCCAGGATTCATAAGTGCTCTAGAGAGTTTTCCAGGCTCTCATAGGAAGCGGCCCCACTTCCACACTTATATAGGTGATATTCATCAAGTGTGTACTGCAACACACCACCATCTTTGATGGCTATGAATTGTCCATTAAGAGATTTACATCTCACCCTCAAACATGCAGTGAGTACTATCCTCGAACATCAACATAGGAAGAGACATATATGATAGTACTTAACAGAACTCTTCTACAACGTGTTTTTACCACATTGAACTCCGTTTGTAGGATCTCTACTAATAGTGAGTTGGGTTCCTGTCATAGAGAGTTCACATCAGATGGAGTTAGTCTCATTCCTCTCGATGTTACGTTGGGTCTCTCTCATATACCTTGCATTGGCTATGTTTTACCCAAGGAAGCTCATGATAGTGCACAATCTCATGAGAAATCCTTTCAGTGATTTTCTTTAACAAATCACTCAACATAATAGGATGATTTTTCAACAAGCAAATCACCAAACTTAAGATAATTTTTCCATCAAGCAAATCATCAAACTTGTGATGATTTTTATCAAGCAAATCATCAAACTTGTGATGATTTTTATCAAGCAAATCATCAAACTTGTTTCTACAAACTGAATCTTACAAGCATGATCAATAATATCATGAACGACTTTATCCAAGAGTCAGTTTTATCAACAACAAATAGTCAAGTATGATGAACTCATCATAACATCATACTAGTTAACTACATTCATATGCTTGCAACTATTATTCAATCATCACACTTCATTATCATCATCAAGCAAGCTTAACATGCTTACAAACATACAAACTTTGATTACTAAACCTCATGAATCTTATCATGGTGTGTCATAAAGAGCAAGCAAGTCTATCACCCTTATAGACTTGGAACATTAATCATCAAACAATTAGAACAGCATAGTGGCCATTACTTTGGTGATTAAACAACACAAGTTATTTACATGCTCAGCGTTCACATTTTCTAATAACTTTGTTGTTAAATAAAAGTATTGAAAGGCTAGACCCCCACATTTCACCTCGATCTATATTAATCACATACTAACTTTTATTCATCATCAACAATTACTCCAACGTTCATCTTTAACTGATCACATAGTAACAAGCAACTAGCTATGGTATAGATTAATTCAAAAGGCTTTCAACAATGAACATAGACTCAACTCTCTATGTCACTTTGGAGTAAACTCCAACAGTCTTCTTATGAACTAGAATTCATAAGGAACTAGCCATTTTGGTCCTACAATCATACCATAGATTCACACTAATTCATCAACCTTACATTTAGTTTAGACCTTTTTCATACTTCACTAAATGTAAGACTAACACTTTCTTAAACATGGTTTTCTAAATGTTAACAACTAAAACTAGAAATCCAACATCCATGATTTCTAAGTTTTCACATAGCATAACAACATTTTATCAGAGAACAAACACCTTGAATAAGAACTTCATGTATAATTAAGCAACATCATTAGGCCATGAACATAACTAAACTTAGTTATTCCATTTTCAACATGGAGTTCTATTAGCATCAACAAACCATTAAACTTCATCTCTTAATAGTTCACTTACCACAGAAAGCTCACAAATGTCTAAGACTAGAAAACTTGATTTCCATAAGTATATCTTCATCATAAACAACTAGTCTTAGTCAACCCATTTTCAACAAGAAACTTTATTCTTGAAGGAAGAAAGCAAGCTATCTAACCTTTCCTTCTTAGATTTCTTATTATTTACTATAGAATGCTTTTATTATACACAAGCAGCATGCTTTACATTTCAACTTCTAGGCATATTTCTCGTTTTATGAAACTCTAAGTTGAAATGCAAAATAAATTACACACATTAAAACAAATATTTAACACCATATTTAAATGGGATTAAATACATGCGTCTATTTCTTCACAATCATACAAAACATATTTCTTATGTCTTAGTATTTTCCTTCATTTTCTCAACAGATTAGCAAGACTCATGTTCTTGTCTCTCACCATGCATAATACATGAAACGATTTCACATAAATTAGATGCAAATCTATTAAGGCTCATAAATCACATATGCAACACAAAACAAACATTAAAACTCTGGTTTGATAGTAACTCAAAAATCATTCTTACATGTGTAAGAATATCACACATATTGCCAACTCCAGTTTTTATAGACAAAGTTAACTTTAAGTGCACTTTCTACTATCCAAAGTATTGGATTTATAGTGCATCATTAAAGAAACTAAGCTACCTCTCTACTGGTTGCAATAAACTTGTTAGATATAATCTATCATCCTTTCCGAGGAACTATCAACAAGATTACCTCATAGAAGACCGTTGTGATCTCCTTATCCTCCATCATGTTGTTGCTCCAAGCAACTTCTTTTCTTCATCTGTCACCAACGATCATGTTGGTAATTCTCTTGTTTCTTTGTTCTTTGAGCATTCTTTGGTTGACACCAAATAAACTCTATTCTTGTAACGCTTGTTTCCACATGTATGCCGCTATCTCCACCTTGTTAGCCTTCTTCTTCATCATAGTGTAGGAGTTGCCTGCCCATGTCCTCCTATGGAATTTCATCAGTTGACGTCGAGCATGAAGACAACTAAATGACATCCACCCCCACAGGCCGATGAAAATCGAAATGATATCACATTCATCCCATTATGACAATAACGATTTTCTAAGATATTTTCATCAATGATTCAACCCACACACTTTGCTGGAAATGAGATTAAAGAATGACAAAGGAACAAGACTTCTTTGTAAAACTTGTTTCTTTGTGTAGATCGAACTTGAGCATATTAGAATCCAAGAACTGTTTGGGAACCATATCAACTACTGAAATTGCTTTAAGATTGTTGGAAAATATGGGTCGATATGGCTATCAAACATGGAATATAACAGTTTGACAGATTCGTCCAAGGACACCGTTATTATGCTAGGGAACACAAAATGAATCTGTAACAAAGGGTTCTAGAAAATGATGAATTTCATGAGAATTTGATATAGAATCAATTGAAAATCAACAAGAACAACAAACCAAAACAGCCGAGACGTGACTAGATTGTCACTGTTCTTAAAGCAATTTTGCCTCTACCAGTGAGCAAGGTAGTCTTCAGACAAATGCTTCTCAGGATATAACGGCTTACTTCCTTTCTATTGCTTTTAGAGAGAAAGTATTGAACTTGTTTAGTAGAAGTGAATGATATTGAAAGGTAGAAGAAGAATGCTGCAGAGTTTTCACAAGAATTGAAGAGTTTTTCATGTCTGTTTTGAAGATAGCGAAGCCTACTATTTATAGGCTTTGATACAAGTTCAAAAGACCCTTTTTCTGCAGATTTTTCCTCCATGGATCGGTTATGGACGTTCAATATGAAAGGAGATGTCATTTGGATAAGAAGATGCATCTTTTGTGAACAGTCGGGTCACATTAGGCGCCTAATGTCACTTTGAACGACTGTACAAAATGACATCGAACGACTGTACAAAATGACATAGGAGCTTCATGTGACATCGAACGACACATTAGGCGCCTTATGTCACTTCGAACGACTGTACAAAATGACATTAGGCGCTTCATGTCACATTGAACGCCTATACAAGGCGTTCGAAGTGTTCTGGAAGTATTCACGAACACTTCGAACGCCTACATTAGGCGCTTCAAGTGTCTGGAAGTATTCCAGAACACTTCGAACGCCTACATTAGGCGCTTAAAGTGTTTGGAATGCCCCCATTTCCTTCCATTCTTCATAAAACACTCCAAACTTCATCCAATCTCCTATCAATAGGTCACATATCACTATACAAGGTTGGATCACAAGATTTAAAGTACTTTTAAGTACTTTTCCAACACTATTCAACCCCCCTTCTAGTGTGTTCTAAAGGACCTAACATCCTTTACTATTATTTTTCAATGTGGCACACATTCGTGTACCCAAAGTTTTGTCATGATTTAGTTGTTGGAGAATTTAAGATTGGGCTTTGGCCCATCGTTGGAGATTGAAGATTTGGGCTTTGGCCCGTTAATGAGTGTTGCTAAACCTGGTTGAGCAACGTACTTTGAGCTTAATGAGTTTCCGATAATGAAATCGAAAACTAATGAATTCTTAATTATCTACGTAACGAGTAGTTAATGTTAGGATGTGGAATCACTCAATTGTGTATTGGGTGAATGTGAAATTAATGCTCAAAGTAGATGGAAATGTTGTTAATGGGTGATGTGTCACCCGTGTGGAGGAACGCCACGTTGGAGGGGTCCATGTGGCGTAAAAGGCATCTGAAGGACATCGATCGATGACATCGATCGATCGATGTCACTTCGATCGATCGATGTCATCGATCGAAGTGGATCAGAGGCCTTCGATCTCTTAGCAGATCGATCTAAGTCAATCAGAGGACATCGATCGATCACTTCGATCGATCGATGTCACTTAGATCGATCAAGTTGATCGAATGAAGTGCTCAGTCAGACATCAGTCGATCACATCGATCGATCGATGTCACTTCGATCGATCGATGTGATCGATCGAAGTCTGACAGCAGGCAGATTTGTTCTGTTTGGGCAGGTTTGATTCAAAAATGAATCAAACTTTATCCTCCTCCATTTCAGATAAGATCATCTGTTATGATCTAACGGTAATGAGAAAAGCAGCTTGAATCTAACGGCCGAGATTTAAACTGTCTTAACCGCTTAACCGAATATGGTTTTCATCCAACGCTCCAGGTTTAAACCTGTAATCTATCTTTGATCTAAAGGCTGAGATTAAACCATCCTAATCTGGATAGGAGGTTTTAATCCAACGGCTTAAATTAAACTTTGGTTTTGATCCAACGGTTACGGTACCTCCGACTCCCCTATATAAAGAGGGCTAAGGGTGCACTCTTTAACACCACTTACAACACAATTCAAGCATTAAAGCATTTGGCATTCGTAGCACGTGAGTCTTGCATATTGTCCGGGAGAAGTCAGGACACTCTAGCGTTCGAAGGAGTTCAAGTTCAGCAGTGCCGCTCAACTGAATAGGTACCCGTTGTATCCTGGGAGACGATTGCTCATACCGGTTGGGCACAGTATACCGGAGCAATACGTCTTAAGGACAGAGTCCTCGACTCGCCCCGGGTTTGATTTATTTTGTTGTTTCATATGCACACAGTGTACGACTGCGTCTTGGTACAGGATTGATTGTGACCAACAATCTTAAGACGTATTTCAATTCAATTACATTCTGTACCTTTTTGTTTATTTACGCAAAGGCAGTTTCGTACTGTTTTGCAGTCTCTTTCTACTCATTCTTGAACCTGTGACTGTTCTGATCTTTACGTTTTGATCAAACTGAACAGGAATGGAGAACGAGAGCTCAAACTCTGTTCACGGCTTTAATGGTGCTCACTCCGTGTCCGCACCAGAAGGGGCAAACAATGCTGCTACCGGACCACAATTCAATGCGGTTCCGTTGGCACCAACCGGAGGGCCTCAAATGAATCCGGCTGCCACTGCTGCTCAGGTGGAGAAGCCGGAAAAGTTTGCCAGCAGTTTTTTCAAGAGGTGGCAGCAGAAGATGCTGTTCTACCTCACGGCGTTGGGGTTGGCCAGAATGCTGTCCGAGGATCCACCCGTGGTTGAGCCTGTGGAGGATCAACAACAAAATATGCAAAACGCCTTGGGTGCTGAGGCCTGGGCGTATACAAATTTTTGTTGTTTGAATTTGATTCTGGGTTGCCTAGATAATACACTCTATGGCGTGTTTTGTACATTTAAAACTGCAAAAGCTTTGTGGTTGGCTTTAGATAAAAAGTATCGCACAGAGGATGCGGGTACTAAAAAGTTGATAGTTGGGAAATTTCTCGACTATAAAATGTTAGATTCCAAAACTGTAATTTCGCAGGTGGAAGAAATACAGATGTTGGTTTCTGAAATGGAAGAGGAGGGCATGACGCTCAGTGAATCTTTCCTAGTTGCGGCTGTGATTGAGAAGCTGCCTCCTTCGTGGAGGGAATTCAAGAGCTATCTCAAACACAAGCGAAAGGAGATGAAGATGGAGGATTTGATAGTCCGTCTTCGCATTGAGGAGGACAACCGTCGCTCCGAAAGAAAGCCATCCATGTCTTCTGGTCAAGCCAAAGCTCATGTTGATGAGGCAAAGAACAAGAAGAAGCATAACACTTTGAGTGTGAACTCCAAGGGCAAGGAAATTGCGAAGAAGTTCACAGGTAAGTGTTATAACTGTGGTAAACCAGGGCATAGAAGCAGTGAGTGCAGGAAGCCCAAAAAGAATCAGAATCAGAATAAAGCGAAAGCAAATCTGGTCGACGCAATGGATGATTTGAACCTTTGCGCGGTGGTGACCGAGTGCAATGCAGTGGGAAACCCACGGGAATGGTGGGTGGACACAGGAGCCACTCGACATGTTTGTGCGAACAGGGCCATGTTCAGAGAGTACGTGCCCACGACAAACAATGAGCAATTGTTCATGGGAAACTCCAACAGCTCGAAGATTGAAGGATCGGGCAAGGTAATCCTGAAACTGACCTCAGGAAGGGAGTTGACTCTGCAGAATGTGCTGCATGTTCCTGACATAAGGAAGAATCTGGTTTCTGGCGCGCTGCTAGTCACGCATGGATTCAAGCTTGTTTTTGAGGCAAACAAATTTACACTTTCTAAGAATGGGGTGTATTTGGGGAAAGGGTATCTTTCAGATAACATGTTCAAATTGAATGTTATGACAATTGTACCCAAAAATGTTGCGCCCACTGAGGCTAATAAAATTGTTTCCTCTTCTGCTTACATGCTTGAGTCTTCATGTTTATGGCATTTTCGTTTGGGACATGTAAATTATAAGTCAATACAACGAATGATTAGTCTTGACTTGCTACCCAAACTGGACTTTAGTAATAAAGAAAAATGCCAAATATGTGTTGAAGCGAAATTAACAAAAGCACCATTTCCTTCAACGGAACGAAACACTGAATCGTTGGACTTAATTCACACAGATTTGTGTGATTTAAAGTTTATGCAAACAAGAGGTGGTAAAAAGTATTTTGTAACTTTTATCGACGATTGCACACGATACTGTTATGTATATTTGCTAAGTAGCAAAGACGAGGCCCTTGATGCTTTCAAGGATTATAAAAATGAAGTTGAGAATCAACTTAGCAAACGGATTAAAGCAATTCGTAGTGATAGAGGTGGCGAATATGATACACCGTTTAATGAATTTTGTTCAGAACATGGCATTATTCATCAAACAACTGCGCCATATTCACCTCAATCAAATGGTATTGCTGAACGCAAAAATCGTACTCTAAAAGAGATGATGAATGCTATGTTGATAAGTTCGGGTTTACCTCAGAACTTGTGGGGGGAAGCAATCCTCTCAGCCAACGTCATTTTAAACAGGATTCCGTCCAAGAAGACGGATAAGACCCCATATGAACTATGGAAAGGCTATAAGCCTAGTTATAAATACTTGAAAGTGTGGGGGTGTCTGGCAAAGGTTGCTATACCAAAGCCAAGACAAGTTAAAATCGGGCCTAAAACGATTGATTGCATATTCATTGGTTATGCAACGAACAGTAGTGCATATCGTTTCTTATTGCACAAATCAAACATTCCTGAGATACATGAAAATGTTGTCATGGAATCAAGGAATGCAGTGTTTTTTGAGAATGTCTTTCCAAAGAAGGACAAAAACAGTGAAGAAGCTAGCTTAAGTAAGCGAGTGCGTGAGGCGACTCCTCAAGGAGATGAGGAACCTCGTCAAAGCAAACGAGCCAGAATGCCAACTTCGTTTGGACCAGATTTTCTAACCTATATGGTAGAAAATGAGCCAAGGAATTTTTCTGAGGCTATGTCAACTCCAGAAGCTCCATTCTGGAAAGAGGCAATTAATAGTGAAATAGACTCAATTCTTCAAAATCACACTTGGGAGTTGGTTGACATTCCACCTGGAAGTAAACCGCTTGGTTGCAAGTGGATTTTCAAGAAGAAACTTAAAGAGGATGGGTCTATTGGGAAGTATAAAGCCAGGTTAGTAGCCAAGGGCTATAGACAGAAAGAAGGCTTTGACTTCTTTGACACCTACTCACCGGTGACTAGGATCACTTCTATAAGGATGCTAGTAGCCATTGCTGCAGTCTATGATCTGGAAATCCATCAAATGAATGTAAAGACTGCCTTTCTGAATGGTGAGTTAGAGGAAGAAATTTATATGGAACAACCCGAGGGGTTTGTCGTTCCAGGACAAGAGAAGAAAGTATGTAGACTTGTTAAGTCTTTGTACAGACTTAAACAGGCACCCAAGCAATGGCATTTAAAATTTGATCAAGTAATGATGTCAAATGACTTCAAGATCAATGAATGCGACAAGTGTGTGTACATTAAGAGCACACAGAATGCATTTGTGATAGTATGTCTCTATGTAGACGACATGCTTATCATGGGCAGTACTCGTGACATCATCTTAAGTACAAAGAAGATGTTAACACGGAACTTTGATATGAAGGACATGGGAGTTGCCAATGTTATTCTAGGAATTAAGATTTCTAGGGTGACTGAGGGACTCATACTGTCACAAACTCACTATATTGAATCAGTTCTGAAACGGTTCAATATGGATGATGTGAAACCGGTAAAGACCCCGCTCGACTTAAGTGTGCATTTAAGGAAAAATCGAGGGGAGCCGGTGGCTCAGCTAAGATACTCTCAGGTGATCGGGAGTCTGATGTACATAACGAACTGTACAAGACCAGACTTAGCGTGTTCGGTAAACAAGTTGAGCAGGTTTACCAGTAATCCAAGTGATGATCATTGGAAAGCTCTTAACAGAGTGATGAGGTATTTAAAATACACAATGTATCATGGATTACATTACACGAGATATCCAGCAGTGTTGGAAGGATATTGTGATGCGAATTGGATATCAGACAGTAAGGACTCGAAATCCACCAGTGGATACGTGTTCACTATTGGTGGTGCTGCTGTGTCGTGGAAGTCCACGAAACAAACCTGTATAGCTCGGTCCACTATGGAAGCTAAGTTCATAGCATTGGACAAAGCTGGGGAAGAGGCTGAGTGGCTTCGGAATTTTCTGGAAGATATTCCGTGCTGGCCTAAGCCGATCGCTCCTATTAGCATACACTGTGATAGTCAGTCAGCTATAGGACGTGCTCAAAGCAGCATCTATAATGGTAAGTCACGACACATATGTCGGAGACATAACACCATTAAACAGTTGATCTCTAATGGCGTGATTTCCATAGATTATATAAAATCAATGGAGAATCTTGCGGATCCGCTTACAAAAGGCTTGCCTAGAGATCATATGTCAAGATTGACAAACGGAATGGGACTAAAGCCCATAATGCATGAATCCTTGTAATGGTAACCCAACCTTGTTGACTGGAGATCCCAGAATCTTGGTTCAATGGGACAACTAAGTTATGAAGATTCAGTTAGCACTTACTCATTCCGTCTAGTAAAAGTGCTGTCTGCAGAAAGTTTTAGGGTAAGCTAAAGGCTTTTAATGATGTCCTATATCCTGATACGTCAGGTGGAGTATGGCAGAATACTCTTGATAGGAATCACCTATGTAAGTGTGAAGTGTGGCCGCTTCTATGAGAAAGTCTAGGTGGCAAGATTTCTCTAAAACACTTTCTGAAACCAGGTTGTTCATGGCCAAAACGAACACAACCATGAGAACCAAAAGGGTGTTAAAGAAAATATTGTGTGAGTGTCATTGTCTTGGTTCACAACAAAGGCTGACTAGTTCAAGACATCAAGTCACTATTTAGCCGAGTGGATCCGATGATACATCACTAAGAAAGGTTCAAAGCCAGAAGCTACCTCTTCTGATGCAATATTTTCTTGTCTGACTTCTCCTCAGAGTCTGCATATGCATTTGCATTAATTTCCATTCATGTGGGGGATTGTTGGAGAATTTAAGGTTGGGCTTTGGCCCATTGTTGGAGATTGAAGATTTGGGCTTTGGCCCGTTAATGAGTGTTGCTAAACCTGGTTGAGCAACGTACTTTGAGCTTAATGAGTTTCCGATAATGAAATCGAAAACTAATGAATTCTTAATTATCTACGTAACGAGTAGTTAATGTTAGGATGTGGAATCACTCAATTGTGTATTGGGTGAATGTGAAATTAATGCTCAAAGTAGATGGAAATGTTGTTAATGGGTGATGTGTCACCCGTGTGGAGGAACGCCACGTTGGAGGGGTCCATGTGGCGTAAAAGGCATCTGAAGGACATCAATCGATGACATCGATCGATCGATGTCACTTCGATCGATCGATGTCATCGATCGAAGTGGATCAGAGGCCTTCGATCTCTTGGCAGATCGATCTAAGTCAATCAGAGGACATCGATCGATCACTTCGATCGATCGATGTCACTTAGATCGATCAAGTTGATCGAATGAAGTGCTCAGTCAGACATCAGTCGATCACATCGATCGATCGATGTCACTTCGATCGATCGATGTGATCGATCGAAGTCTGACAGCAGGCAGATTTGTTCTGTTTGGGCAGGTTTGATTCAAAAATGAATCAAACTTTATCCTCCTCCATTTCAGATAAGATCATCTGTTATGATCTAACGGTAATGAGAAAAGCAGCTTGAATCTAACGGCCGAGATTTAAACTGTCTTAACCGCTTAACCGAATATGGTTTCCATCCAACGCTCCAGGTTTAAACCTGTAATCTATCTTTGATCTAAAGGCTGAGATTAAACCATCCTAATCTGGATAGGAGGTTTTAATCCAACGGCTTAAATTAAACTTTGGTTTTGATCCAACGGTTACGGTACCTCCGACTCCCCTATATAAAGAGGGCTAAGGGTGCACTCTTTAACACCACTTACAACACAATTCAAGCATTAAAGCATTTGGCATTCGTAGCACGTGAGTCTTGCATATTGTCCGGGAGAAGTCAGGACACTCTAGCGTTCGAAGGAGTTCAAGTTCAGCAGTGCCGCTCAACTGAACAGGTACCCGTTGTATCCTGGGAGACGATTGCTCATACCGGTTGGGCACAGTATACCGGAGCAATACGTCTTAAGGACAGAGTCCTCGACTCGCCCCGGGTTTGATTTATTTTGTTGTTTCATATGCACACAGTGTACGACTGCGTCTTTGTACAGGATTGATTGTGACCAACATTAGTATCGTCATAAATTAATTCATGGGAGAGTTGTTTGCAGACCCTAACGCCTTGGTAAGAGCCTCCCCGACATAGCATCACATGTCCATTTGGCTTCACATTCGAAGCTTGTCCATGTTTTTTTTGGAGCTTATTTACATCTAGCCAAATCATATTTGGCAAAAGGGAAGCTTGACAATTCACTTTCTTTTTACATAGTATATTATCTTACTCTATCCCTTGGGACAGATGTATTGTTTGCTTATCACTTACCCTTCCTAAACCCTGACGATAACTTTTGCTGTCGTTGAGATATACTAGGTACGGAAGATGATGATTAGCTTACTCTATGGGACACGAATGAAGTGGCAAACAAGAAAGAAAAAAAACAGCAGACACAAAATATTTCGATTAAATAATATTTCTTCTATCTTTAAGTCTTTGACTCTTGAGTTTGCTTCCCCTCTATAATTTATATAAAAAAATCAGATGAATATAGTTAACAAACTTTACAACCCATCCTCATAAGTGACAAATACATACTCTTTTTTTATAAATACATAACTATTATCATTTTACGTCAGTGATTTTATCTCATAATTCTTTTTTGACCATTGGCCATACAAGAAGGCGTGTTTTTTTTTAATAAAAAAGAGTATGCATTTACCATTGGTTAGTATATAATTCTAATATTTGCAAGTAAAAAATTCTTCCCACTTAGTATACTTATTTATTTCCATATATTATAGTTGTAATTTTCACGTAATTTGATAAATTCTTTAGTCTATTTCATGCCTTAAACTGATATATTCTCCATTGCATAATCACATGTATATGTATTCCATGTATTAAGAGAAGGTTATTCAGAAAATTTCTCTTAAACTACGATTGCTGTTATTATGAATCTTTGATCAAATGAATAAAAATGCATAAAAGTAATACATGTTAGATACTTCAAAGACATACAAAATTTTATCTCACACACTTTGTAATGGTTGGTGGCGAGATGTACAAGCATCAATCTTTCTACGTACATCATGCTAAAACAATTGATTATCTCACACATAAAAGTAAAACATGACATTCAATAATGTTATGAGATAGAGGATTGACCAGGCATGCAACATAGTAATCTTCTAGCGTGTCTTTCTTTGCGTCTTGAGGTAATGTGTTGTGTGTGTTAAATGTTTAAATCAATCATTTGCCACATGTGTTGGGGAATTAAATGTGTATATTTTATATAATTTCTGTGATTCTTTGCTCATTACACATATATAGTATATTTGTATATGTTACCTAATTACTTCGACTAGAAGATACAATATAATAGTTTAGAATATATGATAGAATTTTGTGATGCAAAGCATCCTCTTTTATGTGCATGTATGTATATCGTGAGATTGTAATTGATGAGAATGCATTCTATGACATGTGTTGGAAAAGTATTTAGAGTACTTTAAATTTGCTCCAAACTTATATAAAAGCATATAAAATCTTGTTTGGAAGATTAAAAGATGATTAGAACACTTTGAACTTGTAAGAAATCACTTGGAGAGATCCATGTACAAGATGGATCGAACCAAGTGAAAGTTGAAATGAAGTTGAGTGTTCCGTTGGACATCGATCGATCACATTGATCGATCTATGTGACATGACTTTTCACTTTGAATTGCTACTTTTGATACAAGAATCATCTCTCTTCATACATAAAAGTTATGCAACTGACATGGAAGTTAATCAAACTGCTGAAATGGGGTTTGAAAGTGGTATTTACACATCCCAAGGCCTATAAATAGTAGCCCTTGCTATCTTAAATTAACAACAACAACTTTTGTAAAATTCTGAAATTTTCATCATTATTCTTCCTCCAACTCTCTTATCTTCTTCATTCACTATCAAACACTTCTATTTGCAAGTTTATCTTCCTCTCGCAGAGCGAACTAAAAGAAGAAGCCGTTATATTCTAGAAGGCTTGTACCGTGTAGTTCACATTGCTCGTGGTGGAGACATTTTAGCTTTATGAACAGTAACTTGCGTTGTGTCTCAGCTTTTCTACTTCCTCTATTTTTCGTTTTGGTATCCATATCCTACACGTTTTTCCTAACAATATGCACACAAAGAATTTTTATTGATAAAGGCAAAGGAAGGATACCATGGGTTCTGATTGAATTAATCATGTGCAAGACCAATAAGCCTTCCAATAATGCATCATTCTCCCACATTATTGCAAAAATGTGGCTTGCAAACAGGCAGGAAAGTTGGCCTCACATGAACCATTGGTTTTGTAAGAATCTATCTTTATTTTAAAAAGATAATATTAACTGATCGAAAACACAGTCCCTACTGTCATTCTCATCACAACTTAGGGTGGTGCCACTCACTCTTAAGTTGCAATCTGATAGAATGTTTCTAGACAGCAATTTGTTGGCATAATAAAGCTTTCTACTCAGTAGTACAACAACAATACACACTCAGTATATCACAACAATAGCGAAAGCTATTGCTAAGGTCTGGAGAGGGTGAGAGGGAGACAAACAATACCTACATCCCAAAGAATAGAGAGTTTGATTCCAGTGAGACCCCGAGCTCCATATGTACGTATATAGATGACACACTAATAGAGATATGATTTGCTAGCATGTTAGTGAATGAATTTATTAAATACAAATTTCTACTCTGGTAAGCAACACTAAATTTACATGTATGCATATGTACCCCCACTCCCATTATATAATTCAATAAATATGGTGATTTCATGTGTCTAGGGTTTGATACTCGAGAACCATATGAAATTTGGTGTATTGTGAAAGTTATTATTATTTAAGGTGGAGTATAAGAAACAAATATCAATATTCTCTACCCGACATACAATATAAATATTTTCTTGTAGGAAAGATGTTCAAACCCTAGACGACCAACTCCATCGCATTTTTAGAAGGCAATACAACAACATTACTCCATTGTCTTAGACGCTACCGTCTATGGCGAGGTATGGAGGATCGGATGTAAGCAAGCATACCCATGTGTTAGAAACACACAAGGGTTGTTTCCTGATGACTCATAATGAAAATTGCGTCAAGCTGTGTTGATCAACTACTACTTCACAATATAAGAAGCGCAGCCAATTAGTGAGTCATTTTGCTTTGTTCCATCATATTTTAAAGTCAAGGAAGAACGTGTCCTTGACTCAATTGGAAATAGAAACATTTAGAATGCAATACATGATGTGTAATTAAGCTGTTGAGTCAAAGTTATTAGTACATGACCTTTTGTATAAAAATTTCTTCTACACGCACACATGCGGAGAGGTAGGGTGGGCAAACAAGTTGCGTTTTGTGTTTCGTGTTTCATTTTTTTGGGTTTCGGATGTCAAAGTATTAGGCCTATATCTTACCTGTTTTCTTCGTGTGTATGGAAGTAAATATCCAAACCTGTACATGCCAGGTTTCGTGTCGTGTATTAAGTATAGCCACAAACATCACAAGTACAAATATTTCAAGTCGTGTACGAGTCATTTCGTGTATTTTCAAGTTTTGTGTATTTTTCAGATTTCAGGTATTTAAAATGAATACTGTAACAATGTATCATTGAAACAACAATGTAGAGGCGACATGGACAATTGAGAGGGTAAAAAGGAAGGGATTAGGTTTTTAGATTTTATGATTTTCTTTTTTTATATTATAATTTTTACTTTAATAATTTATAATTTATATTTAAAAATCGAGTACGATGGGTATAAATGGGTAACCTGCGGGTATACCTAGACACAACCTGCTTTTAGCGGGTAAGTTTCAGGTCTTACCCGATTTGTACACGAAACACGCCAAGGCTATACTCATACGCGCGATGAGCGTAGGTTCTGGTCGTGTTTTCTTATCGTGTCTGATATTGCCACTCCTACGGAGAGGGGTCAGAGACTTAAACCTAGTTGATATTTAAATAATAATAATAATAATAATAACTTTTATCGTTAGAAACCTAGTTGATATAATAATAATAATAATAATAATAATAATAATAATAATAATAATAATAATAATAATAATAATAATAATAATAATAACTTTTATCGTTAGGTCTACGAAAACCGTTTCTTGCATAAAGTTTAAGGTATGGCTGCATACATCAGATCGTAAATAGCTACATCAGATTATGTATAAACACAAAAGTCTAATGCACCGATAACACGTTTTTTTATCATTAGGTCTAATTGTAATCCCTTGGTGTATGATCAAGTTGTTGAATTAAAGTCTCTTTTTGCAAAAGGCGGCCAAGAAGAATATAAATATAATATTTTAATTAAAGGCGGCCAAGAATCAGAAGCATGAAATTAGTGGGTACCTTGATTTCTATCTCCTTGATTTCACTGATCTCTCCACAAAAGTACCGCCACTAATATCTTTATTCACAATCATTTTCTCAACAGTCCCAATTGTGTTTATATCTTTCTAGAAAGAAAAAATAAAAAATAAAATAAACAATTTATGTGTCACCACATGGTTTACAGTTGTTCTTGACTTGATCATGTAAATTTCGAAATCACATGTTAACTCTATCATCCAAATATACCCCATCAATTCACTTGTATACATGTATTGCGTGACTGCATATGCCCAAAAAAGGTGTGAAGTTATCTCCTTCGCCTAGGATTGTGGAATCAATTCACTCGTTTGGCCGCTCCTTTCATGTGGGTTACGAAAAATCTAGAAGCATCATGGCAGCCGGGAGGTAGCAAAGCGGAATGGAGATGTATCTTTCTACAAGCCATTTCTACCATATAGTATTGGAGGAATCACTTAGTATATTGTAATATTCGCCGAAGGCCGCCATCAAGTCGAGTTTGTCAAGATATAATGACTCCACACATAACAAAGATATAGATACTCAATAGGATTAGATAGATATCTCGGATGTATATATTTTGTTTTACTTATGACGCAATAAAAAATTCTATTTCCTTCAACAACAAAAAAATACCCCATCAAATAACAAACTAAAGTATGATGTAGCAAAACATGAATTGTGGATTTTTAAACTGGAGTAAGTCCTTCGATTTGATTTCAAGTTATATCAAAGGACTTGTGTGTATTTTCAACCTGTTCTCTCCAGATTAAAAACAAAACATGAAACTATCAAATAATAAATTATAAGTAAAAAAAAAGCTAATATCATAATCAAATATCTTCATGTTTGAAGCATATGCATGACAGCAAGAGACATAGCAGACAGCTGGAACGTAATATTGTTCCTCTTCGTCAATGGAGAAACAACGCCATCTTTCTCCGAAAACCCTTCTTCACATGTATCAGCAGCATCCATAACAGAACTTATCTGAAGATTAGCTTCGTAATATCGCGACGAATTATAATACTCCATAGCATGTTTTACAGTAGAAACAGTATCAGAATATAGGTGAAGACAATCTTCCAAACATTCTCTGACATAAGGATCTATGTTGTCTTTCTTGAGCATATTCTTGATGAAAATATTTGTGTCACTAATGTTGTTTCCAATCAAAATGATGGAAATTGTACCAAGGCCATGAAGGTCTGCAGATTGACTACCGGGTGCTGATTGGAGAGAAGTTGTACAGAAATCTGATTGGATGTTTGGATCTCCATCTGAGCATCTTTTGCAAGTGTCTTGGATGAGATTTTGGATGGTGAGTCCATGAAGAGAAAGTATGAGAAAGAGGAAAAATAAGAAAAAGGGAGAGAAAGGCTTCATTTGTTTGTCCTGGTGTTTGTCAATATTGTTTCTTGTGCTTTCCATCGTGAGAGAATTTATAACTTTATATAATTGTACATGGAATCTTCTGTAACGTGATCTTGGATTAACGTGCAAGTCTTTTTTATGATATCACTTAAGATATTTTTGATATTTATATATAGTTTGACAATATTTCTTTTTATTGTTTTTGTTCTATTTACTTTATAGATAGGCGGTATTATATGTCTTAGGTAATTTGATTAGCTTTCCTTTTAAACAGGATTGTGAGTAGTCTGTCAAAATTGATTTGATCTTCAAACGCAAAAATGATGAAAGGAAAACTGATGAATGGCAATGAAGCTGATGAAATCAGCACGAGAGAATTGCACTCGGATTGTGGATGGAAAATGGAAGAACTGAATTCTCAGATTGCAAAATGTCCAGCCTACATCGGTTAAGTACAGGAAAAGAAACTAACTCCTAAAATTACAAGAATGTCCCTTCTTCACAAAGCAAAACTGAAATAACCGTAGGGTTACTTTCGTCTTTTTACTGCTTTTAAAACGTTTCCCGCTATCTTCTTCCTCCAGCATTTGTTGCTGCAGCAGTATAGAGTTTCGTGTGGCTTCATCCAACTGATCACGTGGATCACGGTCCACAACTTGATTATTTCCACCCAACTTCAAGTCTTGATCACGCCAGGAGCAAATGCGTTGATCTTGCTGTTGTCCAGCATGGATATCTTAGGTGTTTGTTGCAATGCCAAAGGTGTTCGACGAATTTACAGCTTTTCTGCTCCAACCTTCAACTTCACTTCACCCCTGCTACTCTGCTCCTTTACCTCATTTCTTTCAACACCCCTTCTCAAGCCTAGCTTGGAATAAATGTTACACACTCCAAACGTGTTTGTCAACTCAGTTACTCTCTTAGCATCCAGTGCCTTTGTAAACACATCGGCCAACTGCAGATCAGTACGAATAGGCATCAGCTTGATCCTTCCCTCTTGTACCTTGTCCCAGACGATGTGACAATCGATTTCGATGTGTTTCGTCCTCTCATGAAACACCGGATTTTCAGCTATATGTATGACACTCTTACTGTCACAAAATACCTCAACAGGCATCTGCCCATCCAATCCAAGATCTGCTGTTAAATACAGCAACCACTGCACCTCGCAGGTGAGGCTTGCCATGGCCCTATACTCTGCCTCTGCAGAGGACTTAGAAACCGTATTTTGTTTCTTTGCTTTCCATGAAACCAAGGCACTACCAAGAAACACACAAAAGCCAGTAATGGACCTTCTAGTTTCAGAGCAACCGCCCCAATCTGAATCTACGAAGGCTTTGAGCTTCAAATCCGTGTTGTAAGGAAACATCAACCCCTGTCCTATACTTCCCTTCAAGTACCTTAGCAGCCTGTGGGCTGCTCTCAGATGATTAACCGTCGGACAATCTAAGAACTGACTAAGTTGTTGAACTGCAAACGAAATATCCGGCCTTGTTATGGTCAAGTATATCAACTTCCCTATTAAGCTTCTATAACTAAAAACTTCAGACACCAAAGCTGAGTCATTGTGCAGGAGCTTTGTATCCATCTCCATAGGGCTTTTGGCCGGCTTAGAATCCAAAAAACCCGTATGCTCAAGCAATTCCAGAACATACTTCCTTTGATTAATTACCAACTCACTCTGTGACCTAGCTACTTCTATACCCAAGAAGTAACGAAGGTCACCCAAGTCCTTAATTCTAAATGCTGAATGAAGCTGAGCCTTAACTTGTTGAATAGGTGCCATCTTAGAGCATGCCATGACAATATCATCCACATAGACCAACAAAATGACTCTATAATCAGGGGTTATCTTCTGGAACAAGGTGTAGTCAGTTTTGGATTGCACAAAGCCTGTGGTCAGAAGAAACTGGGTAAGCTTAGAATTCCACTCCCTACTAGCCTGCTTCAACCCGTATAAGGACTTCCTCAGCTTACACACCAGGTTTGGTTGAGGGAACTGCACCCCCGGGGGTGGAAGCATATAAATTTCTTCATGGAGATCTTCATGGAGAAATGCGTTATTAACATCCAACTGCTGCAAAAACCATCATTTACTAGCTGCTAAGGCAAGAACCACTCTGATGGTGGTCATCTTCGCCACGGGGGAGAAAGTGTCTTGGTAATCAACTCCATACTGTTGGGTGTATCCTTTTGCCACCAACCTTGCCTTATATCTCTCCACACTCCCATCAGGTTTATATTTAATTTTATAAACCCATCTACAACCAATAGGACTCTTTCCCAGTGGCAAAGGAACGACCTGCTAGGTCTCATTGGCTTCTAATGCAGCAAACTCCTCCTGCATTGCCTCCTGCCACGCTGAGGAGCTGGCTGCCTCAGAGTAAGATGATGGCTCTGCGTGCAAACTTGTATTTAATACATAAGTTTTATATGCAGGTGCCAATGATTCCATGGAATACGATTTGTTCAGGTGGTGTGGAGTGGTATGTAGAGAGGGTATGGTTTGGGACTGGTTGCAATAGTAGTCTTGCAGGTAAGAAGGAGGCTTTCTTTTACGTGGAGATCTGGATGTTGGATGTTGCAGGGAAGGCAAACAAATATCAATGGAGGAGATTGGTTGGGGTAAGAAAGTTGAGGGTAGGGAAGTAGGCTCTTGATTTTGAACTTCTGAAGGGGAACTTGTGACATCAACTGATGATATATTTTCATGTATGCTTTCAGAATGAGATGACTGTTGATGATGGCTGAGAGTGAAACTGAATGTCTGAGTGATCAGGTTGTGATGGTAATGGATGTGTTGATGATGGCTGAGAGGGAAACTGAATATCTGAGTGATCAGGTTGTGATGGTAATGGATGAGGACTAGGCACCATAGGCATGGTATAAGGCTGAGAAGGAACGAGGATAGGCACGTTATGTGGCTGACCATGATCTGTCTCAGGTTTGGATTTGAAAGGGAACGTATGCTCATAAAATTGAACATCTCTGGAAATGAGTATGTTCTTTGCCTCTAAGTCTTGAAGTATATACCCTTTGGATGTATTTGACATCCCAAGAAAGACACAGCGTTTGGATCTTGAAGAAAACTTCGATCTATGTGGGATGTGATCTAGTGCAAAGGCTAAGCACCTAAACACCCTCAGGTTATGATACACTGGAGGTTTGTTGTAGAGAATTTCAAATGGAGTTTTGAGATTGATGGTTGGTGAAGGGCTGAGGTTAATTAGATACATTGCATGCTGGACACAATATCCCCAGTATTTGGTAGGCATATCAGATTGGATTTTCAAGGCTCTGGCCACACACAAAATGTGATGTTGCTTTCTCTCAACGAGACCGTTTTGTTGTGGGGTATATACGCATGATGTTTGGTGAACTATTCCCTTGGAGGCATAAAATGAAGGCATGTTAAATTCGAGTCCATTATCTGAGCGGATAGCTTTGATTTTGACGCCAAACTGAATGTCAACAAGAGTACAAAAATTTTGAAGAATGGACTTTGTTTCAGATTTATGTTTCATCAAGAAAATCCAACAGAATCTGCTATGATCATCAACAACAGTAAGAAAGAAACGTTCATTATGCATAGTGGGGCTCTTATACGGTCCCCAGATATATACATGAATTAAAGAAAAGACAGCAGAGGTCACAGATGTGGAAACGGGGAAGGGATTTCGCTTTTGTTTGGCAAGAGGGCATATGCTACACGGTACATGGACATTTGAACATGAAACAGAAGGATCTAGTTTATGAACATCCTTAATCCTTGAATAGGACATATGCCCCAATCTTGAATGCCACAGTGAACTCAAGTCTGCATCAGTATGGGTATGAGTGTTTGAAGAGAATAGGCTGGTACTGTATATGGAATGGCTGGTGTCACGCATCAAGCAGAATTTCTGTGAGGTGGTCAATTTGTACAACCCTTGGATAGCCTTAGCTGAACCAATCAACTTCTTGCTCTTCTGCTCATATAGAACACAGAAGTCATTACAAAAGGTTACACTGATTTCATTGGTGCTGGTTAACTTGCTGAGGGAAATGAGATTGAAGGAAAAGGATGGTATGCAGAACACATTGGTGAGGATTAGACGTGGAGTAATAGTTACCGTGCCAGTGTGAGTAACCTCCACAAGGCTGCCATCAGGCAACCTAACTTTAAGATTTGAAGCAACAGAATATGAATCAAAGAGGGTAAGGGAGCAAGCAATATGGTCAGTGGCACCTGAATCTAAAACCCATGCATTAAAGTACTTGTTTGACACATTACCTGACAGCTTACCATTGGTGCCCTGCTGCTGAGCTGACATTACGGCATGCTCTCCAGATTGATCCCTCTGTCCTCTCAGTTGATGCTCCTGCAACATATGTATCAACTGACTGTACTGATCTGATGTCAATGCTGGGACCATGTGCCGCCCCTTTCCCTGAACATCATTGGATCCTCCTTCACCACTCATACGCCCAACCTCATTTTGCTCCTCAGAATTCTCATCATAACCAACACAATTAATCTGCCCCTTTGGCTTGTACCCGGGGGGATATCCATGCAACTTATAACACCTCTCCATGATATGCCCAGTAGCACCACAGTGCGTACAAATAGGCCTTCTATTGTTATCTGTTCCATATCTTTGAGGGTTGACTCCTCCTTTCTTGTTACCCCCAAAACCTCCTCTAGGCTTAAAACCTCCGGAAGACTGATTAGCTTTCTGTGACTTTCCGCCAAATCCACTTTGGCCACCTAATTGAGAACGCGAACCTCCCACATTCAGAACCGTTGCTGCACCACTGCTAAGGTTGTGTTGGTTTCCATATGTCACCTTCCTCTCAAACTTCACAGCCATGGCAAAGGCTGCATTCACGTCCGGTAACGGACTCATAAGCAATATTTGAGACTTAACTGCCTCAAATTCCTCCGACAATCCTTTTAAAAATTTGATGACAAAATCATTTTCTACAAACTTGGCCACTTGATTGGATATATTGCAAACACACCTACCACAATCACATGAGGGCATGGACTTCAAAACAGTCAATTCTTCCCAAATGATCTTCAATTTTGTGTAATAGTCCGTGACCGACATATTGTCCTGTTTAACACCGTAAAATTCTTCTTGTAAATCCGAGAGCCTAAATGCGTCTACATTACCGAACGTGAGCTTCAGATCTTTCCAAATGTCCTTCGCATCATCTATCCACATGATGCTCTGCGCAATCGAAGGAACCACGGAGTTGATTATCCAAGACACCACCATATTGTTGGCCTTCGTCCAGGCCGAGAACTTGCGATCATCTGCTTCTGGCCTTTTAACAGATCCATCCACCAGACCTAATTTGTTCTTGGATTCCAAAGCACGTCTGATCGTCCTACTCCAAGAATGATAGTTATGTGAATCAAGAAGCGGCTGAGCAATTACGAGTGATGGACTATCACTCGGATGAACATACAAAGGATCCTCACAAGGATCAACCGATGACGCATTGGTTGAAGTTGACGCCATACTTCGACGAAATCAACCAGCAAATCAAACAAACACCAAATAGTGCAGATTGCGTGTTAAGATCAATAAATTCGCTCTGATACCATGTCAAAATTGATTTGATCTTCAAACGCAAAAATGATGAAAGGAAAACTGATGAATGGCAATGAAGCTGATGAAATTAGCACGAGAGAATTGCACTCGGTTTGTCGATGGAAAATGGAAGAACTGAATTCTCAGATTGCAAAATGTCCAGCCTACATCGGTTAAGTACAGGAAAAGAAACTAACTCCTAAAATTACAAGAATGTCTCTTCTTCACAAAGCAAAACTGAAATAACCGTAGGGTTACTTTCGTCTTTTTACTGCTTTTAAAATGTTTCCCGCTATCTTCTTCCTCCAGCATTCGTTGCTGCAGCAGTATAGAGTTTCGTGTGGCTTCATCCAACTGATCACGTGGATCACGGTCCACAACTTGATTATTTCCACCCAACTTCAAGTCTTGATCACGCCAGGAGCAAATGCGTTGATCTTGCTGTTGTCCAGCATGGATATCACAGGTGTTTGTTGCAATACCAAAGGTGTTCGACGAATTTACAGCTTTTCTGCTCCAACCTTCAACTTCACTTCACCCCTGCTACTCTGCTCCTTTACCTCATTTCTTTCAACATAGTCTTATGTAGTACAATATAAGGTTATATGTAGTACTAAATAAGATGGACAAAAATTTTCTTCCAATGAATTTATGCCGTTGAAAATTTGAAATTTGTAATTCTGATACCCATATGGACGGCACCCCTCTTGAGTTACCTAAAAGCTACTTGTTAGTATATATATACAAATTGAAAGATGTGTTTCAATAAACAGATGTGTGTTAGAGTTTATTTTTGTTTTCTTTGTATTCTAATGCCGAGAACTTTTCAATTATACATTCTTTACCGGAAAAAAACTTACTATCTAACAGAAATCATACCCTCGCGATTCGAAAATAAAATAATGATTTCCTAAAGGCAACGTGGTCTTCAATATATCGCAGCAATTTGATGTTTCGAACATTTTATATAAATCCATGTAATGTACGTAATATGTTGTAGACACTACAGTGGAATTAAACTGATGGTATTGTTGATAAATTGATAGAACAACTACTCACCGCATGTTCATCATTAGGGAATGCTGTGATGAGAAAAGAAGCCAATTATATGCTTTACTATTGGCTACTAATGAATTATTGAAATTTACTACAAAGAAGTGTACTACATATATTTGTTTGGTTGGTACAATTTGGATGTATTCTTTAGCATTGTTACAGAAATCTGGCAAGTTGCTCCGGAGTCTGTTAACCACTTTCGACCTATCTCACTCTGCAATGTTGTGGTGAAAACCATTTCCAAAGTTATAGCAAATCGACTAAAAAGATTCCTGCCTCATCTTATTGAGGAAAATCAAGGAGCATTCATACCTACGAGGCAAGGGATTAATAACGTGGTTATTATCCAAGAGATGATTCACTCTATGAAATTTAAAAAGGGCAAGAAGGGATGTATGGCGATTAAGATCGATCTTGAGAAAGCTTATGACTGTATTGAATGGACGTTTCTTTCGGAGGTTCTCAGAAGCATTGGATTGGAGGACAAGTTATGCGCATTGATTTTATATTGTCTACGGTCTGCCACGCTTTCAATTCTTTGGAACGGGGAGATGCTTGAGGATATTCAACCAACGCGTGGTATTCCCCAAGGGGATCCGGTAGCACCATACCTCTTTGTTCTTTGCATGGAGGTGTTGGGGATATGGATTAGACATCATGTAAAGAGTAAGCTGTGGAAGCCGGTGAAAGTCACTCGCAAGGGACCGGAGCTCTCCTACCTTATGTTTGCGGATGACTTAATCCTGTTCGGGGAAGCTTCTGAGCCTCAAGCCCGCGTGATGCAGAAGGTGCTCCATGATTTTTGTAGGTGGTCTGGACAGAAAGTTAATACGGCGAAATCCCGGGTGGTCTTTTCCTCAAATACTCCTCACACGACTAAAACCTATCTTAGTCAGATCTTCGACATCGGGGAGGCAGACGACTTTGGGAAATATCTGGGCTTCCCAATTATCCACGGCAGAGCCACAGCATCTACATTTCAACCAATCCTTGACAAAGTCAGACAGAAACTTTCAGGGTGGAAGATGAATTCCCTCTCACAGGCGGGGAGGTTGACTCTCATTCAGTCAGTGACTTCGGCTATTCCCGCATACTATATGCAAACACTTCGAATTCCGGAGAGTACGTTGAACAACATTGAAAGGCTGAACCGGAGTTTTCTATGGGGGGAATCCGATGGGTCCAAAAAGATGCATCACGTGGCATGGAAAACCGTTTGTAGGCCTAAGGAGATGGGGGGTCTGGGGCTGCGTAAACTGAGCCTACTCAACAAAGCTCTTCTTGTTAAACTTGGATGGAGGATGATACAAGAAAGAAATTCACTTTGGGCCCGGGTCCTGTGGGAAAAATACGGTGATCCAATGAGCGATAGCAGAGTGAACCATAAACCTTCCTACATTTGGCGGAGCGTGAAATATGCCTTTCATTTACTCAAGGAAGGTTGTGCCAGAACACAGTTTGCCCAGTCTAACACTAGTGTGACGGATTTTGAGTGGTGCACCAAATCGAACGGGAAATTCAATGCCAAAGCTATCTATCAACTACAACTGGTGCCGTATGATCTCGGACAGGATAAGAAATGGCAGGAAATTTGGAAACTGAAGGGTCCCCAGAGAGGAAATTTCTTCCTTTGGCAGGTTAGACAGGGTCGTCTCCCAACCGCGGATAAGCTCCACCGTCTGGGTATCATTGACACGGATACTTGTGTGGTTTGCAATAAAGATAAGGAAACGATTACTCATGTCCTTAGAGACTGTAGCTGGTTGTCAAGAATTTGGAAACACTTTTTACCACCGGACCAATGGCAAAGATTCTTCACTTTGCGATACCCACAGGAATGGATCGATCAAAATCTGGAGGATAATTTCGGCAGGACTGATGAGGGCGTTAGATGGAGCTACATCTTCAGAGAGGTGGTCAATAGCGTGTGGTACTGGAGAAATGTGGTTTTGCACAATAACAGGGAGCCCCCTCCGGGTTCAACTGAATTAATCAAAAGGATTAAGGGCAACATTAGTCTCCTCTGTGTTTTGTTTAATAGAAGTGGCATTGGCTAGGGGGTCTGATTCTGGCAATATAGGTATTACTTTGTAAGTTATTGCTAGGTATTTGATTTATTGTAACACTTTTACCATATTATTAATGAGATCAGCTTCAGAGAAAAAAAAAGCTACATCGATATTTTAAAGAGATAATTGCCTTTAGTTCTCTTAGTGTTTGAGGTAACAGTCAACAACTTTATGTTTAGAAATGCATCTCTATCATTCTTTATGTTTGGACTAAAAATTAAAAAATTTTATAGTTTTTTTTTTTTGAAAATAAGAGTGCGTTTCATTTATAGCGCATCCGCCGTAGTAGCGTCTAGTACAGTAGATGGAAAGTTATCACTCCACTCTACATGTGCACCTAATGTCTGACCAAGGCGTGCCAAAGTATGTGCTGGCACATTCCCTTCACGGCTTACATGTTCAAATTTAGTTTCAGAAAAACACAAGGCAAGTTTTCTTATGTTGTTGGCTAGCGAGCCGTGTACTGAGAGATCTTCCGTCTGTGTCATGATTCGTTGGTGTGCGGCTAGACAATCACCTTCCATAATAACTTTTTCATACCCATAATTAAAAGCAGCTGAGAGGCCTTCCCAGATAGCCTCAAGTTCCGCATATTCTGCGTCCCTCATTGCAGCCATTGTCTTAGTGAAAGCTCTTTTGGTAGCTCCAGTACAGTCTCTATAAACAGCCCTCATTGTTGCCTTAGTTTGGCTTAATGAGGCGTCTACATTTACTTTAACAAAACCCAACCCTGGAGGTTTCCATTTAAAGTTTTTTTGCTGCCTTACCGGGATAGATTCTCTAAGTGCTTGTGCAGCCAAAAACTCATCGGCTTGGCTCTTGGCTGTTGTGATTAAAGAGCGGATACGGATTCCTTTATTTGCATAGATAATAGAACACCTTGCCTTCCAAATTTGCCACAGTAGATTTGTGAAACGTGAAACACCTGTCTCTCCGTCTTTGTTCTTGATGATTAACAATAACTCTAACAAATTGGGAGCTGGAAAGCAGAGCCAACTCGCAATTCCGATTGCAGCAGCCGCCATTGCCTTTGGTACTACACAATGATGCAGAAGATGATTTAATGTTTCATCCGTCTCTCCACACACCAAACAAGTTGCGTCCGCAAGGCCTCTTTTTTTAAGGTTGATTCCAGTTGGAAGTGAGTCATGTAATAATCGCCACATAAAGTGTTTAACTCTGGGTTGTATAGGAGCTGACCATATCATCTTCATAACTTGACTGAAAATTGAATTTGACGCAGATGGGCTCGGTATAGAGATGGGCATCTGTTTCAGCTCCGTCGCTAGGTGATAGCCAGACTTCACTGTATAAATGCCTTTCGGATGATGGTGCCAAATCAGTTGATCCTCCACACCTGAACTTAGCAATGGAATTCCAAGTATTTTGTCTTGCTCAAAAGGCAGGAAATGCTCTTGAATTAGTTCTTTGTTCCACCGGCCAGTTTCCTTATTTATGAGATCTTCAACCTTTGACTCAGGAGGTAAACTATTGCTATTGAGTACTGGACAGAAAATTGATGACATTGGAATCCATGGATCTTCATACACACGAATGCGGTCTCCTTTGCCGACCTTCCAACGAAGCCCAGCTAGCAACAATTCCTTACCTTTAAGAAGACTCCTCCACAGATAAGAAGAGCGAGGTGTCGGTGAAGCCTCTAACAGTCTAGTGCAAGGGTAGTATTTGGTGCGAAGAATTGTTTCCAGCAAAGTGCCAGGCTGTCGCAGCAATCTCCAAGCCTGTTTCGCGAGCATTGCAAGATTAAAAGCCTCCAGATCTCGGAACCCCAGACCCCCTTTGTGTTTAGGTTGGCAGCAGATAGCCCATGACTTCCAATGCGTTTTCCGTTCGTTGTCGCTTGAATTCCAAAAGAACTTCCTTATCATGACTTCAACTTCTGAGATTAAATTCTTAGAGAGTTCAAAGCATTGCATAATATATGTAGGCATCACTTGGATCACCGGTTTGATTAGGATTTCCTTTCCTGCAGGAGAAAGATATCGCTCTTTCCAGCCGCTCATCTTCTTCCATATTTTTTCTCGGATGTAAGAGAAAATAGCCTTCTTTGAGCGACCAGTCATATAAGGGAGTCATAGATACTTGCCTTGTCCATCACCCTTTGGGATACTCATTTCTGCTTCTATGAGGTCTTGTTGTGAAGCATCCACTCCCTTTGGGATACCTTTTTATTCTTAATCAGAAAGAACGAATTCATCTTCTTCTTCTCTTCCACACCACCTCTCATCTCCGTCTCCTTCCTTCTTAAATGACCTTTTTACTCGAGTTTTTTCGTTTTGGACTTTATAACATAACTAGTTCACCAGCATAACAAGTGTGTTTCTAATGTATTGAGACATTTGACAGATTTGTTTTATCAACAATTAGACAAGTTCTTACAGATTGAATGGAGCTATATTATGCAGGAATTTTATTACATCAGCCGAAGGATCTTATGTATCTGGAATTCTAAATAGAAACAGAAGATGCAGATGAATTTCATTTTTTTATTTTAAAACCTTGTCAGATTTTGATTTGGATTCATAATTCTTTTTTTTTCCAGTCAACAATGGATCCTCATAGTTCAATGGTGCCTCTGTTTTGTCCTTTGTCTTAAGTCATACCAAACCAAATAAAGGGAAAAGCCAAAAACATTACAATTTTAACAAGAAAGCCTATAATTATCGTAATTTTGGATAAGTTTTTTACTTATATTACTCACGTTTTATCAAAACTATGGTGTATAGAGTATCACGGTTATGTGAAAACCGATTTTGGGGGAGTTGGGCTGTGGGCACGCATCGATCATGTCAAAATTGTGATACACACCACAATTTTTTTAAAATCGTAGTGTGCATCACGTTTTTTTGAAAACCATGGTGTGCCATACCATGGTTCCTATAAATACCATATCATTTTTCATTCTTTTTTATTTTTCATGTTTCATTATTCTAAATTTTTTAAATTTTAAATAACAAACAACGTGCTGACGGAATCTGTACATAACAAAATAATACAACTGAAGATAGACACACACTAGACAAAATTGTTAGTAATTTATTTAATGCTTTGAACTTATTTATTGTAATTTACTGTTTTTAATTGCATGATTCTTAATTATTTTTATTTACTGTTTTTAATAGTATGAATCTTGCTTATTATTATTTATTGTTTTTAATTGCATGAAATTGATTTATTTTTTATTGTTATAAATATAGTTATTTTCATTAATCTTTTGAATTGTATGAATGTTTTATTATTTGTTTATTTATATTCTTATGAGTAGATAATAGTATTCAATTATTATTGTTTACTAGTTTTATATAGAAGTATTTAATTGCTATTAATATTTACTGACCTTGAAATCGATATTTTGGAGAATTAGTATCTTCTACTTAATTATGAACATAAATTAGAAGGCGGATCTAGCGGTATGAAACTGAAAAAGGCCGACCACAAGTCCTGCTGTTAAATTGAATGAGAAAAATCAAGAATTTGTGCAGAGATTTGAGATGTTGAATTGTAAGATGCCCATCTATGATTTTCCAAGGAAATCTCATTCTCCTTGTTTCAATTTCAGCATCACATGAGTCCTAACATCAATTTTTCTGTTGGGTTTGTAATGAAGAAACGGAGAATTATGAGAAAGGTAATTAGTTGTTGGGTGGGGGGTGGGGGTGGGGGTGGGAGTGGGAGTGGGAGGCGAGAGTGGAGACAGGGAGGGGACGGGTAGATAGATGCTGGGATGTGGTTAAGGGAGGAGGCGGCGGCATGGAGAAGGTGAGGGGAGAGGGAGTTTTTGGTGAGGAACATGATGATATGTAATTAACGTTCTGAATTGCGTCTTAGGCGTTTACGGTGGTATTCAGAATGGCAACCTAGTTGTTCTAAAGCGCTATTCAGAATGACGTCTAACTGGAAAATTCAATCATTTCCTCAGCTTGAATCTCGTTCAATCCATAAACACGTGCAATTCCATCGCCAACTGAGATCACTCGAACTTCTGTTAGAAAACCTAACAAAGAGGTTGTTTCAGGTGTGAAGTCGTCTCAACAAATCTATTGGAAAGGGGATGAGTGACATTCGAATTCTTAGATACCTTAAGAACTTATACTCTTTCCAAGTTATCGGTTTAGAAAACCTAAGGACACTAGAAATTTCTTTTATTTGTATTATATTTGTGGGGTTTTTAAATTAAAACTACATTATTTCTTAAAATTTTATGGAATATGAGGAAGAAGAAGTTCATTCTCATTTGAGATAAAATTGACAATCCATTTAACAATATTGAAAAAAGTCATATTTTAATTATAAAAAATTAGTGCCTGTGTCACAGTCGCAGTATATATATTTTAATCGATTATACAAGTTTTACCTTTTAACCTAAAAAAAAGGCAAATGTGTATTTCTAAATATGAGGGTTGTCGACTATTACCTTAAACATTAAAAAGGTAAAAGTAATTATCCTTACTTTATAACCCTCAAGAAGTAAAACCTATCATTTTGTCAGTATTTCTCTTTCAATAAAATATCTACAAATAGTAGACGAGTCTCTGTTTTAAATATAACCAAACAACAATATAAAATTTCTTTTTTTACTTATCTAATATCATTAGACAAGATGTAAAAAAATGCAACATTTATCTGCTTCTCTAAATTTCATTGGACAACAAATAACAATTAAATAAGCAACGGTTAGTCTAAAAACACAATATTCTATTACACTCAGAGAATTTCAGCAAACAACAGTTGAAAGAGCTTTTAGGATTATTATCCTTTATTTCAATAGGTCTCACTGGAACCAAACTCTCTATCTTTTAGAATAGAGGTATTGTTTGCATACCTTTTACCTTCTACAGACCTTAGCGTTAAATTTTGTTGTCGTTAAGATATACATGGTATGGTTGTCAATACCCTTTCCCGCAATGGTGGTTTCAAGGTTTCTAAAACCCTTTTTAAGTAGCCGATCAAGTTCACGACCTTTCCATAAACCGACCTCTATGTGTATGGCATGTTCCTCCACTTCCACTGTAGAATATGTAAGGAAATATGTATATGGTACAGGAAAATCAAACAAGAAAGACAATGAAAGCCGAGACGAGTTTCGGGATAACTCTGTCCTTAAAGCAATTTAGCCTCTACCGATGAGCAAGGTAGACTGCAATGACTAATGCTTCCCAAGATATAACGGCTTGCTCTCTTTAGTTTGCTCTACTAAAGAGAGTTTGAACTTGATGATAGAAGAGATTGATAGTAGAGAGAATGAGAGAAGAAAGTGTTGCAGAAAATTCACTAGTTTTCAAGAATTTTTCATGTATATGTTGAAGATAGCAAAGCCCAATATTTATAGGCTTTTGGTTTTCAAAACACAGGTTTAAAAGACCATTTTCTGCAGTTTTTCCCCCTAGGATCGGCCATGAACGTTCAATATGAAAGGAGATATCATTTGGTGCAAGAGTTGCATCTTTTATGAACAGTCGGGGCACATTAGGCGCCTCATGTCACTTCGAATGCCTACATCAGGCGCTTCATGTGACATCAAACGCATCTACAAAACGACATCAGGCGCTTCATGTGACATCGAACGCCTGTGCAAAACGTTATCAGGCGCTTCATGTGACATTAAACGCCTATACAAGGCGTTCGAAGTGTTCTGGAAGTATTCCAGAATACTTCGAACGCCTACATTAGGCGCTTCAAGTGTTCTGGAAGTGTTCCAGAACACTTCGAACGCCTACATTAGGCGCTTCAAGTGTTTGGAACGCTCTCATTTCCTTCCATTGTTCATAAAACACTCCAAACTTCATCCAATGTCCTATTAATAGGTCACATAACATTATACAAGGTTGGATCACAAGATTTAAAGTACTTTTAAGTACTTTTCCAACAATCCCCCACATGATCCAATCTTGTATAGTCACAAACGAACGAACATAAACCAACCTTTTTACTATCAACCAAAGATAATGATACATAACGGATACGATGACTTGTGGTCTTGAATCGCCGGTAGTACAACTTGAGTTATATAAACGGAAGTAAGATGAACTTCGTCTTGAATCTTACTCCACTATTGTTTATATGAACAACAAGAAGACGTATCATTATCTACTTCTTCAAGTTCGCAGTTTTAGTGCGATAGCGGCCATGCACCTATCTCGGGATTCATAAGCTCTCTAGAGAGTTTTCCAAGCTCTCACAGGAAGCGGCACCACTTCTAGGCTTAAATAGGTGAAATTCATCAAGTGTGCACTGTTCACACCAACATACAACATGGCTATGAATTTTCATTAAGAGATTCTCGAAATCTCACCCTCGATTTTTTTTTTTACAGCAAGCACTATCGACAACAACACCTTAGGGAGGAACACTTGATAGTGCAACATAGAACTCTTTCATGATTTGTTTTTACAACATTGAATCCCGTTTATAGGATCTCTACTAATAGTGTGTTGGGTTCCCGTCATGAAGAATTCTCTACAGATGGAATAAGTCTCATCCCCCTCGATGTTTCATAGATTAACTTCTTATTTAGTCCTTTAGTTAAGGGGTCAGCAAGGTTAAACTTGGTTCTTACAAACTCTAAGTTTACCACCCCTGAACTTATCAACTCACGCACAATATTGTGCCTTAGACGGATGTGCCGGCTCTTCCCATTATAAATCTTGTTCTTTGCACGTGCGATCGCAGCCTGTGAATCACAATGAATAGACACAGAAGCCATAGGCTTAGAGCATAAAGGAATATCAACAAGTAAATTCCTTAACCACTCAGCTTCTGTGCTAGCAAGTTCTAACGCAATAAATTCAGACTCCATTGTAGATTTAGCACACAAGATTGTTTACATGATTTCCAAGAGATAGCTCCACCACCCAACGTAAACATATATCCACTAATGGAGTTTATCTCATCATTATCAGTCACCCAATTAGCATCACAGTAACCTTCTAAAACAGCGGGTGAACCACTAAACATGAGTCCTAAATTCATTGTACCTTTAAGATATCTCAATAACCGTCTTAATGCACACCAATGTTTTTCATTAGGATTATAAGTATATCTTGCAAGTCTATTTACGGCGTATGCAATGTCGGGTCTAGTGTAATTCATCAAGTACATTACACTACCAATTATTCTAGCATATTCACATTGAGACACACTTTCAAATTTATTCTTATGTCACATGTGAATCATAAGGAGAACTAACTGGTTTCACATCATAATGATTAAACTTTTTTAATATTTTCTCAACATAGTGTTCTTGAGAAAGTAGGTAACCCCAATATTTCTCCACTAACTTAAGTCCAAGAATCAAATCTGCCTTCCCCATATCTTTCATGTCAAAAACAGAAGACAACAATGATTTTGTGTCATTTACAACATTTATGTTGGTACCAAATATTAACATATCATCAACATAAAGACAAACAATGACACCATCACAATCATCAAATTTGCTATACACACAACGGTCACTTTCATTTACTACATAACCATTTGACACCATAGCATTGTCAAATTTTTCGTGCCATTGTTTAGGTGTTTGCTTAAGACCATACAAAGACTTCTTAAGCCTACACACTTTATGCACTTGGCCTTTAACTATCATACCTCGGGTTGTTTCATATATATTTCTTCTTCTAAATCTCTATTTAAAAACGCTGTTTTTACATCCATTTGATGAACAACAAGTTTGTAAATAGAAGCAAGTGCGACTAACACTCTTATGGTAGTGATCCTAGCAACCGTAGAATAAGTATCAAAGAAGTCTATACACTCTTGTTGCGTGAATCCTTTAGCGACAAGCCTAGCTTTAAACTTATGAATTGTTCCATCCGCTTTTAGCTTCTTTCTAAAGACCCACTTACAACTGATAGGCTTACAACCTCTCGGCAAATCTACCAATTCCCAAGTGTTATTACTTAAAATCAACTCAAGCTCGCTATTAATGGCTTCTTTCCAAAACTTAGAATCTATTGATTTAATAGCATCTCTATAAGTTTTGGGGTCATCTTCTAAAAAGAACGTTGTTGTAAAATCATTCCTAAAAGATTTCTCAACTCTTTGCCTCTTACTTCTTCTAGGTAGATCAATCTCTTGATTAACTACAGACTTACTAGACTCGCCTATCTCAAATTTAGAAGCAAATTCAGATTGTCTTTTCATAGGGAACATATGTTCAAAAAATTCAGCATCTTTAGATTCCAATATAGAACTATTATCTATAGCATGAATCTATATGCTGCACTATTTTGAGCATATCTGACGAATACACAATCCCTTATCTGATTTTACTTCTCTTAAAATCAGGAATAGCAACTTTGGCTAAACACCTCCACACTTTCAAGTAACTCAGGTTGGGTGCGTAGCCTTTCCATAACTCATATGTCGTTTTATCTAACTTCTTATGTGGTATCCTATTTAATATATGACATGCAGTCAAGATTGCCTCACCCCACATATTGTCTGGCAATCTTGAACTAACTAACATCGCATTCATCATATTTTGGAGTATTCTATTCTTTCTTTCGGCTACTCTGTTGGATTGAGGTGTATACGGGGGTGTGACCTCATGAATAATGATATTTTCTTCACAAAATCTTTGTAAAGAATCTGTACTATATTCACCACCTCTATCAGTACTAAGCCTTTAATGCTAAATCTAATTGATTTTCAGCTTCATTTTTGTAACTTATAAACATAGACTCAGTCTCATCCTTATGACTTAACAAATATACCTTCGCATATCTAGAGTAATCATAAATAAAAGTAACATAATATCTTTTACCACCTTTACTCATATGATTCTCAAAATCACCTAAGTCACTGTGAATTAGACCAAGTTTTTGTGAAACTCTATCAACTTTCTTAAATGGTTTCTTATGATGTTTAGCCTCAACACAATGTTTACATTTATCAAAATTCTCACCATCATATGAAATCATATTCATGTTTTTGAGTTTCTTAATGATTCCTATGTTTGCATGTCCTAATCTAGCATGTCACATATCAAGAGACTCAGCAAAGTAAACAGAACTGGATGTTTATTTATTATTAGACAAACAAATAGCGTCAAGAACAAGCAGTCCCCCATTACAAAATCCCTTACCAACAAACTCCCATTTCGAGATAAGACAAGTTTATCAGACTCAAAAACAAGATTAATGTTAGTCTTGTCCAGTAGTACGCCGGATATCAAGTTCCTACGCATAGCAGGAACATGTAACACATTGCTTAACTCCAGTTTCTTCCCAGAGGTCAACTTGAGAAGCACCTTACCCTTTCCAAGAACTTGGGTACCATGTGCATCTCCCTAGAAGACTTGTTCACCGTTTCCTATTTCTTGATAATAAAAAAATTGTAGAGAAAAAGGGGTTTGAGTGATTTTCAAATACATGATTTAAATGTGCACAAAAACGAGCATAAGATAAAACACGCATGATATAAACAATCGTGTGCATGATATTGCTTAGTACTTGCCTTATTTAGCTTATATATAATGTTGCCGGAATAACGAGCCATGAAGCATTAAAGCTTACATCATATGGCAAACATTTGTTGTGTTTATACTATTTTCAGGTGCCACTATTAATGAACTAAACTAGTTCATTAAGTGAAGTACTTAGTTTATTAAACTAAGTAGTTCATTAAAGGAAGCCACATTTGGAAAAGGCACAAAGGCAACAAGGCTAAGGAAGGAAATTTTTCTCCTCCTCCCCTCATTAATATATATACACGCCTATATATATATAATTATATATATTTTCAGATTTTTTGAAAAAGGCACATACACATGTATTCCAACGTACTACCGACACGTTATATACTTTACGTACGTACGTTAACGTCACACCACTATACTTAACTCATATTTATGAGTATATTCAGGTCTTATATCATATGATATAAGATATGGTGATGACAAATTAAATACGACACGATAAAAGGTTCTAAACCGAAAATTGTCGTATCGGGCGAATACCGAAACTTCGCCAACGTGTCACGTACTTGCCATAAATAAATGGCCAGCCCCTATACTTCAAAAAGTGATAAAAATTTCGTGCACATGACCATATGTTCAGCCAAAAATACTTTCCATGTTGGCACACACATATCACCCCACATTAAGGCCAAAATGTGAAGATTCCAAGTTTAATTTTGTCACATGTTAATGGTACCACTTTAGACCAGCCAAGTGATGAGATTTAAATTATATATTATATATATTATGTATAACGTAATATATATAACATGTGCAAAAGTTGGAATTTAAATTAGAGAAAATTGGGTAATCGATAAATATCAAAAATTCGGTTTTCTACGCACACAACACATGGAACGTTTTTGGTACATCATGTGACACGTATCTAGACACTTTTTACATATGCTATACATCTTAAAGTGTTCTAGAAAATTAAATTAAGGGCTGATTGGAATATTACATGTGTATATTATTAAATGTGCATTATTTTACAAAGTTAGCAAAAATAAATTTCAGCACATGCATATACATGTATACACGCCCCTACAGCTGAGATGGAGCATATGTGGAGCCTTGTTGGCATATTGATTGGTCAAGAATCAATCATACAATGTTGGTGACATAAAGGAAGGAGCTATAAAAGGTAACATTTCAAACTATGTCACATATATGACACATGCTGAAAATTCAGCATGTGTGTTGTATTATGGCCGATTTTTAGCACTAGGAAATGCCATATTTTACTATCTTGAATCATGAGGATTAATTGAGGATGTTATGGTAATGTTTTGAATTAATTATGAAATTAAAATGGTGATATTTTTAATATCACACATGCTGAAAATTTCAGCATGTGTGTAATGTATAGTGGCTGAAATTTAGTCCACATTGGTGTCTAACTTTTATTCCATACACGATGAGAATATTGTATACTAAATGTTGATTGAAGTCTTGAATTAAAACAATGCAAAATAGGCAATATTTTGAACAAAGAGTGAATGTAACACATGCTGAAATTTCAGCATGTGCAAGGATGTTAATGGCCGATTTTGGTACCTATTTTGTGGAGAAATTATCTTGCTTAATTTATGTGATGATCTTGGAAGTTATGGTAATGGTTTTATGATGATTTTGGCACATGTTTTTAGTGGAATTCTCAGATTTTCCTAGTCATCAAATGATGACAACATTCAACCAATCATAAAGTGCCAAGTAAGCGAAGCCTAAATGATCATCCAATAAGAAGATGCCAAGTAAGCAAGACCTTGTCACAATGATGTCTTACATCCTCCCAAGGACTTGGAAGACAATTTTTAAGAGGGGGAGAGAACCAAGGGGTCGGCCATAATGTGATAAAAGGAAGAAAGAAGAGCAAAACAAGAACAAAAATAAGAGTTGCAAGTTTAAGGATAAAAAGTGTTCTAGCCTTCTTCTTCTACATCTTCTTTCTTTCTTTCTTCTTGTAAGCCTATTGTATTCATATTCTTTCAATCTTGAATAGGCTTGATATAAACCACCATTCATATATCTTTGTAAAAGATTGATCAAGGTGTGATCAATCTTCATTCTTGCAAGGTGGTGGTGTTCGTGCAAATTGTACTTACAATACAAAGTTTGTAAAGGGTTGGAGTTAGGTGTAACTCTATCAACCCTGTGGTAAGGTGTTTTTGAGTTGTGTGATTAGTGTGAACCAAGGAAGGTGTTCCTTGAAGACTAGAGTAGGTTGTTGATAACCGAACCAGTATAAAATTCTTGGTGTCATTTACTTTCAGTACTGATTTTCTGTTTCAGCACTGTTTACTGTTTTTAATCACATTCGTAAAAATAGTAAACGAATTTCAAAAATCACGAAACTTTAAGAAAATATAACCATACGTTCTAGGGTTCTTTTGGCGCAAGTTTCAACCCTTTTGGACAAGTATAAGTCATTCAAACGTCCAAAGTTCTGAGACTAGTGCAGTCTGATTTTCAGGCTTGCAAAGGTTGAGACTTTGATCGTATTTGACTAACTTCACAAAAGAATTTTTCAAAACTGTTTCAACTCATTTAAATATAACATATAAGGGGTTATTGGTTAAATTTTCAGAGCATTTGGAGTTGTGTACAAATTGGAATTAATTTTTCAAATCAGTGTATCGGTTCTGGCAGATTTGCGCAATCTGACCACCAACGATTTTTCAAGGGGTTAGAGGTTGAATTTTAATCTGAAATTTTTAGGAGATACTCATAACATCTGAATCTAAGTTCTCTCCAAATTTCAGAATTTTTGAAGACCTGAAACCTAGTTTTCAAAACGTTGTAAAACTGGTCCTAAAAACAGAAACTGCTTTCAGAAGTTGGGTTTTTGGTTCAAACTAATTTTAAAAACCACATTTTCCGCATCCACTATTCAACCCCCCTTCTAGTGGTGCCTTGCAGATCTTACAAATAGGTCCTTACTGGTAGCAATATGTCTGGTAGCCCCTGTGCATACCACCCATTCCGTTGCACTACTGACAAGGTTTACCTCCGTTAGGACGGCTGCTGCAATGACATCATCTGTTGCGCCTGTATCCTCCACAAGGTTTGCTTGATTGATGTTTTGGCCTTTTCTTTTTCTACAATTGACTGCTTGGTGTCTTGGCTTCCCACAAACCCAGCAAAGTCCTTTGATCTTCTTTTGGATCTGCACAACAATTTTCTTACCTTTATTTCCACCATTATTGTTGCCGCCACTGTTGGTCTGGAATCTCTGTTTCTTCGCAGCATGCTCAACAATATTAGCCTTGACACCTTCTTGATTGTGAGACTTATCTTCTATTCTGTTATTCTCTTCGATGCGTATGTGTTTGATTACAGCATCTAGAGACAACTTGGCATCGTCATGCTTTCCTCTATTCTTGTATTTGCTCCAAGAAGGAGGAAGTTTCTCCAGTAACACTGCAGCCTGGAAGGTCTCATCGATCTTTATTCTTTCTTGTTCCAGATTATCCACCAATTGTAGAAATTGATGGATTTGATCATTGATTGGAACATGGTCTACCATATGGAACTTTAAGAATTCACTCACCACGTATTTGCGCTTACCGACATCCTCAGCACCATATTTGCTTTCAAGTGCTGACCATATCTCCTTAGCCGAAGTAAATTTGACATAGATATCAAACAATGAGTTGGACAAAAAGTGCAGAATATGACCTCTGCAAGTTGTATTGTCCGAATCATATTTGCGTGCCTCTGCTTCATCAGTAGGTTTGTCCATTTTGAGCACATATCAAACAGAGAGCATCTCGAGAAAAAACAACACCTTGGCCGCCCATCTCTTGTAGAACTTGCCATCAAATGGCTCCAACTTTGTCATATCCGGAAGAGTTTGTTTGGTTGCCATAACAAATTGCTTTAAGATTGTTAAGAAATATGCATATGGCACAGGAAAACCAAACAAGAAACACAAAGAAGGCCGAGACGAGTTTCGGGATAACTCTGCCCTTAAAGCAATTTAGCCTCTACCGATGAGCAAGGTAGACTGCAATGGCTAATGCTTCCCAAGATATAACGGCTTGCTCTCTTTAGTTTGCTCTACTAAAGAGAGTTTGAACTTGATGATAGAAGAGATTGATAGTAGAGAGAATGAGATAAGAAAGTGCTGCAGAAAATTCACAATTTCAAGAATTTTTCATGTATATGTTGAAGATAGCAAAGCCCAATATTTATAGGCTTTGGTTTTCAAAACACAGGTTTAAAAGACCATTTTCTGCAGTTTTCCCCCCTAGGATTGGCCATGAATGTTCAATATGAAAGGAGATATCATTTGGTGCAAGAGTTGCATCTTTTATGAACAGTCGGGGCACATTAGGCTCCTCATGTCACTTCGAACGCCTACATCAGGCGCTTCATGTGACATCAAACGTCTGTACAAAACGACATCAGGCGCTTCATGTGACATCAAACGTCTGTACAAAACGACATCAGGCGCTTCATGTGACATTGAACGCCTATACAAGGCGTTCAGAACACTTCGAACGCCTACATTAGGCGCTTCAAGTGTTCTGGAAGTGTTCCAGAACACTTCGAACGCCTACATTAGGCTCTTCAAGTGTTTGGAACGCTCTCATTTCCTTCCATTGTTCATAAAACACTCCAAAATTCACCAATCTCCTATCAATAGGTCACATAACATTATACAAGGTTGGATCATAAGATTTAAAGTACTTTTCCAACAGAATATACATATGTAAAAGAGCAAAGTGAATTTAATATATTGAATCATCATACACGGCACAATCCCTTTTTGCAATCTAGTAACATGGATAGCAAAAATCCTAAGGAACGAGTTTATGTTTTCTTAAAATTCTCAGTTTTGATTGCAGTTTGAACCATTACGTATTTGTCCATTTTTTAAACATTCATCCTAGATTAGGGTTTTCTTGATATGATGTAAGCAAAAGGAAAAATAGGACAAAAGTTATCCGACACCCTTTTATTTTCTCAAGCAATTGCATGGTGCATGGAAGTTATGCCCGACGATCAGCAATTAATTTAAGAATACTAGTGTATTAGTTTGTAACTAATTTGTTTTTTCCTAACCAAACATGTTTTGATCGAGAAAAAAAATACTACTAATGATACATCAGGGACGAGAGTTCAAATTTCTTTTGTTGTATGAGTAAAGACACGTAAGTCATTGATTTTGAAATATGATAGAATAAAGCAAAATGATTCACTAAATTGACCGTGTTTCTTATATTGTGAAGTAACAGTTGATCGATACAGCTTGACGCAATTGTTATTATGCGTCATCGGGAAACTACTTCTGTGTTTTTTAACACATGGATATAGTTGCGTATATTCGATCTCTTATATCTCATCATAGGCGTGGGACTTTAAAGCAATGAGATAATGTTGTTTTTATCGAAAGAGAGAGGGGTCAGGCTTTACGTAAATAATGGAGACACTGAACACTCCATTCAGGTGAAAATTAATAATATTAATATTAATAAGAAGTTGAACAATCCAGCTCATAATTTAAGCAAAACATCCTCTAATTCCCGAAGCATGCCTTTAGTTCGTCTCTCTCTCACACATATATATATATATACATATATATATAAAGAAAACGTGCAATCACGTATTGATTTCCTTATCCAAAAGAGTTTACAATGTATAGGTGATGTACAAAATCTATCCAAAACTAACTCCTATAATCAAGCTATCAAATCTACAACCATAAATACAATCAATAACAAGAATATACACCATAAATATATATCATATCTAATTTGTACATCATATCTAATCACATTAATACTAATATTTCAATACTCCCCCTCAAGTTGGCACATGGATATCGAACATGCCCAACTTGCCAAAAAAACCGCCGAAAGGACTCAGGACCAAGAGCTTAAGTGAACCCATCAGCAAGTTGGTGTGAGCCAGGGACCTTGCACGGGTGTACAAGGCCGGTGATATAGTGCTGGCGAACAAAATGACATTCGATCTCGTTATGCTTTGTACGCTCATGAAAGACAGGATTAGCCACAATGTGTAAGGCGGCTTGATTGTCACAACGGAGAGTAACTGGCCGTGGAACACTAATACCGAGGTCAGCAAGAAGCTGCCTTAACCAAACGATCTCACTGGTAGCATGCGTCATAGCACGATACTCAGCCTCAGTAGAAGAGCGAGAGACAACAGGTTGTTTCTTGGAACGCAATGACATAAGGGCGGCACCAAGGAAGACCATATACCCAGAAGTAGAACGGCGTGTAATATGGCAGCCAGCCCGATCAGCATCACAATAAGCATGAGGGGTTAACTGAGACGTAGCAGGGAAGAATAAACCTTGACCTGGAGCACTCTTAAGATATCGCAGCAAATAAAAAACAGCATCTAAATGACATTTGCGTGGTGCATACATATACTGACTGAGAGTGTTAACCGCAAAACAAATGTCAGGACGAGTAACTGTGAGGTAAAGCAAACGACCAATAATGTGACGATAAAAGCAGGATCATCTAATAGAGGTGCGGTATCCAAAAACTGGCCCTTTTGATCCATAGGTGTGGCGGTCGGACGTCCCCCAAGGAGACTACATTCCTTGAGAATGTCAAGAACATATTTACGCTGATTTAAGACCATGCCAGCAGAAGAACGAGCAACCTCAATACCAAGAAAATATTTAAGAGAACCAAGGTTCTTGGTCTTAAATTTTTGATCAAGATAGGACTTAAGAGCCTCAATGCGAGAAAGATCATTCCCAGCAACAATAACATCATCAACATAGATCAGAACAACAACCGTGGAAGACTCAGTGGTGGAAAGAAACAAAGATGGATCTGCATGAGAATGAGAATAGCCAAGATAAAGTAATGAGGAGGTAAACTTGGCATACCAATTCCGTGATGCCTGTTTCAAACCATATAAAGACTTTTGTAACTTAAAAACATGATTCTCCCCCTTACGAGAAAATCCGGGCGGAATCCCCATATAGACATCTTCAGTAAGATCACTATGTAAGAAAGCGTTATTCACATCAAGTTGGTGAACATACCAACCACGAGCGACTTCAACAGCTAAAAGACATCGAACCGTGACTAACTTAGCCACAGGAGCAAAGGTTTCATGAAAATCAATCCCCTCAACTTGGGTATAACCACGCGCTACTAAACGGGCCTTATAACGTTCAACAGAGCCATCGGGATTATACTTTATCTTATAGACCCATTTGGAGTCAATGGTACGTTTACCTGGAGGTAACGGAACAACAGTCCAAGTACTATTAGCCTCAAGTGCAGCAATTTCACGCTGCATTGCGTCACGCCAATGAGCATGCTTAACCGTCTACTTAAAAGAAACTGGCTCATCGCCATCAGTGATAGCCGCAATCAAACCATAATAAGATGACGATAAACATGCTTAGGAAAGATAACTGGATAGGGAAAATACCGTGGAGTTCGCTGTAAGAGTGGGGGTAGCATCAGATGGCACAAGAGATGGAGGCAAAGCAATATCAAAATCTGTGAGACGACGTGACAACTGACGAGAACGCAGACTATGAGATGGAGGTGGCAAAGCAGGCGAAGGAGTGGGCTCAGCTGAAGCCGACGGTGAAGAAGGGGCCGTCGGCTGAGGGACGTCGGGTTCAACCGACTGAGGTGAGACCGACGGGGCAATGGGTTGGTGATCTTCGGGAGGCAAATCTGGGATGGTAACGTCCCAGCTAGCCGAAGGAGAAGAAACTGGAACATGATCTGAAACAGAAGCAAGACTAGGTTACACTGAAAATGGGAAAACATCTTCATAAAATGTGACATCACGACTGACATAGACTTGACGACTTGAAATGTCAAAAATTTTGTAACCCTTTTGAGTATGTGGATAACCAAGAAAAATACCAGGGGCAGAACGTGGAGCAAACTTGTCACGAGGACCATGATACGTGTACCCATAACAGAGAAAACCAAAAACACAAAGGTGATTATAAGAAGGCAAATGACCAACTAACAGTTCATATGGTGTCTTATTTTGAAGAGGCGCAGCAGGCATACGATTGATAAGATAGACAGCAGTAAGAACACATTCCCCCCAAAAGGACACATGCAAATTGGCATGAAAACGAAGAGCACGAGCAACTTCTAAGAGATGTCTATGTTTGCGCTCAATCACACCATTTTGTTGAGGTGTGTGTACACAAGAAGTCTGAACATCAATTCCATGTTCTGCAAAGTAAGTACGAATTACATGACTAGTGAACTCTAACCCATTATCACTGCCGACCCGTTGGACTAGACGTCCAAACTGTGTATGCACCCCAACGCAAGAAATGTAAAAGAAAACGACAAGTGACAAATTTAACTTTCATCAAATAGACCCAGGTACTACGACTATAATCATCAACAATTGTAAAAAAATAACGTGTCCCAGACAAGCTAGGTGTTTTATACGGCCCCCAAATTTCACAATGTATCAATTCAAAAACATGATTAGTAACACTAGTTCTAACAGAAAAAGGTAAACGAGTCTGATTAGCCCGATTACAAGCATCACAAAGGACATCTTTATTGGTAACTAGAATGGACGGAAGGAAACGAAATTTGGACACAGAGAGATGACTCATGTGACGATGCCAAAGAGACGCGAAAGACTGGACCACGGCATGTGTTGTAGCGGCCGAATGGTACAGGAGGTGGTAGAGACCATCATGCTGCCTACCCACTCCAATCAGCTTCTTCGAGGGTATCTCCTGCACAACACAAAAGTCCGGGCCAAACGTCAGTGCACATTTTGAATCCTTGACTAAACGACTGACAGAGATGAGATTAAAAGCAAATTCCGGAACACCCAAAACACCATGAAGTATCAAGGGTCCGACAACCGGATGCTTCCAACCGCACAGATTGCGACGTGCGTACCATTTGAAATTTGGACGGTGGCAGTTAACTTATCAGTAGTAATAGACGTAAGCATAGATAAATTATTGACAATGTGTGCATTAGCACCACTATCTAATATCCAACTGAACTGTGAGGCAGAGGAAGAAGAGACAATACCCGAGTCCGGCTTGCCTGTGGTCGGCAAGTGAGAGCCAAAATTACCTCCATTTAGATGGTCAATGAATTACGCCAACTGATGTTGTTGAGCAAGTGTGAGACCGGCAAAAGTAGGTGGCACGGCCTGAGGGTTGGACGCAGCGGAAGCTGCCATTCCCTTCGCCACCACCGCGGCTGAAGACGATCCCTGGCATGCAGGAACCTTGCTCCGACGACTGCGATTCCAATCAGCAGGATAACTAATTAAATCAAGACATGTTTCACGTAAATGACCAAATTTACCACAATGGTTGCAACGCGGCCGCTCCCCCTTTCCTTTGAATCTGGACGGCCGGCTGTCCTGGGAATTTTGCCAGGTGTTCGGTCGGCTGTCCTGGGATGTCTGCCAGGTGGCCAAAGCCGCTGCATCAAATTGGGGGACAAGACTTTGAGCGACAAGACGTTTCTTCTCTTCCTGCGCCACAATTGCATATGCACGTCCAAGAGAAGGCAGAGGGTCAATGCTCAGAATATGGGAGCGTACCGTTCCAAAGGTCTCGTCTAGACCCATGAGAAAGTCAAAAACTATCTCTTTCTCACGCAATTTTCTCCATGGCTTTGGACAGACAACATGTACAAAGCCCACAACTACAAATCGGGATCTCGTCAAAGGATTGAAGCTCACCCCAGAGAGCTTTGAAACGACCATAATAAACCGACACAGTGCTCTTTTCTTGTCGCAGTGAAGCTATAGCACGACATAACTCATAGACACAAGCATCTACACCCTGTGTGAAACGCTCTTCCAAGTCAACCCAGACATCGCGTGTGGATTCCGCGTGGGCAGCGGCACCTTGGATCTCTTTCACTAGCGAATTGGACAACCACGCTAACGCCGGTGCGTTACACTATTGCCAAACAGAGTAGTTAACAGAGGCAGGATCCAGACCTTGGATAGTGCCATCAACAAAGCCTGCTTTGTTCTTAGAACGCAAAACATTGACAAACGCTTTTCGCCAAACAAAATAATTCTCATCATTTTCTCCCAATGGTGGAGTGACAAAGAGAAGACCAAGATGGTCAGAAGGATGGAGGTAGTAAGCGGATTTGACATCGGTGGTAACAAGGGCAACGTCGGGCCATGGGAACAGGCGAACGATGTTGCCAGAAATAGCTGATCGGCGGTGATAGGGACGACGGGAATGGGTATCAAATTTGATGCTCTGATACCATGAAGAAAACGTGCAATCACGTATTGATTTCCTTATCCAAAAGAGTTTACAATGTATAAATGATGTACAAAATCTATCCAAAACTAACTCCTATAATCAAGCTATCAAATCTACAACCATAAATACAATCAATAACAAGAATATAAACATAAATATATACCATATCTAATTTGTGCATCATATCTAATCACATTAATACTAATATTCCAATAATATATATATATATACCCAAGGGATAGAGAGTCTGCTTCTAGTGAGACATCCGGCTCTATCTGTACCTGCATAAATGACATAATAATAGAGATATGTTGTGCTAGTTGTTAGTGAGGAAATTCAAGAAAATACAAAGAAAAGACTTTTGATATTAAAATACACATCACATGTATATATACATGTAATGTAAAACAACGGTATAATATATATATATATATATATATATATATATTGTTAAAGAGTAAATATTATTAACGAGAAACCTCACTTATGGCGGAGGAATACCATATTACATAGTCATCGTAAGAAAACCAATTGGACAAAAAGCGAATGATTGATGTCCTCCAGTTGTATATGATATGCCGCATTAAAACCTTGCCATGTAAAACCACCCTTGTGGATAAAACCTTGGCGAAGGAAAAAAGCGTACATATTTATACGACTATCATTGGACACAAATACAATGAGAGAAAAGAACTTTAGAAAATTGTCTCCAGCATGGGCCTCCTTTGAAAGCAACAACCGATGGGAAGCAGAGTTAGGGGATCTGATATACTGGCCTCCTCCAAATTGTACCTTGCGACAGCAGAAATGTGGAAGGATCAATATCTTCTGTGTGATAAAACATTTTGTGAAAGAATGACTAATAGACGTACACATGTCACCTTGATTCCCCCTGAACCAAGGTGACCACAATATATATATTCCCCCTGAACCAAGGTGACCGTAAATGATGATGCATGAAACAAACCATGTAATGAGATAGTAAAACGCACACAAGATGAAAGCTGCTAAATAGAAGAAACAAAATAAATGCGCATACCCGCGTTGCCTGGGTCAAATACAACCACAGGCAACAGAATATGAACCACGCCAACACTGTGTGAGACATGATTAAGTACGCAATGATGGAAGCTGAAGATCCAGAATTAGTGCTCCCCGAACGTCACAGGGCAACTCACGAAGGGTTGCATAGTGTGTGACCCCAGCCATTCGGTATCCATATAGTGCAAGACGATGAGCTGCTGAATTGGCCTCTCTTGGACAATATTGAAGTAAGGAGTTGTTGAGAGAGAGCAGCGATGTTGTCCGATATATATCATCTCCCAACGCTCTTGTGTAAGACTGCGGGCCATCTAACATGGATAAAAGGAGCTGGCAATCCGTCTCTATTATTAATTGAGAGTATTCCCTGGCATAGTAAGCTACTGCCAACATCAATGTCATCAACTCTGCCCTCAACAGACTTACAAAGGGCAAAGCAAAGGTTATGGCGGAGATCAATGCTCCCTGATCGGACCGAAGAACTGCAGCCCCCGCTGCCAACTTCCGTCCAACTGTGGCATCCACATTAAGCTTCATCTTACCTGTAGGAGGCAATATCCAACGTACTAGCCGTATTCGCGTTGACCGCAAAGGAGGAGAGAACTTAAGAGCAACTAAATGAGGGATGGTTAAAACAAACTTCTTGTCCTTCACCGAAACACACCAATTGTATATAGCCATTCTTACTCGTTCAAATAAGCGAATCGATGCAAATGACTCAGAACCATAGCGCACAGCCGCATACTCCTTCCATATAGTCCACAATACCACTGATGGCGCTACTACACACAACTGTCCAAGCATGGATGCAGCCGATGAACTGCGCCACCACCGGAACAAATGAGCCTTAATAGTATAACTCAATGGAAGGGGGCCCGAGAATATGTTTGATATTTCAATCCAAATAGGCTTTATTGCTGCACAATGCAGAAACACATGATCATGTTCATCCGATGCCATACGACAGAATGCACATTGCGAAGGGAAGATAGTTGTCCAAGCACACATATTATGAACCATGGGCAAGGAGTTGGTCCATAATCTCCATAAGAATACCCGCACACTTGGTTGCATGGTCTTCCACCAAACATAATGAAACACACTCTGCATGGAAGAGTGTGATGTAGCAACCGTGGTGTAGGCCGACTTTATTGAAAATTGCCCATTTGGATCCGGTAGTCAGTGATAGGAATCTCCGGTTGCTGTCGTATGTTCCATCATAAAACCGTTAATGGCACAAATACGTTTCCAGATAGGAGAATCATATATATGACAGTATATAGAGGGACGGTTTTCCATATTTTCGTTTGGTATAATCGGTCCACAGAGAACTGGAGTGATGATATTTCCACCATAATTGGCCGTCGTATGCTTTCTGGATGTCTAAAATGTGACGAATGCCTAGACCTCCTTCGGATTGTGGCCGAGTGACAGAAGACCAAGAACGCCAGTGATGTCGATCCTTCCAAAGAAAAGCTGCCATTTTGCGGTTAAGAATATCGATAACACCCTTCGGCAGCTGCGAACTCGCGATAATGTGTATGGGAATGGAGTTTAACACGTGTTTCAGTAAGACTAATCTTCCGGCCATTGACAACAGCTTGTTAGTCCAAGAATGTAACTTTGCATCAAAATGATTTATAAGAGGCGTGCAATACCTTGCACGATTAATACCACGGTACAAAAAAGATCCAGGATACTTGATAGGCAATGATGAAAGACGCATGCCCAAAATGGACGCTGCGTGTTGTCCTGAAACCCCACTTCCCACCACAATTTGGCTTTTGTGATAATTTACCAATTGTCATGATGCCTGTTGATATAACGTCAAGAAAGAATGAAACTTGGTCAAGTTTCTGCTGCTCCCATTCAGAAAGATTAAGAGATCATCTGCGAACCCTAAATGTGAAACACAAGGGACGCGACCTGCCATAAAGCCTTTGATTTCTCTCGCCGATATCAAGGCTTTTAAGCCTCGGGAGAATCCTTCCGATGACAAGATAAACAATAAAGGCGAAAGTGGGTCGCCTTGTTTGACACCCCTCCAAATAGCAAAAGAATCCGTGTGACTGCCATTAACCAGAATGGAACATCGAGTGGAATGGAAGTTATTATAATAATACGAATAAGTCAAGAATGAAACCCCATGCGATTCAGTATATTTGCAAGATAACTCCAGCTGACTCTATCAAAAGCCTTTGCCAGATCTAACTTAAGAATCAAATGACCTCCCCGAGGACGCTTATTCAACACATGAACCATTTCTTGAGCAAGTAGAATTTGCTCAGTAATGTCTTGACCTTGCATAAATCCCACCTGCTCCGACGAAATAATCTTCGGCAATAAACGTCCCAGACGTGTAGAAAGCAGTCGTGTGATAACCTTTGAAATGAAGTTTGTGAGACAAATTGGCCTGAAGTCCGCAAAAGTATGTGGATTGATAACATTTGGAATGAGTACAATTGTGGCTGCGGCAACATGACGAGGAACCGGAACCCCCCAAATAAAACTCTTGTACCGCCTTGACAACATCAGAAGAAATGATATGCCAAAACCTCTTATAAAAAGATCCCGGATAGCCGTCAGGGCCAGCTGCGCTAGTTGGGCTCAAATCCCACACGGCCTTTTTAATTTCATCCGATAATGGTATTGATTGGAGGAATACGTTATCCTCCTCCTCCACTAAGGTCGGGATGTGTGTCAAAAGTGTTTCGCAATTCATCACTGGTTCTTCAGCAAATAATTGAGAAAAATAATGGACTGCCTCAGCTCTTATTTCATCCGCCGATGTACACTCTATGTCGTCGGGTGTATGTATGCGAACTATTGTTTGCTTATGTCTTTTTTCCTTTACAGTATTATGATAGAATGCTGTGTTTGCATCTCCGTCCTTGAGCCATCGGACATTAGCTTTCTGCTTCCAATAAAGAAATGCTCGTTTCTGAGCAAGCTTCAATTGCGCAACACTGCAATGATAAGCAGAACGCGTAGATTCACTTGGGCTCATATCAAAATCTCTTTCACACCGAAGTGCCTCTGTCTCTGCCATTGTGACCGCATCAAATATGTTACCAAACACTTCCTTATTCCAACTCTGCAGTTCTTTTTTTAATCGACGAAGTTTATCAAAAAGACCCCACATCTCTCCTACCGTGGGGAAAGATGTCCATGCATGTCTGACAAAATCATCAAAATCTGGATGTGTAGTCCAAACATCAAGGTATCGAAAAGTAGCCCTGCTCTTTGCATGGCCGAGTCACACGTCAAAAATAGTGGGGCATGATCCGATGTTGCCCTAGATAAATGCTGCACTTGTGCTATGGGAAAAATATCCAAAATGATGAAGAACGGAAAAACCTGTCTAAGCGACGCCATACTCTGCCTAATCCTCGGCCATCACACCAAGTAAACTGCGAGCCTTGGAACGATATTTCATGTAATTCACAGGCTTGGACGCATTCATTAAAATCCTGCAATGATGACAAATTTGGAGAAGATCGGCCCCGATGTTCTTCTAGCGTACGAAATGTATTAAAATCTCCTCCGACCAACCATGGGATTTGTGATGTAACATGCAAAGACTGAAGATCTGCCCATAATAATCGACGAGAAACGACTGTATGATCCGCATATACTGCTGTGAGCCAAAACTGTTCTCCCGTAGCAACCCAGCGATATTTTAACGAAAAATTTTGCTGCCCAGGTCTAGTATCCTCTTGTTCCACTATCGAATCCTTCCAAAAAAACCAAATATGATCATTACACACTGATAAAGCTTTTGAGAACCCTAATTGTAACTGATAAGATATTAGCGTAGAATGTCGTTGCTTGGGTTCGATGATCACTAAAATATGAAAATGATGTTGTCTAATTAGCGCATGCAGCCTATTAAGCGAGGTTTCTGATGCCTCTTACATTCCACATAAGTATCTTCATTGGGATAATGCATCAAAAGAATTATTGAGAGTAGCCGCACGTAACCTGGTAATGCGTGGTGATATTGGACGTGGAGGCCGACGAAGAATAGTAGGAGTCTCACATGTCTGTACGGTCGCTACAATTGCTCCCGGCGATTCTGGTTCACTAGCCGCAAATAATGTTGCAATGCCTTCATAGGGATTATTATCAATATCTGGATCATTGGTGCGATAGATTGCGAGCTGTAGTTGTGCCTCATTATCCGAATGGGTGGGGGAAACCACATGGGCTGCATTGTCCCCAACCATACAGTCATCAACGCTTCTCAAACGCAATAATTCCTGCACATCCTCAAGTCTGTCGGCTATGCGAAGATCAAGTGATGGGGGCAGACGCGAATTGGAAGCTGCGCCGGCTTGGACCACCGGTGTTGATAATACTGCATGCCCTGGCAATTCTGCGGGTGGGTGATCCAACTGTGGGGGATTCTTTTTGGGAGTCCAGCGCTGTTTTTTTTCTGCTGCTCTATTGACCGTTTATCCGGATCCTGTGCCACAGTGTGCCGTTGTGGCATTTCGCTGGCCGCCGAGTTTTTGCCACAATCATTGACAACATGGCCAAGCCTATAGCATTGTGTACAATACGAATGGAGGTCCTCATATTCCACTGACTGGGTGACAATTCTCGAAGATGTTTGTATATGCACACGCTTGGGCAATTCTTTTGAAACATCTAACTCCACACATACCCGAGCAACAGACGGCCGATTTGTTGCTGCCGTTGCTGAATCCAGCTTTAGAGGCGTTCCAAGCATTTGGGCTATATTAAAAAGAGCATCTTTATGATTAAAATGTATCGGGAGTCCGGGGAACGAGACCATATCGGCACTATGGGCATTTCGACAGCAGGATCATAATCCGGAGACCATTTAGTGACACGCATATATTTGCCAGAGATCATCCATCCCCGACGTGAAAAACAGCGATAGTAATCTTGCTCTTGATCAAAATGAAGTAAGACATGAGATGAGTCAAGTAATCCCACCTTAACTGATCCTGCGAATCCCACTCGATCAATGGTCGATCGGATCGTAGCAAGCTGAGGACGCCCGTACCAAAATGTTCCCACTAGCGTGAATCTATATGGAGCGGCCAAAGATTGTATCTCCTCATATGTGAATGTGATCATAGGATCACCCTTATACCTATGAATCGGCTTGGAAGGGATTGTAGTTGATGGTGATGAGAGTATGGATGCGTAGGATCGTGTTGTGGATGGAGGCGGCGGCTGCGATGGAGGCGCCGTAGGGTGTGATATTGTCATTGCAGAAGGTGCGAAACGGAGAAGTGATGTAACTAGGGTGCAGGATGAAGGGAGGATGTCGTCGGAAAGCAGAGGGGCAGCCGCGCGGAGAGAGGAGAGAGGCCGCATCTTCTATATATATATATATATATATATATATAGCCTACTTCTTTAACAAGTATGCTTCCCTTGATAAGTAATCAATGGTGCACTCTTGCAAGAAATACACACAGGAGTGTTCTCCAAAAGTTTCTTTGCTCAATATCCTAGGAATTGATTATAGGTCAATGGCTGCTTATGGACCATCTTCCGGTTAGAATATTTGGAACCGAATCTTAGTGGGTATTTTCTGTTGCATGTAAACACAAACATCAATATTAGTATTCTAATTTTCTCCAACTGTGTTCTCGATTTTAATAAGTGAATAGAAGAGTTGTCAAGTTTCCATTGCCTCAAAGGTATCAACTAGTATTTGGTCTCTGTCCTAATTTCCAATAAAAATATAACAACAACAACATTAGCCTATTGCCATATAGGCTCCCGCTTATGGCAGAGTATGAGAGGGTCGGATGTACGTAACTTATAATGATGCGTCAAGCTGTATCGATCAACTGATACTTCACAATATAAGAAGCGCAGCCAATTTAGTGAATCATTTTGCTTTATTTCATCATATTCCAAAGTCAATGAAGGGTGTGTCTGTGACTCTATTGAAAATGGAATTTCCAATAAAAATATAACAATGATATGATAATGATACTTACAAATAGAACTAGAGTAAATAGAACTTTTAATACATCCAAACAGGTTACAGAGGAAATTAAAATTAGAATCTGGCTAACCATATCTTATCTATTCTATCTATTGTTATGACTTTATCTAGTCATACACAAATTCCTCACTTCATGCTTAACAAATCCCCGTTTAACATCATATCTTTTTGGATATAAAAAAAGCATTGTAACCTTTGTCCCATGTGGCATCATCTTTTCAACGGTAAGGTTTACTCTTTCCTATCTAATTTGTTGGTCATTTCTTATTCATTTTTATAATTATTTGTTATCTATGAACAAATGATTTTTTTCATCCATCCTTTTTACATAAAGAAATCCGGACTCATGTAGTAAGAGATAATCCTTTGTATGACTTCAAGGCATAGTCTAATTGATAATCGGGTTGGAATTTGTTCCAAGAGGTCAAAAGATTGATTTCATAGACACGCACAGTAAGTGTTGCTCTGCTGCTAGACCGAAGACATGGTACGTAAGATCTCATCCAATCTAGGAGGCCGATGGACTTCTGATTTGCATCTTTCATACATGCTCTTTGGAGCTGGAACGATAGGGACGGGGTGAGGGTTTTCACCTCCAAGATAATCCTTTGAATTATTTGCCCCATATTATGGGGAAGTCTGCCAATGTCACTTTCAGATGACAGAGTCCCTCCATCACATGTAAGAATCAGCAAACGACTCAGAAATGTCGATGAAGACATATTTTATATCAATAATGTCACATTTTTATTTTAATGAACCAAAACACTCACCTTATAAAAAAACATGGCTTCAACGTTTGAGGTTAAATAAATCTACAAGTTCTTTTTATCAAATAATTACATTTACAACTCTCTGTTTATGAATAATTACTTTTAGGCCTCTTCTATTTTAAAACTAGATTTTTACATCCTATGTATTTTTGGATTAAACTCAAAACGAGAGTTTTCAATCAAAATCAACAAAAATTATATTTTTAATCAAAAACCACAGAGAATGTAAAACATAAAGAATTTTAAACAAAGGGGTGTAAAATATGAAAATTTTTGTTAATTTTGATAAGAAATTGCATATCCAATTTAGTCCAAAAACACAATAGATGCAAAGGTCGAGTTTTTAAACTAGAGAGGTCTAAAGGTAATTATACCCAAATATAGGAGGTGTAAAGGTAATTATTTTTTTTAATCAAGGGTACATTGTCTATTAAAATAAATACTGTGTGATCATCATTATTAGCATGTATTTTTTAATCATTGCACTGAATCATATGATAATATTTAATATTTCACAAGTTCTCTACAAACCCACAAATAATAGTTTATTGGATTATTCGCCATAATTTTGTTTTTATTTGATTTATTTAAATATATCAGTTCAGTTGTATCTTTTATGTATAGTCTAATGGATGCAAAAGGTAAATTCTTATTCATTCAATCAGCTAAAAAAATGAAAGACCTATATGAGATTTTTGTTCTGATTGTGAGAACTCAACGATGGGATTTCCCATATCTATAAAAGATGGGACTTTTTTTAAGAACCAAATGGAATTTTGATGGTAGCTGACCGATTCTCATATAGGGCGGCAAATGATTTAGATAATCCAAAAAGAATGTTGATATATATTGTTTTGTAACACCAAAGATGCTTTTAAGCCTGCGATATGGAAAAAGTCAGAATCCAACGAAGTTTAAAACACCTGAAGCTACCTATCTATAGGATTTTTTCGTCGATGTGGGGGGGGACACGTGCCCCCAGGCCCCCCTTCCCTCCGCCCCTGCTCCCTACTGCTACGTAGCGGACGGTTAGGATTTGGAGATGAGGGATTTTGAAGTGAGATGATCTCGTCCATTTTTGCCACAGGTAGAAGACAAATCGTCCAAAAACATTTGTAAATTGGATCTCAGTGGATGATTCCATTACCAAAATATAAATGCAAAATTATGATAAGGAAATTGTGAGTGATTAGCATTATTATGATCATGATTAAGCAATAAACATCATGATGCATCCCTGACTTTCCGAGCTTTCGCCAGCCTCACCATCCATCATAAAGGATTTTGGGAAGTTATATTACAAAATAAAACAAGAAAAGGGGAAAGAAAATTGAATCCATCATAGCAGAACAGGTAGGCGTTGGAAAATTACAAAAACATTGGGTTGGACTATGTTGGCTCCCATCTAAGAATGTTATGAGGAATTGTGCCTAAAGGATATGGTCCTTTATTTCCCAATCAACAAATAATTTCACTTATCAATAATGATACAATGTCAAAAAAAAAAACACAAGTGATACGAATGACTAATTGCGTCTTGTTAACTTTAATTTCTCTATATTAATTTCAGAGGGTTTGCTTTTTTTCTTTTTTTTTAATGTGAGATGGCTTTACAATTATTACATCTTTTACATATAACTAAATTTCAAACTATATTCATGGTGAAATTGTAGTGTGAAAATGGTAACCGCAAATTACGTAGACCAACAAATAAAAGAGAGAGGGTGTAAAGTACACTCTATTTTGCTCATTTTCCCATGCCATTCACGTTATAGTTTCACAATAAATTGCAATGCTCATCTCTAAATATTATTTAACGTGGCATACATGCATTGTCGCGTTTGACTTAGCCTTGTTAACCTTAAAAGAATCAGAACTTCTGCGAACTCTATGCAAAATCTGATCTTCTGATGATCTGTCCTCCAATCGGTCGATCATATCTCTCAAACAATTTTCTTAGGCCTTGTTTTAAAAGGTACGTCAAGAATGATTTTTCACACCTCATGTTTTTTTTTTCTTTTTTTTTTTTTGGCAATAACCTCATGTTTTTAAATAGACAAAAAAATGTAACGTGTTTGTTAGCTCCCTTCAATTTCATTATTCTTATTTAGTCTACACGAGCAACACTATTAATCTAAGATTATTCTGATTAATATATAAACAATCATGACTGACCTGATTATTTAATGCTTTAAAACCCTCAAGGTATTGGATGCCAGTATACTAATACAGTTGCATCAGATATCTGTAGACCTAAAATGATATTCCTGTAATTACTCTTTACTTTCTATAGAAATTATTCAGATAACTCGATTCAAATTAGAAGATAATTGTCTAATCTGAAAAGTGAAAACAGAACCAGCTCCCAGATTATCTTTTACTGGAAAGCAATATCAAGAACAACAACCATACCCAGTAAGTAGATTCTAACAACAGCAAAAGCTACTGTTAGTGTCTGAAAATGCTGAGAGAGACAAACAATATCATCATCCTAAGAAATAGAGAGTTTTGGTCCTAGTAAGACTTCAGCCATAAAAAGTAATATCAAAACTGATAACATAGTTGTCCATCATTATTATCAACTGTATCTAGATAATTTAGGCAAGTGTATTTATTTCATTTGGAGGCAAATCTCGAGATGCTCACCAAACGTGTGTTATCAGACCTTGCTTATTTACTAATATATATGTATATATACACACACATATACACACGCATATATTAATATGGTCAATCACCCTTTGTTTATTTAGTTGGTAGGTAACTATTTGTTTAGTTCTTTGGTGACTATTTATTGGGTCACCGGCCATAGTTAACGGTTGTATAAATAGAAAGATATTACTACTTTTTAAGAACTTAACTGGTCGGTTTCAGCTGTGGCAATGGCAATCTCATTCCATGTATATCCGGGTTCGGGACCGGCAGCGGAAAATTGTATTTTCAGTTTCGTCCTCTGCTTGCCTTGCCACTGGGCTTCGGATTACTTTTTCAGGCCCGCTAAAATATTCTCCCTTTTCCTTCTTTGGGCTGAATTCTGGTCAATTCATGATATAAGAAAAGACGTCACAGTGCATTAGACTCTGCGTTTCCACAGGGTCTGAGAAGGTACCGAATTATTTTGCGATCCGATGTACATGGTATTGCCTTACACTTTGTGCAAAAAGCTGTTTCTGTGGCTCGAACCTGTGACCTCGTGTTCACAAAACATCAACTTTACCGGTTGCTCGAAGGCATAATATGCGTAAGCATAATATTACTATCAGCACATAATATTTATTGGTTTATTAGACTAATGGCTCTAGTTTATTTAGTTCATTTAAGCGTTGCATCTAGTTAGCTTAGTTAATTTAGGATTTGTATTTAGTTGTGTTTCAGTCTTGGTTTAGCTTAGTCTTGGATTAGCTAGTCAACTTAGTTAAGCCCTAATCTAACTTAAACTTAGCTTAATTACTCAACTTAATTAAGTTAAGGACGGATTCTGTTTAGTTAATCAGCTTAATTAGACCAAGTCAAACATATGATTTCTTTTTTGTTTTTGTGCATTCTTAGGTTTAACATTTTATGCATGCTCCCTTAGATTTATGAATTAAAACATTGTCCCATATTTAATTAATTGTCACCCAAGTTTAGTGCTTTTACTGCTTCCTTAGTTTAAGATTTATGTTATTCTGCTTATTTGTTTTATGCTCAATAGTTATAAACAAACCAACTTAGACAATTAGACTTTGTGTTTACACTTGCTTTCACACGAATTAAACTTAAGATAATTTAAAGTAATTTAATGAAACGTTGTCTAAGAAAAATAGCTGAAAAACCTTTTGTCTCTGTGGATTCGACCCCTACTTATCATGTCTGCTAGTTCATTAGACAACGAGGCAATTAATTTCTGGTGCTTCTAACGACACGTATATGGTTTTTAGATTTATTGGTCTATAGAGATCCTAGTATCACAGTTTCTAGGGGGATTGGATCCCCTCACTGCTCCCCCCTCACCGCGTGCGTGACCGCGCGACACATGGCAAAAAGGGGGGGTGGTGAGGCTGGGTGAGCGTAACACTCATCCAGCCTCACCACCCCCTACTGCTGCCACGTGTCGCGTCCTGGGCCGCGCGGTGACTCACCGCGCGGTGAGGAGATCTCATCCCCTTTCTAGGATTCAAGTGGTCAAATCATTTGACAGTGGTTCGGTGTGTTATGCGGAAACTAATTACTAATAGATGGAAAATGTTTCTTGCCTTTCATTCCTTTGCAATCAACCATATAATGTACAATCATGATACAATCATGTCCCTATAATCACGCGATCGTAATCCTATCATTATGATACAATTATGGAGAATCTCGACCTATTTGGTATGTGCTATATATGGTACAATCAATGAATACAAATCAATGAATACAAAATATTCTATAATGAATAATATTGTGGCCATCAATGTGAATATTGTGGCCATTAATTTCGGCCATTACACCCCCGCAGTCGAAACGGGAGGTTCGTGAACGTTGAGACTGGATCGAAAATCATCAAATAGAATACGGGGCAGCCCTTTAGTGAAGATATCGGCCATTTGATGTCGAGAAGGAACATGATGAACGCGGATTTGACCCTGAGCGACTTTTTCACGAACAAAGTGGATATCCATTTCAATGTGTTTAGTACGTTGATGTTGAACAGGATTACTGGAGAGATAAACTGCACTGATATTGTCGCAATAAACAAGAGTGGCGCGTGTAAGAGGCAGTTTGTTTGGCTTTTCTGGTTTCTTCAAGAATTAAGCGAGAGCGGGCTTCGTAGAAGGTAGGTAAGGGGTTGCTCTGTTGAATAATGGTGGCTACTCGTCATAGTTCTCGTTCAGACCACTTACAAGTTGCAGAACCAGGCGTTGATCAGAAACTTCAGAACCTACATTAGAGAGTTGATCTGCAAGAGACTTCAATTCTTGACAATAAGAAGAGATGTTAGAAAAATTGTCAAGACGAGTGTTTGAGAACTGGTTCTCAAGATAGACTGCGCGGGAGTGTTTATTATCTTGAAAAATGTTTTTCAAGTTGTTCCAAGCATTCATAGCAGTGAGATCAGGAGCAAGGATGGTATGTAGTAAATCAGTAGAGATGGTACCATAGATCCATTGAAGTACGATGGCATCGAGACGGCTCCATTGTTCAGAGTCTTGAGTAGTTTTGTCTTTGGACGTAGAAGTTTCAGATGAGGGAGAGATGATGTGATCAAGGACTTGATATGCGCGGCAGTGAATTTTGAAGAGTTCAGACCAGGATGAATAGTGACTCTTTTCCATTTCAAGTGTGATAGGAACGAAATTCTTGATATTGGTGACAGCAAGTGCAGGATGAAACTTGTTGTCAGCCATTTGTGTTTGAGAAAGAGGAGGGTGGCGAGGGGTGTGTTTAGGCGGTGGAAGGGGGCTGCCGGCGTTCAGAGGGAAGAGAAAGGGAGGTGGGAAGCGATTAGCGCTCTGATACCATAATAGATGGAAAATGTTTCTTGCCTTTCATTCCTTTGCAATCAACCATATAATGTACAATCATGATACAATCATGTCCCTATAATCACGCGATCGTAATCCTATCATTATGATACAATTATGGAGAATCTCGACCTATTTGGTATGTGCTATATATGGTACAATCAATGAATACAAATCAATGAATACAAAATATTCTATAATGAATGAATAATATTGTGGCCATCAATTTGAATATTGTGGCCATTAATTTCGGCCATTAATTACGAAAAGATTCTATGATTAACATTAGAACGATAAGGTATTCACCAAAAAGGGAAAAAAATTGAATGCTAATTTGCTTCACATGTTTTGTCGGTAATTTAGGGCAAAACTTTAGTATTTAACTTTGGTGTTTAGTATCTTTGCATACTATATCATTTCTGGTGCTTTTTTACGTATATCAAGCTTAGGGAGTAACTTTGCCGGGTCGATTCTTCGACTTGTCGGTCCCAATCTCGAATAAAGAAAGAAGATTACATTAGGTTGATAACCAATATAAAATGCTGTGTATCGGCAAGGACCGCTACATCTAGGGGCTTCAATGTAGTGTGAGATAAGCAAGAGTCTTCGTTGCATGGTCTGAATGTGGCGACAACTAAGACCGTTGCATCTCTTAGAAAATTCGGATGCAGTGAAAAATAAGTAACAGTTCTTAGACCGTAAGCTAGATAAGAAAAAAGAAAACAGTAGGTTATATAATAATATTAGACTAAGAACATGGAACATTGAAACTCTAACGGGTCAATCCCCAAACTATCATAGACAAGGCCTGCGCTTTTACATGTCGTTTTTTAGGTTCAACTCGTTTCTGACCTAAACTCGTAAAAAATGTGTACGGATTCATACCGTGTTAACATGTCATATCAGAAATTGTCGGTCTTACCTTTAATTTGTGTTCACTTTATGCTAGTGATCTTTTAAAAACAAAACCCATAACCTCACGTCTTTTACACAACATATTTTCTACAGTTCCAAAACTGAGACTGGTTAAAGATAAATTACTTCCTCTGTTTTAAAAATTATCAGAGTTTGACTTGAACACAATTTAATGAAATCAAAATTAGTGGATCACTATTATTATTATGCCCTTATCTAGTTATTGATCTGAAATAGAGAGAAATCATATAAATGTTAATTGAAAGGATAATATAGAAACTTTGACAATTTTTTATGAGACAATATTTATGGGACAAATCGAAATTGAAAGGAGGACAATATTTTTAACACAGAAGAAGTAAGTGTGTAGATTTTGTTTAAACTTTACTAGAACCAATGATCCAAGTTAACTTTAAGATTTTTAAGTTCTATATATCAGTCTTCTTTGAATGTTTTTATAATGTATAGAAGGGATATGATAATTCTTTTTTTTTTAATGCATCAGCGTTCTTTTTGTAATGCGACTCATTAATATCGTCATGTTACTTCAAACGGGATCTCACGTGGCATGATTCAGTTGATTCGAAGGTTGGCTGTAGTATCATTATCGAAGCAAAAAAAGGTTGAGCTCTAATCCGAAGGGTCCTCTACATCCCAATCAAACGAGACAGCTGAGAAGATGTAAATTAAGGCTAAGAGCAGTAGCGGAGCCAGGAGTCCCTTCTTGGGAGGGCACTGACAGGCTTCGCCACAGAAATACCACATGTGACCGTTCAGACCGGGAAAAATGATAAAATCTTGTAGATTTTGTATTATAACATAAAATACGTGAAAGAAATCACATCTACCAACCAATGTACAAAAAAATAAACAATACACAACAAACAATATGCAAATCATAATTATTAAACGAATATAGTAATATACATCAATACACTTTTTATTTGCCTATTGTAGAAAGAGAAGGAGTTGTCAAAGGATGCAAAAAGGTTTTAGATGACATTGATTGAAATCGTTGCATAATATCATCTTCAATGGTGCTAAAAGTTTCATGCTCAAAGTAACACAATAAACAATCCGATAGTACGTCATCCTCCCAAACGGTTGTGTACATCAGTCTTGATGATATTCATTGTAGAAAAATTAGAAACAAACAACTGTCACAAAGCTAGTGTTTAACAATGGGCATTTGGAAAAGCAGATTACCTTTTACAGTTTACTTTCTGAATGCTGAATCAATGAACCAATCATATATGGTATACACGGTTGTTTGGAATGCGTAAAATAGTTTTCACACCAGCAACATCCAACACTAAAGATTTGAATGCAATCTAAAGGTATGTGTAGCTCTTAAATTTGAAACGACTTTAGAGCAACCAAATAAAATCATAAAAGCTGTGTAATTGTAGCATCTTCCCGCAACGGAGTGGCACAACCGTATGCCGTTTTCAAATTAATATGTACCAACTATCAAGCATCAGCCCTCACAGGATTCGTAAGCTTAGCAACCAAAAAAAACTTTCATCTTCGTAAGCAAACTAATGCAAAGAAGTCCACTAGTTTTCAACGATTACCTTACATAGCACATACTAAAACAATCTAAATTGCAAGGGAAACCATCAAACCAATTGCAGAATCCAAACAGACGACATCGACCACAAGATTTACCGTTTGAAAAAAGAAAACATCATAAAAAATGTAGGTTTGAATATTTACCTCTTAATGAATTATTGTTAATCTTGCTTGAGAATTTGATTGTAAAAATGTTTGTTCTTGCTACCCTTCTTGACCGACACTCAGCTTCATCTAAACACCCTGGAAACCACGCATAAGAGGAAACCCTAATCAGTGTTCATAAAACCGTTTGGGAATTGGGAAAGAAAACCACCAATTTGTGTTCCAAGATTTTCCAAACCTTGAATTCTTCCTTCTTGGCCGATTTCAGCTTCCAAAATAAGCCAAACCTTCCGAACAAAAGGAAAACACCATCCGACACAATTCAAATTAGAAAACCATATCTTATTCCAACCAGGAAAACCCTTACCGCCAAAGATAAACTCCAAAATGTGTGGGGGTTGTCCAAAATGCGCCTAAACGATGTGGAAAACGTGTGTGAATCGGGTAAAAACAACCAACAACATTAAAAAAACCTAGCTATTGAGGTTCTTGGACAACAACCGTGGGGACAACTGAAAAGTCAATGGGGTTTTTATTTTAATCTTTTTGCAATTTTAAAAAAAGTTTTAGCCCTTTTTAAATTTTTTAATATATTTAAGAGACTGAACTTTCGGTAAGTTTTAGACACATTTTAGTCACTTAGCAGAGAATTGACAAACGCTAAACACTATGTGACCACGTAACAGAGAGTTATTTTTCTATCAAGCAGGGGCACACTTTGAACTGAATGACCAAAAATACAAATACACCTACCTATCTATATGATTTTTTCGTCGACGTTGGGGGGCACGTGCCCCCCAGGCCCCCCTTCCCTCCGCCCCTGGCTAAGAGAGATGCACAGTGTTCACAAGCCTATAAGAAGTCCAATTTCAAGACCTCTTATTGAAGTCTGAAGATGTTGCTCCCACACTGCAAGCTACGGGACTCGAGACTTGTACCTTGTAACAAATATGTCTATTTGGAACCAACTGAGCTATGCCCTGCGGGCTGTAGTATCATTCTCTTGTTGGATTTAATCTAATAAACCCCTGAATAGGACCGTTTAATCGAATCAATGGACAAAGTAACAAAATGCGGAAAATAACCTTGCTCCATTGCTGTTGTTAATCTGAACACGTACACTGCAACTGCTCCGGCTGATGAAGAATCTGGCGTGATCCAAGGATTCACGACCTCCCACCAATTGCTGATATACCCCTTGAACGGAATCAACAATTCACTGCTTTGCCCGATGGAGAGGCTAGGCAGTGTGGACTTTATAGAAAACTTGGCAGACCTTCCCTCTAATATACTGTAATGGACGTTCTTTATTTTGATACTGTATGTGTCTATTCTAATTTGATGATCTGAGGAGGTGAAGCCTCCTCCTTTATATTAGAGGGGTGGAAGTATCTGATAGGTTAGGATTTAAATTTAAACTTAAATTTAAACTTAAATTCAAATTTAAATCTGAATTCAAATTTAAATGTGAATTTAAAACCCAACCTTATCTTCCTTAATATTTAATTATTGTGCCAATAATTATCTACTAGGCACACGTGGGTTGTCGACCCTCGGGGACCAGATGTCGTAACTTTATGGTCGCTGCACTTTGAGCCCATCTATCGCGGTCTCTGACCATATGACTGTCTACATATTCGGGGTTTCCATTTAGACCACACTATACATCCACGAGTATATCCGATGATCACTTAACGTGTGGATGTTTTACGTAACAATTAATATTATTACGTGACATATGTGACATATAATATTATCATACATAACGTCCACCTTATGATTAATTCGTATAAACTTTATCAACGTGCTGCGCATCACACGTATCTTGAATTAATCCCAACATCTCTAACATCTCTTTTAGGTTTATCCAAAACTAATTAACCTAACCGTAAATTATTTTGCTCGTTATATTGTGTCGTATTTCAATAAGAATAACATTCTTTTGTTAGTATAATAATCTTTTCAAACACTTAATTTGCAGCACTCTTTGAAAGCATGCTTTATGTTGACTAAAGACAAGAGGGGAAAAATGTGGAAAAAAAACGTTTGGTCACTTTTTCTCTTTTTTTATTAGTCTAATCAGAAATGTTCAAATGAAATACTCTCTTTGTTATGGTTCATTTTTCCAATTTAAGGCATTCCAAAATGTTTATCTACATTCTATAAATGGTAAAAGAAAAGTGGGTAAATGAATAAATCATCTTTATTAGTTATGTGCATTTTGTAAAAGTAAAGGTAGTTTTAAATAGCAAAGTGAGAAGTATAAATAATAAATGGCTTTTAAACTAATTTTTTTAAATTATGTGCAAGTTTGATCAAGACATAAATTGGGAAAAAAGTAGTATTATTTAGTGTTGCGCTTTTGACATTATTGCATCGACATTCTATTCGTGACGTTCGTGAAAAATTTTTGGGCTTTCTTTATAGAAAACGCAACAAAATATCCACATATTGCTTTTTTTTTAGCAAAAGGTAGAATCCCAACATAAAGTGCCCAACTGCCGCAGCCCAAGGAAATACGTGGAGGATGTAAATAAGTATCCCAGCGGCCTCTTAGATTGAATGAGATTTTACGCAGTTACCCACAAGATGTCCTCCACAAACCAGGCCTTTGGCCTAGCAGCAGAGGAACACTCAGCGTGTCTCTGGATTCGAACTCGTGACTTCTTTGTGTCAATCCCGAACTCAAATACCAACTGGACTATGTCCTGGATGCCATATTGCATCGTGGCTCAGTTCTAGGTGGTTAATCCACATCCTTGATATAGAAAAAAAATCAATTGTATCCCTTTTGCCTTTTTTTAAAAATTGACCAAACTGATCATGGTACGATCTTTTGCAACTCAGAAACTATTTTGATTTCTTTCATATCAATACCGTATTTATTTCACGATATGATTTCATAATTTATAACGATTTTTTGTCACACGTCTTTGACGGCATAAAAGTTGAGGAAGGTGCTCAAGAAAATAGGGTACAGTTTAAAAACATATTTTTTGTTTGTAAAAATGATGTAAATATCTACGCTGTGAAAAAAAATTACATTTTTGTGTTTGTCGTTATTAACATAACCGAATAATAAACACCTAGTTGACAGTATCAATGCGTAACAGATTGAGCTAGTCGTGTATACCATAGTGACATGTCATTGTTCTCACGACCTCATCATATTATTTAAAATACGTTTCCATACAATAGGCTCTACGTTTGCATAAGATTCGAGGAGGGGTAGGATCGTTTCGCGGTCTGATGTACGCAATTTTACTTTATACTTTATGTAAGAGCCTGTTTTCACATCTCGAACCTGTGACCTTAAGGTCACAAAACAGCAACCTTACTATTAGTACAAGTATAATTAAAATGCTTCCATAATACAACAGATTTATACATTGAACCGTACACGACATAACTATACTTATGTAGTGAATGATAATTATATGAACTCGTCATTAGTTATTGACATTACTTATTTGGTAACAATTATATATGTCTATATATGTGGTTAGACCGAAAAATTCCTACATTGAAGGAAAGAGTCATTGTAACCTACTAGTCTCATCCTTCTAAATATAAGCGAAAAATCTCTTTCGTGTAAGGAGTTTTCAATGTATATCATCTGGATTTAGGGAGTACAGTATAATTTTTGGAAATCTCATATAAATGCTAGTAATAAAAGGGGAGTTCCCAGGACATAACTCAATTGGTTCCGAGCAGGAGTTCTCGAAAAGAAGGTCAGGGGTTCAATTCTTGTCATAGGCAAGAGAGCTCATTTCCAGCAAGTCCATAGTGTGGGAGCTTCCTTGGCCTGTAGGCTTGCCTGCAGTTTCCGGGCAGGAGTTCTCGAAAGGGAAGTCAGGGTTCAATTCTTGTCAAAGGCAAGAGAGCCCCTTTCCAGCAAGTGCATAGTGTGGGAGCTTCATTGGTCTGTAGGCTTGCCTGCAGTGCTGGGGGGCTCCTTATGTAGACTACTGTGTATATGACCAAGCTCCTGCTAGCGAACCGTTGGATACCTGATTTACATTCCTACACTACCTTTGGGACTGAGTGTGACAGGGGCCCTTACTAGTTGGGGTTGAACCTTTTTAGTAATAAAAGGGGAAATGGTCATGATGCAAAAGCCAATGCATGTGTGTCACCTAAAAGATAAGAACGAGTGCTTTTGTGCTCCGTAATTTTCGCTGGCATTTGAGTGCTCACGTAACCGTCATCGCACCGATAATCGTCCCTCATCGGACTCTTCTCACGGCGCTGCTGCCGGCCAGCAATACGCCAAGATGATAACCAACGACCACACGGAAACTACTGTCGAAGAAGAAAATCAAATGAACCGCAGCGTTAAAAATATAAACGTCATGCCTCTGGTGATCCCATATCTATGAGTGATCAATCACCCACACAAGATTGGATATGGGCAGATCTACTACGCAGTAATACATCGGCATACGGTGGAGAGTTTACTTCGGGCATTTATACAGGAGAAGATGAAGAGGATGATCTCACCGATGTGGATATCAATCTCAGTTGCTTGAATCTTGAGTATAGTGTGGAAAACCTTGGTCCTGGCCGTGCCATTGTTGACGTTCCAAAATCTGAGTGGCATGCTCTTTGGCGGCCTTGGCGACGAGCATTGATCGTGAAACCTCTAGGCCGGAATATTTCATTCCGTATACTATCGCAACGATTCACGGACATGTGGACATTACAGAAATGCTTAGATATTATTGATTTGGAGGATGGATATCATGTGATACGTTTCTACTCGAGGGAAGATTATCTCTACGTTCTGGAAAACGGGCCATGGATTATTCAAGGACACTATTTGATGGTTAATAAATTCAGACCAGGCTTCCAGCCATCCACAAAAGTATTCCCATCGACGCTAGTACGGGTAAGAGTTCCGCGGCTTCCCCTCGAATATTTTAGTGAAAGTGTTTTGATGCGAGTTGGTGATAAACTTGGACGAGCAGTAAAGATTGACTACAACACCATGCATGTGACACGCAAAAAATATGCTCGTGTCTGCGTTGAAGTTGACCTGCACAAACCTCTTATTTCGACTGTCATACTTAATGGCCATGTTTTAAAGGTGGAATATGAGAGTCTACATCAGATATGCTTTGTGTGTGGCAAGTATGGACATAGGGCGGAGGCATGCCAACTGCAAACCCCTGTGCATTCAACCGAAACGAATATAGCTACTATCAAGCAACAATCATTACCGGCGGACCCATTTGGTCCTTGGATGATCGCCCGCAGAAATAATCGGAGGAGGACTGGGAAGCAGCAACATGAGGGAGATAGAGATATTAACAAAGCCATGAACATAGGAGTACCGAAGACAGATAAAAGTAAGAGTGATGTGGGAACGTCCAACACAGCTGCAGAAGATCACGCTTTACAATCCTTGTAGATGCGGATGACTTAGAGGAGGGAATACCCAATGTTATTTCATGTGCAGCAACAGATCAATCCTTGAATAACATCCGAGACTCAGGCCCTCCAGTCACCTTTCGTGCTTCCACAAGAGAACAAGTTCTGAAACGATGCGAACGTAAAACAAAGGGCATTCTGGTTAAAGATCCGATGAAGGTTAAATTTCAGCCCCGCAGTGTTTCTAGTGTTGGCCATCCTAGTGGGAACGGAACAAATATAGCTACATCACATACGCATAACCCAATCTCATCAACTGTCAACGAACCGATTCAAGGAACATTTAAGATCCTTCAAAGACCTCTTCAGGATATTACTAATACACAGCCAATGGAGGATATAAATGCCATGGAAGATGACCAGCACCAACATCATCCGGTCAGTGATGGGGTACACCACGATGTACCGGCAGAGGACATGACTAAGCAGCATCCCCCCGATTATCCTATGGCAACACAATTTGATACTGAACCTCAGAATACTCTACTGATTCAAGACCATGACATGGTACAAGGCGAAGGAGATGGGTGTCATCCCAACAGAGGTAATCCTTCTACACCTACCAACCTATAGATATGAGTGTTTTGGCTTGGAATTACCAAGGTGCGGGATCGTCAGATACAATGCGTATGATTATTCGCATGATTAAGGACCGCCGTCCTAGTGTGCTATTTTTGATGGAGCCGAGAGTACCCAGTTCCCGATCTACAAAAATAATGCGTCACTCAAGTTTTACTGATTTGGCAGTTGTTGAGGCACAAGGCTTCTCTGGTGGCCTTTGGTGTTTTTGGAATTCAAATATCATATCTCTTCGCATTCTCAGCTACACAGCCCAAATGATTAATGTTGGTGTTCTTGAATCGAATCAAGTCGTATCAATTATCTCTCTATATATGCCTCACCCAAATTGGAAATTCGGGAAGCACTATACGAGTATATTAAAGCGATGCGAGCCCACATCTCCATCCCATGGGTATTGCTTGGTGACTTCAACCAAGTAGTTAATCAGGAAGATAAGCGTGGTGGAAGAGTTGTCCATGGTTATGCACCTGACCGAATGCGACGTATGCTCGAGTATTGTATGCTGCTGCCAGTTGATTTTTCAAGCACTCGATTTACATGGAGTAACGGCCAACATGGAGAACAACGTCTGGATCAAGTGTGGGCGAATGAGGAGTGGACGGTTAAATTCGATTCATGCACGTTACACCATCTCCCACGTACACAGTCGGACCATAACCCAGTACTGCTCATACTCGAGGATAGAAGGAATACACCGAGTAAGACTCCAAAATTTAGATTCCAAGCCTGCAGGATGATGCATAAGACATTTCCAGACTTTATACAATCAGCGTGGTGTAATGAAGACGGCGATCTCCGAGACATAATCAGGAACTTCACCAAACGTATGATCTGTTGGAAAAATGAGTGCTTCGGCAATTTAATTCAACTGCAGAAGCGTTGCCTTGCACGTCTACCAGGTATCCAAAAATTTCTAGCCAAACAACCATCCCGTTTTTTATCCTCTCTTGAGGTGGAATTGCAAAAGGAATATAATACCATTCTAGAGCAAGAGGAGGTCTATTGGCAGCAAAAACATAATATGGAATGGCTGACTTCTGGAGAGCGAAATTCACGTTATTTTCATATGTCTCTGAAAATGAGACAGAATAGCCGAAGAGTAAGTCGTTTGAAACACAAGCAAGGACGATGGTTGGCTGATCCAGTAGAGTTGAAGAATTCTATCTGGGAACATTACAGAGACCTATATGATGAATCCGACATTTCTACAAATACGGTGCAACTCGATTTGGCTACATTCAACCATAGTGATCGACACTGGTTAAACAGACCAAAACGGAAGATGAAATTGAGACAACAATATTTCATATGGGTGCCTATAAAGCCCTGGACCAGACGGATTGCCGCCAGTTTTCTATCAAAAAACTGGCCTCTGGTTAAACCGGCGGTAACCAAATTTATTCAGGAAGCCTTCAAAAATCGCAGATTCCCAGCGGACATGAACATGTCCTATACACACTCATCCCGAAAGTCACCAACCCTGAATACGCCTCCCAATTTCGCCCCATTGCATTGGCGAATGTTGTAGTTAAAATTATAACAAAGATTATCGCTAATCGACTCAAAACGGTGATTGGCAAGCTAATTTCGTCAAACCAAAGTGCTTTCGTTCCTGGTCGTCAAGCTGCGGACAATATTATTATAGCACAGGAAGTGATGCATACAATGCGAACTAAGCAAGGGAGATCAGGCTATATGGCTGTAAAAATTGACTTGGAGAAAGCTTACGATAAGGTGTGTTGGTCTTTCTTAAAACAAATTCTTGAGCATGTTAGGTTTTAGCAATGCTATGGTGGATATAATTATGTTTTGTATTACCTCGCTTCATTCTCGGTGCTATGGAATGGAGAATCATTGCCTCCCTTCCAACCGAGACGTGGGCTCCGGCAAGGGACCCCCTCGCCCCCGTATCTGTTCTTACTATGTATGGAGGTCTTAAGCAGAGAAGAAGCATCGAGAAAGCAGTGGTTTTATAACAGGAATGGTCTACCCATTCGGATTGTCTCGGACTGGGCCTTGCATTTCCCACTATTCTTTGCCGATGACCTTTTACTATTTGAGAATCAACAAATGCATAAGTTGCAGTGATGGAATATATCTAACTGAGTTTTGTGTAGCATCTGGCCAAACTATTAGTGTTCGTAAATCACAGATCTTGGTCTCCAAAAATGTTGCCCGGACAGTTGCTCCAAAATGCCTTCACACGACGGGATTGCAATGCACCACTGAGTTTGGTTCATATCTGGGGTTACCTCTAATATCCGGCCGGGGGTGGTTAGACATGCCTATGCTTATATACTAGATAAGGTCCAAAGCCGACTGGACAATGACAAATCAAGTATCTATCACAAGCGGCACGATACCTATTAGTACAAAGCGTTTTGTCTCTCATGCCTTCATACGCCATGCAAACGGTGCGCTTACCAGCGAGTATACTTGACGATATTGAAAAAATGATGAGATGTTTCTTCTGGGGTGAATGGGAACAAAAGAAGACCATCCATTGGTGTTCTTGGGATGTTATTTGCCGACCTAAGGATAGAAGAGGTCTGGGGAATAAAGCGTCTACGAGACATGAATTTATCTATGCTAGCTAACTTGGGTGGAAGTTCTTAACTCGACCAGACATCTTATGGGTCCAAGTTTTATGGTCGAAGTATGGAGATCTTATGTCACGTCAAACAAAACGAAATTCATCCTCGTTATGGCGACATATTCGTTCCACAGTGCCACTTCTTCGAGCCGGCCCTAGAATCATCAATGTAATAGATGCGAATGTACCGGAGCAACCGAAATGGGCAGGAAATTCCCTCAGGACAATTTACAGTAGCGAAGGCCTATGAAATTCAAATATCTCAGACTCTTCCCCCGGCCACACATTAAATGGGATACGATTTGGGCTATTGAAGGGCCTCTTAGACTGAATCACTTTCTGTGGAAGGCGTGTAATGGCTTCATGGCAACTGCACTTGCGCTCTACGGGCGACATATACTTCATGATCCACGATTGCAAGATTTGCGACCATCCAAAGGAGGATTCTTTACACGCTCTTAGAGACTGTCCATGGGCGAGCAGGATATGGCGGCGGCTACTGCTCCCAGGCTTTCGACCAACATTTCGCAATATAGAGAGCTGTGAGGAATGGATTTTAGACAATGCTGCTGACTCGACACTAATCGGCAGCACGGGTCTTGAATGGCGATACATTTTCCGCACAGCAATACATAAAATTTGTACTGGAGAAATCGGATGCTGCATAATAGTGTTGACCACCACCCGACTGTGTGGCAAGCCTACAAAGATATTATTGGAGATACCACGCAACTTGCTGTAGTTTCATCAATATTTGATGTTCATTAATATAGATAGGCATGGAACGATGATGTAGCGGATGAAGTGTATGATGTACATACTGTATATTTGATATATTAATAAAGTGATCCATTCCCCCCCCCAAAAAAAGCCAATGCATGCTTATGACTAGGCCCGTTAGTGAACCGAGCTACTTGCCAAGCTCGGCTCGTTCAAATTGGATTCGGCTCAAGATCGGCTCGGTAAGGGTTAGGCGAACCTGATTTCGAACCATATTTATGGTTCGTGTATTATGTGAACGAGTTCAAGTATTGCTCGTGAACATATGTTCGGCTCGGTATGTTTAATATTTTAACCAAATTTTACACCCTCCCCCCCCCCCCCCCCCCCCTTTTTTTTTTTCCCTTGTTTCCATTCCAAATTCCAATTTGATCAAAGTTCCAAACTTCCGCTCCAAAAATCCCTTCCTAACCGGCTAACCCTAAAATACGCAGTCTTCCTCTCCAGCCGCTGTCTCCGGCGAACGCACCCTCTTCATCTCCGCTCCGGACACCAGACACTGAAACACGGTTGCCAAATTTCAGGTATTGCAATATATTCTGTGTTCCTGTTCTTTTTTCATCTCAAAGTTAATTCCGCTTGAGTAATCCGATTTTTTTTATCTGCGCTGTATCCTGTATCCTATAACGATCGATGGCTTCGTCATTTTCTTTTGAAGCTTCGTCATTTTTTTGCAAGAATATGTTTGTTGCTTTTGACGAAAATTTGACCATCCAGAACCAGAAGGGTAACGAAGAGGGACTACAACAATCCTCTTCGACCTGATCTTGAGTTTGAAAATCTGGAAATTCATTACATTCCAAATAATCAAATGCATCAAAAGTTTCAGCGTATCCATCAAGAGGGAGATGATATATTCTTCTCTTCTTGTTTCCCTTGTTGCTGCGCATTCCCCCATGCTGAAAGTATGTAGGCCTTCTGTTCTGTGGAATTAATTAATACAGAAATTCCTCAAGTGAGAGGGAGATTGCAATCAAATGTAATTATATGTTTTGTGGATTTGGGGTAGTTTTTATAGCAATAGTTGTCAAGAAATATGTGACATAATTTGATATGTATCACGAAGGTTACAGGGAAATGCTTAAGATGTTGACGGCCAATTTTTTTTTCGTGGTTCTACGAGATTTGATGCCTTGGCCAGAACTTGTATATTTTAGTGTTGTATGCTAACCATTGAGAAAGTTGATGTATTAACAGCTGCTGAAGTAAATAGGCAATGTAGATAGGTTGTTATAAACAGGAACAACTTGTTGATCATTTTCGGCTATTGTGGTTACTAGATGTTATGATTTACGTGTTTTCCGTTTGATATATAAAAGGATCCCTTTTCGAAATTTTACTTGAGTGGTTATGCTATTGCAAAATCTATTTCTTAGTCTATTTGTTGTGTAACAGATTGTATTATCATGGCAAGCAATGAAGAAGTGCGAAGTGTTGATAGTGTTGAGCGGGAAATTGACAACGCTGATGTGATGTCACAAAAAGTAAACAGCCCCAAAGGGTGGGTCAGGATGAAGTTGCTGATGCTGAGAGTCATGAGGGATTTCAAAGGAAGAAGAGAAAGAAAACGTCTATAGTTTGGGAGCACATGTCAGAGGTAGTGATTAATGGCGTCACTATGGTTCAATGCAAGTATTGCATGAAAACAATGACGAAACACCAGGACGGGACTACTGCACAATATACTCATCATTTGAATATGTTCCATAAAAGTAAGGATGCAAGTGGTGCATCTAGCGGTGGAACACAACAGATTTTGCAATTCGGAGATGAAGGGAAGAATGAAGAGGCTAGTATTACAAATTTCAAGTATGATCATGCTAAGGTACGTGAGACTGTAGCTCGTGCAATCCTTATACATGAGTATCCCTTCAACATTGTTGAGAATGTAGGGTTTAACGACATTATGAAAGTTACATGTCCTTGGTTTGTAAAGATTAGTAGGAGCTCAGCAAGAGAAGACTGTTTTACAGTTTACAATATTGAGAAGAGTAAGATGGTTGATGAATTAAAGAAAATTGGTAGGGTTGGCATAACCACCGACTTGTGGAAATCATGCCAAAAGATACAGTACATGGTAGTGACGGCACATTTTATTAATTCCGATTGGAAGTTGCAAAAAAGAGTGTTGAACTTTTGCAATATGCCACCACCATATACTGGGGAGTTAATTGCTGAAGCTTTGGCCAAGTGTTTAAGTGATTGGAATCTTAATGATAAGATTTATAGCATTACGGTGGATAATGCTTCTTATAATGACAAATGCATAAAAAATTTGAAAGAACATTTCATGCAGCGGAAAACCCTTCCTATAGGTGGTAGACTGTTCCATGTGTGTTGCTGTGCGCACATAATCAATTTGTTGGTCCAAGATGTATTGGAGAAGATCGGGGACATAATTGACACTGTCAGAGATGCAGTGAAATACTTGAATATGTCAGAGTCCTGTCTTCGAGGTTTTGGTACCATTGCGAAGCAATACAATGGTTATAATAAGAAACTTATTTTGGATTGTCCAACCCTATGGAACAGCACTTACATGATGTTGGCCGCTGCTTTACTGGTGAAGCATGCCTTCACGAGATATGGTGATGTGGATAAAAGATTTGAGAAGTTTGCACCATCCATGGTTGATTGGGATAAGGTTGGTGGCGTCTGTGAATTTTTGAAGCTCTTCTACTCCATCACTAATACTATTTCTGCGGTCAAATATCCTACCTCGAACATGTTTCTCGTAGAATTGACTAGGATAAAAATGTTGTTGGATGAGAAGAAGAATGATTTGAACGAGAATATGAAGGCAATAGTTAAAGTGATGTTAGAGAAGTTTGATAAGTACTGGGGGGGAGTGTAATGTGTTGCTTTCTTTAGGTGCTCTTCTTGATCCTAGGTTGAAGAAGGAGATTGTCGCACATTGTTTTAAAATTATTTTTGGCCCATCTGCATATCAAAACAATGTAGATGACATGGTAGCACTGTTGAAAGTCTTGTTTGAAGAATACAGAGTTACCTATACAAGTGGAGCATCAACACATTCGTTGTCACAAACAAGTTTGAATGTTGCTTCATCCAGCAAGGGCAAATCTAGCATGTGCTGGGAAGGTCTGGGGGACATCGGTTATATAAGCGACGATGAAACACCTATTACTCTTTCAGAGGTGGATATGTATCTGAATGAAAAGAAACTAAAAGCCGCGATTGACTTGGATGTGTGTTGTTGTGGTGGAAATTGAACAGTGGACGCTTTAGTATTCTTTCAAGGGTTGCTCGTGATCTTCTGTCTGTTCCGGCTAGTACTGTTGCCTCAGAGTCTACCTTCAGCACCGGTGGACGCGTCATAGATGATTACCGATCCAGTCTATCAGTGGGGACGATGGAGATGCTCTTGTGTGCCGGCGATTGGGTACGACAGTCGAGGAATGCAATGAAGGTACATTATACCCATAATTTGTAACTTTACTATTTTAGTTTACTTATTATGCTTTAAAACTTGTTGTAATGGTTCTTTATTTCTTTAGGCGGATACGGATGATCAGAATGCATGGGAGAGGATTATATTACCAGATTGATTGTAAGCACTTTGTTCCATTGTTTGTGTTCTTTATTATTATTTTTTTTTTCATAAAGTGAGCAACGTTGTATGATAGAACAACTTCAACATGTTGATTGTTACTTTCTTTCATATCTTGAAACTTCACGGAAGAAGCATGCTGTCTCAGTGTCTTGTTATTGGATTCACTGATAAGTCCTTGGATTCAACAATCATGCTGTCCACTTGACATACAATTTTCATGTCTAGGGTCTGTTTTTAGCCACATAGAGATGAAAGAAATTCCATTCTGTACTTGTTGCTTCTGCCAATTCAAGTATGCTTCTTTTTCCACTTACAAGTATGCTTCTTTTTCCACTTACAAGCATGCTTCTTTTTGACAATATACATCATGTTTATGTACTCTGTGAATGCAACTTTTTATTAGGTCCTTCAATGTTTGTTTGAATATTATAGCTTCGAACAAATTGGTTAATACCCTCTTTGCATCTGTTTTGCTTCTGGACACATAGGCTCAGTTACTCCGCAATCCGGATGAATCCTGGTTGGTTATTTATCTGGTTGATGCTGTGACTGTGACTGGACGTATATTGCATCGCATGACTCATCATGGTTCTCAGGGCCCTGTCATATCTCTTGAGCAATTTGGCTACAAGTTCTCAGTAGAAGTCTTATTTAAAGAAATGCATTGCATTGGAAACAAAAGTGAAGAAGCAGAAAACGTAGGAATATGGTGATATTGTTTTTAGCCTTACAGTTGAGATTAGCCTTACAGTTGATCACAATGCTGTAGTCTCTGCCTTCATGAAGTTTTAGGAGACATGCCCTTCCAAATTGTTGTTTTAGGTAACTTATTTGCTACATTCTTTTCTCAATTCACCTTCAGCTGTATTATCCAACCTAATACATAAACATCCACCTTTTCAGGGATAAGTTAGCTTTTTTATATTTGCATATTTGACAGTTTTATAAGTTTTAATTTCCATCTTGTTTGATTTGTTTGGTTTGCATGGTAATAAATATAAGATCCTGTTTTCTGTAAATTATGCTGCAATTGTAGAATGCTGGAAATCGAGCCCGACAAACGAGCCGAACATCCAGTCGAGTACAACGAATGAACACCGAGTAGTTCGCAAACAGGCTCAGCTCGTCCGATACCTTAATGAGCTGAGTATGAACCGTTAAATTAGGTTCATTTAAAAAACCAAACAAGCTCGGCTCATTCGACATTTCTGGCGAGTTGAGTTTGAAATGGTCCAAACTCGGCTCGTTCGGTTCGTTTACAGGCCTACTTATGACTAATTACTACAAGAAGTCATGGTAGTCAATTATTTTGATTGCCCCATAGTATAGCTCAGTCGATACTCATGTTAGAATTTGCTCCAAGAGGTCAATAGTTTGATTCCAGAGACACGCACAGTGTGTGTGTTCCACTGCCGCTAGGACGAAGACCTAGTTTGCAGGGGACACTTTGTGTGTGTCATTACGTAAGTCCTCACCCAACCTAAAAGACCGCTGAGCTCTTGATTTGCATCTTCCACATACTCATTAGAGTTAGAACGATAGATGCTCTCAGGACTATAACCTTTTATTCCGAGTCAATTATTTTGATTATGATAACGATGTTGAAACGCCCCACCTCTCCTAGTGTCCCCTCCCTTATAGGTGTCAAGCAAACATTGTTTCTGAGGTTCTTCTTGAGAGAGCTATTGCTGCTTGGCTGGTGTGTGACAAAGGCACACGTGTAACGGGCACCATCGTTACAGGAATTAAAGAAAGGTCGCAATAAATTTAAGTTACACATGGTATTATTACTAACTCACGATTTCGTATTTGCATTTTCACTTTTCTATTAGTATATCTTTACATATGTATGATATATCTATATTGGTAAAGTCAGGTCCTCACCTTGGACCAAAGATGATCTAAATAGGAGATTTTTATAATGTGTATTGCTATGAGCCTGCATAAATCAACAACGCTCGAGGTCCCGGAGTTGTTATTTTAGAAAAAAACCTTCTGACAATTAGGTCAATTGTGGGATTTTCCATGTTTGCAGTTTTGTATAAGCTGGAATATTAGAGAAAACTATCCTTTTTCGTGGTTCGAAGAGATTTTTTTTTGATTCAATTGAATATAACCTCCTCTTAGTTGGCGTGTCTTTTCTCCTTTTATATGATGGGACGACCTAATGCATGTCCACGCACCGTAGGTGATGCCACATGTTCTAACATGCTTGTGCTTGGTTACCAAGTGACACCACATGTCGAGTTGCATAGCAAAGCTGCTCGCGTGGCAAGAGTGTTCTAAGCCGAATTGACCTAGAATACTTTATGCATAAGGGCCACGACCAACCTGATGAGTATGGATGAGGTGCTCGCTGTTGTCGAGGTGACAGCTAAAGCTGAGGTAGTGTCTATGGTTGAGGTGAAGACCAGTGCTAAAGTGGTGCCCACGGCTAGGGTGGTTAGCCATTGACGTCGAAGTGTTTACTGGAGGGTCCAACTGGGTGGTTCTTGCGAACCATACGTTGATGGCTGAGACGACCAGCCTTGCGTTATTTTATGACGGAGTTGGCTGATGCAGACCTGATATCTCTGTCAGCGTCGAAGAGGCCTTCTATGCCTCCCGAGCCGCGCTGACTCCACTATCGAGTTTCTGATGTGAACCCTTGGGCGACCTGCACCCCTGAGTGGTCGGCGATGCTTCATACAAGGTACCTTGGTGTCTACACTCATAGCTTTTCAGAGCGTGTTGGGTTGTCCTTGTCAGATGCCTCTAGAACAGCTTTGTCAACCTTAAATGAGGAAGCTGATCTTCTGGTAAGAGACAAGTCTCCTGATTGTCCGACTGCTACATGTCTCTGACGTGTCAATTCTTGATTGCAGGCGTGTCAGGTGCTAATGATTCAAGTTCCTGATGCCGTTTTTTGGGCAGTTATAACTGCAGAACTTTAAACGCCGATGTTTGTTCTGTTACCCGTGCTTTTAATTACAGGGATCGAGAATCCCAACTGGGATTATACTTTATCCAAAGCATTTAGATTAAAATACCCATCTTCTCTTTCTTTTTCTTCTTTGCCTTTATTTTCTACAATTTTCTTCACTCCCCATCTTTTCATTCGTCTCTCCCATCTCGGTCAAATTTCGACTACCAGTGTCTATTCATCTTCAATATCCAGTTCAACTCTCTCCCATCAACTTTCTTTTTCCAACTTCACCTCCTTCAACTAACCAAGTAAGTTTCTTCTCCTCATTCTTATTCTTTCAGTGTTAAATCATGTTATCATTTTCTTATGATTCTCAAACGTCTCCAAAGGAGCCTACTATGTTAGTGGCGTAAGGTAGGCATAAGTCTAACTCCTCTTCAGAGAGAATTGGTTGTAATGGAGGCCTCCACCCTACCAAGAGTCAAAGAATGGAGGTAATTACCGGTGCTATGCCTAGTGGTGTTGCTTTAGCGGCAATGCCGCTAAGGACTCCCTTCGGGCAGTAACCTGTCATTTCCTTTGTTCTTTGTACCATAGTTCATTCTACCATTTCCTTCGATGACGTAGGTAGAGGTGCTGGTTCAAGGGTAGTTCAGCGGAACTTCTGCACCTTGAAAGAGGCTGACCTAGTGTGCATCTGTAAAGTTTACCGAATAGATTACACTTGGTTTGACCTTATTTTGCCCCCACTGGTAGGACAGCCTATGACCCACCTCAGCGTTGCGAGACTATATATGAAGAATACTTTAGAGTAGGCTTCAGCTTGTCATATCCAATCCCTTAAAGATGATCTTGAAGTACTATCAGCTCAGACACCCACAAATAACACCCAATGGCCTCAAAACCATTGCTAGTTATCTTATCTTTCTTCGAACCTTTCAGGTCGGCTTCGAAATAGAAACTTTCATGGTTTTTTTACACGTATGTCCTCTGAAAGTTGGTTTTACTTCAGCAAGTAGATCTTGAAAAGGAGTTCTAATTTGTTGAGAACCTGTTATCTTCCACCAAAAATTAGAAGGGATGCTTTTTTTAACATGAAAAAAGGTTGGCACGACGAGTAAGATATTTGGCGCACGTTGAAAGCCAATAAAAAAAGGCCGAGCAAACGATACCAAGATGTTGCTAAAAGCCTTCAGAGTTTCAAAGCTACTATTAATTGGCCTAAAGTAAATGGGCATCGCTCGAGGAAGGCCAACCTGGACCATTTAGCGGGGGCACCGAGCTTCAGACTTCTGAGCGAAGAGGACTTAGATGTTATCAAGGGTGTGGCTGAGTATGTCACTTGGTCTTTTTTCCATTGTTCTGTTTATTCAAACGTTAATAATTGCTGTTTGACTATGCAAGAGTCATGTCTATAAATCTGATTGAGTCACTCAAGGCCAAAAAGAAGGGAAAATAGGTGGCGATCGCAAGTGCCCAAGACGCTCCTGCTGCTGTGGTGGCTGTACATAAGCCAATTAGACTCAGGATAAGGTATGCTACTCATCTGGACACCGTGGTAGTGCTAGTCCATGGTCCCATAACATATAAACTTTATACCCTACTGTTGATTCACAAGTCACGCTTTTATACCCTGCCACTGCAGGCGTGACTTTTACACCCTGCGATCAACCAGCTGTCATAACCTTATCTTCTTTTACATACACGTGTTCTTTCACAAAGCAAACTTATGTCGTGATGCAAAATGCTTATGTCGTGATGCAAAATGCTCATTGTCACATCATATCAAGCTCCTAAACATGTACACACACTTTACGTATTGATTACAGGATCACAAACCTCAAACGTACCTCAAGCATAACTCACTCGTACCATTTCATACTCTCGTATTATAAAATCACCTCGAGTTCACACTTAGCCTTACTCATTCACACGTAACGTTTACAACTAAATACACCTCGAAAGCACTTGTATTTTATGAACCACGAGAGGAAATAAAAGTATCTTAGATACATGAAGTGCTTAATGTGTCGAAGAAAGCTTCCAGAACACTTGGAACACCTTCAAAAGGTGCCTAATGTGACATAAAGCGCCTATACTAGGCGTTTGAAGTATTCTGGAATGTGCTATGACACTTCAAACGCCTACATAAGGCGCCTTATGTGACATGGAGCGCCTTATGAGGTGTTCGAAGCATTCTGGAATGCATTGGGACACATTGAACGCCTACTTTAGACAGCTAATGTGACATTGAGTGCCTAAAGGGGTGTTCGAAGTGTCCTGTCGATCCTCAAAACCTGTAATTCTGCAGTAACTCCCTCTTCTCCTCTCTTCTCCCATTTCATGTTAAACACCCCAGATTCGACCTTACTACCTAAATCCATCAAGCATAACACACAAAAACATAGATTGCTGCTTAAATCTGTCAAACCACATCAACCTTAGGCATTCTACTATTCACCTCTCCGGATATGTCATCAACCTTCTAACCAACAAAATTACAGCAACTCATCATTCAACCCTTCCAATCTTCCTCAAATCATTCCAAATCATCTATAAGACACGATTAATAAACATGATACACTAACATAAGGCAATAATTTCACCAAAGATGACTCTTTTAGGGCATTTTTATCAACAACGAAGCAAATTATAGATATTCTTAGAAATTGGCCCAAAAGATCATAATTTTACTCAATCAACAACAATAGAAGTACGTAATAGAGCAACTAACATAGACAGATCAAGAATTTACACATGTGTGATCCAATTTTCTCTTTTTAGGAAAATAGGGCCTGTTGAGTCAAAATCGCGTAAAGCGTATAGAAAAGTCACATTCTTTGTATCTAGATAATCTTACGAGTGTATGGCAGAATTTCGTGACGGATTGGACCTAGGTTGGCCGCAGTTCCCTCCTCTTCTTCTTCTTCCTCTTTTTCTTTTCTCTTTTCCTTTCTTCCTTTTCTCCCTCCCAGCTGTTTCCCCTGTTCCTTTTCTTTTGTAACCGCTGTCTAATGAGGAGTTATACTTAATTGTGTAACTCCCTCAACATTTAATTGGGGAGGGACAATTTTGGTATTTTGGGTCTACTTTTCTCAATTTCTGTTTTTTGACTATTTTTCCACCTACAATTTATTTAACTAAGCCTCATAAACATATGTAATTAATAAAATTGTACTTTTAAGTTGTTTTCTAATTATTTAATGTCGGCCTTGAAAATTACGGGGTATGACAGTTGGAAAACATATCAAAATATCTAATGATGATTCAAGATCTTCTTCATTTGGAATACGATAAGCATTAAAAATTTATCCAGTCGCGTTTGCAGAACAAGAGACAGAAAACACCTGATTAATTGCTCTCACATCTACATCCAATCTGAATCTTGTTTTAACTCATTCGACAAACTCTATGTATGAAATACTAGGCAGAACACTCATCGATTTGATTGGATTAATATCATATCCAACTCAATTGAGTAATTGCACCGTTTTACGTCAGAAATACAAAGATATTTGAATACTTGAAGATGTCATTTTATCTATAAAAGTATCTACAAGATATCACATTGATGCTGAGAAAGGAGACTTTTAAAGAGACGTATTGTGGTCCTACCACGGTTTTGTAAAAACCGGCTTAACGGTTTCAGTACAACTGTTTTACGCCAACGATTATGATGCAACCGCTTTAGCCAACATATTATGGTGCAACCAGCCTAAACCACACGGTTAATGCAAAACCGTTTTGACCCACTTTCCTACGGATGAGATCAGGGAATGTTAAAGGAGAGGTCAATTATGAGGTAGCCACTCAGCAGCCGCCACGCATGAAGCATTGGGTTTGCTTTTTGAAATTTTGTTTTTTTAAAAATAGATAACTTTACACGTGGCGGCTGCTGAGCGACTGCCTCATAAATGACCTCTCCTAAAACCTCCCTTATCTCATCCGACTTTCCTATCTCTGTGCATACAGCTCTAAAACTGTTATGTCAAACAATTTTTACACACCCCTATAGTTTTAACAAGATTGTACGTGATAGAAATGAAATTTCTCTCCACATTATGATAATTATGGATTTTTTCTTTAAAACTATAATATTTTTGGTTTTTTCTCAATTTCACATACTGGTGGTTGAGTGGGAACGTATCAGCCTGTCTGAATCACATCACTGAAACTCAATGTCCTGTTATATTCTATCCCGCCCTCCCCAAAAAAAAGTGTTTGTTGTGTTTCGTTTAATTAATCTGATCTAAAATTTTAAATAATGAGTTAAAATTTTGTTATGTATTTGCATAACAAGTATGCGGTCTACATTCACGTAATATGTATTTTAAAAAGTTTTACTGATATTATATTTTAAACAAAATTATGAAAATAATCATGGAACAAAAATGACTCTTATTTCTAATTTCTTTTATTTTCTCCACATGAAGGATTTTTGTTTTCCTTTCAATGTTATAGTTAGTGTGCTTTGAGTTTAACGTGGTGAATATTATAGTTAGTGTGCCAGTGTTAGTGCATATGAGAATAAGGGCAATCATTTCTCATCGAAACCTAAGGACATAAGCAAGAAGCTCCATCAAAGCGATTTGAATTATTCCGAATTGTAGAACTTATTACATTTTTTTTGTGTTAGCTAGATTATAAAATAATAAGGCATCTCTATCTTAGGGGGAAAAAATGTTACACTAACAAAATTTCGATAAAGTCATCATTTGAGAAAGCAGGCATGGGAGAAAATGAAACCGCTCAACCCTCAATATTTTTCTTAAGTGAGTCCAATCTTCTGATTTTGATAACAAAACTGTATAATGTTGTACAGCTTGTGCACTCAATTTCAGATTTTCTTGGTTTTTAAGATTACGGTTGACAATTACGACAACAATATTACATCATTGTCTTAGAAACTTCCACTTCTAGTGTGATATAGGGGGTCAAATATACGCAACCACTCATGTGTTAGAAACACACAGATGTTGTTTCTGATGTCCCATAATGAAAATTACGTCAAGCCGTGTCGATCAACTGCTATTTCACAATATAAGAAGCATAACCAATTTAGTGAATCATTTTGTTTTATTCTATCATATTCTAAAATCAAAGAAAATGTGTTTTTAACTCTATGAAAAATGAAAACTACGGTTGACAATTAAAAGACTTGAAATGCCTGATAACGGCAGGAATGAAAATTTTCGACTTATGTCTATGTATCCATTTGAAAAGAGCATTTAAAGAACATGTTACTTAATGAAAGTAACAAGCCTAAACAAAAATTATTGTTAGAAACTTATAGACACGAACTGATAGTAAAAAAAAAAAAAGAAAACAAACCCATATGACTTGAAAAATGCATTTAACCAGTCTCCAGGACACAGTTCAGTTGGTATTCGGGTTGAGATTTGTTTTAAGAGGTCAAAAGTTCGAATCTAAGGACACGCCACTGCTACTAGACCGAAGGTCTGGTTTGCATGGAACACCTTGTGTGAATCAACGTGTAAGTTCTCACCCAACTTAGAAGGCCGCTGAGCTCCTGATTTGCATCTTCCATAATGTTCCTTGGAGCAAGGACGGTGGAAGCCCACACAACCTAGAAGACCGCTGAGCTCCTGATTTGCATCTTCCACAATTACTCGTTAGAGCTGAGACGGTGGAGCCCATGAGAACCATCGAACGACTTTTTGCTTATTCAACCGTTATAACTTGGAGCTTTTAGCGGCTGTTCAATATGAATTCCAAAATGTTAATAAGTGTATATCTGTAGATGGTGAAAATTTTCCAATTTTGGATCTCTGGCTTTGTTTTTTTTAATATAGTGATAGCAGAGAGGATGCTTGATTATGCTGGTGAATCACCCAACCAGAGATAATTGTTTAATAACATACCCATGCTGCATTGTCCCTTGTAAAACTGTCTCCACCTCACAAATTACCCCCAAAAAAAAATTCAGACAAACATCAATAATCCAACAGAAGATCTATTGCAGAAGTTCATGCACACTATCATCAAGATTCCCATAAATTATTAGCCACTGAAATTAATGATCAATGGTCAATTAATATAACTTTATCGTAGGGGGAAAAGACAATCGGCTTTAACTAAAGGGGTGGAGATCAATACTCTTCCCTCCTAGTTTCATATTCCATTCATGTATTACTTTTTATGTAATATCAAAATATTGTTCGTTTTCCGTATTAAAGTTGTAAAATTATGTTGAATATATAAATTGTCATGGTAAACAACAAATAAATACTATGTATCAGTAAGAAAATAATGTGTAAAAAGATACAATTAGAAATTGAAAACAATTTTAGTGACTGAACAATACATTGAATGATGTCTTCTTATTAATTTACAGCTATTGTGTATAAGTCAGAAACTAAGACGAAAGGAGCGTTAGAAATTTAGACATAGAAGACAATAAACCATTGATTAAACCGACAAAACTAAGTTGAAATATATAGAAATTGGGAGAAAACATCAAAGAAGAAATCTCAAGTTTTCTCAATTTTTTTTGATGGTGCACAAGAAGTAGAAGAAATTACAAAGACATGATAATGAAACATAAAGAAAATGTGAAAAAGAAAAATAGAATAGACGAGACATAACGAGTGTTACTGTCCTTAAAGCAATTTTACCTACACCATTGAGTAAAGTAGACTACGAGACAAATGTATCTCATGATATAACACCTTTTTTTTGTTTGCTCTACGAGAAGAATGTTGGACCGTGCACCTGCAATAAACACCACTAGAGGGGGGGTGAATAGTGGTTAGCGGAAATTACACTACAACCCTTTGTTAAAATCCCCTTTGAAAACAGAATCTGAAACCACCTCAGATTCAGAACCCATTTTTCAAAAATTCACAAATAATTGTACACAACTCCAAAAATTATGAAAATTTCCAGAATTTAACTTCAATGCGTTAACAAAACTCTATCCAAAAATCAGACAAAAATAAGATCGTTGGACCCTTCAAATAAATAAAAAGATTCAGATGGTCAATCTGGACAGAATTGGACAGAATGTTGCTGATTTTGCAAAACGTGTTTCTCTTTGAATACTCAACCAAAAAGGTTGATCTTTATATCAAAACACTCCTTAGGATGTGTAGATGAAGTTTCCAAAAGGTCCTGACCTTAACCATCTCTTGAAAAATACAGAATTTAAGTTTTCTCAAAACTGGTCAGATTGCATCCAGATTGGAGCAGTTATCTTGCAAAGACTGAAAGACTAACTTTCCCTTGCTCAAATCAAGTGATTCTTGTTGCAAATGAAAGCTAACAGTCTGAAGTATAACTCCACCAAAAATCACGAATTTTGAAAGTGTTTATATATTTTTTCAAATTGTGAGAAGTTGTGTGAAAACTGCAGTAAAAAACGGGCAGAAAACAGAAATAAAGAAACAAGAGAAGAACACCGAGAATTTATCCTGGTTCGGTCAATGTGACCTACTCCAGTCCCAAGGAACACCTTTCCTTGGATTTCACTATGGTATGAACCAAATTACAGCAAGAACCAAGCTTGATCCTTGGGTTAAACACCAACCCTATTCAAGACTTGGATGAACACCTTTATGCAACTCTTGGTTGCAACACCTCTATCACCTATTGATGTAGCCTTATAGATTTGGCTAATCAATCTTACAAATAAGACACAAGAAGGTGTGTATAGTGTAGCTGGACAACAACTAGAAATGGAACACCTTAGCTACACAAAATATGAACGAAAATATGAGAAGAGAATAACAAGACAACAATCTTCAATTTTTGCTTTCAAGTGTGTGTCTTCTCTTCTTCACCTTGCCTCCTATTTATAGTGTGAATGGATGGCATATTCTCTCTAACTTTTAGACCATGTGATGGCTGAGAATTTTGAAATAAAGCACCTCCATAATCATCTCCAACAACCTTGTCTCCATTAACTTCAAATTTGAAATTTCAAGTTGACAACTTTTGCCAACTAGCTTGCTTTTGGTTTGTCTTCTTGCCCAAAAGTCATAAAATGAGTATACCACCTTCTCCACCTGTTTATGGACGTTTTTGATGTTGTATGTATGTATACTAACTCATATTTTGTGAATAAAAAATAATGAATAAGTGTTGACAAGATTATGTCAACATATAACACCAAAATTCATACTTTCTTCTCCTTTACATATTGTGATGAATCTTGCACCAAGGACACCTTGTAATCTCTAAAAGATGATGATTAATATCCTCTTATAACATATATAAGAGGGTCTTCAAGAAAAAATAGAATGTGACATCTCAAATCGTCACATATCCAGCTATAGTCAATAATATCATCGGTTGAGAGAATAAGATATAAGATCACCATATAATCTTCAAAATAATAATAACACAGCTCCAGAATGAAGATAATAATATGCTCAAGAGATTCCTTGAGTGAAAATACCAAAAATACCCTTGGGGGTAAAATGACCAAAATACCCCTGGTGTGAGAAAACTCCAGAAATGCCCCCGATGATCAAAAATAATCACAATACCACCTTTGTCATGATAACCAAGATAATAATATGCACTTGAAATATTTTTCACCATATGATGTTCCTACAAAACTTAAAATACCAATTTTGCCCTTTTTGGTAAGTTGTAGAAACTTCCAAGGCACGTTAGTTGCAAGACAATAATAATCACCAAAAACACATAATAAGCACATAATGAGCATATATAAATCATGTACAAATGAAAACAACCATTTTATCACATTTTAGAAAATTATTTCTAAAAACTCTAGACATCGATCGATCGAAGTGCCTCAGCTTCATAGATCGATGTCTCACATAAAGGTTCAGGTTTTGCCTCTGACCTACATCGATCGATCGAAGTGAGAGTTTGATATACATCGATCGATTGATGTGTCTTAGGTTTAGAGATCGATGTCTCACAGAAAGGTCTTAAACTTATCTGCCTTACATAGATCGATCGATGTGAACTTGTTCAACTTTTAATCACATATAACACCATGTGTGACATTTTTAAGTATTCATCACTTAAAATCATGACTTTGAAAATTATCCAAACATATTTCTCAACATTCTCCCCCTTTTGGATGATTTTCAAAATAACCTAACATGATTTTAATGTCACAACTTATAACCAAAAGTTTAACCAAATGTTTTCAACTATGTTTTCAACGTTTAAATAGTATGCTGCTCCCCCTCAACTCATACTCTCCCCCTTAACCTATGCTCCAAAATTTATACCAATAAAAACTTAGCATATGATTCATCATGACTTACCAACTAAAACATGACTTACCAACTAAAATCATGTTCTTATTCTATCTCCCCCTTTATTTTGCAAATCATGCAAAAGATAGAACTATACAATAGTATCGTAAGTCATCATTCCTAATTTGGCTCGTAAGTTTTCAAAAGTGGCTTGATTAAGGGGTTTGGTGAAGATGTCAGCGATTTGATGATCAGTTCTTATATGGTTTATCACTATGTCCTCATTTTGAACATGATCGCGAAGAAAGTGGTATCGCACCTCAATGTGTTTGGCCTTAGAATGAAGCACCGGATTCCAGGAAAGATTGATTGCACTTGTGCTATCGCAGAAAATTGGAATCTTATTCATTTTAATGCCAAAATCACTAAGTTGCTGTTTAAGCCAAAGTATTTGGGTAGTACACAAACTCAAAGCAATATACTCGGCTTCAGTGGTAGAAAGAGCTACACTAGCTTGCTTTTTAGAAAACCAAGAGATCAAATTGGTTCCTATAAATTGACATGTACCGCTAGTGGATTTTCTATCTAACCTGCAACCACCATAATCAGCATCACTATATGCGTTGTAATTCCAACTTAGCGTTTCTATCATACCACAATCCTAAGTGAGGTGTATGCTTAAGATATCTAAAGATCTTTTTCACTGCATTGTAATGTGATACCTTAGGACAAGATTGAAACCTGGCACACATACACACACTAAACATAATATCAGGTCTTGATGCAGTTAAGTATAACAATGAGCCAATCATAGACCTATAAAGTGTGTCATCAAAAGGTTTACCATTTTCATCCTTATCAAGTTTGGTACTAACACTCATAGGGGTAGTTGTAGGTTTCAACTCTTCAAAGCCAAACTTCTTAATCATATCATTGACATACTTAAGTTGGCTAATGTGAATTCCTTGAGGGGTTTGTTTGATTTGAAGTCCTAAGAAATAATTCAACTCTCCTACCATTGACATTTCAAACTCTGACTTCATACATTCTTCGAAGTCTTTTACTAAAGTAGGGTTGGTTGAACCAAAGATTATATCATCTACGTATATTTGAACTATTAACAAATTATTATCTTTTCGTCTTAGAAATAATGTTTTGTCTATTGTTCCCCTTTGATAATTATTTGCAATAAGAAAGTTTGCAAATCTATCATACCAAGCTCTTGGAGCTTGTTTCAAACCATATAGGGCTTTCTTAAGCTTGTAAACATGGTTAGGATTCTTTGGATCTTCGAATCCAGGGGGTTGTTTGACAAACACCTCTTCTTGAATGTATCCATTCAAGAATGCACTCTTGACATCCATTTGGAAGAGCTTAATTTTGCTTAGACTTGCAATCGCAAGTAACAATCTAATTGCTTCTATTCGTGCAACGGGTGCAAAGGTTTCTTCATAATCTATTACTTCTTGTTGATTATAACCTTGTGCGACTAGTCTAGCCTTATTCCTTGTAATATTTTCTTGTTCATCCATTTTATTCCTAAATACCCATTTAGTTCCTATGATAGACTTGTCTGCAGGTTTAGGTACTAAATCCCACACGTTGTTCCTTGTGAATTGATTTAATTCCTCATGCATAGCATCTATCCATGATAAATCGCCTAATGCTTCCTTAATATTTTTAGGTTCTAAGTGTGATATTAAGATATGCCCTTCAGCTTGACTTATGTTTCTACGTGTTCTAACCCCAACACTTGGATCACCAATGATTAGCTCTTTAGGGTGTTTATGTTTATCTTCTATAAGCCACCAATTCCTAAGTTGACTAGGTTCACCTTCTTCTAGTTCAAATGTTTCATTCGTGTGAACATTTTCATATACAATTGGAACATCCTGTAAGTTAGATAGATTATCTTCCAATTGTAAAATTTCTTGATTTATTTCACCTAAAGGTTCATGCACATCTTGTTCAGGGGAAGTTGGTTCTAGATGATCATGAACAGGCTCAAGTAATATATCATCATCATCAAGCATATTTTCAACATTATTTTCTTGTTTATGTTGATGTTTATCACTAACTTCAAAGCATGCATTTTCATTGAATTTCACATGTATGGATTCAATTATTTTTCTAGATGCAGGATTATAACACCTATATGCTCTTGAGTTAGTTGAATACCCAACAAATATGCATTCAATAGACTTTTGTTCAAATTTATCTAGATTATCCTTAATGTTCAGCACAAAACATTTACATCCAAATACTTTAAGATAATCTATCTTAGGTTGTCTATTGTTTAGCAATTCATAAGGCGTTTTATTTAATTTCTTTCTAATAGTGAGCCTATTTATAATATAGCATGCACAACTAACAGCTTCAGCCCATAAATATTTAGGTAATTTATTTTCACACAGCATTGTTCTAGCAACTTCTTGAATTGTTCTATTTTTACGTTCAACAACTCCATTAAGTTGTGGTGTTCTAGGTGGTGAGAATTCATGTTTTATTCCATATAGTTCGCAAAATTTTATTACGTCTTTGTTTTTAAATTCACCACCTCTATCGCTTCTAATTCTTTTAACATTTTCTTCATAAATATTTTCAAGTTGCTTAATAAGAGTTTTGATTGCTAATGGAGCATCGTCTTTGTGTGTTAAGAACAATGTCCATGTGTAGCGTGAGTAATCATCTACTATGACACACACATAGTAGTGTCCACCTAGACTTCTTGTCCTACTTGGACCAAATAAGTCTAAGTGAAGCAATTCTAGTACATGACTAGTACTCACTTCATGTTTCGGTTTTAAGGTTTCTTTAATGTGTTTTCCCTTAATACATGTTTCACACATTTGAAAATTATCTAAGTCTAACTTAGGCATTCCTCTAATTAAATTCTTCTTAGACAATTTCTTAATAGTTGAAATTCCTATATGGCCTAGTCGTCTATGCCATAAGTTCACATCTAAGTCATGTGATACTAAACACTTAATCCTAGCATTTAATATGTTATTTAGTGATAGTGTGTAAATGTTACCATCCCTATTTCCTTTTAGTACAATTTCTCCTTTTTCATTTATTATATCACAACAATTAGGAAGAAAAGAGACATGATAACCAGAATCTATAAGTTGCGAAATACTTAATAAATTGTAAGAAAGATTGCTTACTAACAACACATTTCGTATTTGAAATGTGTTAGGGTCCCCAATTGTTCCTTTTCCAATAACCTTGCCTTGGTTGTTGTCACCGAATGTCACCTTTCCTCCATTATCGATTTGTTCCAGTTCGGTGAATAGTTTGGGGTTGCCCGTCATGTGCCTTGAACACCCGCTATCTAAAAACCACTTGGTTCTTAGATTCTTTGACTTTGCCTCCTTCTTGTACTCTTTACAATTTTCCTACAATGGAGACAAAGTTTTAGGTACCCTTTATTTGGGTCCTTGAATGTTAGGGGCACTATTCTTGTTTAGATATCCCTTAGGTATCCAAACTTGAATATACCTTCTAGGCACATTTTTAGCATTGTTATAATTTGGAAAATAAAAAGAATTAGCATATACATGATTATTCCACATAAGTGAAGATTCATTGTTATACATGTTGTGCCATGGTTGATAATCATTATAGGATGACCGAGATTTATGATGGGTATAAGGCATGTGAATTTGTTTCTTATATGGCGCTATATAAGTGTGTTTGTAGGCATTTCTATAAGACTTATAAGAGTGTTGCCTATACTTAGGTTCATAATAAGTTGTATGCATTTTATTCGGTCTAGTTGCATTTGTATACATGTAGGCATAATTTATATGTTGTCTAGATGCAAAGTTTGGCCTAGATGTATAGTTATACGTGTGTGTTTTTATGGGTGCATGCTGCATTTTTATCTTTGAATAAGAAGAAGAAGGAGTAGAAGAAGATTTAGCAGACAAGTTTGTTTTTATAACTTTATAAGGTTGTTTCGTAGTTGATGATACAAACTTAGTCTTTTTATCTAATTTTTCATCTTCTTCTTTATATCCCAATCCAGTTTTATCATTTCCATACTTTTGTGATGATATAAGTGTATCTAACATATTTGCACCAGATTTAAATTGTTCTATCATTTTTTCTAAGGTAAATTTAGAAGACTTCAGTTGTACTATTTCATTTTCACAACTTTCTAACTTGGATTTTAATATTTTATTTTCCATTTGTAACTTTTGTTCATCTTTCCTATATGATTCAATTTTATTCTCTAAAGAATCAAGAGTATTAGTAGACTCTTGTTTAAGAGATTCTAGTTGATCGGAGAATTCCAAGTTGGACGTCTTCAACTTGTCATTTTCTTCAACTAGTTTCTTCTTTTCTTTAGAGAGCCTCTTACAGTGAGCATGCATTCTTAAGAATTCTTCATACATTTCATCAAATGTCATGTCACTATCGGAATCACTATCAGAAGAAGAACATACCTCGTTGGATACGAAGCAGACTTGAGCTTCCTCAGTTTCGGATTCTGAGTCGGATGAGTCGCTCCATGTGCTCACCTTCATTGCTCGTTTCCCTTTTCTTGCCTTAGACTCTTTTGCCTTTGTCGTTTGAGCCTCCTTATCCTTGGCTTGTTTATTATTGTTGTTATTGTTATTATTTTTCTTCGTGGGACAGTCATATGAAATATGTCCTTTTTGACCGCATTCATAACACTTTAATTCTTTATTATACCATTTGTTTGTGTTATTCTTCCTAGGTTGAGAAGAAGAAGAAGAAAAGGAAGAATTACGTTGTCTATTCCTATTTGGACGTTTGAAAAACTTTCTAAGTTTTCTAGCTATCAATATCAAGTCATCATCTAATTCAGTATCACTATTACTATCATCGTTACTAGCATGTGTTTCGATTGTTTTGAAAGCTATTGACTTACCGGATGACTTAGACGATTCAGACTTTCGCTGGTTTAATTTAACCTCGTAAACTTTAAGAGACCCGATCAATTCATCCATCTTAGTGATTGACTTTGTCTCCTCGATTGCAGTCACCTTTGGATCCCATTCAGCAGGGAGGCTTCGTAACACCTTTTGAACCTTTTCACTGTTCGAAAATGACTTTCCTAAAGCTTCAAGGGCATTGAAAATATTAGTAATCCTCAAATCCATAGATGTTATGGATTCGTTTGGCAACATTTTGAAAGTCTCTAATTCAGTCATAAGCATGTTTATTTTTGACTCTTTAACACCACTAGTACCTTCATGCTTTAATACAAGTGATTTCCACATGTCGTGTGCGCTTGTGCAATTTGACACATATCCTGCTTCAGAAGTTGTAAGTCCATTCAAAAGTAATTGCATAGCTTTAGCATTCATAGACATTTTCTTTTTATCATCTGATGACCATTCACTTTTACATTTTTCAACCTCTTGAGTTACTTCACTAACTTGTGTAACTTTAGTTGGAATGTACGGCCCATCTTCAACTATAGACCATAAATCGATGTCTATAGCCATTAAGAATAGCCTCATTCTTAGTTTCCAATGAACAAAATTATTGCCATCAAAAAGAGGAGGGCGTTGGGTAGACATACCTTCCATTTCACCTTTGTGAGAAACAATAGCCATAGTATGTACCTTGGATTTGAGACAAGTAGTATATAATGAATTGTTGTTTCTTGGCCTTGTATGGTGTTGAATCTTGCTTCTTTTGAGTGGTGTTGGTCTGGCTCTGATACCAAATGTTGGACCGTGCACCTGCAATAAACACCACTAGAGGGGGGGTGAATAGTGGTTAGCGGAAATTACACTACAGCCCTTTGTTAAAATCCCCTTTGAAAACAGAATCTGAAACCACCTCAGATTCAGAACCCATTTTTCAAAAATTCACAAATAATTGTACACAACTCCAAAAATTATGAAAATTTCCAGAATTTAACTTCAATGCGTTAACAAAACTCTGTCCAAAAATCAGACAAAAATAAGATCGTTGGACCCTTCAAATAAATAAAAAGATTCAGATGGTCAATCTGGACAGAATTGGACAGAATGTTGCTGATTTTGCAAAACGTGTTTCTCTTTGAATACTCAACCAAAAAGGTTGATCTTTATATCAAAACACTCCTTAGGATGTGTAGATGAAGTTTCCAAAAGTTCCTGACCTTAACCATCTCTTGAAAAATACAGAATTTAAGTTTTCTCAAAACTGGTCAGATTGCATCCAGATTGGAGCAGTTATCTTGCAAAGACTGAAAGACTAACTTTCCCTTGCTCAAATCAAGTGATTCTTGTTGCAAATGAAAGCTAACAGTCTGAAGTATAACTCCACCAAAAATCACGAATTTTGAAAGTGTTTATATATTTTTTCAAATTGTGAGAAGTTGTGTGAAAACTGCAGTAAAAAACGGGCAGAAAACAGAAATAAAGAAACAAGAGAAGAACACCGAGAATTTATCCTGGTTCGGTCAATGTGACCTACTCCAGTCCCAAGGAACACCTTTCCTTGGATTTCACTATGGTATGAACCAAATTACAGCAAGAACCAAGCTTGATCCTTGGGTTAAACACCAACCCTATTCAAGACTTGGATGAACACCTTTATGCAACTCTTGGTTGCAACACCTCTATCACCTATTGATGTAGCCTTATAGATTTGGCTAATCAATCTTACAAATAAGACACAAGAAGGTGTGTATAGTGTAGCTGGACAACAACTAGAAATGGAACACCTTAGCTACACAAAATATGAACGAAAATATGAGAAGAGAATAGCAAGACAACAATCTTCAATTTTTGCTTTCAAGTGTGTGTCTTCTCTTCTTCACCTTGCCTCCTATTTATAGTGTGAATGGATGGCATATTCTCTCCAACTTTTAGACCATGTGATGGCTGAGAATTTTGAAATAAAGCACCTCCATAATCATCTCCAACAACCTTGTCTCCATTAACTTCAAATTTGAAATTTCAAGTTGACAACTTTTGCCAACTAGCTTGCTTTTGGTTTGTCTTCTTGCCCAAAAGTCATAAAATGAGTATACCACCTTCTCCACCTGTTTATGGACGTTTTTGATGTTGTATGTATGTATACCAACTCATATTTTGTGAATAAAAAATAATGAATAAGTGTTGACAAGATTATGTCAACATATAACACCAAAATTCATACTTTCTTCTCCTTTACATATTGTGATGAATCTTGCACCAAGGACACCTTGTAATCTCTAAAAGATGATGATTAATATCCTCTTATAACATATATAAGAGGGTCTTCAAGAAAAAATAGAATGTGACATCTCAAATCGTCACATATCCAGCTATAGTCAATAATATCATCGGTTGAGAGAATAAGATATAAGATCACCATATAATCTTCAAAATAATAATAACACAGCTCCAGAATAAAGATAATAATATGCTCAAGAGATTCCTTGAGTGAAAATACCAAAAATACCCTTGGGGGTAAAATGACCAAAATACCCCTGGTGTGAGAAAACTCCAGAAATGCCCCCGATGATCAAAAATAATCACAATACCACCTTTGTCATGATAACCAAGATAATAATATGCACTTGAAATATTTTTCACCATATGATGTTCCTACAAAACTTAAAATACCAATTTTGCCCTTTTTGGTAAGTTGTAGAAACTTCCAAGGCACGTTAGTTGCAAGACAATAATAATCACCAAAAACACATAATAAGCACATAATGAGCATATATAAATCATGTACAAATGAAAACAACCATTTTATCACATTTTAGAAAATTATTTCTAAAAACTCTAGACATCGATCGATCGAAGTGCCTCAGCTTCATAGATCGATGTCTCACATAAAGGTTCAGGTTTTGCCTCTGACCTACATCGATCGATCGAAGTGAGAGTTTGATATACATCGATCGATTGATGTGTCTTAGGTTTAGAGATCGATGTCTCACAGAAAGGTCTTAAACTTATCTGCCTTACATAGATCGATCGATGTGAACTTGTTCAACTTTTAATCACATATAACACCATGTGTGACATTTTTAAGTATTCATCACTTAAAATCATGACTTTGAAAATTATCCAAACATATTTCTCAACAAAGAAGATCGAACTTGTGCATTTGAAGTGTTTAATGCCAGAGAAAGGAAAAAAGAAGAGGAAGAAATTCTGCATGTTTTCACATTACCCTGTGAAAGGTTTTCCAAATGTCCTTCAAAGTGTATCTCAAAGTATATCTTCAAAACCTTTTGATCCTTGTATTTATAAACTTTGTTTCTCACGAAAGAAATTAATTTGATACATCTGTATGGAATTTAACCTCCAAAGTTAGTTTATTACCGTTCAAATGTTAGAATGAGGCGTCCAAAGTTGCAAAAGCTAAATCATTTCATTAAAAGACAACAGAAAATCCTGATTTTGTAACCGACCGAGCTCAGGACCGAAAGTTTGATAAACAGCCTCATCGAACATTTGGTGAAGCGTTCGATCACTGGACATAAACTTCATAACATACCAAATTCAAAGACCGAACTCAGAACTCATCACCGAGCATTCGGTCCCTTCATAATTCAGAGAATTCAGAATATTGTCTCATCATCCAATTCAAGTTTCATTAGATTCTCCAATCAACTTTATTACATGTTTTTATATAAATTTAGAACACATTCTAAAACATTTTTATGTGTTTTTTTCCAACCGGGAGTATTTAATTCGTATAATTTTAAACACTTCTTGTCCTTTGAAATTTATTTTATAATTTATATATTGATTCATGAATTATTTTTATTTATGTTTGACTTTTATTAAATTGGAAACTGATTTTACTATTAATCTAAATGTTATTTATTACTTTTATGTTATTTTCTTTGTTGGTTTCATTAATTACTCTTGGAATCACTACTTTCTTTTAAGAAAAATAAAGTTTTAGCAAAGTCACCACTCACCATCACATGGGGGACCTGTCAATTATGCTTTTGTCGAGTCATAGGCATCTTTAAATCAAATGAATGACAAAATAAATAAATAATAGTATTAGTGAAACTTACCTATCAATTAAATAATAAATTGACTAACTTCCCAAATTATTGCGACTACCAAACAAACGTTCATTTCAGTGGTCATTATTATGTGGTCCTGTAGCCCATTATTAGAGAAATCTGAAATCAAAACTGAAATAAAAGAAGAAAAAAACAACTCCTCGGAAACGTGAACTCTCTTTTGGAGTAAAAAATTAATATATAATATAACGGTTGTATCAAATGTCATAAATATCATGTACTCTTGAAAATTGCTTCTACAAAAATATGTCGTGTATGTAAGTTGAGCTACTGTCGGTTTCTTTCTCTCTCTCTTTTTTTTTTTAATTTTTGATTTTTGATTTTAATGTTGTAAATAAATTATCAAACATAGAATATAAAATAGTTGGATATAGTACTTATTTTAATTGTCGTAACATGGTTTTTAAAATTAAAAGCAATTAATTTTTTAAAATAATGTAATTATCTTATGTAAAAGTTATTTTCTTTTATGATGTAAAAATGAAAAATTTGGTTGCAAATTATACATATCAAAAATTGAAAGAAAAGAAAAGGGAAAGAGATCAAAGGCTAAGGTACCGTGTATAACGTAATACATAAAAACGAAAAGCTACATTTCTCTAAATATATGATGTCCGAAACCAGCCCAAAATTTCAATTTTTTTAGACTTATAGATTAAGTGTTTTTTAATCAAACTATTTTTCGTCGTACCACCTATAATTTTTAAAATTAAACCACACGAAATTTCTTAAAAAGTGGAGAATCTCAGTACACATTGGGCCACTATATTGTGACATATAGGTGAAAAAGACAAAACAAGTCCCCATGTCTTTGTATAAAAGGCATTCAAATTCAATAATAGAATATAACGGAAAAGTTGAAGTTATAAATAATGTATATTAATAAAAGAAGATGGAATATAATCATTTCTTTTAAATCTATCTGCCCATACCACTGCCAAATGGATTTTTTTTTGTCGGAAAACTTTTTTCATTCACTTCACTGAATCAAACATAGCAGAAAGAGTGGTAGGGATGTTAGACGAACTGAACAGTTTGCGAACTGTTCGAGTTCAATTCGTATTTGGTTTGAGTTTCTGTTTTAATTTTATATAAATGAGCCGATTTCGAACACTTATTCGGGTTCATTTAGTTAAAAAAGCAAACTGTTCGACTCGTTTAAATAATAATAGCGAACAGTTCGGCTCATTTAAACAGTTGTAGTATTATCGAGCCAAACTCGAACTAATTCTAAAGCTCGTTTAGCTGAACGAACGAAGCCGAACAGTTCATTTAGCTAAACGAATCCGAATCTGAAAACCTAGTATTCGACTTAGCTCAGCTCGGTTTGTTAACACCCTAGCTAGAAATGATTAAAAAACACCATACGTATTAGTTAACACTACATTTTGGCGTTTCTGTTGCATTAGGCTCCCGCGTTTGCACACGGAGAGGGATCAGATCACTTCGCGATCTGATGTACGTAGCCTTACTTTGCATTTTTTTTGTGCAACAGGCTGTTTCTGCACATCAAACATGTGACATCAATCTCGTAAAACAGCAATCTTACCAGTTTGTATCAGGCCTGCCGCGCTACATTTGTTTCTAAAAAATGAGCGACCCCGTTTGCCATCCTCTTGATCCAGCCAAATGGAGTTTTTTATTGACGCATAACTTGTATAAAATGTCTGATACAGTAGAAAGTCTTTATATAAACTTATTTTTCGTTCTTTGTTAAACAACTCCGTTTTCATTTCCAATAGAGTTAAAGACACGCACTTCTTTGATTTTGGAATATGATAGAATAAAGTAAAATGAATCACTAAATTGGCTACACTTCTTATACCGTGAAGTAGCAGTTGATCGACACATACGCATAATTATGGGTCATCGGAAAACAACCTCTGCGCGTTTCTAACACATATGTATAGTTGTACATCCGATCCCCATACCACGCTATAGGCGGGAGTCTATAAGACAATATGGTAATGTTGTTGTGGTTAAACAACTCTGTGGTGAACTTTTAATGCATGTAAGCCCCATAATTCACTCAAATGTTTTATTTTAGACACCTTAATGTCGTGTTTTGAATTGTCATACATTTATTACATCGTACATTTTATGTGTATATTTATCAAATTTCTTTGAATCTTTATTCATATAATTCTTGCTACATTTTTTGGTTCTAGATTTCTTGTCCATTTCAAACCTAATCAAATACAAAATAGAAATAACAAAAATGTCTGTTTATAATCATTTTACAGACTAATATTTCATTAAAAACACCGTTAATTTATGTTTAAAGTACGCATAACTAATAAAGATAAATTATTAAGAGCGAACAAAAGCTCTCTACACAACACCACTTGAGCCCTCTCTTGTCCCAGACATAGTCCAGTTGGTACTCGGGTTGAAATTTGCTATAAGAGATCAATAGTTCGATTCCAAAGACGCGCACAGTGTGAGTGCTCTTCTGCTGCTAGGCAGAATGTCACCCAACCTAGGAGTCTGCTGGACTCCTAAATTACAGCATTCACACGTACTCTTTGGAACTGAGACGTGAAGACCCTGGAGTGAAGGATTTCACCTATTTGTTCCCAGTTGGGCCTCTCTTTGTTGCAACTATATAATATAGCTATTCCCAGTGTGCTTTTCCCACACTTTGTTCCTTCTCATTCTCTTCCTCTCTTCAAAATCTCCCCTTTCTTGTCTGTCTTTTAGCATATTTTCTGTGAATAACAAAGTAAACATGAGGTCTCCAGCTGCAATACTCCATGGAGGAACTGGAAAGCTGCAGCTAAATCAACAACAACCCCATTTTCTTGATTCTTGTTCTCTTTGCCAGAGACCCATTGCGCACAACACAGATATTTTCATGTACAGGTAACCTTGCTTCCGGCAAAGAAAAAATAAAATAAAATTAAAGGGTTCTTGTTTGATTTTAAAAGATTTAAGATCATCCATCCATCCTTAATATTAGTTCTGATGAGATTCAGTGCATTAGCACTAATAAACTATTTCATCAGAATGTTTAATTTTCCTATCGACTATTCAATAAAGGTTAGCCAGGAATCATGGTACTTGAACTTCTAACAACTGATAGATTGATTTTTTTTCCTGACATGTACTTGATGGATCAAACATAAACTATTTCATCAGAATGTTTGATTTTCCTGTCATCTTTAGTCCATATTATTGTGATATTGTTTCAAAGTAAAGACTGATTTTCGTTATAACATTTCAACTGTTACATCTGTGAGACTGTAGATAGATCCAGTTCTGACCTATGGTTACTGGGAAATTGACTGAAATTTGATGGGTTGTTGCAAATTTTTTTGTTTTATGTAGAGGGAATACACCATTTTGTAGTCAAGAATGCAGGCAAGAACAGATTGAGATAGATGATGCCAAAGAGAGAAGACTTTCTTCCAAGAGGCCTTCAAGCAGAAGTAGAACATCAGCTGATTCCAAGAAAGAATCTAATACCAACAAAGCCGTTCGAACCGGGGCTGTTGCTGTTGCTTAATTACAACAGTTATTTATTAAAGAACCTAATGATATAAGCATGAGTTGAGTTATTCAAGAAATCAATGGAGCAGATCTGCAGATGCATCAGCTGAGTTCGCATAAGCACATGAATAATGGGTTTTTTTCTTCTTCTTTTTTAGTGTTATTTGTTGAGAGATTTACAAAGTTTGGGGAGAAAGGGATGAGATTCCCGTTTGCATAATTGTCTGCTAGAGTCTTGTCTTATGTTGTATTATCTAGACAAGATTAGCAGCTTTCTTGACTAGGTGGGCATCAGAAGAATGATCAAGTTCTTGATGTTTGAAGATCCAAAGGATCTTCTTGTACTCTTCTGTTCTTATTTGATGGAAGCATGATAACATGATCGAATTTCGTCAATTATTGATGAAAAGTTTATTTCTGATCAATTAGTAGCAGTTAGCTGAAGTTATCAATAGCTGAAAGGGCCAATGCATTCAAGGAATGCTGTAAGATCTGTAGCATTTGAACAAGGTTGGCACATTTATGGACCAAAAATGACATCCAGAATAAATACTTGTAAGCTTAGTTATGCATATAAGAAAGCTAGGGGAGAAATGGAAGCTCCTTGAGCAACACCAAGTTTACTGGTCATAGCATCAAAATGCAAGAAAACGAATTGATGGGTTCATGAGTATTGGTTTTAGAATCAATATTATTCATTGAGTTTACGTCTTTACGCCTTAATGTTCGCAGAATATCCAGAATCGAGCCTCCCTTGTCTGTTAAAGAGGAGGGCATGTCATGTTATCCCCAACCTCGTCTGAGTAATGGGTTGTACTGATAATTCTACCTTATAACCAGCTATGCAACATCATTCTACATAACAAGGCACAGCATAACTGCAAAAGATCAAAAACAAAGAATGGCACTGGTCATCTTGCATAAACTCTATTTCAAAGCTTGTTTGGATGTTTTGCCATTGTTAGTTTATTTCAAGTCTTAAACGTTGCTAAAGCACTTACAAACAAGCATACTACAGGGGCGCACATTCATTTACATCTACAGCTGAGGCCCTTGTCACAACTTTCTTCTTACAAGAAAACACGACATTTGCGTTGGCTATAAATTCTGGATTCAAATGCACCAACCATTAATAGCTTCTTTACCTTTCTGAGAAATGGCTCTAGCCCAGAATCATAGAGAGCCTTTTATATCAGGCTGCAACCTGATTTATCATAACCCTCTTCTGTTGACTTCACCAAAATGTTCACTTACTTTAGCTAAGTGCGCCCTTTGCCTTTTCGAAGAATCAGATGCTTCCATTGGCCTTGGCTGCTTCTCCTCCACAGGTGCATCTTCTGTATGCTCAAAATTCTGATCAGATGCGCTGTCCGTACCAGAAACATCAATGATATGCTTCAAAGTTTCCACCACTTGGCTTATTTTTGGTCTATCCTTGGCACTTTTTAGCAAACAACTATCAGCTAACTTTGCCATAGCCCGAGCTGCACTGATAGAGTACTGATCTTCAAGCCTTGGATCCACTATCATTGCGACTTTTCCACTAATGGCAAGGTAGTCCTTTGTAGTTTCTGCTCTGACCTTGGTCTATTCCTTTCTAGTGACTTCCTACCAGTTAAGATCTCATACAATACGACTCCATAACTCCAAACATCACCCTTACTGGTTAGTTGTCCTGTTTCAGTATAATCTGGGGCTGCATAACCTTGTGTTCCCATAACCTAGAAATAAAAAGTACAGATACAAGGCCAGTTATCAATCAAAATATGTTGACTTTGTTAGGCCAAAATAAAACAAATTGCGGAAGCATAAAAGTTACCTCCAGCCATTATCGCTTAGTCGTCGCCTTCGAATCGGAAGCCTGCTGCAGAAAGAATTCCGGTGGGAAATGGAGTCTTCCAGCCTATGCCTATCTGAATGCTGTATAGCTATGATTGATGGAATATCACAGGCCCTCTATTTATAGGCTAGGCCAGGGACCCCTTTCCTTATTTGACTGACAATCAATTCCTTCCATCAAGGAAACTTAATAATTGCCAATCAATCAAAATCAAATCTGACAATTAATGCAGTCAATAATTGCAACGTATCTAGCCAATATAACGTACAGATACATTATACATGTGATCCACATTAGTGATTTATAAATAAATCACGAGATTATAGAAATCAATTATAATTAATATAATTGATTCTAACATTCTCCCACTTGGATCACATGTCGAATGCTAGATAACACGGCATAAGTGACAAAACAATATGACCATAATTTATTGTCACTTGAATCTATTGACTACCAACTTAGATTGAATATACAACACATGAATCAAGGCGGTCATGCTTTGATGTCAAGCACTCCCTTCCAAGAATTACAATGCATCATACACTCAATCGAACAAAATGAATGATTTACTATAAATCATCTCATAATGGGTCCACGTCCATGGATCAAATAGATCCTACAACTTTAAATGCGCATATTCAAAGTCAACAAATGTCTAGACAAAATAAGATCAAAGTACAAGGAGAACTAAGAAGTCCCATATTAGTAGCATGATCCCTGAAAATTTTAACCGGTAATTCTTTAGTCATAGGATCAGCAACCATTGACTCCACACTAATGTGTTCAATCTTTATTTCTCCTTGCTTAACATGATCTCTGACCTTCAAATACTTTATGTCGATATGTTTACTGCGACTCCCACCTTTATTATTTTTCGTAAAGAACACAGCAGCTGAATTGTCGCAGAAAATCTTTATGGGTCTATCAACAATATCGACAACCTTAAGACCACTGATGAAATTTTTTTCATCCATAAGGCCTGTGACATAGCTTCATAGCATGCAATGAACTTAGCTTCCATCATGAATGAAGCAATAATGTTCAATCTTCTTTTCTCCCTTGACAATAGGTGATGCAATAGACGCACAATTCTGCATAGCAAATTTCTCAAGTACTTTGATGATGTAGGCCTTCTGAGAAAGACCAAGTATTTTACTTGTTCTATCTCTGTGAATCTCTATGCCAAGGACATAAGAGGCTTCACCCATATCCTTCATATCAAAGTTCAAAGCGAGAAATCGCTTAGTCTCATGCAATGACCCAAAATCACTGCTTGCCAGTAGAATATCATCCACATATAGGACTAAGAAAATGTATTTGCTCCCACTCGTCTTGAGGTATATACATTGATCAACAATGTTCTCTACGAAACCGAATGAAGAGATTACCTCATGAAACCTGATGTTCCATTGACGTGAAGCCTGTTTAAGCCTATATATGGATTTATTCAATTTGCAAACCAGTTGATCATTATCAGAATTGACAAAGCCTTCAGGTTGACGCATTTATACCTCTTCATCAAGAACCCCATTTAAAAACGCAGTTTTCACATCCATTTGATGTAGCTCGAGATCAAAATGAGCTACTAATGCCATGATTATCCGAAATGAATCCTTCTTTGAGACTGGAGAGAAGGTTTCATGGTAATCAATGCCTTCTTTCTGAGTGAAACCTTTGGCCACAAGTCTGGCTTTATATCGTTCAATGTTACCAAACGAGTCTCTTTTGGTCTTAAAGACCCATTTGTATCCCACCACAGAGGCTCTGTTTGGTAACGAAACAAGTTCCCAGACGTTGTTTTTAGCCATTGATTCCATCTCCTCTTTCATGGCATTGTATCATAGTGACAATTTGTCACAACTCATGGCTTGTGAAAACGAGATAGGGTCATGATTTAGTCCAATGTCATAATCGGACTCTTGAAGATATACAACATAATCGCTAGAAATTGCTGGCCTTTTAGTTCTTGAGGATCTTCGTACTTCCACTGGTTCAGTAGATGTGGGATTAGTGGGTTCAGTTTATTCTTGATGTGATTCTTCAATTTGAGGTTGTACAATTGGCGGCTCTTCATTTTGTTGAATAGCAACCGAATTGTCCACATATAAAGGTACAACATGTGTATCCCTTATTTCCTCAAAATTGAATTCTCGATTCGAATCACTCCCACTGACTTCATGATCCTCTAGAAACTTAGCATTTCTAGATTCAACCACTTTAGGAGTATGTGAGGGACAGTAAAATATATATCCTTTGGAGTTAACTGCATATCCAATAAAATAACCGCTTTTCGTTCGTTCATCCAGTTTCTTTATGCTTGGGTTGTATACCCTAACTTCAACTGGACAGCCCTATATGTGTAAATGTTTTAAACTCGGTTTTCAACCATTCCACAACTCGAAAGGTGTTTTAGGAACGGCCTTAGATGGAACCCTATTTAAAACATACACAGCGGTTTTTAGAGCTTCACTCCAAAAGGATATAGGCAAATTCGTTGTGCTAATCATGCTCCTGACCATGTCCATAAGAGTCCGATTCCTTCTTTCAGCAACACCATTTTGTTGTGGTGTGCCAGGCATGGTGTATTGAGCAACAATACCCTCCTTTTGAAGGAATTCGGCAAATGGACCAATCATTTGTCCCTTTTCTGTGTAACGTCCATAATATTCACCACCTCTATCGGATCGGACAATTTTAATTGCCTTCTACTTTTGTTTCTCTACTTCTAATTTGAAGATTTTGAACGCATCAAGTGCTTCAGATTTTTCAAATAGAAGATAGAGATACATGAACCTTGAATGGTCGTCGATAAATGAAATAAAGTATTTCTGACCATTGAAGCAAGGTGTATGAAAAGGTCCACAGATATCCGTGTGTATGATTTCAAGAGGTTGAGAACTCCTTTTGGCACCCTTAATGGTCTTGTTGGTTTGCTTGCCCTTTATGCATCCCACACAAGTACCTAAATCAGTGAAGTCTAGAGTTTGTAAAACTCCTTCATTCACTAATCTTTTCATTCTTTCGATTGAGATATGTCCCAATCTTTTATGCCAAAGACTTGATGAGTTCTCATTGATAATACAACGCTTTGTACCAGTTTCTGTTAAAAGAGTATGCTCGTAAATGGGATCTAGCTCAAGTTGAAACAAAAAACCATTCAATTTTGCAGAACCAATAACTTTATTCTCTTTCAACACATTCATTACAAAAAGATGTGAATAGAAATCATATCCAATAATCGAAAGTCTTGAAAGAGAAACTAAATTTCTGGAAAAAGAAGGTACATAAAAGGTGTTTTCCAAATCAAGTTGAAAATCAGTTTTCAAAATGAGCCTATAAGATCCCACTCCTTCAACAGTAGAGCGCATCCGGTTTCCAGAATAGATGCATTGCTCACTTTCATTTGGCTTCCTCAGGTTTAGAAAGCATTGCATGGTTTTCGCAATGTGAATTGTAGAATCACAATCAATCCACCATGTATTATCAGAAAGCTCAGTGAAATTAGATTCATGACACACAAAAGACAAATTACCTTTCTTCTCTAGCCATCCTTTATACTTCAGGCAATCTTTCTTCCAGTGTCCATGTTTCTTGTAAAACCGACATTTGTCTTTATTGCCAGTTTTCTTCATTGGAACACCTTTGCCCTTCTTTGCATTTCTCTTAAAATGAGTCGCAAGATGCACAGACTCAATGGACTCATTCTTCAACCTCTGCTCCTCTTGAACACACATGGTCAGAAGTTCATTAATTGACCAGTTTTCTTTATGTGTGTTGTATGAGATCTTAAATGGAGTGAATTCTGAAGGGAGAGAGTTGAGTATGAAATGCACCAGGAATGACTCCGAGATTTCAACCTTTAGGGAGCTTAATTTAGCAACAATGTCCCTCATCTCCATGATGTGCTCGCGCACACCACGGCTTCTGTCATGGGTCATGTTTGAAAGCCTCTTCATAAGGGTGCTGGCTACCGCCTTGTCAGAGCTTACAAATTGATCATCAATGGCTTTCATGTAAGCTTTGACATTATCAAGATTAGGGATAGAACCCCTAATGCTTGGACTTATACGAGACTTGATGAGCATCATGCTGAGGCGATTAGATCGCTCCCAGTGCTCGTAACTAGACCTCTCAGATGGCGTACTTGATTCCGTGAGATTTGGTGGTTTTTCCTCACGGAGTGCCAGGTCTAAGTCCATACACCCTAACGTCAAAAGGATGATATCCTTCCATTCAGTAAAATTATCACCAGTCAGTATTGGAGTACTAGCAGAATCAAATAAAGCAGTAGTGGGAATAACTGCATAACCATATATCATGCTATGAACATGTATAACCAGAATGAATTAATCAAGTTAATTCAAATAATATATTCTAAACCTTCCTGTGGGCAGAGGTTGCACTCATGCATAGAATATACTTAAACGATATGAAAATTAAACAACCAAAATATTTCCGTACCTGTGGGCATAGGAAATGTTTATGTTTAATTTTCTTGATCAATAAAATAACCAATTTCCTGTGGGGCAAATTGATTACCTTATTAATCAAAACCATAGGTATGATGACATTTTATTTTCTTTACACTATAGAATCTTAAGATGTTGTGGCTAATCTCAAAATTAAGAAAATAATCCTCTATACGTCATCAACATATTTATATAGTTATTCTTTAAAACGATATGAAAATTAAACAACCAAAATATTTCCGCACCTGTGGGCATAGGAAATGTTTATGTTTAATTTTCTTAATCAATAAAGCAACCACTTCCCTGTGGGGCAGAGTGATTACCTTATTAATCAAAACTATAGTTATGATGACATTTTATTTTCTTCACACCGTATAATTTTAAGATGTTGTGGATAATCTTAAAATTAAGAAACTAATTCCTTATATGTCATCAACTTCAAAACCATTGATATGACATCAACAAAAGATGAAATCATAATGAAAATGTGAAGTGAACCGATTCGGCAATACCCCAAGAAAGATCATGAATCAATTTTCTAGACAGGTATTACCATTCTACGTAAAGTCCCAGGCCGTGCGGTGGGGTCACAACGGTCCCGCTTAAGTATCGACTTTCTAGACAGAAATTACGTGTACGGTGTATTTATCACACTTTCAATAGTTCACTTTTTGTATTTGCCACAAATTTTCTCAAACTTTCATCAGCCAGAAATCTTGAAAAGAAAGAACTCTCCGTTCGTGATGTCAACAAATATAAATGATTCGAAGTGGCACATATTACAAAAATGAGAATACGAATATCTTAAATCCAGACAATCTAATTTGGAATTTGCTTATTTATTGCCGAAGAAGACCAATAAATCTAAACCATATTCCAGATCTCACTACAAAATCAGCAAACTTTTATATAAGCAAAAACTAGTTTTTTTTTATTTTTATATATTGACAGCCACTATTCCCACACATTCTTTAATAACGGCAATTACAACAATAAAAAAATCTGAACACGCATCAACAGATTCTTTGGTACTATCCCCCTTGTGCTTATTCTTCCACGTGAATGAAAAGACAAACCTAATGGAATTGCTATGAATCGATACCACCATAGTGCTTAGAAAGATGAATGGTTACCAGTTTTTCATGCAAACATTCTGCTGAGATTACTGAAAAAATTCCAATATTGAGCGGTCAAATTATGTTCTTTCTACAAAGATCAGTGCTTTTGAGGGAAAGTCACGGAACCCACAAAAATCAAAATATCAGCAAGGAAGATTAGCAAAGAGCCCTCAAGATTTTAAAGATTATACCAAAATTATTATTGCAACTCAAAACAGATTTTGCAAACAATTTTGCAATTGCCGTATGCATGAATAGCGTGTCATTCGAATCAAAACATAATTTTGTGAACTTTAACTATACGCATGATTGAATATCGAAGGCCTCGAAAACTATAATCCCTTAACCTTTGAACGATTGAATTTCATTAAAGGATACGGAAGAAAGTTTTCTTCATACAAACGATATGGTCAGAGGTGGCTCTGATACCAAATGTTAGGCCAAAATAAAACAAATTGCGGAAGCATAAAAGTTACCTCCAGCCATTATCGCTTAGTCGTCGCCTTCGAATCGGAAGCCTGCTGCAGAAAGAATTCTGGTGGGAAATGGAGTCTTCCAGCCTATGCCTATCTGAATGCTGTATAGCTATGATTGATGGAATATCACAGGCCCTCTATTTATAGGCTAGGCCAGGGACCCCTTTCCTTATTTGACTGACAATCAATTCCTTCCATCAAGGAAACTTAATAATTGCCAATCAATCAAAATCAAATCTGACAATTAATGCAGTCAATAATTGCAACGTATCTAGCCAATATAACGTACAGATACATTATACATGTGATCCACATTAGTGATTTATAAATAAATCACGAGATTTTAGAAATCAATTATAATTAATATAATTGATTCTAACAGACTTACGTATGATTCATGAAGTCGGATCTCCACCAAGGACCAGAATGATCCGGAAAGGTTACGCCGTTAGCCTTTCTGTTAACTCGCTAATTATCGCTCCTTCTGCAGACCTGCGCAGGAAGCACCGTTAGAGGACCCAGGGACTATGACTCCGGATAAAACCCTCCGATACTCCAGTCAGTTTGGGCTATTTCAATGATATGAATTTATATATTTGAAGAGTTTGTTTAGTCTCTAATAAGAACTTGGACTTTTCTCTTTTACGGCGGGGAAGATGGTGAAATCTCTTGCTTGATTTCAACTTGTCCTTCTCTATCTTTCTTCTATTGTTTTTATATGCCCGGGTAGGCCAATGCATGTTCTGGCTGCTGAGTTCGCGACACGTGTTAGGCCAGCAATGATGTTGTGCTACATGTTTGCCATGTGGCGCCAGCTGTTATTGACTCATGCTCCGTTTAACACCTGGTAGGAACTTGCTGAGGTGTTCTAGCTGTGCTCGGAGGTGCTCAGTAAAAGTCCTGTTTTACTTGGCCGAGCTCCATAGTAGAGTTTGCTGAAGGGTAAATCTTTGTGGGGGTGTGGGCCCGTTGTTGTGCCGAGCTGAGGTGAATGAGCTTTAGCTGATTCGCCGAGTTGCCTTTGTAAGGCCGAGGCCAAGCTCAAAGTGGAGTAGGATTCCAGTTCCATGAGGACATGGTGATTCTGCCCAGTCATTGGACGGGCATCGGCCGAGGTCGGCTGAAGGTGTGGAACCTTGCCGAGCAAAGGTGTAATTCACCGATCACCAAATATCTGGCCGAGCTGGACCCATCTTCCGTTGACTGTTTGTTGACTAACATGTCTTTTGTCACATGCACCAGCTGGGTTTTGGTATTATCAATGATGAAAGTTAAACAGTCAAATGAACCTACCGCAGTGGATATATGAGTATTTGCACTAGTAGTGTTGTAACCGTTAGCTTAAAAAAAATTATTAGTAATTAATTAATTGATTTGGTTAAGGCTTAAATTAAAAAAAACCTAGCATTAACTACCAATAAACCTCACCATTAATTCCGCCTTCACTCCCCCAGAACTACCCAAAATCTCTCCCATTATTTCCTTCCCATAACCGATTTTTGCCCTCTTATTAAAAAAATTAATTAATAAAATGAGTCCATAAAGGACTCAGCCGAACCTCACACCCATTTCACACACTTTTCACTTTTACAAATTGCAAATTTCGGCTGAGAAGGGAGATAGCGGCAGGGAGAAAAGAAAAAGAAAGGGGAGAGAAAGAAAGAGAGAATAGAAGGGAAAGAAAAGGCCACTCGCACCGAATCCAATCGCCGTACCTAGGAAACTATTCGTGTGAAAGGTAGGTTACCCTTCCCTCTGTCGGATTGCTTTGGATTCCCTCGCATTCTGTATTAGGATTATTTGATTATCATTATGTGTTTATCCTTTATATGTTTATCTCGAATTCTTTATGTTTTGGTATGAAAATTACGTGAATGGCCTTAGATATAGATCACATAGCACGGAAATAGGTGGGATTGAGTTCAGTTTGTCGGAAAACGCGGCCGGAGGCGGCGCGTGTAGCACACGCGTGCCTTGAGCGGCGCGTGTATGTCACGCGCTGACGTGTTCAGCGTTAGTGTGTTCGTGATGTTAAACGGAGTCCAATGGAATTGGTTTGGGGTAAATCGGAGTTAAAACAAAAAAGTTATGGATTTTTGAATGTATTTATGATTTAAGGAATTAAAGGAAATAAAAAAAAGGCAGGCTGGCCTGCATCGGCCAGCAGGCCGACCCAAAAGCTAGCGGAAATTGAAAAAAAGGGGATGAGGTGAAGCGGGCCAGACGCGTTCGACCCAGCCGCTACACAAAAAAAAGAAAAGTAGGGTTTAACGGGCCAGCAGGCTGCAGGAATCTTAGCGGGCCGCTGTTCAAGATCAGGCCTGCTGAAATAAAAGGGCCAACATTTTTAAGGGGCTGGACTTTGCAAAAAGAAAAAGTGAAAACACAATAACAAAGGCCCTGTTCTAGTATTCATGACAAATTGTTAAATTAATAAAATAGTAAACTAATAATTCAGTAGATAAATTTAATTGAGAATAATAATAATAATAATGATAATAATAATAATATACAGAAAACCCTGAGAATAACTTCCGCAGAAAAAATAATAATAATCAAATTAAAAAAAATAATAATAAATGAACAACTAATAGTTAAGAGATATTAAGTGTAAATTGATGTTAATATTATTTAATGAATAAGAAACTTAAAAACCTATTAAATAAATTTAAAATAAAAGAAATAAAAATAGTAGGGAAGATAAAAATATTTAAATTAAAGATTTAAGTGTTTGAAAGCCTAGGAAAATAAAATAAAGTGTAGAAACCTAAAATAAAGTCTAGAAAGATAAAATAACGGTAGAAGATAAAATTCAGTAATGAACCCCACACAATATAAGGTAACTACGCAATATAGGTAATACGCAACATAGAACGGAGCATGCAACATAGGGGAAACGAAAGTGTGAAAGTGTGATGCATTCACGGCATGAGCATTGCATTTGGCCTATGAGCCGTGTGGTCCGACGGGACGTGTGACCTGACGAGACATGTGATGGGTGTTGGTAATAATGGTTATCTTCACCTAATATGACCCGGGACATGCATAGCATAACATGGAAAAGAATGAGCATAACATGTGATATTAAATGACTGCATGTGACACGGAGATAGAAGAATATGTATCATGAAGTTGCGGATTGCATTTGTTGTTGTTGTGCTTATCGATTACCTTGTTGTAAAGTTGCTTCAGTGCTACGTTTTGGGATACGGATCGGGTCGGGTATGTGCTATTTCTTTATTTATGCTCTATCTGCTTTATTTATTTATTTATCTGTTTATGCTTCCCGTGCTTTATGTATTTATCCGACTCAGTATGTGACAGTCCCTTTTCGGGAGAGACGGGTAACCTACGAGTGACTCCCATCACTCACCCCCCACCTCCCCTCCACAGGTGAACAGGATTATAAGTACATGTGATTATCGAGGGTGGAACAGATTACGCGAGCTGGGACGAATGAGTTGGACTCGAGAAGGGATCTTGTTGACCGGGAGCTTGTTTCTTGGGATAGTCAGATATACCTCAATTAGGTTTATTATTTGATTTAGTATTTCATACTTGACTTAGCGGGTTTCGTCAACCCTTGTATTTAATTTCTACACTGATGGATTTATTTTAAATGAAACATTTATTCCTTTTCATTGTTGTTTCAGCGAAAAATTTATACGTCCTTTCTAACGTGTAAAAAAGTTTGATCGACGCCTTGTAGTCCTCGTAGTAGGCTACGGCGGATGCACCGTTCTCGATGATAGGGTTCGGGAGCGGGGCGCTACAAGTAGGCCCTTCTCTGGCAAGCCCGAAACCTGAAAACTTCGGATTAAATTCGACATCTGGCAGCACATTTGAAGACTTAAAATCTCGATATATTAATCAGAGGCAGTATGTCTTCAGTAGTAAAGAAAAAGCGAGGTGGTAAATCTTATTAAAGATAATGGAGGAGAAATTGTGGTTATGGAGGCATGCAAGATGTATTTGGTATAACAAGTGCTTATCATCTTTTTCTGGAATTCATGAGTTCATGGAAACCATCGTTGAATGCTTACATTGAACCACAGGCAGTATGAGTTAAACGGAGAGACGCTAAACATCTTCCAAATTGAGGTTAAATTTTCGGATTTTGAAAATAGATGTTATGATAAAGACCATTTTGCTATCAGTATAGTGGAACCTGCACTTTCAGTGCCCCATGGAGACGCAGGAAATGCATTGAAAAGTAGTTGAACATTAAATAGACTCTAGTTGAAATTTTAGGATTGCTTCAAGAATGAGGTGTGCTCATAGGAGGCACATGGAAAAGCGAGCAAAAGCCCTTCAACAGAGGCAGATGTACATATTAGTCAAGTGAATCTGGATATTAAGTTTATAAATCGGACAGAACTCAGTCTTGTTGTGAGCCCCAACGCTCTTTCCTTGGTGACGCCTAAGTCATTTTATGTAAGAATTGGACAGCTGAGCAATGGTAGCGTGTAGATCTTGTTGAGGATAAATCAAGCATCCACATTCCCAGAGCATTAAGGAAGATAAAAGTCCATATCACTGGCGACAACTACAAGAGGGGCTAATTTTCATGCAAAGAGTAGAAATACACTATAAAATACATTATACATACATGTATCATATACCTTGCATATATATCTCATATACATACACACATATAGTAGATATATACTTGTATAGGCCTAAAACACTCAAAAAAGTCACTGGTTTAGTGGCTTAAATCAACATTAGCCATTAGAAATATTAGAGCCATTAGAAGCATTATAGCCGTCGGAGTCTTCTAGCCGTTGGCAGTTTATAGTCACTTGAGGCTCCTGTTTAGGGCCTCTATAAGAGGCAAACCCTTGTATATTTTTAAACTTAAGTTGAAGGATGATATTTCTTTAATTCTCTATATGGTATCAGAGCTATCTCCTTCTTCATCTTCTTAACAAATCTGTGTTTTAAACGATGGCTTCATATCCTAAAATTATTGAAATATACACTCTAGAGGGGGGGGGGAGGGGTGAATATAGTGTTTGACACTTTTGCGGAATTTTCTTGTTTGGCTTAACTCAAAAGAAATTCAAAATCAAAGCAAGAATGGGAGGTGAGAAACAATGAATGAGTACACCAGATATAGAATGGTTCGAATCGCAAATGATTCTACTCCACTACCACTTTGTTGTCAAAGTGGATTTTCAACGACTACTCTTCTTATTAGACATAATAAGAAGAACCACAACAACACTTACACTAACACCTTAGTGTAAGCAACAACAACAATAACTTTTTGCACAAAATACACTTGTGCAACTACAGCTCTAGGAAGAACAACTTCTTGCTACCTCACAACTTCGACAAAGTTCTCTCAAGAACTTTCTCACAGTGGGTTGAATGAAATAGTAAGGTTCACACTTTCTCACTAGTCTAAGCACAAGCAAGAAATCAAATATTTATGGTTCCTCTTGTGCTAGACTCTCTATCTCTCAATATACAACAATGAAGAACAAAGAAAAGCTTAACAAGCTTTAAGTACTTTTACAAATGTAAGAGAACTATACAACAATGAATAATGAAGCTAGATGATGGTGAAAGTGTGTGTTTGCCTCATCCAAGCTTCTCCCATTTATAGAAGATGTTTACCACGTTTTGGAGCCTTCACCATGTCTTCAAGTCAATCTCCAAGTCTTGATAAATTGAAAATAGCCTTTAGCCACCCTATGGAGTGATTTGATCTTCAATAGCCACCCTAGAGAATCTTAAACATGGATAAAAGAGCCAAAGAAGCATGTAGTATGTTGGAGTAAAGTCCACAAGAAATTTGAGCAAGATTGGAGAGAGAAAACATCATAAATCTCCATTGGATTTTGTTCCAACGTTCAAAAAAATTTGAATTCTGCAGTACATCGATATATTGATGTCTCTTACTTGAGAGACTGATGTATATATCGATCGATCGATGTTCATGATTTTAGATATCGATGTCTCACCGAAAGTTTCTGGATTTGATCTGTCACACATCGATCGATCGATGTCTCTTCTTCAAGAGACTGATGTATACATTGATCGATCGATGTTCCACAGTTTAGAGATCGATGTCTCACCAAGAGTTCTTGGGTTTGTTCTGTCACACATCGATCGATCGATGTCTCTTCTTCAAGTGACTGATGTATACATCGATCGATCGATGTCCCCCAGTTTAGAGATCGATGTCTCACAGTGTGTTTTTCTCATTTTACTTCAAATTCCAAGTGTTAATTTCCTTTTTATCTTTTCCAAAAACATCATTTATCTTCATCAAAACACTTCATATCCCAAAAATCTCTCCCTTTTTGATGATTTCGAAACCAAGACTTTTTTAAAAGATTTTTTGTATAAACAATATGTTTAAGCTACCCAAAAGTTTCAAGAGCTTGGAATTTCAATCTCTCCATTTGTCCATGCATTGTATGCTCCCCCTCACATTATGAACTAAGTGATTATGTCCAAAGACTCCCCCTCAACCGATTATACATCAAAATAAAACCATATTTTTATCTCCTTAAATATTCAACATATGTGCCAAGTGACATACAAGTACCAATGTGCTTATGTGTCAAGTGACATACAAATGCCAATGTGCATCATTTCATAGCAAGCAAAATGCATCTAATGTATCACTCAAGCATGTTCATTATCAATCAAGCAAACTATACCAAGTTACCTTAAGGTACTTCTCAAGCTTTATTTGCATATCAAGTAAAATATACCAATGTACCTTAATATATTCCTCAAGCACTCAAGTATGCTCTTCTCTCAAGATTCATTTGCACATCAAGTAAAACAATCAAGCTTAACAAGCAAAGCAAGCAAAGCACATCAAGCAAAACAATCAAGCTTACCAAGCGAAGAAATCAAGTTTACCAAGCAAAGCAAGCAAAGCAAGCAAAGCATATCAAGTAAAATACTTCTCCCATTTTTCGAAATCTCAAAAACCATTAAACTAAAGAGGAATTAGAGACGATAGTCGTAAAACATAATAGAGTTAAACAAAGAGAGATGATAGTTATTCTACGCAATAAGTACTACGGGACATGGGGATAAAGAAATGCTAGTCCTAATCCTCGTTTGATGAGTAAGCCAGACCCATGATGCATGCCTTCATCTTAGCTTTGAACATTGCAAATTTGTTTTTCAAGGTTCCCACTTCATGCTGAAGCTCTACAACTTGTTGTTATAGGTCCGGAATACTTGTTCTAGGCCCTCCTCGTGGTCCTTCTTCGGCTTCTGGAATAGGGAGTTGTGTATCATCCGATGCTCTGTTCTCTTTGGCTGCAGGTGGAGGAGCTACATCTTCTTCTTCATCCTCATTTTCTTGTTCCATTCCTCTTCATGCTTCTTTTCGTGATTTATCGATTTGTTAGATATTGATCTTGTCGTAGTAGTCTTTGATCGAAATTTTCTCAACATCTGAATCGTCAAGCTCGATACCTGACTTTCGAAGCATATATTAGATGAGATTTGCATATGGAAGGGCTTTGGAATTTTTGGTGGCGGCTTCTATAACATTTGCCATGAAAATCTCACCAAAGTTGAGTTGTTCCCTATTGGCAATTCTATAGGCAATATAGAAATCAAGATTGCTAGGGAGTTTTGCCGATTTTCTATTAATACAAAAATTAACTATGGCGGTTAACACCCTATATACCAATGGCATGTCATTGGAATTTTTGGTGGGATAAAAACCAAGAAAGCTCTTAACATGCTCCTCACTAACTTTCTATTTATACTCATCCCAATGCCAAACCTCAAATGAATCAAGACCGTTATTCGGTACCCCGATATGTTCACAAATGGTCTCAACTGACCATTCGACATGTTGCCCATCAATTATAGTATTTAATGAGTAAGGGCAATCATTCAAATACTCAACCCATAAATTAGCATAGAAAAGCCTAGTGTACCTCTTAGACATTTTCTTCATGTTACTTCCAGTCCAAAGATTTCTCTAATTTTGAACATCTATCCAATCAATAATTAGACCTAACTCATTGTTAGAGGCAATGTCCTCTAATTGTAACAGTTTCAGTGGAACAGTGGCTCTCTCAGAATTTTCCCATTCCATGAACAACTCTTAAGCTCTAAGAGATATGTAAGCGAAGGTACCTGTTCCAAAGGGCTCATCCAGGACTTCTTTGATATTTCTCTTGATCCAATGGGAGTTTTGATAAGTGAGATTGCTCCTAATTTGGCTCAGTTCATCAGCTTGGTTGAAATCTACATGTCTAGGCCTAGTTCCTCCACTCCTAGGTTGAGTAAGGGCTTGTGACCTAGAAGAGTGTCCTTGTTGGACATGACTTGATCTTTCTTCCTCACGTTGAGATGCTCTAGCCTTCTTAGAAGTATGCTTTGACCTAGGCATTTTCAGATTACAGGGCTAGGGTTTGAAAATGGGAACTAATTGAAGGAAGAAGAGGATGCAGTGGAGTTGTCAAAGAAGAAATTTTTGATGAAGAAATGAAAGAATTTCAGAAGAAAAAAAGAGAGGGGGTCGGATTTGAGGAGAAAAATTGCCAGAGCAGGTTGTTTAGGGTTGAGAATGTGATTGTGGTGAAGAGAAGGAAGAATTTCGCGTTTTTAGCCGACTGCAGAAGTTCTGAAATCGTCAACATTGATCGATTGAAGCAGAGATCAATTTATACATCGATTTCTCAGATAGGTACATCGATTGATCGATGTATCTATTTTTCTGAAATTTTATTTTCTTACTTTTTAAGAATTGTTTATCATTCCTAGTCTTGTTCTAATTGATTCAAAGATCTCGGTAGGGAGTGACATGGTAAAGATATCCGCTAGTTGGTCACTGGTTGGAACAAATTCAATGCATACCAATCCTTTTTGAATACAATCCCTTATGAAGTGATGCCTCACTTCAATATGTTTTGTCCTACTATGGTGAACTGGGTTTTGTACTATACTTATGGCTGATGTGTTATCACATAATATTGGAACTTTATCAAACTTAACATTGTAACCATTTAAGGTATTTATCATCCAAAGTAGTTGTGCACAACATGAAGCGGCCGACACATATTTGGATTCCATCATTGAAAGTGACACACTATTTTGATTCTTGAGAACCAAGAAGCTAAACAATCTCCAAGGAATTAACATGTCCTGGCGGTGTTTTTTCTATCAACAAGATTTCCAGCATAGTCAGAGTCACTATACCCTCTTAAATTAAAACACCCATTTTTGGGATAAAACAACCCAAAGTTTAAGGTTCCTTTCAAATACCTAAAGATACGTTTAATGGTAACTAGATGCGATTCCTTAGGCATACTTTGAAATCTAGCACATAAACACATAGCATGCAAAATATACGGTCTACTAACGGTTAAATAAAGTAAACTACCAATCATACCCCTATATTTGGTTACCTCAACCGACTTTCCTTTTTCATCTTTGTCAAGCTTTGTACTTGTTCTCATTGGTGTGCTCACACTTGTTTCATCCTCAAACTTGTATTTCTTGAGTAAATCCTTTGTATACTTTGTTTGGGATATGTACACTCCATCTTGAGTTTGCTTGATTTGAAGACCAAGAAAGTAGTTGAGTTCACCCATCATGCTCATTTCAAATTCTCCTTCCATCAATTAAGCAAAATGCTTACAAAGAGAATCATTAGTAGCACCAAATATAGTATCATCCACATAAATTTGAACAAGCAATTGATGGTCTCCTTGTTCTTTAATAAAAAGAGTAGTGTCGACTTTTCCTCTTGAAAACTTATTTTCAAGTAGGAAGTTACTTAATCTTTCATACCATGCCCTAGGAGCTTGTTTAAGTCCATAAAGGGCCTTTTTGAGTTTAAATACATAATTTGGATAATCATGATTTTCAAACCGCGGTGGTTGAGTTACATACACTTTTTCTTGAATTATTCCATTCAAGAATGCGGATTTCACATCCATTTGATATAGTTTGAAATTCTTATAACATGCATACGCTAAAAGCATGCTAATAGCTTCTAACCTAGCTACAGGGACAAAAGTCTCATCATAGTCTATGCCTTCCTTTTGTCTATATCCTTGAGCTACTAACCTAGCATTGTTTCTAGTAATATTTCCTTTATCATCTATTTTGTTTCTAAATATCCATTTAGTGCCCATTATGGGATGATTGTTGGACCGTGTACCCACAATAAACACCACTAGAGGAGAGGAGAAGGGTGAATAGTGGTTAGCGGAAATTAAACTACTACCCTTAATTAAAAACCCCTTTGAAAACAGAATCTGAAACTACCCTCAGATTCAGAACCCGTTTTTGAAAAATTCAAAAATCCTTGTACACAACTCTAAAAATTATGCAAATTTCTAGATCTTAACTTCAATGTGTTGACAAGACTCTGTTCAAAAACCAGACAAAAATAAGACCGTTTGGCCCTTTAAACAAATAAAAAGATTCAGATGGTCAATCTGGATAGAATTGGACAGAATGTTGATGATTTTGAAAAACGTGTTTCTCTTTGAATACTCAACCAAAAAGATTGATCTTTATATCAAAACACTCCTTAGGACGTGTAGTTGATGTTTCCAAAAGGCTCTGACCTTAAACAATTCTTGATTAATACAGAATTCAAGTTTTCTCAAAACTGGTCAGATTGTAGCCAGATTGGAGCAGTTATCTTGCAAAGACTGAAAGACTAAGTTTTCATTGCTCAAATCAAGTGATTCTTGTTGCAAAAGAAAGCTAACAGTCGAAAGTATAAATCCATCAAAATCACGAATTTTGAAAGTGTTTAGCTATTTTTCAAAACGTGAAAAATTGTGTGAAAACTGCATTAAAAACGGGCAGAATGCAGAAATAAAGAAACAAGACAAGAACACCAAGAATTTATCCTGGTTCGGTCAATGTGACCTACTCCAGTCCCAAGAAACACCTTTCATTGGATTTCACTATGAAATGAATCACCTTACAACAAGAACCAAGATTAATCCTTAGGTTATACATCAACCCTATTCAAAACTTAGATGAACACCTTCTATGCAACACTTAGTTGCAACACCTCTACCACCTATTGTTGTAGCCGTATAGAAATGGCTAATCAATATTACAAATGAAGCTCAAGAGGCTTGTAGCTCAACAAATACAACAAAGACACCTTTGCTACAAAGAATGGAACAAAAACAACAAGAAGAAGATGATAGCTAGACAATTCAACAAATGATTTCAAGTGAGCTTCAAGTGTGTTTCATCTTCTTCACCATTGTCTCCTATTTATAGTGTGAAGTGAGCCTTGTAGATAAGAATGCACATGTGTCACCATCTTCAACATCAAGTCCAAGTATCTTCACATCATTGGTTAGCTTTGTACAATTGGCAAAGTAAGACAACATAATTGGCCCACCTCAAAGTTTCAGCTTGACCGATTTTACACCTTGGATTTTTCTTGAAAATTATGAAGATAATATGCAAGGATAAGATGTCATAACTCCTCCATGATTGACTCAACTCCTTGGAAAGATAATAGGGCATGTGAGAGCTTCAAAATTCGGATGAAAACAGCCCCAACCAGCTGCCATATAGCCGTTGGTTTCAAATTGCATTTCTAAGTTGGCAAAAGCTTGTTTTTGGTTGGTCCACTTGTCACCAAGCTATAAAATAAATGCCACATCATACACCTGATAAATCACGATTTTGGACCATTATATATATGTACAAACTCAGATTTTTGACGAAGAAATCAACAAATAATAATTGACAAGATTATGCCAATATATAACACCAAAATTCCAACTAAATCTTCTTGTACATAGTGATCACTTTCACACCTTTAACACCTTTGATATCTCTTTATAGTGATGATAAATATGCTTCCATAACATATATATAAGAGGGTCTTCAAGAAAAAAATAGAATGTAGCATCTCAAATCGTCACATATCCAGCTATAGTCAATAATATCATCATGTGAGAGAATAAGATAAAGAATCATCATATAATCTTCAAGATAATAATAGTTCAACTCCAGAATGAAGACAATAATATGCTCAAGAGATTCCTTGATTAAAAATACCAAAAATATCCTTGGGGGTAAAATGATCAAAATACCCCTCGTATGTGAAAACTCCAAAAATGACCGGATGGTCAGAAATATTCATGATATCACCTTTGTCATGATAAATAGTATAAGAATTCATCCTTGATATATTTTCACCATGTGATGTTCCTATAAAACTCAAAATTCTAATTTTGCCTTTTTTGGTAAGTTATAGAAACTTCCAAGGCACGTTAGTTCACAACGCATTTAAAATAATCAAAACACATAATAAAATAACAATATACATATATGAAACATATATAAATGAAAAAAAATCATTTTATCACTTTTTAGAAAAATTTCACCAAAAATGCTCGACATCGATCGATCTATGTCTCAATTTTAGAGACTGATGTATACATCGATCGATCGATGTACCTCTGGTTGAGAGATCTATGTCTCATAGTGAGTTTCAACTTTTGCCTCTGTGTGACATTGATCGATCGATGTAGAGATCGATGTACATTGATCTCTAACTGAAAGATCTATGTATACATCGATCTCTGGCTAAGAGATCTATGTAGAGATCGATGTCACTTTTTCATTTTTTTCAACTTTATTTCAACTTTTAATCACTTATAACACCATACGTGACATTTTTAAGAATTCACCACTTAAAATCATGTCTTTGAAAATTATCCAAACAATTTCTCAGCATTCTCCCCTTTTTGGATGATTTTCAAAATAACCTAACATGATTTTAATGTCACAACTTATAACCAATTGTTTATCATAAATCTATCAATTGTTTTACCAAATTTGCACAAATTGTTTTAGAAACTAATCTCCGACCAATTACCAATTGTTTTCACATTGTTTTTAAAGTTTCAACTCTCATATATTCATATGCTCCCCCTCAAATTATACTATCCCCCTTAACATATGCTCAACTTATACCATTTGAAACTTAGCATATTATTCAACCACTATTATTCAACCAACCAAATTTGTAGGATCTTCAAGGCACCACTAGAAGAGGGGTTGAATAGTTAGTGCAGAAAGTGTGGTTTTTAAAATTGTTTTGACTCAAGAACTCAACTTCTGAAAACAGTTTCTGTTTTCAGAACCAGTTTTAAAACGTTTTTAAAACTAGGTTTTAGGTCTTCAAAAATTCTGAAATTTTGAGAGAACTTAGCCTCATATGTTATGAGTGTCTCCTAAAAATTTCAGATTTAAATTCAACCTCTAACCCATTTAAAAATTGTTGGTGGTCAGATTGCGCGAATCTGCCAGAAACGGTAGAATGTTTTGAAAATTTTATTCCTATTTGTACGTAATTCCAAATGCTCTGAAATTTTAACCACTAACCCCTTATATGTTATATTTAAATGGGTTGAAACAGTTTTGAAAAATTCTTTTGGAAAGTTAGTCAAATACAATCAAAGTCTCAACCTTTGCAAGCATGAAAATCAGACTGCACTAGTCTCAGAACTTTGGACTGTTTGATTGACTTATACTTGTCTAAAAGGGTTGAAAATTGTGTCAAATTATCCTTAAGACATGTGGCTGTGATTCTGGAAAGTTTCATACTTTTTGAAAAACGTTTACTATTTTTACGAACGTAATCAAAAAGGATAGACAGTGCTGAAACAGAATATAAGTGCTGAAAGTAAATGACACCAAGAATTTTATACTGGTTCGGTTATAAACAACCTACTCTAGTCTTCGAGGAACGCCTTCTTCGGTTCACACTAATCACACAACACAAAAACACCTTACCACAGGGTTGACGGATTTACACACCAACTCCAACCCTTTACAAACCTTGTATGTTGAATACAATGCACACGAACACCACCACCTTGCAAGATTGAAGATTAATCACACCTTGATCAATCTTTTACAAAGATAAGAGAATATGTGGTGGTCTAAGAGAAGCCTATTCAAGTATATGAATGTAAGTACAATAGGCTTTTAGGAAGAAGAAAGAAAGAGAGTGTAGAAGAAGAAGATGGCGTTTTTAGCTTCAAGATTGCGATGCTTTTTCTTGTCTTTGTTTTGCTCTTCTTCCTTTCCTTTTAATCTTGATTTGGCCGCCCCCTTGGTGCTATTACTCCTCTTGAAAATTATCTTCTAAGTCCTTGGGAGAATATGTGGCATCATTGTGACATGTTCTTGCTTACTTGGCACCTCCTCATTGGATGATCATTTAACTCTTGCTTACTTGACACTCATTGATTGGTTGAATGTTGTCATCACTTGATGACTAGGAAAATCTGAGAATTCCACTAAAAACATGTGCCAAAATCACCATAAAACAATTACCATAACTTCCAAGATCATCACATAAATTAAACAAGATAATATTTCTCCAACAAGGCTAAGAAAATCGGCCATAATGAGACTTGACATTCTAAAATTTCAGCATGTGATACATGGGTGTTCATTTCAAATTATTACCAAGTTTTCTTTGATTTATCTCTTAAAAATAAATCACAAATTAGTAGACAATATTCTCATCAATTTTGGGAATAAAATTGGACAATAACATGGCCAAAAATCGGCCTAGGTACATTCACACACATGCTGAAATTTTTCAGCATGTGTGATATTCAAGATATCACAATTTTACTTTCATATCTTATTCAAATTAATTCCAATTTGTCTTCCAATTAATCACATGTTTCAAGACACAAAATATAGCCTCATAATGGATGAAATTCGACCAGCTCTTAATACACATGCTGAAATTTTCAGCATGTGTTACAAATGAGATATAAGTTTGAATTGTTACCTTGTGTGGCTCCTTCCTTTATGTCATCAGCATTGTATGCTTGATTCTTGACCAATCAATATGCCAACAAGGCTCCACATAGGCTCCATCAAGCTGGTATAGGCGTGTATAATGTGTAGATACATGTGCTGACTTTTATTTTTGCAAACTTTGTAAAATAGTGCACATTTAATAATACACACATGGTATATTCCAATCAGGCCTTAATTTAATTTTCTAGAACACTTTAAGATGTATGACATATGTAAAAAGTGTCTAGATATATGTCGTATGATGTGCCAAAAACGTTCCATGTGTCGTGTACGTAGAAAACCGAATTTTCGATGTTTATCGATTACCCGATTTTTCTCTAATTAAATTCCAACTTTTTGCACATGTTATATATATTATGTTACATAATATATATATATATATATATATATATATATATATATATATATATTAAACTTTAATATTCAGCACTTGGCTGGTCTTAAAGTGCCGTCATATACATGTAACAAAATTGAAATTGGAATCTCCACAATTTGGCCTTAATGTGGGGTGATTTGTGTGTGAAACCATGGAATGATTTTATGGCTGGAAATAACATCAAACCACGAAAATTATAGATATTTTTGAGATGTAGAGGCTGGCCATCTATTTATGGCAAGTACGTGACACGTTGGCGAAGTTTCGGTATTCGCCCGATACGACAATTTTCGGTTTAAAACCTTTTAACGTGTCGTATTTAATTTGTCATCACCATGACTTATATCATATGATATAAGACCTGAAAATACTCATAAATATGAGTTAAGTAAGGTGGTGTGACGTTAACGTACGTACGTAAAATATATAACGTGTCGGTAGTACGTTGGAACATATGTGTATGTGCCTTTTTAAAAAAATCTGAAAATATATATATTCATGTATATATATGCATGTATATATGTGGTGAAGGAGGAGGAGGAGACTTTCCTTTCTTAGTCTTGTTGCCTTTGTGCCTTGTCCAAATGTTGCTTCCTTTAATGAACTACTTAGTTTAATTAACTAAGTACTTCACTTAATGAACTAGTTTAGTTCATTAATGGTGGCACCTGAAAATAGTACAAACACAACAAATGTATGCCATTTGATGTAAGCTTTAAAGCTTTATGGCTCGTTAGTACAGCAACATTATATATGAACTATATAAGGCAAGTTGTATGCAATATGTCATGCCCATTTATGTCATGCACGTTTTTTTGCACATTTAAATCATATATTTTGAAATCACTCAAACCCCTTTTTCTCTACAAAATTATGACTTACCAACTAAAATCATGTTCTTATTCTATCTCCCCCTTTATTTTGCAAATCATGCAAAAGATAGAACTACGCAATGGTATCATAAGTCACCATACCTAACTTGGCTCGTAAGTTTTCAAAAGTGGCTTGATTAAGGGGTTTGGTGAAGATGTCAGCTATTTGGTGATCAGTTCTTATATGGTTTATGACTATATCCTTATTTTGAACATGATCTCGAAGGAAATGGTATCGTACCTCAATGTGTTTGGCTGTAGAATGAAGCACCGGATTCCGAGAAAGATTGATTGCAATTGTGCTATCACAGAAAATTGGAATCTTATTCATTTTAATGCCAAAATCACTAAGTTCTTGTTTAAGCCAAAGTATTTGGGTAGTGCATAAACTTAAGGCAATATACTCGGCTTCAGTGGTAGAAAGAGCTACACTAGCTTGCTTTTTAGAAAACCAAGAGATCAAGTTGGTTCCTATGAATTGACACGTACCGCTAGTGGATTTTCTATCTAATTTGCAACCACCATAATCAGCATCACTATATGCATGTAATTCCAACTTAGCGTTTCTATCATACCAAAGTCCTAAGTGAGGTGTGTGTTTAAGATATCTAAAGATCTTTTTCACCGCATTGTAATGTGATACCTTAGGACAAGATTTAAACCTAGCACATATACACACACTAAACATGATGTCAGGTCTTGATGCAGTTAAGTATAACAGTGAGTCAATCATAGACCTATAAAGTGTGTCATCAAAAGGTTTTCCATTTTCATCCTTATCAAGTTTGGTGTTAACACTCATGGGTGTAGGTGTTTGTTTCAACTCTTCAAAGCCAAACTTCTTCAAATCATACCATTGACATACTTAAGTTGGCTAATGTAGACTCCTTCAGGGGTTTGTTCGATTTGAAGTCCTAAGAAGTAGTTCAGTTCTCCAACCATTGACATCTCAAATTCAGACTTCATACACTCTTCGAAGTCTTTAACTAAGGTGGGGTTGGTTGATCCAAAGATAATACCGTCTACATATATTTGAACTATTAACAAGTCATTATCTTTTCTTCTTAGGAATAATGTGTTGCTTATGGTTCCCCTTTTGATAATTATTTGCAATAAGAAAGTTTTCAAATCTATCATACCAAGCTCTTAGAGCTTTTTTCAAACCATATAGAGCTTTCTTAAGCTTGTAAACATGGTTAGGATTCTTTGGATCTTCGAATCCAGGGGGTCGTTTCACAAACACCTCTTCTTGGATGTATCCATTCAAGAACGCACTCTTGACATCCATTTGGAAGAGTTTAATGTTACTTATACTTGCAATCGCAAGTAACAATCTAATTTCTTCTAGTCGTGCAACGGGTGCAAAGGTTTCTTCATAATCTATACCTTCTTGTTGATTATAACCTTGTGCGACTAGTCTAGCCTTATTTCGTGTGATGTTTCCTTGTTCATCCATTTTATTTCTAAAGACCCATTTGGTTCCTATTATAGACTTGTCTTCAGGTTTAGGTACTAAGTTCCACACATTGTTCCTTGTAAATTGGTTTAACTCCTCATGCATGGCATCTATCCAAGATATATCACCTAAGGCTTCCTTTACATTCTTAGGCTCTAAGTGTGAGATTAAACTATGTCCTTCAAGTTGACTTATGTTTCTACGTGTTCTAACCCCAACACTTGGATCCCCAATGATTAATTCTTTAGGATGCCACCAATTCCTAGATTGACTAGGTTCACCCTCATCTTGTTCAAATTTTTCATTAGTGTGAACATTGTCATATACAATTGAATCATCTTGTAAGTTAGTTGTATTATCTTCCAATTACAAAATCTCTTCATTTATTTCATCTAAGGGTTCATGCATGTCTTGTTCAGGGGGAGTTGGTTCTAGATGAACAATTACAGGCTCAAGTAATACATCACCATCAAACATATTTTCAACATTATTCTCAGGTTTATGTTGAGTTTTATCACTAATTTCAAAGCATGCATTTTCATTGAATTTCACATGTATAGATTCAATTATTTTTTAGATGCAGGATTATAGCACCTATATGCTCTTGAATTAGTTGAATACCCAATAAATATGCATTCAATAGACTTTTGTTCAAACTTGTCTAGATTATCCTTAGTGTTCAACACAAAACATTAACATCCAAAAACCTTAAGATAATCTACTTTAGGTTGTCTATTGTTTAACAATTCATAAGGTGCTTTGTTTAATTTCATTCTAATAGATAGCCTATTTATAATATATCATGCACAACTAACAGCTTCAGCCCATAAATATTTAGGTAATTTATTTTCACATAGCATAGTTCTAACAACTTCTTGAATTGTTCTATTTTTACGTTCAACAACTCCGTTGAGTTGTGGTGTTCTAGGTGGTGAGAATTCATGTTTTATTCCATGTAATTCACAAAACTTGATTATATCTTTGTTTTTAAATTCTCCACCTCTATCACTTCTAATTCTTTTAACATTTTTTTCTTAATTGTTTTCAAGTTGCTTAATAAGAGTTTCAATTGCCAATGGAGCATTGTCTTTGTGTGTTAAGAACAATGTCCATGTACAGCGTGAGTAATCATGTACTATGACACACACGTAGTAGTGTCCACCTAGACTTCTTGTCCTACTTGGACCAAATTAGTCTAAGTGAAGCAATTCTAGTACATGACTAGTACTCACTTCAAGTTTCAGTTTTAATGTTTCTTTAATGTGTTTTCCTTTAACACATGTTTCACACATTTGAAAATTATCTAAGTCTAGCTTAGGTATTCCTCTAATTAAATTCTTCTTAGATAATTTCTCAATGGTTGAAATTCCTATATGGCCTAATCTTCTATGCCATAAATTCACATCTAAGTCATGTGATATTAGACACTTAACCTTAGCATCTAACATGTTATCTAAGGTAAGAGTATAAATGTTACCATCTCTATTTCCTTTTAATACTATTTCTCCTTTTTCATTTATTACATCACATGAATTGGGGAGAAAAGAAACATTATAGCCACAATCTATAAGTTGAGAAATACTTAGTAAATTATAAGAAAGATTACTTACTAACAACACATTTCGTATTTGAAATGTGTTAGGGTCCCTAATTGTTCCTTTTCCAACAACTTGTCCTTTGTTGTTGTCACCGAATGTTACCTTTTCTCCATTCTTGATTTGTTCCAACTCGGTGAATAGTTTGGGGTTTCCCGTCATATGCCTTGAACATCCACTATCTAAAAACCATTTGGTTTTTAGATTCTTTGACTTTGCCTCCTTGCATTCCGTGCGTTTTTCCTACAATGGAGACAAAGTTTTAGGTACCCTTTATTTGAGTCCTTGAATGTTAGGATCACCATTCTTGTTTAGATATCCCTTAGGTATCCAAACTTGAACATACCTTCTAGGCACATTTTTGACATAGGTTGAATATAAAGGATTAACATATGTTTGATCATTCCAAAAAGATGTTGCATTGTCATACATATTATATCTTTGTTGATAAGTCTATGTCTTGGCCGATTTTGATAGTGTGTATAAGACATGCGATTTTGTTTCTTGAATGACGCTATATAAGTGTGTTCATAGGCATTTCTATAAGACTTATATGAGTGTTGCCTATACTTAGGTTCATAATAAGTTGAATGCATTTTATTATTTCTAGTTGTATTCGTATATATATAGACATAATTTCTAAGTTGTCTAGATGCAAATTTTTGCCTAGATGTACGTTTATATGTGTGTACATTTGTGGCTGCATGTTGTATTTTTGCCTTAGAATGAATAGAAGAAGGAGTAGAAGAAGATGCAGCAGACAAAGTTGATTTCGTTGTGTTATATGGCATTTTTGTACTAGATGAGACAAACTTAGTCTTTTTATATACTTTGGCATTTTCTTCTTTATATCCTAATCCGGTTTTATCATTTCCACATTTTTGTGATGATATTAGTGTATCTAACACATTAGCACCATTTTTAAATTGTTCTAACATTTTTTCTAAGGTAAGTTTATAAGACTTAAGTTGTCCTATCTCATTTTCACAACTTTCTAACTTAGACTTTAGCATACTATTTTTAGTTTTTAACTTTTGTTCGTTTTTCCTAAGTGATTCAATGTTAATCTCTAAAGAATCAAGAGTATTAGCAGACTCTTGTTTAAAAGATTCTAATTGATCAAAAAAATCCAAGTTGGACGTCTTCAACTTGTCATTTTCTTCAATTAGTTTCTTCTTTTCTTTAGAGAGCCTCTTATAGTGAGCATTCATTGTTAAAAACTCTTCATACATTTCATCAAATGTCATGTCACTATCAGAATCACTATCAGAAGAAGAACTTACCTCGTTGGATACGAAGCAGGCTTGAGCTTCCTCAATTTCGGATTCTGAGTCGGATGAGTCGCTCCATGTGCTCACCTTCATTGCTCGTTTTCCTTTCCTTGGCTTAGACTCCTTTGTCTTTGTCGCTTGTGCCTCCTTGTTCTTGGCTTGTTTATTATTGTTGTTATTATTATTACTTTTCTTTGTTGGACAATCGTATGAAATATGTCCTTTTTGACCACACTCGTAGCACTTTAACTCTTTATTATACCATTTATTGTTGTTAGAGTTATTTTTCTTAGGTTGAGAAGAAGAAGAAGAAGAAGATCGTTGTCTATTCCTATTTGGACGTTTGAAAAACTTTCTAAGTTTTCTAGCTATTAATATTAAGTCATCGTCTAATTCATTATCACTATGACTATCATCATTACTAGCATGTGTTTCAGTTGTTTTGAAAGCTATTGACTTACCGGATGACTTAGACGATTCAGACTTTCGTTGGTTTAATTTTACCTCGTATACTCTGAGTGAGTCTATCAATTCATCCATTTTTGTGATTGATTTCGTCTCTTCAATTGCCGTGACCTTTGGATCCCATTCAGCAGGAAGGCTTCGCAGCACCTTTTGAACCTTTTTGTTGTTCGTGAATGATTTGCCTAAAGCTTCAAGAGCATTGAAAATGTTAGTAATTCTCAAATCTATAGATGTTATGGATTCGTTCGGCAACATTTTGAAAGACTCTAATTCAGTCATAAGCATGTTTATTTTTGATTCTTTTACACCGCTTGTTCCTTCATGCTTTAAATACAAGTGATTTCCACATATCGTGTGCACTTGTGCAATATGACACATATCCTGCTTCAGAAGTTGTAAGTCCATTCAAAAGTAATTGCATAGCTTTAGCATTCATGGACATTTTCTTTTTATCTTCCGATGACCATTCACTTTTATATTTTTCAACTTCCGAGTGACTCCACTAACTTGTACAACTTTCATTGGAATGTACGGTCCATCTTCAACTATAGACTAGAAATCAATATCTATAGCCATTAAGAATAGCCTCATCCTTAGTTTCCAATGAACAAAATTATAACCATCGAAAAGAGGAGGACGTTGTGTGGACATACCTTCCAACTCACCTTTTTGAGAAACTATTGACATTGTAAATACCTTTGTTTTGAGACTAGCAGGATATTTTGAACTATTGTTTCTTGGCCTTGTGTTGTTTGTACGGTGTTAAATCTTGCTTCTTTGAGTAGTGTAGACCTTGCTCTGATACCAATTGTTGGACCGTGCACCTGCAATAAACACCACTAGAGGGAAGGTGAATAGTGGTTAGCAGAAATTACACTACTACCCTTAATTAAAAACCCCTTTGAAGACAGAATCTGAGACTACCTCAGATTCAGAACCCATTTTTGAAAAATTCAAAAATCCTTGTACACAACTCCAAAAATTATGAAAATTTCTAGATCTTAACTTCAATGTGTTGACAAGACTCTATCCAAAAATCAGACAAAAATAAGACCGTTTGGCCCTTTAAACAAATAAAAAGATTCAGATGGTCAATCTGGATAGAATTGGACAGAATGTTGATGATTTTGAAAAACGTGTTTCTCTTTGAATACTCAACCAAAAAGGTTGATCTTTATATCAAAACACTCCTTAGGACGTTTAGTTGATGTTTCCAAAAGGCTCTGACCTTAAACAATTCTTGATTAATACAGAATTCAAGTTTTCTCAAAACTGGTCAGATTGCAGCCAGATTGGAGCAGTTATCTTGCAAAGACTTAAAGACTAACTTTTCCTTGCTCAAATCAAGTGATTCTTGTTGCAAAAGAAAGCTAACAGTCGAAAGTATAAATCCATCAAAATCACGAATTTTGAAAGTGTTTAGCTATTTTTCAAAACGTGAAAAATTGTGTGAAAACTGCAGTAAAATTGGCAGAATGCAGAAATAAAGAAACAAGACAAGAACACCGAGAATTTATCCTGGTTCGGTCAATGTGACCTACTCCAGTCCCAAGGAACACTTTCCTTGGATTTAGCTATGAAATGAATCACCTTACAACAAGAACCAAGCTTGATCCTTAGGTTATACATCAACCCTATTCAAGACTTGGATGAACACCTTCTATGCAACACTTAGTTACAACACCTCTACCACCTATTCATGTAGCCTTATAGAAATGGCTAATCAATATTACAAATGAAGCTCAAGAGGCTTGTAGCGCAACAAATACAACAAGAACACCTTTGCTACAAAGAATGGAACAAAAACAACAACAAGAAGATGATAGCTAGACAATTCAACAAATGATTTCAAGTGAGCTTCAAGTGTGTTTCATCTTCTTCACCATTGCCTCCTATTTATAGTGTGAAGTGAGCCTTGTAGATAAGAATGCATATGTGTCACCATCTTCAACATCAAGTCCAAGTGTCTTCACATCATTGGTTAGCTTTGTACACTTGGAAAAGTAAGACAACATAATTGGCCCACCTCAAAGTTTCAGCTTGACCGATTTTACACCTTGGATTTTTCTTGAAAATTATGAAGATAATATGCAAGGATAAGATGGCATAACTCCTCCATGATTGACTCAAATCCTTGGAAAGATAATAGGGCATGTGAAAGATTCAAAATTCGGATGAAAACAGCCCCAACCAGCTGCCATATAGCCGTTGGTTTCAAATTGCATTTCCAAGTTGGCAACTTTTGCCAACTAGCTTGTTTTTGGTTGGTCCACTTGTCACCAAGCTATAAAATGAATGGCACATCATACACCTGATAAATCACGTTTTTGGACCAATATATATGTACAAACTCAAATTTTTGAAGAAGAAATCAACAAATAATTGACAAGATTATACCAATATATGACACAAAAATTCCAACTATTTCTTCTTGTACGTAGTGATCACTTCCACACCTTTAAAACCTTTGATATCTCTGTATAATGATGATAAATATGCTCCGGTAACATATATAAGAGGGTCTTCAAGAAAAAAAATAGAATGTGACATCTCAAATCGTCACATATCTAGCTATAGTCAATCATATCATCATGTGAGAGAACAAGATGAATAATCATCATATAATCTTCAAAATAATAATAGCTAAACTCCAAAATGAAGATAATAATATGCTAAAGAGATTCCTTGAGTAAAAATAGGAAAAATATCCTTGGGGGTAAAATGACCAAAATACCCCTGGCATGTGAAAACTCCAGAATGACCCGGATGGTCAGAAATAATCATGATATCACCTTTGTCATGATAAATAGTATAATAATACATCCTTGAAATATTTTCACCATGTGATGTTCCGATAAAACTCAAAATTCCAATTTTGCCCTTTTTGGTAAGCTGCAGAAACTTCCAAGGCACGTTAGTTCACAACACATTTAAAATCATCAAAACACATAATAAAATCACAATATACATATATGAAATATATATAAATGAAAAACAATCATTTTATCACTTTTTAGAAACATTTCACCAAAAACGCTGGACATCGATCGATCTATGTCTCAATTTTAGAGACTGATGTATACATCGATCGATCGATGTACCTCTGGTTGAGAGATCTATGTCTCACAGTGAGTTTCAAATTTTGCCTCTGTATGAAATTGATCGATCGATGTAGAGATCGATGTACGTCGATCTCTGACTGAGAGATCTATGTATACATCGATCTCTGGCTGAGAGATCTATGTAGAGATCGATGTCACTTTTTCATTTTTTTCAACTTTATTTCAACTTTTAATCACTTATAACACCATATGTGACATTTTTAAGAATTCACCACTTAAAATCATGTCTTTGAAAATTATCCAAACATATTTCTCAGCATTCTCTCCCTTTTGGATGATTTTCGAAATAATCTAACATGATTTTAATGTCACAACTTATAACCAATTATTTATCATAAATCTATCAATTGTTTTATCAAATTTGTACCAATTGTTTTAGAAACTAATCTCCGACCAATTACCAATTGTTTTCACATTGTTTTTAAAGTTTCAACTCTCATATATTCATATGCCCCCCCCCTCAAATATACTATCCCCCTTAACATATGCTCAACTTATACCAATTGAAACTTAGCATATTATTCAACCACTATTATTCAACCAACCAAATTATGACTTACCAACTAAAATCATGTTCTTATTCTATCTCCCCGTTTATTTTGCAAATCATGCAAAAGATAGAACTACCCAATGGTATCGTAAGTCATCATACCTAACTTGGCTCGTAAGTTTTCAAAAGTGGCTTGATTAAGGGGTTTGGTGAAGATGTCAGCTATTTGGTGATCAGTTCTTATATGGTTTATGACTATATCCTTATTTTGAACATGATCTCGAAGGAAATGGTATCGTACCTCAATGTGTTTGGCTTTAGAATGAAGCACCGGATTCCGAGAAAGATTGATTGCAATTGTGCTATCGCAGAAAATTGGAATCTTATTCATTTTAATGCCAAAATCACTAAGTTCTTGTTTAAGCCAAAGTATTTGGGTAGTGCATAAACTTAAGGCAATATACTCGGCTTCAGTGGTAGAAAGAGCTACACTAGCTTGCTTTTTAGAAAGCCAAGAGATCAAGTTGGTTCCTATGAATTGACACGTACCGCTAGTGGATTTTCTATCTAATTTGCAACCACCATAATCAGCATCACTATATGCGTGTAATTCCAACTTAGCGTTTCTATCATACCAAAGTCCTAAGTGAGGTGTGTGTTTAAGATATCTAAAGATCTTTTTCACCGCATTGTAATGTGATACCTTAGGACAAAAATTGAAACCTAGCACATATACACACACTAAACATGATGTCAGGTCTTGATGCAGTTAAGTATAACAGTGAGTCAATCATAGACCTATAAAGTGTGTCATCAAAAGGTTTTCCATTTTCATCCTTATCAAGTTTGGTGTTAACACTCATGGGTGTATGTGTTTGTTTCAACTCTTCAAAGCCAAACTTCTTCAAATCATACCATTGACATACTTAAGTTGGCTAATGTAGACTCCTTCAGGGGTTTGTTCGATTTGAAGTCCTAAGAAGTAGTTCAATTCTCCAACCATTGACATCTCAAATTCAGACTTCATACACTCTTCGAAGTCTTTAACTAAGGTGGGGTTGGTTGATCCAAAGATAATACCGTCTACATATATTTGAACTATTAACAAGTCATTATCTTTTCTTCTTAGGAATAATGTGTTGCTTATGGTTCCCCTTTTGATAATTATTTGCAATAAGAAAGTTTGCAAATCTATCATACCAAGCTCTTAGAGCTTTTTTCAAACCATATAGAGCTTTCTTAAGCTTGTAAACATGGTTAGGATTCTTTGGATCTTCGAATCCAGGGGGTTGTTTCACAAACACCTCTTCTTGGATGTATCCATTCAAGAACGCACTCTTGACATCCATTTGGAAGAGTTTAATGTTACTTAGACTTGCAATCGCAAGTAACAATCTAATTTCTTCTAGTCGTGCAACGGGTGCAAAGGTTTCTTCATAATCTATACCTTCTTGTTGATTATAACCTTATGCAACTAGTCTAGCCCTATTTCGTGTGATGTTTCCTTGTTCATCCATTTTATTTCTAAAGACCCATTTGGTTCCTATTATAGACTTGTCTTCAGGTTTAGGTACTAAGTCCCACACGTTGTTCCTTGTAAATTGGTTTAACTCCTCATGCATGGCATCTATCCAAGATATATCACCTAAGGCTTCCTTTACATTCTTAGGTCTAAGTGTGAGATTAAACTATGTCCTTCAAGTTGACTTATGTTTCTACGTGTTCTAACCCCAACACTTGGATCCCCAATGATTAATTCTTTAGGATGCCACCAATTCCTAGATTGACTAGGTTCACCCTCATCTTGTTCAAATGTTTCATTAGTGTGAACATTGTCGTATACAATTGAATCATCTTGTAATTTAGTTGTATTATCTTCCAATTGCAAAATCTCATCATTTATTTCATCTAAGGGTTCATGCATGTGTTGTTCAGGGGGGGGGGGTTGGTTCTAGATGAACAATTACAGGCTCAAGTAATACATCACCATCAAACATATTTTCAACATTATTCTCAAGTTTATGTTGAGTTTTATCACTAACTTCAAAGCATGCATTTTCATTGAATTTCACATGTATAGATTCAATTATTTTTCTAGATGCAGGATTATAACACCTATATGCTCTTGAATTAGTTGAATACCCAATAAATATGCATTCAATAGACTTTTGTTCAAACTTGTCTAGATTGTCCTTAGTGTTCAACACAAAACATTACATCCAAAAACCTTAAGATAATCTACTTTAGGTTGTCTATTGTTTAACAATTCATAAGGTGTTTTGTTTAATTTCATTCTAATAGATAGCCTATTTATAATATAGCATGCACAACTAACAGCTTCAGCCCATAAATATGTAGGTAATTTATTTTCACATAGCATAGTTCTAGCAACTTCTTGAATTGTTCTATTTTTACGTTCAACAACTCCGTTGAGTTGTGGTATTCTAGGTGGTGAGAATTCATGTTTTATTCCATGTAATTCACAAAACTTGATTATATCTTTGTTTTTAAATTCTCCACCTCTATCACTTCTAATTCTTTTAACATTTTCTTTGTAATTGTTCTCAAGTTGCTTAATAAGAGTTTCGATTTCCAATGGAGCATTGTCTTTGTGTGTTAAGAACAATGTCCATGTGCAGCGTGAGTAATCATCTACTATGACACACACATAGTAGTGTCCACCTAGACTTCTTGTCCTACTTGGACCAAATAATTCTAAGTGAAGCAATTCTAGTACATGACTAGTACTTGTCATATCCACCTGATAAATCATGTTTTTGGTATGGACCAATATATATATGTACAAACTCAGATTCTAGAAGAATAAATCAACAAATAATAATTGACAAGATTATGCCAATATATAACACCAAAATTCCAACTATTTCTTCTTGTACGTAGTGATCATTTCCACACCTTTAACACCTTTGATATCTCTGTATAATGATGATAAATATGCTCCTATAACATATATAAGAGGGTCTTCAAGAAAAAAATAGAATGTGACATCTCAAATCGTCACATATCCAGCTATAGTCAATAATATCATCATGTGAGAGAACAAGATAAATAATCATCATATAATCTTCAAGATAATAATAGCTAAACTCCAGAATGAAGATAATAATATGCTCAAGAGATTCCTGGAGTAAAAATACCAAAAATATCCTTGGGGTAAAATGACCAAAATGCCCCTGGCATGTGAAAACTCCAGAAATGACCCGGATGGTCAGAAATAATCATGATATCACCTTTGTCATGATAAATAGTATAAGAATACATCCTTGAAATATTTTCACCATGTGATGTTCCTATAAAACTCAAAATTCCAATTTTGCCCTTTTTGGTAAGTTGTAGAAACTTCCAAGGCACGTTAGTACACAACACATTTAAAATCATCAAAACACAATAAAATCACAATATACATATATGAAACATATATAAATGAAAAACAATCATTTTATCACTTTTTAGAAAAATTTCACCAAAACGCTGGACGTCGATCGATCTATGTCTCAATTTTAGAGACTGATGTATACATCGATCGATCGATGTACCTCTGGTTGAGAGATCTATGTCTCACAGTGAGTTTCAACTTTTGCCTCTGTGTGACATCGATCGATCGATGTAGAGATCGATGTACATCGATCTCTAGCTGAGAGATCTATGTAGAGATCGATGTCACTTTTTTATTTTTTTCAACTTTTTTTCAACTTTTAATCACTTATAACACCATATGTGACATTTTTAAGATTTCACCACTTAAAATCATGTCTTTGAAAATTATCCAAACATATTTCTCAACAATGATCACTAGGTTTATCAACTAATTTCCAAACATCACTCCTTTCAAATTGATTTAGCTCTTCTTGCATGGCTAAAATCCGATCTTCATTATTTATAGCCTCCTTTATATTTTTAGGCTCAACTTGTGAAATGAAGGCATTTTCATTAATTTTCCTCATAGTCATTATGTCTTGACTAGTTTCACCTAATATTAATTCTTTAGGATGATCTTTCCTATATTTATATGAATCCGGTAAATTTGAGGTATCTCTTCCAACTTCTTCATTTTCAACCTTAGGTTCAAGGGGATCAATCCTAAGGTCAATAACAATATTACCTTTTGAATTATCAAATTTTTCTATATGACTGACTTCAATTATTTCATTATCATCATCATTAATATTTGATTCATCCTCAATGAGTTCACTAAACTTATCATGAATTGACTCTTCAACTTTCATGCTCTTTTTATTATATACCCTAAATGCCTTGCTATTTTGAGCATATCCCATAAACATGCCTTCATCCGCTTTGAAATCGAGTTTATCCAAGTTATCTTTGGTGTTAAGTATAAAGCACTTACAACCAAAAACCTTGAAATGACCAATATTTGGTACTCTACCTTTCCAAAGCTCATAAGGAGTCTTTTTAAGAGATGGTCTCAAATAAACTCTATTGATCACATGACAAGCGGTCGTTACCGCTTCGGCCCAAAAATATTTGGGTAGTTCAAACTCATTTAGCATGGCTCTACTCATTTCTTGAATTGTTCTATTTTTCCTTTCCGTAACACCATTTTGTTGAGGAGTTCTTGGAGCCGATAAATTGTATCCATACCCTTTGGATACACAAAACTCTTGAAACTCACCATCAAACTCACCACCTCTATCACTTCTAATTTCTTTAGTTGTGTCTTCTTTTTGATTTTCCAATCTCCTACAAAGTTTTATAAACTCTTGACATGCATCATTTTTTGGCTAAAAAACATTACCCAAGTATACCTAGAGAAGTCGTCTACCACCACAAAGGTGTAATGTTTTTCACCTAAACTTGTCGTACCAATATCGCCATACCAATCCATATGAAGTAATTGTAGAGGTTTGGTGGTGGAGATTTCACTTTTGGACTTGAAACTTGTTTTAACAAGCTTTGACTTTTGACAAATGTCACATAAGCTATGGTTTTCGAAATTCAATTTTGGAAGACCTTGGACCTTTTCATTTTTGCAATCTCTTTAAAATTTTTAAAACTAATATGTCCAAGTCGTCCATGCCATAGTTGAGTCAAATCGTTTTTGGCAACTAGGCAAGAAACATTTTGTGATATCAAATCATGTGTGCTAAATTTGTAAACACCATTTTTTCTTATAGCCTCAAAAACAATCTTATCGTTTTTTTTCACAATGCATTTTCTTTTCACAAATTCAAATTGAAAATTAGCATCACATAGTTGGCTAACACTTATCAAATTATATTTAAGCCCTCACATTATTAATAGTGAAAGAAGAGTTACCAATTTCTCCATGTCGAAGGATTTTGGCTCTCCCGTTGCCAAAATGCATAGTTCCACCATCTTGGAGCTTGAGCTTGGTGAACAACATTTTGTCTCCGGTCATGTGCGTTGAACATCCGCTGTCCATAAGTCATTTGGTTCCTTCTTCTTTGGCTACTCTATTTATCTTGAGAGCCTACAAAACCAAGAGATTTATGCATTCGTACCCTTTGATGATTGTGTCCTTTAGGGTTAGTTTGTCGACCCTTAGGCTTCAAAACATACATACTTCCAAATCTAGCTCTACATGCACTCTTCACATGTCCTACTTTGTTACAATGAAAACAAGTGGGTACATGCCTTGGTTTAGAAGATGATGAGTTATGTTGTGTTTTTCTCTTGTTTGTCTTTTTCTTGAATGACTTAGACTTAATGGAAGAATGTGATGAATTAAATCTTAAACCGGATTTATCATTTCTAATTCTTTGGTTTCCAAGTAGTTTGTCTAGATTATTTTTACCATTTGTTAGTCTTTGTAAATCTAACCTTAGTTTCTCACATTCTTTCCTAATTTCCACATTTTCAAGAACTATGGTTTTATGCATGGTGAGTATGATGTCATGCTCTTGAAATATCAAAATGTTCTTATCATGCAAGCTCTTATTTTCTAAAATGCACTTCTTGAACACTTTCTTCAAATGTTTATACTTTAAATTCAGTTTTTTCAAAATCATCTTGCAAATCCCCTATTTCATCTTGCAAATTTGAAGGATTAGAATTTACCTCAAGGTCATCTTCAATTGCCATGAGACAAGTATGTTGAGCCTTTGGATTTTCAATTATTGCAACAAGTCCAACATCTTGATCTTCACTTTCTTCTCCTTCCGATTCGGAAAGGAGATCATCCCACGTGGTTACCTCCACATTAAGAGCTTTCTTATTTTGAGGAAATACCTTCTTTTCTTGTTTTTGCGGCTCCTTGACGTGGCAATCGGCAATGAAGAGACCGGGTTGACCACATCTATAGCAATTTTCACTTGCTTCTTTTTCCTTGGGTTGTCTTTTGAAAAACTTTCTTGCTTGAGCTTTATTTCTTGTTGCCATTCTTCTATTTCTTACTAGAAGAGCAACTTCCTCATCCGATTCATCGGACTCTACCACCAATCCTTTGTGTGATGTTTGTGTGAGCTTGATAGGATTGATCCTATTTTGTTCATCAATAAGAATTTCATGAGTAAAAAGATTACCGGATAGCTCATCAAATGTAAGAGTCTTGAGATTTTTTAATTCGGTGATGGTGGTGACTTTAGGTGTCTATTCTATTGGCAAAGAGTTGAGGAGTTTTGGACAAGGTCTTCATTTGAGATTTTCTTGTCCACCATGGAAAATTGATTCACAATTCGTGTGAATATGTCGATTGTCTCCTCAATCTTCTCATCGCTCTTCATTCCGAACATCTCATATTCCTTCATGAGCATGAGTCTTTTGGACATTCTAACTTGCTCAGTTCCTTCGTGTATTATTTCAAGCTTTTTCCATGCCTCATGGGCTGTTTCAAGACCTTGAAGTCTTATGAGCTCGGTGGTGGTAAGAGCACTTGAGAGAATATCAAATGCTTTGCCATTGATGGCGAAGTTTTATCTTCTCTTCGTCGGTGTAGTCATCCTCATCTTTGAACATTGATTCTCCTTTTGAGTTGGTAATCATAGGAACTTCAATTCATTTGACAACAGCTCTCCATATATCAAATCCACAGTCTTTCAAATGATTGATCATTCGAAATTTCCACAAAGAATAATTTGGTCATCAAACATAGGTGCTTTAGTGTTTGATCCTGAAAATAGTATAGTATGCTTGGGAGTTGAAGTGTGAGATGAAGAGGTTGAGGTTGTCGTTGCCATGATCTTTAACCTTGCTACTTGCAAAGATAAGCCAAGCAATCAAAGTTAGGCTCTGATACCAATTGTTAGGTCTGCACTCTAGAGGGAGGTGAATAGAGTGTTTGACACTTTTGCGGAATTTTCTTATTTGGCTCAACTCAAAAAAAATTCAAAATCAAAGCAAGAATGAGAGGTGAGAAACAATGAATGAGTACACCGGATAATCGTAAATGATTTTACTCCATTAACACTTTGTTTCCAAAGTGGATTTTCAACGACTACTCTTCTTATTAGAGATAATAAGAACAACCACATCAACACTTACACTAACACCTTAGTGTAATCAACAACAACAGCAACTTCTTGCACAAAATACACTTGTGCAACTACAGCAACTACAGCTCCAGCAAGAACTTCTTGCTATATCACAACTTCAACAATGTTCCCTCAAGAACTTTCTCACAATGGGTTGAAGGAAATAGTAAGGTTCACACTTTCTCACTAGTCTAAGCACAAGCAAGAAATCAAATATTTATGGTTCCTCTTGTGTTAGACTCTCTATCTCTCAATATACAACAATGAAGAACAAAGAAAAGTTTAACAAGCTTTAAGCACTTTTACAAATGTAAGAGAACTATACAATGATGAATAATGAAGATAGATAATGGTGAAAGTGTGTATTTGCCTCATCCAAGCTTCTCCCATTTATAGAATATGTTTACCACGTTTTTAGAGCCTTCACTATGCCTTCAAGTCAATCTCCAAGTCTTGAGAAATTGAAAATAGCGTTTAGCCCCCTATGGAGTGATTTGATCTTCAATAGCCACTCTAGAGAATCTTAGACATGGATAAAAGAGTCAAGGAAGCATGTAGTATGTTGAAGTAAAGTCCACAATAAATTTGAGCAAGATTGGAGAGAGAAAACGTCATAAATCTTCCTTGGATTTTGTTCTAACGTTCAAAAAAATTAAATTCTGCAGTACGTCGATCGATAGATGTCTCTTACTTGAGAGACTGATGTATACATCGATTGATCGATGTCCATGATTTTAGAGATCGATGTCTCACCGAAAGTTTCTGGATTTGTTCTGTCACACATCGATCGATCGATGTCTCTTCTTCAAGAGACTGATGTATACATCGATCGATCGATGTCCCACAGTTTAGAGATCGATGTCTCACCGAGAGTTCCTGGGTTTGTTCTGTCACACATCGATCGATCGATGTCTCTTCTTAAGAGACTGATGTATACATCGATTGATCGATGTCCCTCAGTTTAGAGATCGATGTCTCACAGTGTGTTTTTCTCATTTTACTTTAAATTCCAAGTGTTAATTTCCTTTTTATCTTTTCCAAAAACATCTTTATCTTCATCAAAACACTTCATATCCCAACAATTTCCACCTTTGAATATCCTTTAGGGGCAGGGTTTAGTGCTTCTACTTTTAATGGTACTCCTATTTTGATTACAAATTGCAAACTTAATGGAAACAACTAGCTGTCGTGGAACATAGAAGTTGAAACGTTTGTTATTGGTAAAGGAAAAAAGACTATCTCTTTGGAGATGTAGTTTTTTCTACCCCCAACAGACTTAAAATTTCGAGCATGGAAATCAAAAATTCAAATGATCATGTCATGACTTGTTGGGGGAATGACTCCTAGCATAAGTGATAACTTTATCTTATATGCTACAGCTACTGAGATTTGGTCAGCAACAAGAGAAATATACTCAAAAAAAGATAATGCATCTGAGCTATATGAACTTGAATCCCAGCTTCAAGACATTAAACAGGAAGACCTGTATGTGAATAAATATTACATTCAGTTGACAAGAATCTAGCAACATGTTGATATCTTTAAAACACATAAGTGGAACTATCAAGATGATCAGCTTTACAAAAATATCACTGAAACCAAAAAGGTTTTCAAATTTATAACTGGACTTCCACAGATTTTGATATTGTGGGAACTAGAATACTTGGCACTAAACTATTGACAAGTCTAAACACTGCTTTCTTTGAAATAAGTGTAGAGAAAAAGGGGTTTGAGTGATTTTCAAATGCATGATTTAAATGTGCACAAAAACGAGCATAAGATATAAACGTGCATAAGTGTACATGTGTGCATGATAACTTGCCTTATTTAGCTTATATATTATGTTGCCGTACTAACGAGCCATGAAGCATTAAAGCTTACATCATATGGCGAACATTTGTTGAGTTTATACTATTTTCAGGTGCCACAATTAATGAACTAAAGTAGTTCATTAAGTGAAGTACTTAGTTTAATAAACTAAGTAGTTCATTAAAGGAAGATGCATTTGGAAAAGGCACAAAGGCAACATGGCTATGGAAGGAAAGTCTCCTCCTCCTCCCCACATTCATTCCACATGCCTTTTACACATATATACTATATTTTCAGATTTTTTTTATAAAAGGCACATACACATGTATTCCAACGTACTACCGACACGTTATATATCTTACGTACGTACGTTAACGTCACACCACCATACTTAACTCATATTTATGAGTATATTCAGGTCTTATATCATATGATATAAGATATGGTGATGACAAATTAAATACGACACGATAAAAGGTTCTAAACCGAAATTTGTCGTATCGGGCGATACCGAAACTTCGCCAACGTGTCACGTACTTGCCATAAATAAATGGCCAGCCCATATACATCAAAAATTGATGATATTTTCGTGCACATGACTGTATATTGAGACAAAAATACTTTCCATGTTGGCACACACAATTCACCCCACATTTAGGCCAAAATGTGAAGATTCCAATTTTATTTTTGTCACATGTTTATGGTACCACTTTAAATCAGCCAAGTGCTGAAATTTAAAGTATATATTATATATATTATGTATAACATAATATATATAGCATGTGCAAAAGTTGGAATTTAAATTAGAGAAAAATCGGGTAATCGATAAATATCGAAAATTCGGTTTTCTACGCACATGACATGGAACGTTTTTCTTGAACATCATGTGACACGTATCTAGACACTTTTTACATATAATATACATCTTAAAGTGTTCTAGAAAATTAAATTAAGGGCTGATTGGAATATTACATGTGTGTATTATTAAATGTGCACTATTTTTCAAAGTTAGCAAAATAAATTTCAGCACATGTATATACATACTCAACGCCACCTACAGCTGAATTGGAGCACATGTGGAGCCTTGTTGGCATGTTGATGGTCAAGGATCAATCATACAATGTTGATGAATCAAAGAGAGAAGCTACAAAAGGTAAGTTTTCAACATATACCTCTCTTATGTCACATGCTGAAAATTTCAGCATGTCACATACCTAGTGGACGTTTTCTTCAACATTAAGGAAGATATTTTGTTGATTTTTCATTAAGGAATAAATCAAAGGAGTTATGGAAATGATTTGAATTGTATGTAAGGTTATTAAGTGTGATATTCTTCATATCACACATGCTGAAATTTTTCAGCATGTGTGAAGATGTTGTGGCCGAATGTGACTTTATTTTGGTGTCCAAGTTCATTCTTCATCTTGTAGCAAGACTTACCTTAAATAATGGATGTATTTTTATGGAAGAAATTCAAAGAAAAATGGAAGAAATCTAGATTTATTCCATGTGGTAAATGCTGAAAATTTCAGCATTGAAATTACAAGTGCTGGCCGATTTTGGTGAGGAAGGAAGGAAGGATTTTTGTGTCTTGCAATTTATGACAAAATTTGAGAATTATGGTATGATTTAATAATTGATTATTTGGCAAATATTTAGTGTTTTTTTCAGATTATCCATGTCATCAAATGATGACAACATTGAGCCAATCAAAAGGTGCCAAGTAAGCAATGACTAAATGATGGTCCAATGGAGTGATGCCAAGTAAGCAAAACATTGTCACCATGATGTCTCACACCCTCTCAAGCACTTAAAAGGAAATTTTCAAGAGGGGAGAAGGCTGCATAGGGGACGGCTGGACCTATAAGGAAGGAAGAGAAGAACAAACAAAAACAACACCAAGACTTGCATTCAAAAGTGATCAAAGTGCCAAAGCTTTCTTCTCCTACACCTTCTTTCTTTCTTCTTGTAAGCCTATTGTATTCATATTCTTTCAATCTTGAATAGGCTTGAGATAAACCCACCATTCATACATCTTTGTAAAAGATTGATCAAGGTGTGATCAATCTTCATTCTAGCGAGGTGGTGGTGTTCGTGCGAATTGTATTGAACATACAAGGTTTGTAAAGGGTTGGAGTTGGTGTGTAACTCCATCAACCCTGTGGTAAGGTGTTTTTGAGTTGTGTGATTAGTGTGAACCAAGGAAGGTGTTCCTTGAAGACTGGAGTAGGTTGTTGATAACCGAACCAGTATAAAATTCTTGGTGCAATTTACTTTCAGCATTTACTTTTCAGTTTCTGCACTGTTTACTCATATTGTTCACGTTCGTAAAAATAGTAAACGTTTTCCAAAAATTATAAAAATTTCCAGAAACATACATAAACGTTCTAGGGTTAATTTGGCACAAGTTTCAACCCTTTTGGACAAGTATAAGTCATTCAAACATCAAAAGTTCTGAGACTAGTGCAGTCTGATTTTCAGACTTGCAAAGGTTGAGACTTTGGGTGTATTTGACCTACTTCCCAAAAGAATTTTCAAAAACTGTTTCAACCCATTTAAATATAGTGTGTGAAGAGTTATTGGTCAAATTTTCAGATCATTTGGACATTCACACAAATAGGAATTAATTTTTCAAAACCATCTACCGTTTCTGGCAGATTTGCACAATCTGAGTGCCAACGGTTTTTGAAGGGGTTAAAGGTTGAATTTTGATTTGAAATTTTTAGGGGACCCTCATAACATCTGAGGCTAAGTTCTCTCAAAATTTCATAATTTTTGGAGACCTCTAACCTAGTTTTAAAAACGTTTTAAAACTGGTCCTGAAAACAGATTCTGTTTTCAGAACTTGAATTGGTTAGGTTTAAAGAAATTTTAAAAACCATATTTTCCGCACCATCTATTCAACCCCCCCCCCTTCTAGTGGTGCCTTGCAGATTCTACAATTGGTATCAGAGAAGAAACACTCACTACAAAGGATCCAACGATTCAGTGAGATGGCATCCACTAGTCACAGCACCGTGCAAGAAGGAATGTCAACCATAAGGCCTCCTCTGTTTGATGGTGAGTCTTTCGTTCAATGGAAGGTAAGAATGAAACTTTTTCTTTATGGCAATAGATATTGATCTTTGGTCGATTATAGAAGATGGTCCCTTTGTTCCATCTAAGTCATCCACCGTAGACGGAGTCACACTAGAAGTTGTTAAATCTAGACAAGAATATACAAGTGATGATAAAAAGAAACTTAGTATGAATGCTAAGGCTATGCAACTACTATTAAACGGCCTAAGTAAAAGTGAGGCTAGTTATGTGTCTAATTGTTCTAGTGCTCAAGAGATGTGGCATATTCTTGAAATGAAACATGAAGGGACTAGCCAAGTAAAGGAGTCCAAAATTAATATGCTTATGTCCACACTTGAGTCCTTTAAATTATTGCCAAATGAGTCTATTGTTGAGATGGATTTACGCTTGACTAACATTTACAATTCTCTTGAGTCTCTTGGCAAAGCCTTCACTATGCAGGAAAAGGTTCAAAAGGTCTTGCGAAGCCTTCCATCCGAGTGGGACCCTAAAGTAACGGCCATAGAAGAAAGTAAAGAGACCAAATCGATTAAAATGGAAGAACTAATCGGATCACTTAAGGTATACGAAAACAAACTTTCTTTAAGACATTCTGAGTCCATTTCTAATAATGATAGGGCTATAGCATTTAAATCAAATGAATACGTCGTAGATGATAGTGACACAGATTCCGATGATGAGGACTTAATCACAATGGCTAAAAGATTAAGAAAAATATTGAGAAAATCGATTAAACATAAGTCTACCTCATCTAAGGATCATAAAAATAAAAATAAGGAAATAAAGTGCTATGAATGCGGCAAACTTGGACATCTATCATATGACTGCCCTAATAAAGAGAAACAAACAAACAAATACCCTGACAAGGATCGGAACAAGAATAGACTCGTCTCAGAACCTAAGCAAAGGAGAAGAGCATTCAAAGCCTCCACTTGGAGTGACACATCCGACTCTGAGGCTGATGATACAGAAGAACACAAGGCACAAGTATGCTTTACATCTAAAGCATCAAATGAGGTATCTTCTGACTCTGATTCCGATTCTGAATGTTCATATGATGATCTATTTAGTCAATATTTAGAATTGCATAAATTTTCAAAGACTCTTGCAAAAGAAAAGAAACGATTAATTGAAGACAAGAAATTGTTAGAATCTTCTAACGAAAATCTTGTCGCTAAATTAAACGATTCTAAAGAAGAGTCATCATGCATCATCAATGCATTAAAATCTGAAATTTCATCATTGACATCCGAGAACGTTGAATTGAAATCCGAGATTTCAAAATTAAAATCAAGGAATGCCGATGTAGAGAAAAAGGTGAAACAGTTTGATACAGGATCCAACATGCTGCATCGCATTATATCATCACAAAAGCATGACAGTGATAAAACAGGGTTGGGATACGTTGATACAAATAAAGTATCAAGCAAACCAACAAAGTTTGTTATGTCTAAGAAAATAGACACCCCAAAGCCTCAAGTGGCGTCTAAGATGACGCGAAAATTGCATATTCCCTCATCACGCCCCACTTCTTCATCATATCATGCGAAATACAATGTTTGTACCATATAGATATGAAAAGAAAAGAGTGATGCATACACGGCATTCAATCCATCCAAGCACTACGCATACAAACACAAGGACATATCCAAAACGTCCTACATATAATGCGTATAAAGGAGTTCTTGGCCAAAGGCCAGATACAGTCGCACCAAAAGTTTATTATGTTGCGTTCTCATCACCTTTCTCACCTTTTGGAAGACCTAGAAAGGTCACCCAAATTTGGGTACCAAAAGGGACATTTTCAAAGGGTTGAATAAATAACCCTTAAGAACGCACGTAATATAAAATGCATAATTTTTTTCAGGCATCTTTTGATTTACTTTTCAAAATAAGGGGGAGAAAGCATGATTTAAGGGGGAGAGAGAGATACTAATTGCATATAATAAGGGGGAGAGAGAGATACTAATTGCATATATTAAGGGGGGAGAGCGACTCGGAATTTAAAACTCATGTTTTGATTTTATGCATGATTGAAGGGGGAGCGATAGGATTTAAATCATGTGCATAAGTTGTTTTGAAAATCATCAAAAGGGGGAGATTGTAGAGAAAAAGGGGTTTGAGTGATTTTCAAATGCATTATTTAAATGTGCACAAAAACGAGCATAAGATATAAACGTGCATAAGTGTACATGTGTGCATGATAACTTGCCTTATTTAGCTTATATATTATGTTGCCGTACTAACGAGCCATGAAGCATTAAAGCTTACATCATATGGCGAACATTTGTTGAGTTTATACTATTTTCAGGTGCCACAATTAATGAACTAAAGTAGTTCATTAAGTGAAGTACTTAGTTTAATAAACTAAGTAGTTCATTAAAGGAAGATGCATTTGGAAAAGGCACAAAGGCAACATGGCTATGGAAGGAAAGTCTCCTCCTCCTCCCCACATTCATTCCACATGCCTTTTACACATATATACTATATTTTCAGATTTTTTATAAAAGGCACATACACATGTATTCCAACGTACTACCGACACGTTATATATCTTACGTACGTACGTTAACGTCACACCACCATACTTAACTCATATTTATGAGTATATTCAGGTCTTATATCATATGATATAAGATATGGTGATGACAAATTAAATACGACACGATAAAAGGTTCTAAACCGAAATTTGTCGTATCGGGCGATACCGAAACTTCGCCAACGTGTCACGTACTTGCCATAAATAAATGGCCAGCCCATATACATCAAAAATTGATGATATTTTCGTGCACATGACTGTATATTGAGACAAAAATACTTTCCATGTTGGCACACACAATTCACCCCACATTTAGGCCAAAATGTGAAGATTCCAATTTTATTTTTGTCACATGTTTATGGTACCACTTTAAATCAGCCAAGTGCTGAAATTTAAAGTATATATTATATATATTATGTATAACATAATATATATAGCATGTGCAAAAGTTGGAATTTAAATTAGAGAAAAATCGGGTAATCGATAAATATCGAAAATTCGGTTTTCTACGCACATGACATGGAACGTTTTTCTTGAACATCATGTGACACGTATCTAGACACTTTTTTACATATAATATACATCTTAAAGTGTTCTAGAAAATTAAATTAAGGGCTGATTGGAATATTACATGTGTGTATTATTAAATGTGCACTATTTTTCAAAGTTAGCAAAAATAAATTTCAGCACATGTATATACATACTCAACGCCACCTACAGCTGAATTGGAGCACATGTGGAGCCTTGTTGGCATGTTGATTGGTCAAGGATCAATCATACAATGTTGATGAATCAAAGAGAGAAGCTACAAAAGGTAAGTTTTCAACATATACCTCTCTTATGTCACATGCTGAAAATTTCAGCATGTCACATACCTAGTGGACGTTTTCTTCAACATTAAGGAAGATATTTTGTTGATTTTTCATTAAGGAATAAATCAAAGGAGTTATGGAAATGATTTGAATTGTATGTAAGGTTATTAAGTGTGATATTCTTCATATCACACATGCTGAAATTTTTCAGCATGTGTGAAGATGTTGTGGCCGAATGTGACTTTATTTTGGTGTCCAAGTTCATTCTTCATCTTGTAGCAAGACTTACCTTAAATAATGGATGTATTTTTATGGAAGAAATTCAAAGAAAAATGGAAGAAATCTAGATTTATTCCATGTGGTAAATGCTGAAAATTTCAGCATTGAAATTACAAGTGCTGGCCGATTTTGGTGAGGAAGGAAGGAAGGATTTTTGTGTCTTGCAATTTATGACAAAATTTGAGAATTATGGTATGATTTAATAATTGATTATTTGGCAAATATTTAGTGTTTTTTTCAGATTATCCATGTCGTCAAATGATGACAACATTGAGCCAATCAAAAGGTGCCAAGTAAGCAATGACTAAATGATGGTCCAATGGAGTGATGCCAAGTAAGCAAAACATTGTCACCATGATGCCTCACACCCTCTCAAGCACTTAAAAGGAAATTTTCAAGAGGGGAGAAGGCTGCATAGGGGACGGCTGGACCTATAAGGAAGGAAGAGAAGAACAAACAAAAACAACACCAAGACTTGCATTCAAAAGTGATCAAAGTGACAAAGCTTTCTTCTCCTACACCTTCTTTCTTTCTTCTTGTAAGCCTATTGTATTCATATTCTTTCAATCTTGAATAGGCTTGAGATAAACCACCATTCATACATCTTTGTAAAAGATTGATCAAGGTGTGATCAATCTTCATTCTAGCGAGGTGGTGGTGTTCGTGCGAATTGTATTGAACATACAAGGTTTGTAAAGGGTTGGAGTTGGTGTGTAACTCCATCAACCCTGTGGTAAGGTGTTTTTGAGTTGTGTGATTAGTGTGAACCAAGGAAGGTGTTCCTTGAAGACTGGAGTAGGTTGTTGATAACCGAACCAGTATAAAATTCTTGGTGCAATTTACTTTCAGCATTTACTTTTCAGTTTCTGCACTGTTTACTCATATTGTTCACGTTCGTAAAAATAGTAAACGTTTTCCAAAAATTATAAAAATTTCCAGAAACATACATAAACGTTCTAGGGTTAATTTGGCACAAGTTTCAACCCTTTTGGACAAGTATAAGTCATTCAAACATCAAAAGTTCTGAGACTAGTGCAGTCTGATTTTCAGACTTGCAAAGGTTGAGACTTTGGGTGTATTTGACCTACTTCTCAAAAGAATTTTCAAAAAACTGTTTCAACCCATTTAAATATAGTATGTGAAGAGTTATTGGTCAAATTTTCAGATCATTTGGACATTCACACAAATAGGAATTAATTTTTCAAAACCATCTACCGTTTCTGGCAGATTTGCACAATCTGAGTGCCAACGGTTTTTGAAGGGGTTAAAGGTTGAATTTTGATTTGAAATTTTTAGGGGACCCTCACAACATCTGAGGCTAAGTTCTCTCAAAATTTCATAATTTTGGAGACCTCTAACCTAGTTTTAAAAACGTTTTAATACTGGTCCTGAAAACAGATTCTGTTTTCAGAACTTGAATTGGTTAGGTTTAAAGAAATTTTAAAAACCATATTTTCCGCACCATCTATTCAACTCCCCTTCTAGTGGTGCCTTGCAGATCCTACAATAAGGCATGAAGAAAGCAGAATAAAACTGATGCTGAAGATGTTGCCTACCCTATCATCTGAAAGCTCAACATTTTTGGTTGATAGGAGTCCTAAGTCTACTGACATATTTAATGTTTAGACAACCTCACTAAAGAAATTCAAGCATCTGGGTTTATGTCTAGAAAAGAGGAATGCCTGGACAATAAGATAGCAATAAGCCGTTCTGTAGATATTGAAAAAGTATGGACACCTAATAGAAGATTGCTGGAAGTTTCATGGAAAAACTAACAAGAATAGACCACCAAGACCAACAAACAATTCAAGGCCAACCAACATCCCTAGAAATTGTTCAAACCTCATGTAGCCAATACATGAGTAACTATAACAACACAGGGCCAACTCATACAACGGCCTTACATACTTAGAGTCTGATTGAGGCTTTGGGTCAATTGCTAAGTTAAAAACAGGCCCGAGTTCACTTAACACCAATTCAAACAATGGCACGTTCAGATAACACACAGAACAGTAAGTCACCTGGATTTTTGATTTAGGAGCTTCTGACTATATGACTCACAATAAAGGTCTTTCACTCAATTATGAATTAGTTGCTAGTCCTTAGTCAGTACAAATAGCTAATGCAGTGTGCTTACAAGTCATTTGAAAAAGAGTGGTCAAACTAACTGACAAATATGTCTATATGATGTACTTCGCGTTGTCTATCTTAGCTTCAATTCAATATCAGTAGGAAAATTAACACAGGACAACAATTGCTTTGTCTGGTTTTCACTCTCTGAGTGTTGTATTTAGGAGAAAACTGTGTGAGAGATGATTGCCAGTGCTAAGAACCTAAATGGGCTCTTCATTTTTCAAGCTAAAGAACAAATTAAGAAAGAAGAAATCTGGACTAGAACTTATTCATGTAATAGTGTGAGGTCATATAATGACCAGATTTGATTTGGCATAGAAGATTGGGACATTCCAACTTTGTGTACTTGAAAAGGCTTGTGTCAAAATTCCTTATAAAGACTAGTGTTAAGGATATCAGCTGTAAAATTTGTCAACTTGTTAAGCATACCAAAACTAGCAATCCTACCAAGATATATAAGTCAACTCAACCCTTTTAACTTAGTTCATTCTGACATAAGGAGACCTTGTAGGATTGCCAATATTAATGGTATTAGGTGATTTATTACATTTGTTGATGTTCACACCAAAGTAAACTGTTTATTTCTAATGAAGCATAAATCGAAGCATGACAGATTGTCAAGGACTTTGTTAATTTAGTTAGGAATCAGTTTGGTGTCACTATCAAGGCCGTAAGATCAGACAATGGAGTTGAATATTTAGATAAGGATACAAGTGATTTCTTCATTGAAACTGGGATATATCATCAAACTTTCTGCACATATACACCTCAATAAATGGAATAGCAGAAAGAAAAAATAAGCATTTGTTAGAGATAACTAGAACAATTATATTGCAATGAATGTTCTAAAATTATATTGAGAGAAACAGTCCTTACTGCTATACATTTTATCAACATAATGCCTTCTAGGATGCTATCCTTTAGGACTCATAAATAAGTCTTATTATAATACTATTTTAACACTAACTTTCTGTTTTACCTTTTAAATTGTTTGGATGCATTGCACATGTTCATGTACAGTCTGACCTGAGGAGTAAACTGAATCATAGGTCAAGTAAGTGTGTTTTTCTGGGTTACTCAGGTATATAGAAAGGATATAAGTGTTATTGTCTTGTTAATAGAAAGAATTTTGTGACATTGTCACATTGATGAAAAACATGCTTATTATTCAAAGAATCCTATATCAAAGAGCAGAGGATCTGACCAAGATATCTTCTTGGTCAAAAACTATTCCAGGAAGCAACATCATGTCAAATTAGGAATATAGGAAACAATAAAAATCAGTTAAAAGTAAATCCGCCTATAACAAAAGTTTATGCCAGAAGATCTTCACAGATGGATGATATCCAACTAGATATAAGAACATAAAGCTACATTGATCCAAATGTTACGAATAGTATACCTATTGCCTTTAGGAAATGGAGCAAGAGAGTGCACTAAATATCCTCTTTATAATTTCATGTCATATAAACACCTCAATCCATCCTTTAAAGCATTCAAAAGTTCCTTGGATGATCAGGTTATTCCTAAAACTGTACAAGAAGCATTTTGTATGCCTCACTGGAGAGCATCGGTCTATGAGAAAACAGGAGCTCTCCTTAAGAATAAATCTTGGAAATTAGTACTTATAGCTAAACGGTTTAAACCAGTAGATTGCAAGTGAGTATTTTTAATTAAATACAGCATTGATGACACAGTGAGTAGGTTCTAACCAGTGTTAGTTGTAAAAGATTTTACACAAACCTATGGAATTGACAATTTAGAGATATTTATACCTATGGCTAAGTTGAATTGTATTAGGATTATATTTTTATTAGATGTCAATATGGATTGAGATTTATTTCAATTAGATGTTAGAAATGTTTTCTTAAATGAAGTCTTACAAGAGGAGTTTTTCATGGATATTCCACCTGACTTTAATAGTGACACCAACAAACATATGGTATGTAAACTTAATAAATTTTAATAACAATCACCTAGTCGTTGGTTTAAAATTTTCACAAAGGCGATAATTGAACAGGATTCTAAACAGACCCAAAGAAATCACTCCATTTACTAAAGGTACCGGCACATGTAAAGTCTGTTGGTATTTGGGGATACAGAGACCGTGGGAAAGTCAAGGCGGGTGCATACACTCTGAACTATTTTGATCTATTCATTTTGTTGGCATGCTACTTACCAAAAAAAAAACAGTTTCTTGGGTCCGGATCGTCTCACCATCAAAAGAAGGATGAGAAAAGGATCAGGCGTTACGTGACAGTATGGGGTGGTGAGGTTAGACGAGAGATGAACAGCAAATGGGTATGATGGTGGGTGGAAGACAGGTCCCGTACATGCGGTGAGAGAGAATGGCACGAAGGAATCTCATCGGCATTTTGTTGGCATGCCAGAAGGAAACTTTGATGTTATTACGTTGTTGTGACAGTACGGCGAGTGAAGTGACAGTTGGAGTACCATCAGAAGGTTGAGGGAGCAGACCCAGAGCCCGATAATACCACAAAAGTTCTTAGGCTCAACCATGAGAAGTTCTAGTTTTGCTTGCCCCTTCTAAAATTTGATATTGGAATCTCTCTCTATGTTACTCTTTCTGTGAGAAGTTAAAGTGCAAAATATGTGCAACTTATCTTTTTTTATCTTCAATGGTTTGTGTTCCTACGCTCCAAATTAATCTTCTATTCTGCTCAGTGAGGTGACTGGTCCTTTATCCTACGGTTGGGTGCTCTTTTTTCCCCCCCTTGGGTTGAGGATAGCACTTAATAAACCATCTCTGAATCGTAATCACTTGCAAGCTAATCTATAATTCATTAGCATTCATTAGTCGGTCAATCTTTTCCCCAATCTAAAATTTTTGAACGAGAACTTTCTCCGACTAGATGGTTGTCAATACCATGCTAAATTTGACGTGAGAGAAACTGTAAAAGACCTGTTGGACCGTGCACCTGCAATAAACATCACTAGAGGAGGGGTGAATAGTGGTTATCGGAAATTACACTGCAACCCTTTGTTAAAATTCCCTTTGAAACAGAATCTGAAACCACCTCAGATTCAGAACCCGTTTATCAAAAATTCACAAATAATTGTACACAACTCCAAAAATTATGAAACTTTCCAAAATTTAACTTCAATGAGTTAACAAGACTCTATCCAAAAATCAGACAAAAAATAAGATCGTTTGACCCTTGAAATAAATAAAAGATTCAGATGGTCAATCTGGACAGAATTGGACAGAATGTTGCTGATTTTGCAAAACGTGTTTCTCTTTGAATACTCAACCAAAAAGGTTGATCTTTATATCAAAACACTCCTTAGGATGTGTAGATGAAGTTTCCAAAAGGCCCTGACCTTAACCAACTCTTCAAAAATACAGAATTTAAGTTTTCTCAAAACTGGTCAGATTGCATCCAGATTGGAGCAGTTATCTTGCAAAGACTCAAAGACTAACTTTCCCTTGCTCAAATCAAGTGATTCTTATTGAAAATGAAGCTAACAGTCTGAAGTATAACTCCACCAAAAATCACGAATCTTGAAAATGTTTAGATATTTTTTTCAAATTGTGAGAAGTTGTGTGAAAACTGCAGTCAAAAACGGGCAGAAAATAGAAATAAAGAAACAAGAGAAGAACACCGAGAATTTATCCTGGTTCGGTCAATGTGACCTACTCCAGTCCCAAGGGACACCTTTCCTTGGATTTCACTATCAATGAACACCTTACAACAAGAGCCAAGCTTGATCCTTGGGTTATACACCAACCCTATTCAAGACTTGGATAATCACTTCTATGCAACTCTTGGTTACAACACCTCTACCACCTATTGCATGTACCCTTATAAATTTGACTAATCAATCATACAAATCCAACTCAAGAAGGTGTATATAGTGTAGCTGGACAACAAAGAAAATTGGAACACCTTAGCTACACAAAGTATGAACGAAAATATGAGAAGAGAATAGCAAAGACAACAATCTTCAATTTTGCTTTCAAGTGTGTGTCTTCTCTTCTTCACCTTGCCTTCTATTTATAGAGTGAATTGATGGCATATTCCCTCCAACTTTTAGACCATGTGATGGCTGAGAATTTTGAATTAAAATACCTCCATAATCATCTCCAACAATCTTGTCCTCCATTACATTCAAATTTGAAATTTCAAGTTGGCAACTTTTGCCAACTAGCTTGCTTTTGGTTTGTCTTCTTGTCTCCAACTCATAAAATGAGAAAAACATCATCTCCACCTGTGTAATCACGTTTTGGAGGCTGTGTATATGTATACCAACTCAGATTTTTGAGGAGAAATCAACAAATAATAGTTGACAAGATTATGTCAACATATAATATCAAAATTCCCATTTCTCCTTGATATATTGTGATGAATCCTTGCACCAAGGACACCTTGTAATCTCTGAAAGATAGATGATTAAGAACCTCCAATAACATATATATAAGAGTCTTCAAGAGAAAATAGAACGTGACATCGAATACCGTCACATATCCCTCTACCGTCGATAAAATCATCAAATGAGAGAATAAAATAGAAAACCACCAAATAATCTTCAAGAATATACTAAATGAACTCCAGAATGAATATAATAAGATACTCAATAGATTCCTTGAGTAAAATACCGAAACTGTCTTCGGGGGTAAATGACCAAAATGCCCCTAGTGAGATAAAACTCCAGAAATGACCCCGAGGTCAGAATTAAATATAATAACACCTTCTTGATAATTAATAAGATGATAATATCTCTTGAATCATATTCACCATGTCGAGTACCTACAAAACTCAAAATACCACTTTTGCCCTTTTTGATAAGTTGTAGAAACTTCGAGGGCATATTAGTCACAAGATATTATCATCATAAAAATCACATAATCACAACATGATAAACATATATAAATCATGTAAAATAAAAACAACTATTTTATCACATTTTAGAAAATTATTTCTAAAAACTCTAGACATCAATCGATCGAAGTACCTCAGCTTCATAGATCGATGTCTACATAAAGGTTCAGGTTTTTGTCTCTGACCTACATCGACGATCGAAGTGAGAGTTCGATGTACATTGATCGATCGATGTGTCTTAGGTTTAGAGATCGATGTCTCACAGAAAGGTCTTAAACTTTTCTGCCTTACATAGATCGATCGATGTGAGAGATCTATGTACATAGATCGATCGATGTGCAACAACCTGAGAGATCGATGTCAACTTGTTCAACTTATTCAACTTTTAATCACATATAACACCATGTGTGACATTTTTAAATATCATCACTTAAAATCATGACTTTGAAATTATCCAAACATATTTCTCAACATTCTCCCCCTTTTGGATGATTTTCAAAATAACCTAACATGATTTTAAGTCCCAACTTATAACAAAGTTTAACCAAATGTTTAACCAAAGTTTAACCACATGTTTTAACTATGTTTTCAACGTTTAAATAGTATGCCTGCTCCCCCTCAACTCATACTCTCCCCCTTTATTTATGCTCCAAAATTATACCAATACAAAACTTAGCATATGATTCATCATGACTTACCAACTAAAACATGACTTACCAACTAAAATCATGTTCTTATTCTATCTCCCCCTTTATTTGCAAATCATGCAAAAGATAGAACTATGCAATGGGATCGTAAGTCATCATGCCTAATTTGGCTCGTAAGTTTTCAAAGTGGCTTGATTAAGGGGTTTGGTGAAGATGTCAGCGATTGGTGATCAGTTCTTATATGTTTTATCACTATATCCTTATTTTGAACATGATCGCGAAGAAAGTGGTATCGCACCTCAATGTGTTTGGCCTTAGAATGAAGCACCGGATTTCAGGAAAGGATTGATTGCACTTGTGCTATCGCAGAAAATTGGAATCTTATTCACTTTAATGCCAAATCACTAAGTTGTTGTTTAAGCCAAAGTATTTGGGTAGTACATAAACTCAAAGCGATATACTCGGCTTCAGTGGTAGAAGAGCTACACTAGCTTGCTTTTTAGAAAACCAAGAGATCAAATTAGTAGTTCCTATGAATTGACATGTACCGCTAGTGGATTTTCTGTCTAACTTGCAACCACCATAATCAGCATCACTATATGCGTGTAATTCCAATTTAGCGTTTCTATCATACCACAGTCCTAAGTGAGGTGTATGCTTAAGATATCTAAGATCTTTTTTCACTGCATTGTAATGTGATACCTTAGGACAAGATTGAAATCTAGCACACATACACACACTAAACATAATATCAGGTCTTGATGCAGTTAAGTATAACAATGAGACAATCATAGACCTATAAAGTGTGTCATCAAAGGTCTACCATTTTCATCCTTATCAAGTTTGGTATTAACACTCATAGGCGTAGTTGTAGGTTTCAATTCTTCAAAGCCAAACTTCTTAATCATATCATTGACATACATAAGTTGGCTAATGTTGAATTCCTTGAGGGGTTTATTTGATTTGAAGTCCTAAGAAATAATTCAACTCTCCTACCATGGACATTTCAAACTCTGACTTCATACATTCTTCGAAGTCTTTTATTAAAGTAGGGTTGGTTGAACCAAAGATTATATCATCTACGTATATTTGAATATTAACAAATCATTACCTTTTCTTCTTAGGAAATCATGTGTTGTCGATGGTCCCCCTTTGATTAATTATTTGCAATAAGAAAGTTTGCAAATCTATCATACCAAGCTCTTGGAGCTTGTTTTAAACCATATAGAGCTTTCTTAAGCTTATAAACATGGTTCGGATTCTTCGGATCTTCGAATCCAGGAGGTGTTTTGACAAACACGTCTTCTTGGATGTATCCCATCAAGAATGCCACTCTTTGACATCCATTTGGAAGAGCTTAATTTTGCTTTATACTTGCAATCGCAAGTAGCAATCTAATTGCTTCTAGTTCGTGCAACGGGTGCAAAGGTTTCTTCATAATCTATTCCTTCTTGTTGATTATAACCTTGTGCGACTAGTCTAGCCTTATTCCTTGTAATATTTCCGTGTTCATCCATTTTATTCCTAAAAACCCATTAGTTCCTATGATAGACTTGTCTTCAGGTTTAGGTACTAAGGTCCCACACGTTGTTCCTTGTGGATTGATTTAATTTCTCATGCATAGCATCTATCCATGATATGTCACCTAAGGCTTCCTTTACGCTCTTAGGTTCTAATTGTGAGATTAAGCTATGTCCCTTCAAGTTGACTTATACTTCTACGTGTTTTAACCCCAACACTTGGATCCCCAATGATTAGTTCTCTAGGGTGCCACCAATTCCTAGATTGATTTAAGTTCACCCTCATCTTGTTCAAATATTTCATTAGCTGTGAACGTTATCATATGTAATTGGATCATTGCAGAGTCTCTTGATTTATGTCATCTAAGGGTTCATGTTTGTCTTGTTCAGGGGAGAGTTGGTTCTAGATGATCAAGTACAGGCTCAAGTATAACATCATCATCAAACATATTTTCAACATTTGTTTCTTGTTTATGTTGATGTTTATCACTAACTTCAAAGCATGCATTTTCATTGAATTTCACATGTATGGATTCAATTATTTTTCTAGTTTCAGGATTATAACACCTATATGCTCTTGAGTTAGTTGAATACCCAACAAATATGCATTCAATAGACTTTTTGTTCAAATTTATCTAGATTATCCTTAGTGTTTCAGCACAAAACATTTACATCCAAATACTTTAAGATAATCTATCTTAGGTTGTCATTTGTTTAGCAATTCATAAGGTGTTTTATTTAATTTCTTTCTAATAGTGAGCCTATTTATAATATAGCATGCACAAACTAACAGCTTTAGCCCATAAATATTTAGGTAATTTATTTTCACACAGCATTGTCCTAGCACTTCTTGAATCGTTCTATTTTTACGTTCAACAACTCCACTGAGTTGTGGTGTTCTAGGTGGTGAGAATTCATGTTTGATTCCATATAGTTCGCAAAATTTGATTATGTCTTGTTTTTAAATTCTCTACCTCTATCGCTTCTAATTCTTTTAACATTTTCTTCATAAATGTTTTCAAGTTGCTTAATAAGGGTTTCGATTGCTAATGGAGCATTGTCTTTGTGTGTTAAGAACAATGTCCATGTGTAGCGTGAGTAATCATCTACTATGACACACACATAGTAGTGTCCACCTAGACTTCTTGTCCTACTTGGACCAAATAAGTCTAGTGAAGCAATTCTAGTACATGACTAGTACTCACTTCATGTTTCGGTTTTAACGTTTCTTTAATGTGTTTTCCCTTAATACATGTTTCACACATTTGAAAATTATCTAAGGTCTAACTTAGGCATTCCTCTAATTAAATTCTTTTTAGACAATTTCTTAATAGTTGAAATTCCTATATGGCCTAATCTTCTATGCCATAAATTACATATAAGTCATGTGATATTAGACACTTAACCTTAGCATCTAACATGTTATCTAAGGTAAGAGTATAAATATTTCCATCTCTATTTCCTTTTTTTTAAAACCATTTCTCCCTTTTTCATTTATTATATCACAAGAATTGGGAAGAAAGGAGACATTATAACCACAATCTATAAGTTAAGAAATGCTAAGTAAATTATAAGATAGATTGCTTACTAATACACATTTCGTATTTGAAATGCTGTTAGGGTCCCAATTGTTCCTTTTCCAACAACTTGTCCTTGTTGTTGTCACCGAATGTTACTTTTCCTCCATTCTTGATATGTTCCAATTCGATGAATAGTTTGGGGTTCCCCGTCATATGCCTCGAACATCCACTATCTAAAAACCATTTGGTTTTTAGATTCTTTGACTTTGCCTCCTTCTTGCATTCCTTGCTTTATCCTACAATGGAGACAAAGTTTTAGGTACCCTTTATTTGGGTCCTTGAATGTTAGGGGCACTATTCTTGTTTAGATATCCCTTAGGTATCCAAACTTGAATATACCTTCTAGGCACATTTTTAGCATTGTTATAATTTGGAAAATAAGAAGAATTAGCATATACATGATTATTCCACATAAGTGAAGATACATTGTTATACATGTTGTGCCATGGTTGATAATCATTATAGGATGGCCGAATTTTATAATGTGCATAAGGCATGCGATTTTGTTTCTTATATGGCGCTATATAAGTGTGTTTGTAGGCATTTCTATAAGACTTATAAGAGTGTTGCCTATATTTAGGTTCATAATAAGTTGTATGCATTTTATTCGGTCTAGTTGCATTTGTATACATGTAGGCATAATTTCTAGATTGTCTAGATGCAAAGTTTGGCCTAGATATATAGTTATGCGTGTGTGTTTTTATGGGTGCATGCTGCATTTTATCTTTGAATAAGAAGAAGAAGAGTAGTAGAAGAAGATTTAGCAACAAGTTTGTTTTTATAACTTTATAAGGTTGTTTGTAGTTGATGATACAAACTTAGTCTTTTTATCTAATTTTCATCTTCTTCTTTATATCCCAATCCAGTTTTATCATTTCCATACTTTTGTGATGATATAAGTGTATATAACATATTTGCACCAGATTTAAATTGTTCTATCATTTTTTCTAAGGTAAATTTAGAAGACTTAAGTTGTACTATTTCATTTTCACAACTTTCTAACTTGGATTTTAACATTTTATTTTCCATTTATAACTTTTGTTCATCTTTCCTATATGATTCAATTTTATTCTCTAAAGAATCAAGAGTATTAGTAGACTCTTGTTTAAGAGATTCTAGTTGATCGGAGAATTCCAAGTTGGACGTCTTCAACTTGTCATTTTCTTCAACTAGTTTCTTCTTTTCTTTAGAGAGCCTCTTACAGTGAGCATGCATTCTTAAGAATTCTTCATACATTTCATCAAATGTCATGTCACTATCGGAATCACTATCAGAAGAAGAACATACCTCGTTGGATACGAAGCAGACTTGAGCTTCCTCAGTTTCGGATTCTGAGTCGGATGAGTCGCTCCATGTGCTCACCTTCATTGCTCGTTTCCCTTTCTTGCCTTAGACTCTTTTGCCTTTGTCGTTTGAGCCTCCTTATCCTTAGCTTGTTTATTATTGTTGTTCTTGGCCTTGTATTGTTCGTATGGTGTTGAATCTTGCTTCTTTTTAGTGGTGTTGGTCTGGCTCTGATACCAAATGTTGGACCGTGCACCTGCAATAAACACCACTAGAGGGGGGTGAATAGTGGTTAGCGGAAATTACACTATAACCCTTTGTTAAAATCCCCTTTGAAAACAGAATCTGAAACCACCTCAGATTCAGAACCCGTTTTTCAAAAATTCACAAATAATTGTACACAACTCCAAAATTATGAAACTTTCCAAAATTTAACTTCAATGAGTTAACAAGCCTCTATCCAAAATCAGACAAAAATAAGATCGTTTGGCCCTTCAAATAAATAAAAAGATTCAGATGGTCAATCAGGACAGAATTGGACAGAATGTTGCTGATTTTGCAAAATGTGTTTCTCTTTGAATACTCAACCAAAAAGGTTGATCTTTATATCAAAACACTCCTTAGGATGTTTAGATGAAGTTTCCAAAAGGCACTGACCTTAACCAACTCTTGAAAAATACAGAATTTAAGTTTTCTCAAAACTGGTCAGATTGCATCCAGATTGGAGCAGTTATCTTGCAAAAACTGAAAGACTAACTTTCCCTTGCTCAAATCAAATGATTCTTGTTGCAAATGAAAGCTAACAGTCTGAAGTATAACTCAACCAAAAATCACGAATCTTGAAAATGTTTAGCTATTTTTTCAAATTGTGAGAAGTTGTGTGAAAACTGCAGTCAAAAACGGGCAGAAAATAGAAATAAAGAAACAAGAGAAGAACACCGAGAATTTATCCTGGTTCAGTCAATGTGACCTACTCCAGTCCCAAGGAACACCTTTCCTTGGATTTCACTATCAAATGAACACCTTACAACAAGAGCCAAGCTTGATCCTTGGGTTATACACCAACCCTATTCAAGACTTGGATACTCACTTCTATGCAACTCTTGGTTACAACACCTCTACCACCTATTGATGTAGCCTTATAAATTTGGCTAATCAATCATACAAATCCAACTCAAGAAGGTGTGTATAGTGTAGCTGGACAACAAAGAAAATTAGAACACCTTAGCTACACAAAGTATGAACGAAAATATGAGAAGAGAATAGCAAGACAACAATCTTCAATTTTGCTTTCAAGTGTGTGTCTTCTCTTCTTCATCTTGCCTTCTATTTATAGAGTGAATTGATGGCATATTCCCTCCAACTTTTAGACCATGTGATGGCTGAGAATTTTGAATTAAAACACATCCATAATCATCTCCAACAATCTTGTCTCTATTACATTCAAATTTGAAATTTCAAGTTGGCAACTTTTGCCAACTAGCTTGCTTTTGGTTTGTCTTCTTGTCTCCAACTCATAAAATGAGAAAAACATTATCTCTACCTGTATAATCACGTTTTGGAGGCTGTGTATATGTATACCAACTCAGATTTTTTAGGAGAAATCAACAAATAATAGTTGACAAGGTTATGTCAACATATAATATCAAAATTCCCATTTCTCCTTAACATATTGTGATGAATCTTGCACCAAGGATACCTTGTAATCTCTGAAAGATGATGATTAAGAACCTCCAATAACATATATAAGAGTCTTCAAGAGAAAATAGAACGTGACATCGAATACCGTCACATATCCCGCTACCGTCGATAAAATCATCAAATGAGAGAATAAAATAGAAAACCACCAAATAATCTTCAAGAATTACTAAATGAACTCCAGAATGAATATAATAAGATACTCAATAGATTCCTTGAGTAAAAATACCGAAACTGTCTTCGGGGGTAAAATGACCAAAATGCCCCTAGTGAGATAAAACTCCAGAAATGACCCCGATGGTCAGAATTAAATATAATAACACCTTCTTGATAATTAATAAGATGATAATATCTTCTTGAATCATATTCACCATGTCGAGTACCTACAAAACTCAAAATACCACTTTTGCCCTTTTTGGTAAGTTGTAGAAACTTCGAGGGCATATTAGTCACAAGATATTATCATCATAAAAATCACATAATCACAACATGATAAACATATAAATCATGTAAAAAAAAAACAACTATTTTATCACATTTTAGAAAATTATTTCTAAAAACTCTAGACATCAATCGATCGAAGTACCTCAGCTTCATAGATCGATGTCTCACATAAAGGTTCAGGTTTTGTCTCTGACCTACATCGATCGATCGAAGTGAGAGTTCGATGTACATTGATCGATCGATGTGTCTTAGGTTTAGAGATCGATGTCTCACAGAAAGGTCTTAAACTTTTCTGCCTTACATAGATCGATCGATGTGAGAGATCTATGTACATAGATCGATCGATGTGCAACAACCTGAGAGATCGATGTCAACTTGTTCAACTTATTCAACTTTTAATCACTATAACACCATGTGTGACATTTTTAAATATTCATCACTTAAAATCATGACTTTGAAAATTATCCAAACATATTTCTCAACAAGACCCACTAGAAGTATGAATAGCTATTTTTAACTAATTAAATATGTAATTGTTAAGTATATGTCACTGCTTTAATGGTTAGTTATCACATTCTTTGTATCTTGTTAACGTGTATATCGTTATATATCTTGTTTCACTCTACTCTCAAAACCTCATTTCAACTTAAAACTTCAAAAACTCTCTTGACGTTCTTTTAACAAATGAGGAGTGGTGGTGGTCATGGCGTACCAATTTCGTGTACAAGTTTTATAAGCAGTTCCCTTTCCTTGTGTTAGTGTTAAATGTGCAACAATACGAAAGTGTGAAGTTAGTTAGAGCATTAGAAATGGGGGTAATTGGACAAATGATGCTCCTCAAGTATTTAGCTGGTCTCATTTGTGAACAACTATTTTGTTGCCGTTGGGATATACTGGGTATGGTTGTTGTTGTTATTTGTGAACAACTATTATTCGCACCAGTTGCACTAGAGCGGTATAAGTGTCGAGCAGAGCTTGAATGTGATGCTATACACTTGTACCTGATTTCGATGTTTGAGTGAATTTTTGATTTTGGTCAGTTAAGTAATTGCATATAGGGTTTGAGGTGGTGATTTTTTGTTCTCAAACAAATCAAGCCAGAACAGACATGCCTTCACCAAACGACCAACCACCAAGCTGCCGCTGTTGCCACCAGGCATGCAGTTCACAGCTGTTATGCTCCGCACCCTCCGTAGAGTGATTAAAGGATAAAAGGGAAATTAAATGAATTGATGACGGTCAGAGGTAATGAATTAAGAAATTAAATATTGGATTAAGTGGTATTTATGAAGAGATTAAATATTAGAATTAATTAGTATTTAATTTAGAATTAAATATTAGAATTTAATCCTTTAAGATAAATGAGATAATAGGATATAACTTAGAAACTCAAATTGGACCCCTCCCATATCAAACTGACAAAATGTCAGTTTTCCTATTCCATCAAAAAAAACCGACGCCACTTCCCCACTCCCCTCCATTGGCGATTTCCCTCCCCCTCTTTAGGTGATTTTTCTCTCATCTCCAACCCTAGGTGAAGACCCTTCAAGAACACAACCCGTTCTTCATTTGTT
>AP025073.1:23901002-23914415 GCA_036186865.1 Eustoma russellianum | reverse complement strand
TTGGCCATTATATGTTGAAAACATTGTTGTTGTTGTTGAATTATGTGAGATCATGCAAAACCCAATCCCAAGAACCCTATTTTGTGGTATTCTCGGATGGAGGGTTAAGAGGGTGAAAAAGGTGAGATTTTGGGTTGGTTTTGATAAAGATTTGAGTTTTAGGATTGAATCCTTGTGTGGTGCGTTAAAGGTGATGTTTTGGAGGATTAAGAATGGATTGATAGTGAAGATTAGGCTTGGAATGGTTGGAAGAAAGTTGGAAAACGTTTGGTTGAGATCTGCAGTTTCTGCAGAAGTTCGCAGGAAATTCTGGAGAAACGCTAACATCGATCGATCTATGTCAGAGTTCGAAGTACATCGATCGATCGATGTCTGATAAGTGAGAGATCGATGTGTCTCAGTAGTACGTAGATCGATCGACGTATAAGGGGGTGAGAGTTCGATGTTTCTGATGAACTTCGATCGATTGATGTGAGGGTTCAAAGTCACTTCGATCGATCGATGTAGAAAGGGATGAGAGATCGATGTTCTCTGATGAACATCAATCGATCGATGTATGGGTATGAAGTCACATCGATCGATCGATGTGAGGGTATGATGTCAACCATCTTTGTGGAAAAATAAGGAAGAAAGAGGGAAGCTAGGGGACCCTTGTGTGACCTTAGGGACTTCTCAGGACATGATTGAGGTTAGTCTAAGTCTTGGGAACATGACTTAAGATGGTGAATCAACGGTGGAGACGTAGGGTATTCGAATCGGACATCAACGTGAATGACTAAGGGGTTAGGAATGAACTTATGAGGCTTTACAGAGTTCAAAAAGAGGAATATGAGGGTTCCTACATCATCCTTTGTTCTAGAACGAATGCTTAGGTAATGTTGACTTGTCGGAAAGGATACGCTCAGGTGTGTGAGTGAGGTGAGTCTCGAGTGACTGATTGACATTTGTATGTAATTGAAGAACGTGATTGATATGAGAAGTTCTGCATTCTTGCATCATGGCACTTGCATTTGCATAATGTTTTGATAAGAGCTGTGCTTCGCACAGGGTATAAAGTTTGCGAAATGAGCTGTGACGCATTACAGGGTATAAAGACAAGCTGTAACCATCACAGGGTATAAAGTTGAGCTGTAATGTGTCATAGGGTGGAAATATAAGCTGTGGCACATTACAGGGTATAAAGTTGAGTTGTGGTGCGTCATAGGGTATAAAGACAAGCTGTGACCCACCACAGGGTATAAAGTTATGTGACCGGACATTGTGACATGCATTGCACTGTTTTGAAAAGAAATTGCATACGCATTTGTGGCGGTGTAGTGTAGTGCATATTTCGTCATGCATCACGCGAGTCGTTACGTTATGTTTGTTTGTAACTGGATTGTCATTGAACTGTTAAATGCGTATGAATTACGGTTATTGTTCTGGTATGCTACTAGTCTATATTTTTTGTAGTTATACAAGACATGTGCCCCATCAATCCCTTGAATTATATGTTACTCATGTCTTGCCATGTGTTGATCCGTATGTCTTATAAGCGGGTTACTTGCTAGCGTTTTTCGCTAAGGGTACTACTTTTGTTTTGCAGATGAGGCTAGTTACGACATGATATTCATAGAAGACGACAGTGAGTGGGCTGAATGGGATGTCTAGAAGTCACCTTGGGAATTGTTCTAGACTATTTCTTGTTATTTCTGTTTCTTGGTTCATTTGAGGACTTAGATGGATGCGTCCATAAACAGTTATTGATAGTCACTTTATCTTTTGGTGTACCGCTTGGATGGTTTGGAGTTATTGGATACATGTTTCTGCACTTATTTCTCTTACGTCATTGATGATGTGTATTCGAGAGATGAGACGTCTTGTAGTCTTCTCAGTAAGCTACGACGGGTGTACCGGGTCGGATCCACTGTCCGGGTTGGGGCGCTACAGGTGGTATCAGAGCCTAGGCTTCAGATCTACCTCGGAGACCTAGGTTATGTCATGTAGAGTCGTAAGTTATGACTTTGGCCTTAAGTTGATCTTTAGGTCTAAGTATGTGATCTTAGATGTAAGTTTGATGGGATGGGTGTGCGTGCAAGCGCGAAAAAATTTAATCAATAAATGTTATTCTATTTTAGGTTACGAATTCCGCCTTGTACAACGCATATGGGCCTTCAGTATTTACTTTTGGAATTGCTGAATGCTAATAAGCGTTGATTTTGCAGACAATGCCTCCCCGAAGAGATAACCAAGGAAATGGTGGCAATAACGAGAACCCTCCACACCACCAGTGATAGTACCCCAGGCGCTAATAGACGCTATCACAGTGATAGCACAAGGAGTTGCTCAGCAGCAGCAACAACCCCCTCCGCCACCACCGCCTCAGCACGGCACTCGTTACTATATTGGGGAGATGCGGAAGATGCATGCACCCACCTTTGAAGGTACCACTGATCCAGAGGTGGCAGGATTTTGGCTGGATGAGATTGAGAAATGCTTCAGGCTAGTACAAGTGCCTGAGGAACTAAAGTGGATGTAGCCACACCGTTGCTGATCGGCAGAGCAAACGCGTGGTGGAATGGTATTCTACCCAAGATGACTCCCTCTATTCTGGAGACAGTTCGTACAGGCCTACAAGGATTACTATGTGCCTGAAACTGCCATTTTGGAGAAGATGAGGCAGTTCGATAAATTTGAACAAGGGAGGATGTCCGTTTCCGACTATGCCGATAGATTCCATGCCTTGGCAAATTCACGCCCATGGTGTTGGAAAACAACAGGATGAAGATGCTGAAATTGAGGAAGGTTTGAACCCTCGCATACGGACGGCTATAGCGGGGTCTAGTCTGAAAACGTTCGAAGAGATGTGGATGCATGCTACCAGGTGGAGAGTGACATGCGCAGGTCACAGCCTAAGAGGCTCGTGATGAAACCAGTAAGAGACCGAGGGAAGAGAGAAGTGGAGGTAGACCCAGACGTTGGGTCAAGATTCCAAGAAAGGCCAGACGAGACAGATCCAGAGGGCACCGTAACAGAATCAGCCCGACCGCCAAGCACCAGTAGTATGCCCACACTGCCAGAAGAGCCATATGGGTGAATGTTAGAGGAAGACAGGAGCATGCTTCAAGTGTGGGAAGACGGGCCATAGAATAAAGGATTGCCCCGAGTGGAAACAGGGGGCACAGTAGCAGAGGGGCAGGCCCAACGCGAGAGTCCATGCGATGACGGACGCCGAAGTAAGGAGGGTACAGACGTTGTGACAGGTACGACTTAAGTTAAATATTAGTTGCTTAAGTTGAATTTTAGTCGTTTAAGTGGAGATTAAATGTGCTTTATGTGAAAACTTTATGTGCTACACTTTTGTGTTTAGGTGTGATTCTAGTTAATAAAGTATGCGAACGTATTGTTGATAGTGGAGCGAGTACTCATTCATTTCTAAGCGGTTCGTCAAAGGACTCGACTGCCTACCCGAATGGCTTGAAACCCCTTCAGGTGCAGGCAGCCGGCGAACAAGTGCTGGTTTCACACCACCAGTACAAAGACTGTGAGTTGGAGTTGGATGGAAGGTGTTTTCTGTGACATTAGTTCCAATTCCGATGAAGGATTTTGATGTGATATTGGGCATGGATTGGCTGACCAAGAATCATGCCAATATTGACTGTAGACTTAAGCAAGTGACCGTTAAGGACCCTGAGATGAATGAAATAACGGTAAAGGAAATATCAAGCTAACCAAAGCCCCGAAAAAATATACTGACGGCGATTAAGGCTTTTAAGGCTTTGAAAAAGGAGCAGAGGGATTTATGGTGTATGCTGTAGATGCTAAGCAAGAAGTTCCCTCCATAGATCAGATTCCGGTAATCAATGAATTCAAGGACGCATTTCCGGATGAATTACCGGGAGTTCCGCCATCGAGAGAAGTGGAGTTTGAAATCAATTTGATCCCAGGAGCCGAACCTATATCCAAGACACCTTACAGAATGGCTCCAGCTGAACTTAAGGAGCTAAAGGGACAACTTCAGGAGCTGTTAGATAAGAAGTTGATTCGTCCCAGTGTATCACCTTGGGGAGCTCCAGTATTGTTTGTGAAGAAGAAAGATGGCAGCATGAGGTTGTGTATTGATTACCGAGAGTTGAATAAGATCACCATCAAGAACAAATATCCTCTGCCAAGGATTGAGGATTTATTTGATCAACTAAAGGGAGCCCGATGGTTTTCAAAGATTGACCTTCGTCAGGGGTATCATCAGTGCTTGTGAAAGCAGGAGACGTACCTAAAACAGCTTTTCGGACTCGATACGGGCATTACGAATTCTTAGTGATGCCTTTTGGATTAACTAACGCCCCAGCAGCCTTTATGGATTTGATGAACACCGTATTCGAGAACAGTTGGACCAATTCGTAGTGGTGTTCATCGATGACATTTTGGTCTACTCCCCGACGAGCAAGCTCATGCGAACATTAAGAGTGGTGTTGGAAATTTTGAGCAACAAAAGCTTTATGCCAAATTCAGCAAGTGTGTTGGCTAAGAAGTGTAGCCTTTCTCGGTCACGTGATTTCGGAGGATGGGATTTCTGTGGATCCTAAGAAGATAGAAGCCATCACGGAATGGCCAAGACCCACAAATGTGACCGAAGTCAGAAGCTTCCTAGGCTTGGCAGGCTATTATAGGAAGTTTTGATTCTCCACCATAGCAGTTCCATTGAGTCGACTTACGCAGAAGAAGACTAAGTTCGAATGGACTGCTGAATGCAACAGAGCTTTTCTGAGCTCAAGAAGAGATTGACCACAGCCCCGGTGTTGGCACAACCCTCCGGCACCGACGGTTTTGTGATCTATAGTGACGCGTCCAAGAAAGGACTAGGTATGTACATCATTACAATTAATGCATTGTATATACATATGCTAGTCTTGAACTAACTTTCTGTTTATAGGTTGTGTCTTGATGCAAAATGGACGAGTCATTTCGTACGCGTCAAGACAATTGAAACCATATGAGCAGAACTACCCGACGCATGACTTGGAGCTCGCAGCTGTGGTATTTGCTCTTAAGATCTGGAGACACTATTTGTATGGAGAAAAGTGTGTCGTGTTCACTAATCATAAGAGCTTGAAGTACCTATTCTCGCAGAAAGAGCTAAATATGCGACAGAGAAGATGGTTGGAGTTACTTAAGGATTATGACTTAACCATCAACTATCATCCGGTAAAGCAAATAGAGTGGCGAGCTGAGGAAAGTCTAGTCACGCTAGACAGTCCCGTTGGAAAGAGAGATCGAGGAGTTTGGTCTCGATGTGTGGATTCGGTAGCGAATGTTCTCACAGCTCTATCTATCAGCCCAGACTTGGTAGACAGAATTAAAGGAGCGAGTATGATGATACAACACTGAAAGAAATCCGCACAAGTTGTCTACGGGACCAGTAAAAGACTTCCAATTGCGAGGAGATGGAAGTTTATGGTTTCAGAATCGGTTATGTGTACCAGATAATGATGAACTTCGAAGGGAGTTACTTCGCGAAGCGCATAACTCGAGAATGTCTATCCACCCCGGAGCACAAAGATGTATAAGGACCTCAAAAGAAGAATTATTGGTGGATAGGGATGAAGAGAAGCATAGCGGAGTATGTTGAGAGATGTTAGTATGCCAACAAGTCAAAGCTGAACATCAACGACCTGGTGGTTTGATGATGCCACTTAAGATTCCTGAATGGAAATGAGAGCACGTGACTATGGACTTCGTGATGGGGCTACCCAAAACCAGAAATGGGAATGAGATGATTTGGGTAATTAGACCGTTTGACGAAGACAGCTCATTTCATAGCAATGCCACATGGTACTTCTTATGAGAAATTGTCCAACATATATGTGGATAACATTGTGAGCTTGCATGGAGTCCCCGTCAGTATTGTATCGGACCGTGATCCCAAGTTTACTTCTAAGTTTTGGAGGGCATTTAGAAGCAATGGGTACCGAGCTAAGAATGAGTATCGCATACCATCCGCAAACGGATGGACAATCCGATAGAACCATCCAAACCTTGGAGGACATGTTGAGAGCATGCGCCTTGATTTCAAAGGAAACTGGGATAGCATGCTGAAATTGATGGAGTTTTCATACAATAATAGCTATCACAGTGCGATCGACATAGCGCCGTTTGAAGCATTATACGGACGCAAGTGCAGGTCCCCGGTTTGTTGGGACGAAGTTGGGAAAAGGACGATCACTGCGCCGAAGTTGGTCGAACAGACAATCGAAAAAGTGAGAATCATAAGGGAGAGGCTAAGAGTAGCGCAGGAGCGCAGCAAGAGTTGGGCTGACATTAAAAGACGACCCTTGGAGTTTGAGGAGGCGAGAAGGTCTATCTACGAGTCTCACCTACTAAGGGAGTTGTGAGATTTGGGATGAAAGGTAAGCTAAGCCCTCGATATATTGGTCCATACGAGGTGCTTGGTAAAGTTGGTGAAAGATCATATCGGTTAGCCTTGCCTCCGAGCTTGTCACAAGTCCACAATGTATTTCATGTGTCTCAACTAAGAAAATATGTACCGGACCCGAGCCATATCCTTGAAGCTCAACCATTGGATGTTAAAGAAGATGTCTCACATGAAGAACATCCAATGAAGATTGTGGATAGTAAGGATCAAGTCCTGCGCAAACGTGTGATTCCGTATGTCAAAGTTCAATGGAGTAATCACACGGAGCGTGAAGCCACGTGGGAGCTTGAGGAGCAAATGAGGGAGCTATATCCACACCTCTTCCGATAAGGTACGTCAGTTTCGAGGACGAAACTTTTTGTAAGGGGGTGGAATGTTATGCCCCGCACCCTCCGTAGAGTGATTAAAGGATAAAAGGGAAATTAAATGAATTGATAACGGTCAAAGGTAATGAATTAAGAAATTAAATATTGGATTAAGTGGTATTTGTGAAGAGATTAAATATTAGAATTAATTAGTATTTAATTTAGAATTAAATATTAGAATTTAATCCTTTAAGATAAATGAGATAATAGGATATAACTTAGAAACTCAAATTGGACCCTCCCATATCAAACTGACAAGACGTCAGTTTTCTATTCCATCACAAAAAAACCGACGCCACTTCCCCACTTCCCTCCATTGGCGATTTCCCTCACCTCTTTAGGTGATTTTTCTCTATCTCCAACCCTAGGTGAAGACCCTTCAAGAACACAACTCGTTCTTTGTTTGTTTTTGATTCTTCTTCGAGTAATCACAGGCAAGTAATCTACTTATAAGTTCTTACGTTTTGCGAAAGAAAAAGGCCTATTTTTGTATCAAAATTGGATCACCATGCAGTAATTTCTTTCTGTGAATCATATGTGCCTTATGTGTTTGGGTTTCGGATTTTGGCCATTATATGTTGAAAACATTGTTGTTGTTGTTGAAATATGTGAGATCATGCAAAACCCAATCCCAAGAACCCTATTTTTGCTATTCTCAGATGGAGGGGTTAAGAGGGTGAAAAAGGTGAGATTTTGGGTTGGTTTTGATAAAGATTTGAGTTTTAGGATTGAATCCTTGTGTGGTGCGTTAAAGGTGATGTTTTGGAGGATTAAGAATGGATTGATAGTGAAGATTAGGCTTGGAATGATTGGAGAAAGTGAAAAAACGTTTGGTTGAGATCGTAGTTTCTGCAGAGAAGTTCACAGAGGAAATTCTGGAGAAACGCTGACATCGATCGATCTATGTCAGAGTTCGAAGTACATCGATCGATCGATGTCTGATAAGTGAGAGATGATGTGTCTCAGTAGTACATAGATCGATCGACGTATAAGGGGGTGAGAGTTCGATTTTCTGATGAACTTCGATCGATCGATGTGTGGGTATGAAGTCACATCGATCGATCGATGTGAGGGTATGATGTCAACCAGCTTTGTGGGAAAATAAGGGAAGAAAGAGGGAAGCTAGGGGACCCTTTGTGTGACCTTAGGGACTTCTCAGGACATGATTGAGTTAGTCTAAGTCTTGGGAACATGACTTAAGATGGTGAATCAACGGTGGAGATTTCGTAGGGTATTCGAATCGGACGTCAAGTGAATGACTAAGGGGTTAGGAAATGAACTATGAGGCTTTACAGTGTTCAAATAGAGGAATGTGAGGGTTCCTACATCATCCTTATGTTCTAGAACGAATGCTTAGGTAATGTTGACTTGTCGGAAAGGATACGCTCAGGTGTGTGAGTGAGGTGAGTCTCGAGTGACTGATTGACATTTGTATGTGAATTGAAGAACGTGATTGATATGAGAAGTTCTGCATTCTTGCATCATGGCACTTGCATTTGCATAATGTTTTGATAAGAGCTGTGCTTGGCACAGGGTAAAGTTTGCGAAATGAGCTGTGATGCGTTACAGGGTATAAAGACAAGCTGTAACCATCACAGGGTATGAAGTTGAGTTGTAATGTGTCATAGGGTGGAAATATAAGCTGTGGCACATTACAGGGTATAAAGTTGAGCTATGGTGCGTCATAGGGTATAAAGACAAGCTGTGACCCACCACAGGGTATAAAGTTATGTGACCGGACATTGTGACATGCACACTATTTTAAAAAGAAATTGCATACGCATTTGTGGCGGTGTAGTGTAGTGCATATTTCTCATGCATCACGCGAGTCGTTACGTTATGTTTGGTTTGTAACTGGATTGTCATTGAACTGTTAAATGCGTATGAATTACGGTTATTGTTCTGGTATGCTACTAGTCTATATTTTTTTGAGTTATACAAGACATGTGCCCCATCAATCCCTGAATATATACTCATGTCTTGCCATGTGTTGATTCCGTATGTCTTATAAGCGGGTTACTTGCTAGCTTTTTCGCTAAGGGTACTACTTGTTTTGCAGATGAGGCTAGTTACGACATGATATTCATAGAAGACAACAGTGAGTGGGCTGAATGGGATGTCTAGAAGTCACCTTGGGAATTGTATAGACTATTTCTTGTTATTTCTGTTTCTTGGTTCATTTGAGGACTTAGATGGCTGCGTCCATAAACAGTTATTGATAGTCACTTTATCTTTTGGTGTACCGCTTGGATGGTTTGGAGTTATTGGATACATGTTTCCGCACTTATTTCTCTTACGTCATTGATGATGTGTATTCGAGAGACGAGACGTCTTGTAGTCTCTCAGTAAGCTACGACGGGTGCACGGGTCGAATCCGCTGTCCGGGTCGGGGCGCTACAACAACAGCCCAACACAAGCCATCAACAACTAGCAGCATCGTGATAAAAGAAAAAGAGAAAAAAAGAAAAAAAAATGGATCCGTAGACCATCAAAATTCATGTTTGTGTCCTCCAAAATGCGACGCCATCAAGGTGCTAATTTCCAATGGGTATGGTTGCGTTTTGAAAACCATTGAAATGAAAGATACATCCTATTTTGACTTTGAAATATGATCGAGAAAACAAAATAACTCCTTAAATTGGTTGTGATTCTTATAATGTGGAAGTATCGTTAATCGATACAGCTTTACGCAATTTTCATTATGAGTCATTGAGAAACAACCTCGTGTGTTTCTAGCATATATGCATGATTGCGTACATCCGACCCCACATACTCCGCCATAGGCGGAAGCCTCTAAGACAATAAGGTAATGTTGTTATTGTTGTATCAAGGTGCTAATTTATGGTGATGAATTGAGGATCAAAACATTATATAGTTTGGTGATCACTATATAGTAAATCAACTTTGTGCAACGTCAATTATTCAAACTACATAGTGCACACATTTGAGGAGGAACTTTGTAAAACAACAGTGGTTTCCGTACGTTTTCAATAATCCGTAAGGTCAAGGTATTTGACAAGTATCCGACCTTTCTCTCTCTAGGGTTTCCACGCCGCCGTGGAAAATTCCCACTGTGCGACCACCGTCTCGTGCATGTCCTTATGGAAGGGATTAACAATATTCCTTCCAGCGAGGAAACTGATCAGCTTATAAGAAGTGTGAAGAAATTCAAAAAGCCAGCATCGAACGAACCGCAGATGGAGATTGACGATTTGGCAGAGGAAGAAGGCATGGCTTTCGATGGCAACTGGGTGAAATATTACGACAGCCACTAGCTCTGGAAGTGATGTTCACTGGAGAGGATGAGCTGGAAGACGCGGAGGAGGAGGAGGAGTTCCTTTCCTTGTATGAAGCCACGGCGAACGGAGAAGAAGGAGTAATGGGGACTAGCAGAGTCTCGGTGACAGTATCTGTCGAAGAATGCATGAAATTCTGGAGACCTTGGAGAAGGGCTCTCATTATTAAGGTACTGGGCAAATCTATATTCTACAAATTGCTGGAAAAAACAGTTATCTGCACTATGGGCTGGGGGCGAAAGCTGGAGGTGATTGATTTACCTCAGGGCTATTTTGTAGTTAGATTCTACTCTGCCCTGCACTATGAAACCGCCTTGAATAAGGGCCCCTGGATGATCAGGGACATTACATCATAGTCTAGAAAGGAAGCTGTTTTTTTCTCCTTCAAATAAGAAAATTCATACTACACTGGTCTGGGTACGGGTGCCGGAACTCCCCCTAGAATTTTTTAATGAAACAATGTTGATGCGCATTAGAAATTCTCTGGGAAAAGCAGTCAGGGTGGACAGCACGACCATGGACGTGGCAAGGGGGAAATAGTGTGTGTGTGTGTGTGGAGATTGACTTGAGAAAGTCACTTGTTTCAAGAGTGAATGTCAGTGGGATGACTCTAGGAGTGGAATATGAGGGTTTGAATTGGATACGCTTCAAGTGTGGCATTTATGGCCACTTGACAGAGAATTGCAGAAATGCGGAGAATGCTTCGCTGAACAAAGACCACGCAATTGTGGAGAGCAGCAGGGACAAATTCGCGATGGAACCGTTTGGCTCGTGGATTGTGGCAACCAATAATAGGAGATGTCATCCTCCTATGGCAGCAGTACAGTTTAAGTTCCCAAACCAAATTAGTCCAGATGAGGGAAAGATCCATGGACAGAGCAGCTGTCACTAGGCCACGGGTGGAACCACCAAGGGTGACTATAGTGGCTCTCAGTTTGATCTGTTAAATGAGTTTGATAATGTTGGCGACTGTGAGGATCCAAAAACTGTTCTATCCATTGGTTTGCAAAAAATTCAAGACAAGGGACCACCCGTTGTTTTTCATACAAATTCTAAGAAAGACATGTTCGGGGCAAGGACACGAGAAAGAGCAAAGACAAGTTAAAGGAAGTATATCCGGAGGAGACTCCTTTTGGCCATGATACTCGGCTAAGGAGCAACGGGGCGTCGATGCGGGGAAGAGGAACGTTTAGGAGGTCAAGAGGGGTGGGTGCTAACTTCAATCCTACTCTAAGAGACATCACGAAATGAACAGCCTGGTGATTTTATTTTGGCTTGGAGGGGTGATGTCTCCTTTGTAGAGCAGTGGCCTGAGCTATCTCATCGTGTTCAAGGGGCTGATGTCAAATTTCATCCGCCTGCCACACGAATAGAGGAAACTAGGCGGCTACAATCGGAGGGGGTGCAGATACTTCACTCTCAGTTCATGTTAAAGAACAAGTGGACACTTTGGAAGTGAAGCAGAATAGGCCTATGATGGAGGCGGACACCATACAACCTGTTTAGCATTCATTATGACGAGTATACTATCGTGGAAGTGTCGGAGGGCTAGATCTCATGATTTTCGGTTAGCTCTAAAGGATTTAATTGGGCACTACAAACCAATGATCCTATTTTTGATGGAAACTAGAGTTCATATCTCTAAAGGAAAATGGATTTTGGACAACTTTGAGTTTACCCATTTTGCAGCCGTTGAGACGAGAAGGTTTGCTGGGGGACTCTGGTGTTTTGGATTGGAGAAAAGGTGGACATTAAAATCTGGGGTTGTACAGCCCAGATGTTAACAATAAGTGTTTTGCGGAACAGCAGGACTTGTTGGTTGCTTTCACTTGTATATGCCTTGCCGATTCCAGCTATACGTGAGACTTTTTATGATTATGTGGAACAGATGTGTACATATGTAAAACTTCCATGGTGTCTTATCAAGGACTGGAACCAAATTCTTTGTCAGGAGGACAAGAAAGTGTTGAGAAAAAGAGTTTGAATGATTCACAAAATGCATGATTTAAATAACATGTGTTAAAGAAATGCATGACACAATTTATTACTTGACACGTCTTTGTGACAAACTTGTCTTATATACTTTATATATAATGTTTCCGTACTAACAAGCTATGAAGCTTTAAAGCTTACATCAAATGGCAAACATTTGTTGTGTTTGAACTATTTTCAGGTGTCACCATTAATGAACTAAACTAGTTCATTAAGTGAAGTATTTAGTTAAATGAACTAAGTAGTTCATTAAATAGAGATATATTTAGAGAAGGCATGATGGGAACAAATTGAAGAATAGAAGGTCTCCTTATACACTCATTCACACGTTTTTGACATATATTATATATATATTCAGATTTTTTTTAAAAAGACACAATACACGTATATTCCGACGTACTACCGACACGTTACATTATTACGAATGTACGTCAACGTCACACCACTATACTTACCTCATATTTATGAGTATATTCAGGTCTTATATCATATGATATAAGTCATGGTGATGGCAAAATTATTACAACACGTTACAAGGTTCTAAACCAAAAATTGTCGTATCGGGTGACTACCGAAACTTCGCTAATGTGTCACGTACTTGCCATATATAGATGGCCAGCCCCTACACTTCAAAAATAGCCACAAATTTCGTGTCTAACATGGTACACTCAGCTATAAAATCATTCCATGTTGGCACACACAAATCATCCCCAATTAAGGCCAAATTGTTGAGATTCCAAATTCACTTTTTAAGCACATGTTGGCGCCACTTTAATCAGCCATGAGAGCTGAATACTAAAGTTTAATTTATGTATATTATGTGTAACATAATATATATAACACGTCCAACAAGTTAAAATTTACGGAGAAAAATCACGTAATCGACAAAAGTCGAAAATTCGGTTGTCTACGAACACAACACATGGAACATTTTTGGCATGACATGTGACATGTATCTGGACACTTTTTACATATTTAATGCATATTAAAGTGTTCTAGAATATTCAAAATAGAGCTGACTAGAATATACCATATATGTGTAATTATTGTGCATTATTTGACAAAGTTTACCAAAAGAAAATTCAGCACATGTGCAGGAATTTCACACACCATTTTCAGCTTTGTTGGAGCTTAGGTGGAGCTTATTTGGCACTTTAATTGGTGAAAAATAAGCCACACATGATTGGTGACATTGAAGAAGGCAATACACAAGGAAACAATTCAAAAATACAACACATGCTGAAATTTCAGCACATGTTCCTTGTTATGGACGAATTTAGCATGTGTTTGTCTTCAATTGTCTTCCAAAATTGAAGGGCGATTAATGTGTGATTGTTTGGTAACCTTT
>AP025073.1:23869208-23897780 GCA_036186865.1 Eustoma russellianum | reverse complement strand
GATTGGAGGGGGAGCGGTTAAATTTAAATCATGAACTAAGGTTATTTTGTAAATCAGAAAAAGAGTTTGAGTGATTCACAAAATGCATTATTTAAATAACGTGTGTTAAAGAAATGCATGACACAATTTATTACTTGACACGTTTTTGCAACAAACTTGCCTTAGATACTTTATATATAATGTTTCCGTACTAACAAGCTATGAAGCTTTAAAGCTTACATCAAATGGCAAACATTTGTTTTGTTTGAACTATTTTCAGGTGTCACCATTAATGAACTAAACTAGTTCATTAAGTGAAGTATTTAGTTAAATGAACTAAGTAGTTCATTAAATGGAGATATATTTGGAGAAGGAATGATGGCAACAAATTGAAGAATGGAAAGTCTCCTTCTACACTCATTCACATGTTTTTGACATATATTATATATATATTCAGATTTTTTTAAAAAGGCACAATACACGTATATTCCCCGACGTACTACCGACATGTTACATTATTACGAGCGTACGTCAAGGTCACACCACTATACTTACCTCATATTTATGAGAATATTCAGGTCTTATATCATATGATATAAGTCATAGTGATGACAAATTTATTACAACACGTTACAAGGTTCTAAACCAAAAATTGTCGTATCGGGTGACTACCGAAACTTCGCTAACGTGTCACGTACTTGCCATATATAGATGGCCAGCCCCTACACTTCAAAAATAGCCACAAATTTTGTGTCTAACATGGACACTCAGCCATAAAATCATTTCATGTTGGCACACACAAATCATCCCCAATTAAGGCCAAATTGTTGAGATTCCAAATTCACTATTTAAGCACATGTTGGCGCCACTTTAATCAGCCATGAGAGCTGAATATTAAAGTTTAATTTATGTATATTATGTGTAACATAATATATGTATAACATGTGCAAAAAGTTAGAATTTAATCGGAGAAAAATCCCGTAATCGACAAAAGTTGAAAATTCGGTTTTCTACGAACACGACACATGGAACATTTTTGGCATGACATGTGACATGTATCTAGACACTTTTTACATATTTAATGCATATTAAAGTGTTCTAGAATATTCAAAATAGAGCTGACTAGAATATACCATATATGTGTAATTATTGTGCATTATTTGACAAAGTTTACCAAAGAAAATTCAGCACATGTGCAGGAATTTCACACACCATTTTCAGCTTTGTTGGAGCTTAGGTAGAGCTTATTTGGCACTTTAATTGGTGAAAAATAAGCCACACATGATTGGTGACATTGAAGAGGGCAATACACAAGGAAACAATTCAAAATACAACACATGCTGAAATTTCAGCACGTGTTCCTTGTTATGGACGAATTTAGCATGTGTTTGTCTTCAATTGTCTTCCAAAATTGAAGGGAGATTAGTGTGTGATTGTTTGGTAACCTTTTGACAACTAATTGGCACATGTTTTATGAGTTTTAATCAGATTTTTACAGCACACTAAATGATGACAAGTTGGACCAATCATCAAGTGACAAGTAAGCAAGGTCAAGTGATCCATCCAATCAAGTTGTGGCAAGTAAGCAAGATGGTGTCACATCTACACAAGGAATTCTTCCAAGGACTTAAAAGAGAATTCTCAAGGTGAAGAACACCCTATGGAGGCGGCCAACTTGATTAAAAAGAAGAGAAGAGAGTCAAACAAAAGCAAGACAAGTCTCATAATCTCACAAGTGCAAAAGGAGTCTTCTACTTTCTTTTTCTACATTTCTTTCTTCTTCTTCTCTCTCAAGCCTATTGTTCTTATATTAAAATATATTGAATAGGATTTTTATAGATCACCATACACGCTCATTGTTGTAAAAGGTTGATCAAGATGTGATCAATCTTTTATTCATTCGGTGGTGGTGTTCGTGAAAGGTGTAATTGCTTGTATCGTTTGTAAAGAGTTGGATTTGGTGTGTAACTCCAGCAACCCTTTGTGGTAAGGCGTTATTTTGTTTAGTGATAACCGAGGAAGGTGTCCTCGAAGACTGGAGTAGGTTGTGTTAACCGAACCAGTATAAAATTCCTTGTGTTCTTTACTTTTCAGCACTTACTTTCAGTTTCCAGCACAGTGTATCATTTTCATCACGTTCTTAAAAATAGTAAACGAACTTCAAAAATCACAAAACTTTTCAAAAACATAGCCACACGTCTTAAGGTTCATTTGGCGCAAGTTTCAACCCTTTTGGACAAGTATAAGTCATCCAAACGTCAAAATTTCTGAGACTAGTGCAGTCTGATTTTCAGGCTTGCAAAGGTTGAGACTTTGAACGTATTTCACTAACTTCCCAAAAGAATTTTTCAAAACTGTTTCAATCAATTAAATACACATAAAAATGGGTTCTTCATTAAAGTTTCAAATCATTTGGAGTCACGGTTTAATCAAAATTAATTTTTCAAATTGGACTACCGTTTCTGGCAGATTTGCGCAATCTGACCACCAACGATTTTTAAAAGGGTTAAAGGTTGAATTTTGATCTGAAATTTTTAGGAGATACTCAGAACATCTGAGACTAAGATCTCTCCAAATTTCAGAATTTTTGAAGACATGTAACCTAGTTTTTAAAACGTTTCAAAACAGGTCCTGAAAACAGAAACTATTTTCAGAAGTTGGATTTTTGGTTAAAATAATTTTAAAAACCAAATTTTCTGCACCCACTATTCAACCCCTCCCCTTCTAATGGTGTCTTGCAGGTCCTACAGAAAGGCAGCCGAAGGGTGGGTGGCCTTTGTATGAATCGTATGCGCGAAATGGGGAGATTAGGCGGATGGACTGAACCTACATTTGTGGGACCTCGGTTTATGTGGGAAAATATGAAGTCGGGATGGAAGAAAATTCAGCAAAGAATTGACCAGTGTTGGGGAAATGTCGACTGGCATTGTAGCTTTCCGGAAGCTCATCTTTGACATTTGCCAAGAACGCACTCGGACCACCACCCCATACTTCTTCTGACTGAGACTAATCATCCAGCAATGGCTAGGCCCAACTACATCTGGTTCCAACGTAATTGGATGGATCATCAGGCCTTCGGTGATTTTGTGCTACAAGCGTGGCCGAACTTGCGGGGTGATCTCAGTAGTGATATAGAGCTATTTTTGAGGAGACTTAGATGGTGGAGTAAAAATGTTTACGGCAATACCTTCAAGAATAAGCAGAGGTGTGAAGCTCGTATTGGAGGAGTTCAACGGCCTCTCGCAAGTAATTCTTCTCACTTCCTAGTTCATTTGGAAAAAAACCTATTAGATGAGTATGGGGAGATTCTCAAACATGAAGAGACTTTTTGGCAGCAAAAGTCCCATTTGAGTTGGATGGGTCAGGGTAAACGAAACTCCAACTATTTTCACAAATCTATAAAAACTTGGAGTCCCAAGCCAAAAATTCATTGCCTCAAGTCTTCAGAGGGGACTTGGATATTTGAGAAGAATGACCTTCGTAAAATGGTATTGGACTTTTATGTACAATCATATACTGAGGATACTCCGAATACCACCACCTCGTGACGGAAAATTTTCCAAAACTTTCCCACTCGGAGAAAAGACTACTAACCCGACAAGTTGTGATGCAAGGAGATCGAAACCGTTCTGTTTCAGATGGGCGCTTTGAAAACAACTGGACCCAATGGTCTCCCTCCGGGATTTTACCAATGCCATTGGACTGTGGTGAGTGCATCAGTAATTAATTTTGTGATGAAAGCATTTAGAGAACGTTCTTTCCCCACTCATATGAATGAGACCTTAATCTCGTTGATACCTAAAGTGAAGACCCCCCAGACAGCGAGTCAGTTTAGACCGATTGCCCTTGCTAATGTGGTGACGAAACTAATTACGAAGGTGCTGGCGAATAGAGTCAAACTGGTCATTCCGAAATTGGTGGACCAATCACAATGTGCTTTTACTCCAGGTCGTCAATCGACGGAAAACATCGCCTAAGAAATTCTCCACTTTATGCGAGCCAAGCGGGAAACTACGGGTATGATGGTTGTGAAAATTGACCTTGAAAAAGCATATGATCGAGTGAAATGGACTTTCTTGCGTGAAGTCTTACTAGTGGCAGGCCTTGAGGAGAATTTTGTGAGTCTTATCATGCATAGGGTTTCCATGGCTAAGCTTTCTATTTTGTGGAACGGGGAAAAACTTGAGGCGTTCCAACTGACCTGGGGCATACGACAAGGTGATCCCCTTGTACCTTACCTTTTTCTGCTCTGTATGGATGTGTTGAGTCAAGCTATAAACTATGCGGTGTCGGCGGAGAGATGGAAGCATGTGAAAGCCTCAAGAGGTGGACCCGAAATCTCCCACATCTTTTTTGCGGATGATCTTCTGTTGTTTGGAGAAACGTCTGTGGGACAGGCGAAGATCATGGAGGAAGTTTTGCCGCATTTTTGTTCAATCTCTGGCCAGAAGATCAGTTTGGAGAAATCTATCATGTTTGAGTCCTGGAACACTTCTCCGAGTTTCTGCCGGGAGATTTTTAGTACACTTAAAGTCCGTAGAACACATGACCTGGGTAAATATTTAGGGATCCCGATGTTGCATAGCCGAGTCACGACCAAAACGTATGAGTTTCTTCTGGACAACGTGCTGACCAAACTCAACAACTGGAAAGCACGCGTGATGTCCCAAGCCTCTCGTTGTGTTCTCATTCAGTATGTGTTGAGCGCCCTTCCGTCCTATGCGATGCAAACTACAGAGATTCCGATGAGTATACAAGAGAATATGGAGAAGCACATGAGACAATTTCTGTGGGATGAACATAATAGCAAAAAACACTTACACTATGTAGCGTGGGATAAAATTTGTAAACCCAAGGGACAGTGGGGTCTTGGACTCAAGAAACTGAGGAATATGAATATCGCTTACATGGTCAAGCTGGGTTGGCAAATGATCATTGAAAAAGAGCAACTTTGGGTGAAGGTGTTAAGGGCGAAATATGGATCTCCGCTTGATGTAGTGACGAGAACGAATATTTCCAGAACTTGACGTGGAATAACACGAGCAGCAAAGTTTTTGAGGATGGGCCTGGAAACATCAAACTACATTCATGATATGACAACAAGAAGTTTGGACACACCCCTCTAGAGAGGTAAAGACCCAAAGCACTTCTCGGAAAATAGTGCTTATGAGATTCAATTTCCGAGTCCGAACGAGGTATGTAGCAAAACAATTTGGAATGTAATATGGACAATCAAAGGCCCCATGTGGGGGAAACTTTTTCTGTGGAGGCTTAAGAACAATGCGCTGCCCACAATGAGCTTTCTCTTATCAAGGCATTTAAGCGACACGAGTAAATGTGAATTTTGTGATACGATTGGGGCAAGCGAGTTACATGAAATTCGAGATTGTCCATGGACTAGAACGGTATGGATGTTGGTAGTTGACCAACATAAATACAGGAGTTTTTTTGGATACACTACTCTGGGACAATGGGTAGATGCAAATTTAAAGGAAAGTTGGGGTAGTACGGAAATTGAGTATGAATGGAGATATGTATTCCGGAAAATTTCCTATGATGTATGATATTGCAGATTAAAAACAAGACATGATGGTGTGTGGAACAAAATCCCCCTAGCTCATTTTGTCAGGACTATGAAGCAACGGTGCCAAGTACGTTTGAGGGGGCCTGTGGATTGATGTAGATAGAAATGTGATGTAGTTTAGTCTTTTATTCACATAGTTTTAACCATTTTTCTGTGTATAACTATTTTGATATCAATGAAAGGATCGACGTTTCCTGGAACAGTGGTTTCCGTACTGCAGGCACCGGGGTTTTGGGGGTGGTAGAACTGGATGAGCAATATTGTGGGTTATGAAAATGGAGTACATATGAACCTGCGAGGCTGATTGTAGTCTTTCCCAGGCACTATCCTTTCTAGTGGGCCAAAAGTTTCCAACCCATGAATAATTGCATCCTCAAAACAGTAGAGTTCCAGGAAGATGTTGCAGCTCGTCTCCCAATCCTATCACCTAGATTTAAGTCCATCCCTTAAGCTTTGGATGAGGCAAGAAAGCAACTAGTTGCCTCCTATTTTTACATCCGCAAAGGGTGTTTAATGTTGTCTGTACCAGAAAACAACACAAGGAATGTTGAGCTGTCCGGTCATGGTCATCGATATAGCAGGTCACACAACGAGGATTTCACCATCCCTGGTGAGGATACCATGTATTGCTAGTAGTATACGCCCAAAGCCCAAACAGCATCTTATTCATTGATTAAATCGGCATCCCCCTGGCCCCTTGGCCAACCTAGTTGGATTCACACGATGAAGGTGTTTGATTACCCAATCCACTTGAGCTCTAGGCCTGCATATATTTTCCCCAGAAAACAGTGCAGCGTTCTCTTCCCTGCTCCCCAACAGAAGTGATGTGTCAGTATCTCAAGGGCATTTGTTACACTGCTATGGATTTAGGTCGATTAATCAACATAGAGAAGGATTGTTGAAGGTGACAGATTGGGCTAGTATCTTCCAAGCTGCACATGTCAGAATCTTGGTCTTGGTCTTCCATAAACTCAGCTTGTAGCGGACATCTTTAAAGCTCGCGCATCAGTGGCATGCCAAGGGTGTCACCCAAGAGAAAGGTATGCTTAACAGGAGTGAGTGCTGGCCAGCAAATCTGAACATTCGTTGGGCATAAATGTTTGCGGTCATATCCATTCAAAACCCATTGACAAGCTCATGTCCAAACTAGACAACAGTAGTTTCCACAACTTAGAACCATGCATTGAGCTTAATTAGGACGTCATGTCTTACATTAGTACTGTAGTAGTATCCACTTAAGTCCATGACCATTGTCAAGGCTGCAACAGTACTTGCCTTCAAATATCATACATCTTTCCAGGGGGAAAAAGAACAGAAAACTATGGAAAAAAGTACTTACGTATCAATAGTTTTTGCAATTTAAAATCCATGACGTTGTCACTGAACCCATGACGTATCATCATCTCACACCAAAACTTACTACAGAAACCACGTTAGGAGGCAAAAGGGAATCTTAGGCATAAAGATGCAGCAGAGAATGTGAGAGCAGTTACCGGAACAGAAAGCTTGATTTTGACTATTTTCTCAATAGTAGATAACCATAGGATACAGGGCCGACTGGGTGGAGGTTTTCCTCACAACCAGTACAGTTAAACTAGCTACAACTTTACAAGAAAGGAAAAGCAACACGAGAACAAAAAGGGAACACTTTTAAGGGGATTAAAACCGGAAGCTAAAAGGGCTGCATCTCTAGTTTCACCCCATCTCTGCACGCCAGGCAAATCGTAGAGTAGGGGGGAGAGCCAAGCTTCATCATTCATGCACCAAGAAAACAGTGCATGTATAGTACAAGTAGACTCTAGATCTAGTGCTTCCATCTGCGGAAGCAAAATAGAACTGCAGAAGTCATTACTTAAGGTCATGTCAATAAACTGGATAAAAGTAAAGGAGAAAGTGACGAGCAAAAACATTCTTCCATCTTTCTGAGCTTAATCTGAGTGATTTGGGTACTCATCACCGAATCTTCAATTTCCAAGATTCATACACCATGGTATAGAAGTTCATCACTGTTGTTCCGAGAGTGCATTTGCTTCTGAATGGACTTCACAGCAGCAACCTTAGCTGCGTTAGCCGCCTTATTGGCTAATGCTACTGCCCTGTTCACTCTTTCATCTACCTTGGCAACGTCATATGCTCTTTCAGCTGCTCGTCTTGCTTCCTATTAGTTAGAGCATAGAATACATTAGGATCCTTTGTTCATTGAGTATGGCAGTGTTATTAAATTTCATTTTCTTGAAACCTTTATGTTAACGCACATATGAAATATCAATTCCAGTTCTCATAATATTTGTAAATATGATTGGAGAAGAAATTGGGTTTACATAAACAAAAAGACACTCTTGGATTGTGACACTTGCTAATGTATATCAAACAGATGGAACGGCTCTCTTTTGAATTAAGGCACTTGCTAAGCTTAAGCAAAACAAATGGACATGTTGATTGGATTCTAAGGACTAATGGGCAGCACATAATAACGAAATGAAATTTTTTGCTGGTCTTAATTTTAATAAAGATTAAAAGGCATGTATGAAAACACGATGTCAAGCGTAAGGACTTCCAGAGGACTAACCCAGAGTTCCTTATTACAGAGGGTTACACCAAGGATACATTAAAACCATACTTATTTGATTTAGTTATAGATGACTCGACAAATTCAAGATAGAGTTCCGAGGAGCATGCTATTTATAGAATGTTGGAGGAGGCACACGAGAAGAAAAGAGCTTCAAATTAATCAAAAGAAGACACAGTATAAGAAATTTAATTTTAGCAACAAAAGAATGACCTTGAAACTTTATGTGAAACTAGGAGTAGTGAGAGTTTTAGGTATTTAGGATCTATATTACAGAAAGAAGAAGGAATTGACACATACATAAATCACAAGGTATAGCTGAGTGGTTAAAGTAGAGAAGTGCGTCAGGTCTTCTTTGTGATAGGAAAGTACCTTTAAAGCTTGAAAGGAAGTTTTACATGATGACAGGAAGACATGCACTTCTGTACGCGTATGAATGTTTGACAGTCAATTGTGAGCATGAAAAAAGAATGTTAGCTGTTAGATGGATATGAACATACAAGGAAGGATAAAACAAGAAATAAATATATAATAAGAAAGGTTGAAATGCCTCCTATAGATGAGAAGATGGAGTTAAAATTAAGATGGTATATACGTATGCAGAGGCATCATGCAGATGCACATATTAGGAGATGCGAGGCAATGAATAAGGTACATGTTCAATGTGGGAGAGGAAGACCAAAGAAGACATATAGAGAGACAATAGGAAAAGATATGACTTATATAACAACTAAAGAGCATATGGTCAGTGACGGAGCACAGTAAAGATAGTTGATTCATGTATGTAGTCGATGTCACGTAGAAGTTATAAGATTTAAGTAAGAATTTTAGATACTTAGGCCTGATTCATGGTTGAAATGATATGATACTTGAAAGATGTGTATTCTAAAGATGGATATTATGCATTAGGTATTAGGAAACACAAGGAGGGTATGATAAGGTTACGACTCAAAAACAAAGAAAAAAACAAAAAATAATATAACAAATAAAACCCAAGAGAAATGATTGATCCATATAGCCGACTCTATATAATGGAAAAAGGCTTAAGTGTTGTTGTTGTGAATATTCACCTGTATAAAACATGGATAAAGATGATCATCAGCCAAAAAAAAGGAAAGACAATTAACAGAGATGAGATATACAGCAGGGGTTATTATTCATCTTCAGATTGTGAATGATCCATTCGAATTAATACCCACAAGCACACTGAAATGGCAAAATCGAAAAGCATCCATGGAAAGGAACCTAACAACTGATCTAGGACAGTAGTTTTACCATTTTACATCTGTGCCTGCTTTGACCACAGAACACAGAGAAAACAAAGAGCAACGACAAGGATAAAATGGTTCTTTCATTATATACAATGCAGAAAACCAAAATCAGATAATCCTTACCTGAACAGCATTAAGCACTTTTGAGTGGTAAACAGCCACTGGAGACACAGGGTAGCTGGCGTTCTGTGTGCTGGGAATATCTAGAATCCCATTTTGCCAGTGACCAGATTGGGCTTCCCCATTGGAGAAAGTGTACATTCCTAGACCTTGTCTTTTACCCTCATGCCAGGCTCCTTCATACTGATGACCATTTGCAAAACGATAAACTCCAAATCCGTGCATCTTGTCAGCAAAGTATTCTCCAGCATATGTGTCTCCATTTCTGAAACGTAGTAGGCAAAAGGGTGAATAATTAAATCTTGCTAATTAAGGAATTTTTCAGTTCGACAGACATGCAACACCATAAATAGGAAGCCTAACCCACAACGTCAACAAAATTTTCACTTCAGAACTACAAGAGCAGTAATCCAGGTAAATCATATCCTTGTATTTGCTCTTATGATGAAATTAATCAAGCTCTTGAGACAACATCTTCCCCCATAGACAAATGTTTTAGCTGAGTTGTTCTCTTCGAACAAACTATTAGAGCACAGACATTCACCAACTGGCAAAGGTACTCAAGTATGAGCCAATTAATTAAATAACATGACAAGCACGTAATATGGATTCCACTTAGACACTGTTACACATGCATCAAAACAGGATAAACGAGGGTAAGGCTTTCTTAAAAGGACATATCCTTTTAAAGGCGTCCTCAACATTCAAAAGACAAGATACTTTACTTTCATCAACAGATTAATTTCGATTGAACTCAATAGATATATATAGGTGATTCTCGAACCCATTCCACTAAGCTTTATGCATACATATTAAACGCGCAAGTATAAACTTTGTAGCCATCAGACAGCAACACAGACGCTAGATGATGAATTTCCAAAAAGGGAAAACGAATTAAACAAAAAGAAAACATAAGAAGAAAGGAAAGAAGGAAAGGCCTAATCAACCATTCCAATTGACAAATTAATCAAGGCCACTAGTGAATCAACTAGTGACCAATAAGAAAGACAACAAAACATGTAACAAGCTCAAATATACCTGAAATGGTAGTGGCCAAGACCATGCTTTACGCCCCACTTGAATTCCCCGACATAACGGCTACCATCATCACAAGTATGAATTCCGCACCCATGACTCTGCCCATTAGACCACTCCCCGGAATAAACATCTCCAGTATAAAATCGGTAGACCCCAAACCCATGCCTAAGACCCTGCCTATACTGTCCCCTATAACGGCTGCCCCTGGCCCACGTCTCAACTCCATATCCATCATACTTCCCATCAACCCAATCCCCCTCATACCTTCCACTCATGTAATAGTAATAGACTCCACTACCACTACATTTACCCTTGTGAAACTCACCCTCATACACATCCCCATTACTATATGCCTGCACTGAGAACCCAGAATTCGTTCTTTTCTCCGCCTTAGGGCGAGAACCAATTGACCAAAACACCGGCAATGGCGGCCTAGATATCTGGTTCGATGATGAGAGCTTAATTGGCAACGATCTAGAAAGAAACAGCCGGATTGAAGGCAATCTTGGAAGTGCTAAATTCAGGGAAAATAAAAGGGCAGCCGAGAAAGCAAAAGCTGAAAGAAAATCAAGAAAGAAGGAGTGGCTAGGGTGTGACAGGAGAAAATAGAAGAAAGGAAGGGAGAGCAAAAGCACAAGGCGGAGGTGAATCCGGAGGCGGCGGAGATGGACATACCGGAGAAGTCTCCGGTAATGGAAAAGATTTGAGAATTTGCTCAAAGGCTGCGTCTTAGCATGTGGGACAGCAGAAAATTGGTACTTACTGAGAGAATTGGATAAAGTTGGAGACTTTATCATAGAATTGGAAGATTTTGTGGAAATTTGAGAATTTCCCAGATGGGGTCTTTTGTGAGGGGTGGTTTTAGGAGAACCGGAAACCCCAATCGGGTCATTATCATTGATAATAATATGCAAACTTGAAGCATTAGAATTAGTAATACGATTATCAGAAACACAAGAAGAAGGTGAAGGTGGGGTTGCAGCAATGAAATTGGGGCTAAATTGAGAATAATGAGAAACCTGGGGACCGTGTTGCTTGTGGTGAAGAGAAGGAGAAAGAACAAGTGGAGGTGTAGGATTGAAATCGGAAGAGACGCCGCTGCTTTCTTTTCCGATCTGAACTTCAGATTTCTTCTGATGCATTACATATCAAACACAAACCCAGAGAATTTCCCCGAAAACCAAATACAATTCCAAAATCCCACAATTCAAACAACTAAAATAAACACTTGTACACATACAAGAAATGCCTTCTCCTTCAGAATTCTTCAGGATTGACTTGAGACCTCTTTCTATCTTTCACTAAAGCAAGCCTCTTGCTTTTTTTCCCCCTTTTTCTTAATAAAGATTTATTTCTAATATGGGAAAATTGAAGGAGTGAAGGAGGATGGTTACTTATGAGATGAAAGCAAAGTGGTGTTAAAGAGGAAATTTAGTGTGTGAAGTTTGTGTTTAAAGATGAGAGCGGAGAGTGCGAGGATTTGATGGTGGCTGAAGTAAGAAATGAATTTTCAAACAGACGAAGCGCTTGGCCTCTATTCTTTTTTTCATTTTTTCTTTTCTAGTTGCAGGCTGAAAATTGAGGGGTTTATGCAGCTTTTGCGTAACTGCTCTTACACTGCTGCCATTTTGTGGGTACTGTTTAATTGAAAATATAATAATCGACAGCCATAAATTTTGTGTAACGTATTAAAAATATTATATTATCTACTTTTGAATATGTTTAGGTGTTAGTAAATAAGATTTATATACTAAACATTCAAACTTTCATTTTTAATGGAGTCAAAGACACAATCTACTTTGACTTTAGAATATGATATAATAAAACAAAATAACTCAATAAATTGGATACGCTTCTTATATTGTGAAGTAGCAATTGAGCGACACAGCTTGACGCAATTTTCATTATGGGTCATCAGGAAACAACCTCTGTATGTTTCTAACACATGGATATAGTTGTGTACATCCGAGCCCCTGTATTCCGCCATAGGCAAAAGCTTATAAGACAATGTGATAATATTGTTTTGTTGTATACTAAACATTCAATTAACACTTACTCTATCCATCTTCAAAATGTTATTCTTCTTTCTATGCCGTTTTGTCCAAAACATATTGCCTACTTTCTAAAAATAATAATTATTAGTAGTCAAAGTTTCTATGTTACCCATTCAATTGACACTTACATAATTTTTCTACTTTACCTCAGAAATAGGAATAGTAGCTCAGAATGTTTAACTTTCCTTAAATTGTACTCAATTCAAACTATAACAATACTTTTGAGAAGGAGAGGGTACATTATTTCTCTCTATTTTACCTCAAACAACAAGTTAAAGATAGAATATAAATACTAGCACACAAAGTTTGACTTTCTCAAAATGTGCTCAAGTCAAACTACATCAATTTTTTTAGGACAAATGAGTATCAGAAATTAAGAGAAAATCTTCTAATCCAACTTTTGTCACATCTTCTAGTCCATCCAATAAGGTGTTAGGTCCGTGACAAACACTCTAGAGGGGGATGAATAGAGTGTTGGACAATTTTGCGGAATTATCTTGTTTCTGGCTATCTCCAACTCAAATTGAATTCAAAATCAAAGCAAGAATAGAATATGAGAGACAGTGAATGAGTACACCCAATATAGAGTGATTTGAATCGTAAATGATTCTACTCCACTACCACTTTGTTTCCAAAGTGGATTTTCAACAACTACTCTTTTTGTTATTCTCAATAAGAACAACCACAACAATACTTACACTAACAACTTAGTGTAAGCAACCACAACAATAACTTCTTACACAAAAAAACTTTGTGCAACTACAACAACTTCAGCTATAATCAAGAATAAATTCTTGCTACGTCACAACTTCAACAAAGTTCTCTCAAAAAACTTTCTCACATTGGGTTTTATGAAATGGTGGGGTTTACATTTTCTCACTAGTCTAAACACAAGCAAGAGATCAAATATTTATGGTTCTTCTTGTGTTAGACTTGCAATCTCTCAATTTACAACAATGAAGAACAAATAAGAGCTTAACAAGTTTTAAGCACTTTTACACAAATGAGAGAAATTTACAACAATGAAGAATGAAGCTTGAAGATGGTGAAAGTGTATCAATGCCTCATCTGAGCTTCTTCAATTTGTAGGAGGTGTAATCTACGTTTTGGAGCCTCTCTCATGTATTCAAGTCAATCTCAAGTCTTGACAATTTGAAAATAGCGTTCAGCCACTCTATGGAATGATTTGATCTTCCAAAGCCACTTTAGAGAATCTTAGACATGGATATAGGTCAAGGAAGCATGTTTAATGTTAGAGAAAAGTCCCCAAGAAATTTGAGCAAAATTAGAAAGAGAAAACACCATGAATCTTTCTCGAATTTTGTTCCAACGGTCATAAAAAATTGAATTCTGGATGACATCAACCGATCGATGTGTCTGAATTGAGAGATCGATCTCCTCCAGAAAGGTTTGAGTTTTGAACCTGTCATACATCGATCTATCGATGTCTCTCCTTGAGAAACTGATGTGACATCGATCGGTCGATGTCCTAAAGTTGAGAGATCGATGTCCTCCAGAGAGGTTCCAACTTTGAACCTTCACTACATCAATCGATCGATGTCTCTATCCTTGGAGACTGATGTCACATCGATAGATTAATGTCCCCTAGTTTGAGAGATCGATGTTGGACAAAAATGTTCAAACCTTGAACCTTTCCAACATAGATCGATCGACGTCACACCTTGAGAGACTGATATCTACATCGATCGATCTATGTGAGAGATCAATGTCTCAGAGTATGTTGTTCTCATTTTTGTTTCAAATTCCAAGTGTGAATTTCTTTTTTAACTCTTTCAAGACATCTTTTCACATCATCAAAACATTTCATATCCCAATATAAGGTTCCAACACATATATTAAATTTGAAAATACTAAATACCCACGATATAGTCTCATTGAATGGACTAAATGATGTTACAAAAATTAGAATAGGTAATCTTCTCCATAAGAAATTAGATTATAAAATGATTTTGCTTGATGAAAGAAAGATAAATAATGTCATTTGTTTTCTTAAAAAAATACGCATTTTGTATACGGTTTCTAGCTTGTAGAGTTACTTCACATTATTCAGATTTCCATTCTTACGCACTTTTTATACGGTTCTATTTTGTAGAGTTCTTTTTTCTTTTTTTCTTTTTGCGTTATTTAGGCTTCTCTTTTTACTCACTTTTTAACTGTTTCTTTTTTATAGTTTCTACTATTTTGTAGAGTTGCTTCACATCATCTAGGCTTCTATTTTTACGTTATAATTTTTGCATTAAAAGCCATTATTTTTAAGAATATGTGATTTCTAGTTTGGCCTATGAGGTCTTAGAGTAATGTTACATAGAGAATTCTTACACGCTTTTTATACAGTTTCTATTTTATAGAGTTTATTCACATTATTTAGGCGTCAACTTTTACGCTCTTTTTATAAAGTTTCTTTTTATACGTTTTATACTATATTGTAGAGTTTCTTCACGTCATCTAGGTTTCTAGGTTTCTATTTTATAGAGTTTATTCACATTATTTAGGCTTCAACTTTTACGCGCTTTTTATAAAGTTTCTTTTTATACATTTATACTATTTTGTAGAGTTTCTTCACATCATCTAGGTTTCTACTTTTACTTTATAATTTCTACATTAAAAACCATTATTTTTAAGAATAGGTAATTTCTAGTTTGGCCTACGAGGTCCTAGTGTAATATTACTTGCATACTTCTCATTTTAATATCTACCAAAATGGGGTTCTATCTATATTCTATAGATGAGAATTTTTTCCATAGGCGAAAATTTTAAGCTCAAGTCTCATTCATATGAAGGTTACTATCCTTTTCCATTGATGAAGCCGGATCTTCACCAAGAGTCCAAGATGACCCTAAATAAACGTCGTCAGTTGATTGTTGTGAACTACTGGAATAGCTTCATGAAAATCCTGCACAAGGAAGCAGAAATCAGAGGACCCGGGGGTGTGACCCTGGGTAAAACCCTCCGACGCTCAAGTCAGTTTGGGTCATTCTCACTGAGTTATAATTTTGTATATGGAGTTAGAGAATTCTTACAGTTCTTAGCTGAGGAGAAAATTCAGTGTCTTTACTTTGGGTGAGATGGAAAATGTTTCGATCCCCTTCTGGGTCTGCGTTAGCTTGCTTTTGTTAGTTTTCCCTGGTCCTCTGCCTCTGACAATGGATGTGACGTTGGCTTGGGACAGAGAACCTATGACGTCGTAGGTCTGCTGATGTGACTAGTAGGTCGGCTGACATGACCTTGGCGTGTACAGGCTGAACAGCCCAACGTGTATTCTTTCTTTGAACTATACTTCCGCCTGATGGTCCCATACTTGGTATAAACCTGTGCTTGATTCCTTCGCCGAAGTGCAAAACCAAGCTTTGCCGAAGTGCAATATCGAATCTGGCCGAAGTGTTCTGAAGCATAACACTTAAGCTGAAGTTGAGGTTGAAGTTGATGCCGAGGTGCAAACCTTGGGCATATTCTCTGATAATAAAAAGGATGCCATGGGGCACAGCCGAAATACAATTTAGCCGTGCAGCAATGTATGAATGCTGAACTGTGGGAGGTATGTCGTTGACCGTTGACTAACAGACGATTATTTCTGTTTTATCATTTGCCCCTAGATTTTGTGTGGCCGAGCTGATCTGTGAGGGCAGACAAATCTATTCTGAAGAGTCAATGACGTGTCTTCATTAATTGGACAGTTATCATCTTAACTGCGCCGTAATTCCTACTAACTGCACATTTAATCCCCATAACTGAGTTGTTATCCGCCTCTTTAATACCAGTGCCAGTTCCAACGTAATCCATAATTACTTCTCCGGTGAACACATCAATCGAGAGAAAAGGGGGAAAAACTGATCCGTCACCTCTTTTGAATTTTCAATTGAAAAGTTACAACTTTTCATCTTTCTCCCTTTAAATAGAGGTTCATGCCCCCATTTTCTTCTTCTTCGCTCTGTCCACGCTGTTCTGCCTACTTCTTTTTGCTTCCAGCTTCACTTCAGCCTAATTCCAGCGCTAGATTTACTTTTCAAATCTCTGTAAGCTCTTCTCTATGGCTTTCGTTATTTCATCTTCTTCGATTCCCAGAATAGATCAGCTTATTCTTACCCTAATGATCTAGAAGGTGACCAAGAAGTTCAATCTCGCCATTCAATGTCAGATTCTAGTGAGGACAACCGCCCTCTGCGGAGGTTGCGTCGCACTGGTGAACCTTCTTTTGTTGCCCTAGAATCCATGGTGCCCTCAACGTCAATCGACAGAGGTGCACCATCTCTAATGGTGCAGAATTCAGTGAGTACTATGAAAGCCGCTGAACTTTCTCGATTGTGCCAATACTATAATGTTGACAGGAGTACATTTGCCTCCATTCTTCCTCTACCGTATCAGACTGCTTATGACCCTCCCATAGAATATGATGCAGTCTATGAGGAGTATTTTAAGTCTGGTTTAATCTTCCCATTCCAGCACCTTTACTCCATATTCTGGATTTTTACAAACTTAGGCTTCCCCAAATAATGCCAAATGGCCTAAAGGTTATCCTCAGCTACCTGCTTTACCTCAGAGCTGCTGAGAAAGCCTTTTCCCTTGCCGTCTTCAGAGGAATGTTTGTGTGCAAACACAAGGAGAGTTGGTATTATTTTAGCAGGAGACACCCAAATAGTGAAATCAACCATGCCATAAACATTCCCTCTTTTACCAAAAACTGGAAGAGACGTTTCTTCTTTGTAAAGACTAAAGGATTACCCGAAAGGATCCTCTGGAAATCCGGCAGCACAAATAACACGAATCCAAGCGAGAAATCTTGCGATGAAGCCTTCAAAATGTTACATTTGACCATGGCCGTGGATTGGAAGAAGGTGGACAGGCCGGTTGTGAGGGTTGCCGACCTGGAACACTTGTGGCCAGAATATAACTTTCGACCCCTCATCCCAGCTGCTTTGAAAATAGTTCGGGGTATGTAGCAATCTTTTGAACATCTTTCACTTGTTCTAATGTTTTCTTTGCATTCTGATCAATTTGTTTGTTGAATCCTGTAGGAGCCATGGTGTCTGAGACCCTTGCAAGGCTAAAGAAGGCGGTCCCCAAAAAAAGGAAAAGGACTGAAGGGCAGTCTTCCTCTTCAGGGCAGGCTTCTGCCAGAGCTCCTTCTGAGATGTAGGTGATTCCTGCTGATTTGGCTTCAGCCGAGGCTGAAGTTCTAGGTAAAATCTTTTCCTTATGTTGGTTTTGAACATACTTTGTTTCCATTCAATCAATTGACCTTTTGTTTTTTCTGCAGCTGGAACTTCTGCTAATCCCATATGAATTGCAACTCAAGTCCCTACCCCATTTGCAGCTCAGTCAGACGATGGAATTAGGGAAATTGACACCCCCATCCTGACTCTTCCTTCTCCAGTTGCCGAAAAAGAAGTTATGCCTCAACCAAGGCCGGCTTCTTCAGAATCTATTCCCTCCGCTGAGTTTATAGGAGAAACTCCAAGTGGAGGAAATGTACTGGGGGGAGAATCTTCCCAAAGAGACCGTCGAGGCAAGAGAACAATGGAATTCTCTTTCTCGGATACTGCTATAAATCCTAGCGTAGCTAGGAAAGTAACTGAGATTTCAGTGCTACCCAGGGATTTGCAAATTTTTGGCAGTCTAGACTGGGACACTTCCATGAGTTCGTTTGCAAGCAACATGTCTAAGTTAAGACTTCCCGATGTTCTATATCTTTTTCAGCTTGATCACTTATGTTTTCTCTAATCAACCTGATTTCTACAGTATCGGGTTCAAAAGTACAATATTCTCAGATGGGCTGAAGAGTTGCGTGCAAAATTTAACCAACTCTCTGAGATCAATGCCAACCTTAGAAACGCTTATGACGGGTTGGCAGAGGCGGTAAGACCTAGTAATGCGAGGTTGGAGCAGCTGGAAGCACACGTGAACAGTCTGAAGTCTGAGGTGTCTGTTCTTTCTGAAGAAAACTCCAGACTTCGAGAAGGGAAAGAAAATTTGGACATCAAGTTAGCCACTGCCAATTCCCAAGTAGACGAACTGAAGGAAGTGGTGGCCAACGCTGAATTGATGTCATCCAAAACCCAGGCTGAATTGGAGTTTTACCAGAAAGAGATCAACACTTGTGAGCAAGAATTGTCCAACAATAAGAGTCAACTGGAAGAAGAGCGCAAGAGCAAGGCTGAACTCATTCTTCAGCTTGAACTTCAAGCTGAGGAAATCAAGCAAAAAGCAATTGCTGAGTTCAAGCAGTCTGAGTTCTTCAAGGGTAACTTCTTGAAGATGCAAGGCTCAGCAATAGCCATTGGACAGACTTGGGCAATTGATACCTGCTCTGAAGTTTACCCAGACTTGGACAAAAATCATCCTCAAATTGCCGACCCTCCACAACCCCGAAGCTGAAAGCTTATTTGAGAACCAACTGGCGCTGTTTAAGAGTGGGGCCGATCTCAGAGATGATGAGAATGATGAAGAGTAGAATAGGGTCTTCCTTACTTTTTTCACTTTCTCGTAGTTGTAATAGATAATTTCTTTAATGAAAATTTCACTTTCTTCAACTTGTGCTCTTCGGCTTTACTTACCATTATTCTCATAATTTTTTCAGTATTTGTCTTCTGCTTTTTTACTTCTGCTCTGCCAAAGTTCTTTAAATTATCCTCCGCAGTGATTGTTTGTCTTCGGCTCTGCCATAAAACACTGTCTTATTCGAACCTCAGCACTGCTGATAATTACACATATGCTTTACACTTTTTCTAGACCTGCTAGTAGTTAATGAGGTTCATGTACTCTGTCATGATTTACCTCGACATCCCTTTATCAGGATGATTGTGAAATCCTGTTCACTGAAATTGACCCTCAATGGGCATCTGCCTCAGACCTGTTAAGGTCTTTTTTAATCGAGACCTGCTCTGCTAACTCAGCCCTGCTGAGGTAAAATATTTGATAGGGAATCATGTCCCAATATACCGAGTCCTGCTCGGCTGGCTCGGACCTGCTGAGGTAAAATACTTGTGGGGAAACCTGTCCCACTTGTCAAGTCCTGCTCAACCCACTCAGTCCTGCTGAAGTGGAGTATAGGGAAACATGTCCCAAGTGTTGAGTCCTGCTCAACCCACTCAGTCCTGCTGAGGTGGGGTATAGGAAAACATGTCCCAAGTGTTGAGTCCTGCTCAACCCACTGAGTCCTGCTGAAGTGGAGTATAGGGAAACATGTCCCACGTGTTGAGTCCTGCTCAACCCACTCAGTCCTGCTGAAGTGGAGTATAGGGAAACTTGTCCCACGTTTTGAGTCTTGCTCAACCCACTCAGTCCTACTGAAGTGGAGTATAGGGAAACTTGTCCCACGTGTTGAGCCATGCTCAACCCACTCAGTCCTGCTGAAGTGGAGTATGGAGAAACCTGTCCCACGTGTTGAGTCCTGCTCAACCCACTCAGTCCTGCTGAAGTGGAGTATAGGGAAACTTATCCCGCATGTTGAGTCCTACTCAACCCACTCAGTCCTGCTGAAGTGGAGTATAGGGAAACATGTCCCAAGTGTTGAGTCCTGCTCAACCCACTCAGTCCTGCTGAAGTGGAGTATAGGGAAACCTGTCTCACGTGTTGAGTCCTGCTCAACCCACTCAGTCCTGCTGAAGTGGAGTATAGGGAAACCTGTCCCATTTGGAGTATAGTTATGCACCCACTCCCGTTATGGGTTATAAAGTGGATGTCAGGTAGGCATAAACTGTTCCTCTTGTCTAGATGAGTCTCTTCATACACCATAAGGTGACTTAACTTCCTCGGATGAATGCCGAATAAGAGGATTAAGCCAATCAGAACCAGGCGAAAGTCTAGTAAAAGACTGACCCTCAAATGATATAAGGCTGAGCTGAAAACTGTCGGATGCGCGCAAGAGGAATTAAATCCTAGTTCATTTGAATCATGGACTGTTGCCATTAGGTCAGCCTTATATGCTCAGGAACCCGCAGCCTATTTTCATTTGAATCTGAATCCTCATCTCTTGGCGACTTCTGTTAATGTTCAAGTCTATAATTTTCATCCGGAAGAGGCCTGCCAAAGTCCAGCCTTTTGTGCAGCCTTGACCTCGGGTTGTAAAACCGTTGTAGGTGACCGAGCTCGATTAGACGCCCAATTTCCTGTCCGAGCTGCCTACAGTCTTCTGTATCATGCCCAATATCATGATGATAAAGGCAGTACAGTTGGTGGTCTCTTTTGTGGATTGGTCCTGCCAGGGGCTAAGGTTCCCTTGTTAAGGTCTTCTTCCTCATGTAGGAGAGAATATGAGCTTTTGAAGCCAACAAAGAGTTCCTTTCTTTTCCTCGACCCCCTAACCGGACTTTAATAGAGCATCTATCCTGTAGCAAAGCTCAGCTTTTCTGCTGACGACTAGATCTTTTCCCTGAACGTCTAGCCTCAGCCGTGGATTCATTCTGGCACCTGGGATGGTAATCAGGCCGAGTTGGAGAACTATTGGGGCGAAACCCACTGGGTTCTACCACAGAAGCCTTTCCTTTCATCTCGTTCACCACAGCTTGGAATACATTTGGATTTTGAGCCACATATCGTATGGCTCGCATGTGCTCCTCATAAGTAAAGGCAGCAGGATTTGAGGATTCTGTTGGTTCTGGGGAACTCTGTTCTAGTCGTTGTTGAGAAGATCTCTGACATCTCTTAGATATCATATGTTGCTTGGCCTCTTTTCCATCCTTTTTATCCATCTTTCCCACAGTAGCCGGGTAGGATCAAAATTAAGAATGTCTTGAGAAATTGTTTTAAGGAATTGAGATCCTTCCTCTAGCGCCAAATGATGAAGCCGAATCTTCACCAAGGGTCCAAGATGATCCTAAATAAACGTCGTCAGTTGATTGTTGTGAACTACTGGAATAGATTCCTGAAAATCCTGCACAAAAGCAGAAATCAGAGACCCGGGGGTGTGACCCCGGGTAAAACCCTCCGACGTTTAAGTCAATTTGGGCCATTCTCACTGAGTTATGATTTTGTATGTGGAGTTAGAGAATTCTCACAGTTCTTAGCTGAGGAGAAAATTCAGTGTCTTTACTTTGGGTGAGATGGAAAATGTTTCGATCCCCTTCTGGGTCTACGTTAGCTTGCTTTTGTTAGTTTTCCCTGGTCCTCTGCCTCTGACAATGGATGTGACGTTGGCTTGGGCAGAGAACCTATGACGCCGTAGGCCTGCTGATGTGACTAGTAGGTCGGCTGACATGATCTTGGCATGTACAGGCTGAACAGCCCAACGTGTACTCTTTTTTTGAACTGCACTTCTGCCTGATGGTCCCATACTTGGTATAAAGCTGTGCTTGATTCCTTCGCCGAAGTGCAAAACGAAGCTTTGCCGAAGTGCAATATCGAATCTGGCCGAAGTGGTCTGAAGCGTCACACTTAAGCTGAAGTTGAGGTTAAAGTTGATGCCGAGGTGCAAACCTTGGGCATATTCTCTGATAATAAAAAGGATGCCATGGGGCACAGCCGAAGTACAGTTTAGCCGAGAAGCAATGTATGAATGCTGAACTGTGGGAGGTATGCCGTTGACCGTTGTTGACTAACAGACGATTATTTCTGGTTTATCACCCATTTACTCTGAAAAGTAAGCTACAATACCATTTTGGCATGTGGTCTAATTATTTGAAAAGTATATCATGTACTAATAATTTATATAATCTATATATGTGTATATGTATGCATATGCATTTGCATATGCGTATGTACATATGTATATACATGTGAATTGCGTCTATGAAAAATATAAATTCACTCACACCTACACTAATATGTTAAACAAAGCTTGAATTCATACTTACATAACAGTAAAGACTATTGCGTTTTATGGTGAAAATCAAAACTTTAAACTCATCATTTCCTCATTCCCTTTTGTGCATGTTTGCATGAATGTGTGTTTGTGTGCATATCTTGCACAATGTTTCCTTTAAATTTATTGGTAGTTTTAGATATTAGAAAGAAATCATCAATTACAATTGTTGTTTAATTGAAGTGGCGAAAGTCTGACAAATAACTGATAAAATAAATAACTACCCAAACGTCAAGACAAGGATATTTTCTTTTACAAAAAAAAAAACAAAAAGAAAGATGTTAAACTGTTGGAGACATTAGAGGAAATGGGTTGGAATATCCTCACCTCCATTTTCCTCACTCCTTTTGTGACCACGCGACACGTGACAGCAAGAGGGGGTGGTAAGGCTAGATGAAGGTCACCTGCATCTAGCCTCACCACCTCCTCTTGCTGCCACGTGTCGTGCGGTCACGCGTTACCGCACCCCCTTGCGGTGAGGGGATCCTATCCCAGAGAAAATGGGTTTGTCAAAGTTGCTAACATTGGTTAAGCAACATATTTTGAACTTAATTATGATTAGTGTCCGTCAAACAAAAATAGAAACTAATGAGTCCTAAATTATCTACACAATAAGTAGATGACTTTAGGTGTTTGAATCACTCAATTACGATACCGGATGAATGAAAAATTAATGCTCAAAGTAGGAGTAAAAATTGGCTGCAAATTGGAAAAATGGCGATGTGACCTATTGAGAATTGAACTCGTCATCATTTTGCAAGATACCACATTGTCCAATTGAGTTAAAGTTGTCATCTTATATATTGCTAGAATAGGCACTTTAGATGTGCCATAAGGGTAAGAGAATTTTTGACCGGAAGAAAGACATAGAAAGCTGCCACACGTGCATCGCCGCCCGACAGACCGGCTCGGCTCGGGTCGTGCTCGTGGCTAGTGGGCTGGGCCAGTTCTTATGTTTTTGGACCTCGTGGCTTGTGGGCCGGGCGATTTCTTATTTTTTGGACAAATTTTCTTTTAAATTTTTCCAGAAAAGTAATTTATTTGATCCTACGGTTATGTTTAAATCTGATGGTTACCGTTATGATCTAAAGGCTCAGATTAAAACTGCATCACAGTTGCTGATCCAACGGATTCAGATTAGTCTTATCTTCGGTTTCTGATCCAATGGCTACAGTTTGAATTGCTAGAAGTTTTTGATCTAACGGTGGAGATTTAAACTGTTTGATCCAACGGCTCTGATTAAATCTGGCTTTAACCTCCAAAAACCAATTTTCCTCTATTTAAACAGAGGCAACCCTCTCTGTTTCTGATACACGAATTTCCTTCTTCCTTTTTCATTCTGCATACATTCTGATCCTGCCTTTGTTTTATTGCATATCTGCATTCATCAAATTCGAGAAGTATGAACACTTTACAGGTTCGTATAGTTCTTACGCTGCAGTGCCATTCGTCTGAATTGATATCCGTTGTATTCTGGGATACGTTTGATACCTCCGGTTGGATACAGTATACCGGAGCAATCCATCTTAAGGACAAAGTCCTTGACTAGCCTCAGTTTGTATGTTATTTTGTTTCTGTTTACACGAACACACTGTACAGATTTTTCCTAACATAAACAACACCTCTACATCCGAACGAGATCACCTGACCCCCCTCCCCGTGACTGCCCACGTGACCGCCCGACACGTGGCAGCGGGGTGGGGTGGTGAGGCTGGGTGCGGGTGACCCCCACCCAGCCTCACAATCCCCCTGCTGCCACGTGTCGGGCGGTCGCGGAGGGGGTGAGGGATTAGGCGGTCAGACCCGCACCCAGCCTCACCACCCCACCCCGCTGTCACGTGTCGGGCGGTCGCGGAGGAGGTGAGGGATTAGGCGGTCAGGCGATCCTGACCCCTCTACATCACCAAAAAAAACCCTCGTTTTCCCTTTAGTTATTGATTTTCTAAAGTACAAAAAAAAAAAAAGTTATAGTGACGTTCTGCAATGATTGATCTAACGGAAATATTTATTTTAGTGACCTAGTAGAAATAACGTTGGATTTTATAGCAAATTTTAAAGTGGAATTGCTCATTAGTTTTCACTTTGGAATGGTAAATTCCATGTTTACCCTTTGAAAAAATATAATTTCATAAGGATGACTTAATTTGCTAAATTTTCAAATCACATACACAGTGAGATTTTTTTTTTTTTTTTGTGAAAATCACACAGTGAGATTTAATCGGAACTTTGTTGACTATGCTAGAGTAATAATTGCCCTCGGAAGTTTTGTTAGCCTATCACCTTTTCAATAATTGCCCTTGGAAGTTTTGTTCTTCGATAATTACACCAAAGAGAGATGCATTATTGCGTTCCTTTTAGCCAAGAAGATATACTGGTTTTTTTTTTTTTTTTTTTCATTTGAGCCTCTTTATCGCACTGAAGAAAATTTATGTCAGAGATTCAGCAACTAGAAGACTCCTTTTTTCAGAATCTCTCACCCGTTCGAGAAAGCATTTTGAATATATAATTGGAATAGAGGTCAATCTCAATTTGCATCAATAGAGAGTAGGAGAAGAACGAACTTCATCTTGGCTACTAAAACAAAGGCTTTTTTATAATCTATTTCATATGTTTGAGTAAAATCTTTAGCTACTTTATCGGCTGGACCGATTAGTAGAGATTCTCGATTATTTTATTTCAACGTTAGCAATGTACACCAGACAAATAAGATTGTTTTCTTGTTGATAGCTTTTACTTTTTTCAATATGTGGGAGTTAGAATTAATTCATGTTTATCTACTTCTATCCATGTGAGGAGGAAAGAAACACATAAGAATAAGAAAAAAGAAAAAGAAAGAAAGAAAGAAAAACAAAAGATAAACCATTGGTCTATATTATACACACAAACACATATTATATCTATACATACTTATATACACACATGCACGTGTATACACATATTGCTTTTTTATTCTATTTGTTTTTCTAGCAAGTTGATTTTTTTAAAATTATTTCATTTTCCAAAATACCCCACATTTTAATAAAGAAGCTCGAGTGATATTGTATTTCATTTTCCTATAAAACAAAGACATGAGACATGAGGATGACGAGAACATAATGAAAAAAGAATTATACAACAAATGATAATAATTATATCAAGAAAATACCATTATTTGATGGGGTAAACTACTACATAAGTTATTATACTGTAGTATAGTTCCACATTTTGGGAAGTAACCATACGTATTTGAAATTTTGTCTCAAGTCCTCTTGGCTTATAATTTGTCTTCGAAAATGTCTTATTTTAATTCTGAAAGAGTGTTAATTCGACTTGTTGGGTTGACAGCATCTTGAATGGTGTTGTGACAGTATTGGAAACGTAATATTATCTACTATACTTTTAAGGGATAAGAGTGCTGTAGAGAAAAGGAGGTTTGAGTGATTTTCAAATGCATGATTTAAATGTGCACAAAAACGAGCATAAGATAAATGTGCATGATATATTGCTTATTACTTGCCTTATATATTTCATATATTATGTTGCCGTACTAACGAGCCATGAAGCTACAAAGCTTACATCAAATGGCAAACATTTGTTGTGTTCATACTATTTTCAAGTGCCACCATTAATGAACTAAACTAGTTCATTAAGTGAAGTACTTAGTTAATTAAACTAAGTAGTTCATTAAAGGAAGTTACATTTGGAAAAGGCACAAAGACAACAAGGCTAAGGAAGGAAAGTCTCCTCCTCCTCTCCTTATTAAATATACACGCCATACATATATATATATATATAAATATATTTTCAGATTTTTTTAAAAGGCACATGCACATGTATTCCAACGTACTACCGACACGTTATATATTTTACGTACATATGTTAACGTCACACCACTATACTTAACTCATATTTATGAGTATATTCAGGTCTTATATCATATGATATAAGTCATGGTGATGACAAATTAAATATGGCACGTTAAAGGTTCTAAATCAAAAATTGTCGTATCGGGCGAATACCGAAACTTCGCCAACGTGTCACGTACTTGCCATAAATAGATGGCCAGCCCCTACACTTCAAAAATGCTCAAAAAATTTCGTGCTAATGGTGATATTATCAGCCATAAAATCATTCCATGTTGGCACACACAAATCACCCCACATTAAGGCCAAATTGTGGAGATTCCAATTTTAATTTTGTCACATGTTAATGGCGCCACTTTAGACCAGCCAAGTGTTGAGATTTAAATTATATATTATATATATTATGTGTAACATAATATATATAACATGTGCACAAATTTGGAATTTAATTAGAGAAAAATCGGGTAATCGATAAATATCGAAAATTCGGTTTTCTACATGCACAATGCATGGAACATTATTGGCACATCATACGGCACGTATCTAGACACTTTTTACATATGTCATACATCTTAAAGTGTTATAGAAAATTAAATTAAGGGCTGATTGGAATATAACATGTGTGTATTATTAAATGTGCACTATTTTACAAAGCTAGCAAAAATGAAATTCAGTACATGTATATACATATCATACACGCCTATACAGCTGAGATGGAGCATATGTGGAGTCTTGTTGGCATCTTGATTGGTCAAGAATCAATCACACAATGTTGGTGATTTAAAGAAAGAAACTACACAAGGTAATGTTTCAAATTTTGTTACAATTGTGACACATGCTGAAAATTCAGCATGTGTGCTAATGGCTGGACGTTTTTAGCATCTTAATGGCTCATATTTTGTGTCTTGATTAAGGTGGATTAATTGGAAGATAATTTGGAAGTAATTTGAATAAGTTATGGAATTAAAATTGTGATATATTTGAATATCACACATGCTGAAAATTTCAGCATGTGTAGTAATGGATATGGTCGATTTTTTGGCCTATGTGATGTATAATTTTAATTCCAAAATTGAGGAAGATGTCTTGTACTAAATGGAGATAGATTTCTTGAATTAAAACAATGCTAAATAGGAAATATTTTGAACAAAAAGTGTATGTAACACATGCTGAAATTTCAGCATGTGCATTTGTCATTATGGCCGAATTTTTCACCATTTTTGTGACAAAATTATCTTGCTAACTTTATGTGATAATCTTGTGAATTTTGGCAACTATTTATGATGATTTTGGCACATGTTTTAAGTGGTATTCTTAGATTTTCTAAGTCATCAAATGATGACAACATTCAACCAATCATGAAGTGCCAAGTAAGCAAGAGCTTAATGATCATCAAATGAGAACATGCCAAGTAAGCAAGATCATGTCACAATGATGCCACACATTCTCCCAAGGACTTAGAAGACAATTTTCAAGAGGGGGAGAACACCAAGGGGGGCGGCCATGATGATTAAAATGGAGAGAAGAAGAGCAAACAAAAAGAAGAACAAGAGTTGCAAAATCAAAGATCAAAAGTGTTCTAGCCTTCTTTTTCTACACTCTCTTTATTTCTTCTTCTTGAAAGCCTATTGTACTTATATTCTCATTCTTGAATAGGCTTGTTATATATCACCACATACTCTATATCTTTGTAAAAGATTGATCAAGGTGTGATCAATCTTCAATCTTGCAAGGTGGTGGTGTTCGTGTGCATTGTATTGAACATACAAGGTTTGTAAAGGGTTGGAGTTGGTGTGTAACTCCATCAACCCTGTGGTAAGGTGTTTTTGAGTTGTGTGATTAGTGTGAACCAAGGAAGGTGTTCCTTGAAGACTGGAGTAGGTTGTTGATAACCGAACCAGTATAAAATTATTGGTGTCATTTACTTTCAGCACTGATTTTCTGTTTCAGCACTGTTTACTGTTTTTAATCACGTTCGTAAAAATAGTAAACAAATTTCAAAAATTACAAAACTTTCAGAAAACATAGACACACGTTCTAGGATTCTTTTGGCACAAGTTTCAACCCTTTTGGATAAGTATAAGTCATTCAAACGTCCAAAGTTCTGAGACTAGTGCAGTCTGATTTTCAGGCTTGCAAAGGTTGAGACTTTGATCGTATTTGACTAACTTTCCAAAAGAATTTTTCAAAACTGTTTCAACCCATTTAAATAAAACTTATAAGGGGTTAGTATTTAAATTTTCAGAGCATTTGGAGTTGTGTACAAATAGGAATTAATTTTTCAAATCAGTGTATCGT
>AP025073.1:23853299-23869198 GCA_036186865.1 Eustoma russellianum | reverse complement strand
TGCAGTCTGATTTTCAGGCTTGCAAAGGTTGAGACTTTGATCGTATTTGACTAACTTTCCAAAAGAATTTTTCAAAACTGTTTCAACCCATTTAAATAAAACTTATAAGGGGTTAGTATTTAAATTTTCAGAGCATTTGGAGTTGTGTACAAATAGGAATTAATTTTTCAAATCAGTGTATCGGTTCTGGCAGATTTGTGCAATCTGACCACCAACTATTTTTCAAGGGGTTAGAGGTTGAATTTTAATCTGAAATTTTTAGGAGAACTCATAACATCTGATTCTAAGTTCTCTCCAAATTTTAGAATTTTTGAAGACTTGAAACCTAGTTTTCAAAACGTTTTAAAACTGGTTCTGAAAACAGAAACTGTTTTCAGAAGTTGGGTTTTTGGTTCAAACTAATTTTAAAAACCACATTTTCCGCACCCACTATTCAACCCCCCTCCTTCTAGTGGTGCCTTGCAGATCCTACAAGTGACACATTCACTAACAACAATTATTTTTGGCACATTGATAAATACTTGAATTCTTACAAGTAGTATCAGAACGTCATAGGTTTGAATCTTATAAGAGGCATGTTGTGGGTTTAGAGACTTGCACATTCAATAACAACAATTGTTTTTGGTGTATCAATGAATACTTGAGATCTTACAAATAGTATTGGAACATGTTACATGTATGAATCCTATAAGAGGCATGTTGTGGGTTTGAAAGACTGGCAGGTGCTGGGAGAGGGATTGCTGAGCTATCTACATTCTGTCTGCTGGTCTAGCATCAGTCAAAACATGGATCTGGATGCTGCATTTTAAGGGATAAGAGTACTACACTTTAAGAAATAGGAGTTGCTTATTCACTGACAGCAATTACTTTTGATGTAGCGGTAAGCGTTTGAAGTCCTACATGCCTATGATGGTGCTTACTCCAAAAGTGTCTTATTTGCCTAAATCGATAAATAATCGAAAGATTCATCTCAAATATTACTTTCAAAGATTCATACTACTCTCTCCGCTACACACACACACACACTACACACACACACACACACACACACACACACACACACACACACATATATATATATATATATATATATTGTTGATAGTTGATGTCGTACTCGGCCAATTCCATGACCCATTTGACCGCTCGGCCTAACATCCCAGATTTAGACAGAATTTCTTCAAGGGCTAACCACAATGAGATGAGCTTGAATGTAGGGCATGAGTTTCCTTGCAGCTATAACTAGGGCCAAGACTACATTCACAACACTAGTAAATATCATCTCAGGTCAATGCAATTCTTCGCTCACAAAGTATATTGGATTATGCATGTTGTCTTTCTCTCTGAGCATGACAAAATTGATGACTTCGTTACAGACAACCAAATATATATACCATACCTCGATAGGGGTGGGCGAGATTAAGGTTGGCACCTCGGTCAAGTATGACTTCAAGACATCAAATCCCTGTTGAAATTTGTCATCCTACTGAAACATGGTTCTTTTCTTTAAAATATGAAAGAATGGGATTGATATTTTTGTCGATTTAGACAGGAATCTATTCATTGCCGCGATCCTTCCAGCTAGCCTTTGCACCTCCTTGATATTGTGAGGTGAGTGCATAGCTTTTAAAGCTTTATTTGCAGGGGTTAGCTTGCACCCCTTCCTTGGAGACTATGTACCCGAAGAGTTTTCCACTTCGGACCTCAAACTTACACTTTTTAAGTTTCAACCTCATCCTGGAGTCTCTGAGGATGATAAACAATTTTCTCAAGTTTTGAATAAACGCATCAAAGGTCTTGCTCTTGACAAGCATATCATTAATGTAGATCTTCATAGTGCGCCAATTTGGTCCTTGAACAATGAAACTAGCCTCTAATAGGTGGCTCTTGGTTTGTCAGGCCAAAAGGCATACTGACATAACAGTAGATGCCCTTTTTAGTAATGAAAGGGGTTTTATCTTGATCTTCCTTAACCATGGCTATTTGATGATAACCTTTGGAAGCGTCAAGGAAGTCAAAGACCTCATGCCCAATTGTTGAATTCACCAATGTGTCTATCTTTGGCAAGGGATAGCAATCTCTTGGGGCAAACTTTATTCAAACCAGTGTATTCAATACACATCCTCCAAGATTCACAAGGCTTTAGCACCACCACTGGATTGGCTAGCAAGATCGGATATACGACTTCAATTATAAACTTGGCGACCTTTTCTGCGATTACCCTGATCCTTTTAGTGATGAAGTTTCTCTTCTTCTACTTGACGAGTTTGATGCTAGGATCCACGTTTAGCTTGCGCTCCGCAAGAGTTGACGGAATGATCAACATGTCATCAACTGTCCATGCAAAGATAATCGCAAATTCTCTCAACAAATTCTGGAGTTGGCTCAGCAACTCGACAAGCATCTAAGTTTTATTTTTAATCACATTCTCTGGCTGTTCAGGGTCCAAAATAAAATCTTAGACCGCGTTGTTTGATTCTAGTTTCTCCTTTGTTTGAGGGACAATATCATCAAGGCTATCTTGCTATATGGGTAATTTTCCTTTATTTCCTACAATGTAGCAACTTTGGGCCACCTGCAAGTTTCCATGCATGATCGCCACCCTGGTTCAGGAGAGAAACTTTAGGCTAACATGCGGAGCGAGACGATTGCCTCTAAGTAGATCAAGGTTGGGTTACCAAGGAGAATGTTGTAGGCTGACCTCTTTTTCATGATGATAAAAAGATACCCATACGAAATTAGGAGTGTTTGCCAAAGATAATCGATAATGTAACCAGACTTGCTAGCCGCACTGTTGCATCAGAGAATCCAAATAAGGGAGTCGATACAGGGAATAGTTGGCTATCATACAGCTACTGCAAAACATTGTTGTACATCACGTTCGCTGCACTACATGTATCGACATAATCCTGATGCATCTCAGTGTTATTAGGTGCAAGGTTAAAAATTGTCAATGAAAAGCCTTTGTTGTCATAGACAAAGGGGATCGGAAATTTGGCCTATTAGACAGCTCATATGATAGCTGTTGAAAAATATGTTTGGATAGTTTTTAAAGTCATGATTGTAAGTACTGAATACTTAAAAATGTCATACATGGTGTTATAAATGATTAAAAGTTGAAAAAGTGAATAAAAATGACATCGATCTCTCAGGTTGTTGCATTTAAATCGATCGATGTACATCAAATCCTTACATCGATCGATCTATGTAAAGCAGAGAAGATTCAAGACCTTACTGTGAGACATCGATCTCCAAACCTGAGACACATCAATTGATCGATTTACATCGAACCCTCACTTTGATCGATCGATGTATGTCAGAAACAAATTCTGAAACTCACTGTGAGACATCGATATCTCAAGCGGAGGCACTTCGATCGATCGATGTCCAAGGTTTTAAGAAAAGTTTTTCTAAAATGTGATAGAATGGTTGTTTTCATTTGGACATGATTTATATATTTTCATTATGTGGTTATTATGTCATTTCGATAAATATTATGCATTGTGACTAACATGCCTTGGAAGTTTCTACAACTTACCAAAAAGGACAAAATTGGCATTTTGAATTGGTATATGTACTTGACATAGTGAAAATATTTCAAGGACACTTTTATCTCTCATTTATCATCACAAAGGTGTTATTATATCTATTTCTGACCATACAGATCATTTCTGGAGTTTTCTCTCACAAGGGGTATTTTGGTCATTTTACCCCTGAGGGCAGTTTTAGTATTTTTACTCAAGCAATCTCTTGAGTATCTTATTATATTCATTCTGGAGTTGATCTATGATTATTTTAAAGATTATTTGGTGGTTTTCTATTATATTCTCTCATTTGATGACATTATCGATAGTAGCGGGATATGTGACGGTATTCGATGTCACATTCTATTTTTCTTGAAGACCTTCTTATATATGTTATTAGAGTCTTTCAATCATCATTTTTCAGATATTATAAGGTGTTGTTGGTGCAAAATTTATTGCAACATACAAAGGAAAAAGTGGGAATTTTGGTGTTATATGTTGACATAATCTTGTCAACTATTATGTATCATTTTTTCTTCAAAAATCTGAGTTGATATTCACATATATAGCCATACAAACATGTATTTACAGGTGGAAATGATGGTGTACTCATTTTATGATTTGGTGACAAATGAACCAATAAAAAAGAAGCTAGTTGGCAAAATTGCCAACTTGGAAAATTCAAGAATGTTGCAAACGGTTATATGGCTGAAAATGAGGTTGTTTTTTTATCCAAAATGAGCAGCCTTCTCTTGACCTATTCTCATGTCAAGGAGTTGAGGGATTCTTGTGGCATATTCCTTCTTATTATCTTCATTTTGCAAAGGATAAATCAAGACATTTCCATGGTGGAAAAATCGGCCAAGCTGAAAATTTTAGGTGGACGAATTACGTTGTTCATTTTGCCAAGTGTACAAGATGATTATGTGGCCAACCAATGATGTGAAGACACTTAAGCATTGATGATGAAGACATTGACACATTAGAGTTCTTATTTTTAAGGTATATTTCACGCTATAAATAGGACGCAAAGGTGAAGAAGAAGAACACACACTTGAAAGCGAAAGTTGAAACTCATTGTCTTGCTATCTTCTTCTCCTCATTCTTGATTTATTCTTTGTATAGCCAACGTATTCTTTAATATTTGTTGTAGAGCTACAAGCCTCTTGTGTTTCATTTTGTAAGATTGGTTAGTCAAATTTATAAGGATACACCAATAGGTGATAAAGTTGTTGCAACCAAGTGTTGCATAGAGGATTTCATCCAAGTCTTAAGTAGGGTTGGTGTTTAACTCAAGAATCATGCTTAGTTATTGTTGCAATTGTGTTCATACCATAGTGAAATCCAAGGGAAGGTGTTCTTTGGGACTGGAGTACTTCACATTGACCGAACCAGGATAAATCTTTGGTGTTCTTGTCTTTTTTTCACTTTTCTGTTTTTCTGTCCGTTTTTACTCCATATTTCACACAATTTCTCACGTCTTGAAAAAATAGCAAAACACTTTCAAAATTCGTGATTTTTGATGTAATTATACTTCAGACTGTTAGCTTTCATTTGAAACAAGAATCACTTGATTTGAGCAAAGGAAAGTTAGTTTTTCAGTCTTTGCAAGATAACTGCTCCAATCTGGCTGCAATCTGACCAGTTTTGAGAAAACTTGAATTTTGTTTTCATCAAGAATTGTTTAAGGTCAGAGCCTTTTGAAAACATAAACTAGACATCCTAAGGAGTGTTTTCATATAAAGATCAACCTTTTTTGATTGAGTAATCAAAGAGAAACACGTTTTCAAAGTTCAGCATTATTTTGTCCAATTCTGTTCAGATTGACCATCTGAATCCGTGTATTTGTTTGAACAATCAAACGATCTTATTTTTGTTTTGTTTTTGGATAAAATCTAGTCAAGACATCAAAGTTAATTTCTAGAAAGTTTCATAATTTTTGGAGTTATGTAGACTGAGTTTTGAATTTTCAAAAATGGATACTCAATCTGAGGAGGTCTCAAATTCTATTTTCAAAGGGGTTTTTCACCAAGGGTAGTAGTGTAATTTCCGCTAACCAGTATTCACCCTCCACTCTAGTGGTTTTTACTGCAGGTTCACGGTCCAACAATAGCTTTGCCTTTTTATCGAGTGAGTTCGCTAAAATCTCAGCCACCCCTCTCTCTGATCTTGACATCAGCACGCCGAGTCCACCGGAAATCATCTAAATTATTGAATTAATATGAGGCTAACCTGCAGCATCAAGTCTTTCATCCGCTTCATATCATCCTTTCTACACCAGTGCCGCTTGTCTTCCCAACGCTTTTCTTTTGTAGGAGGTTGACAGAAATCCAGTCGGTTGTGCCATCGTGATCTTGGGTCATAAAGCTGATGTAGATAACCCTGTTCAATGAGGCGCTCAATTGTGCATGCCAGCTACCTCTAATTCTTTGTATCGCGACCAATATCTTTATAATATTTGCAGTATAGTTTAGGGTCCCTCTTTGACCTTGGCCACTGCAGCTCCAGCAGGTCCATATTCAGTCCATCTTTCTCCATGACTGTAAGGATCCTTTCTTTCGATGCAAGTAATGACAACCATTCCTTGCCTTGGTTTCTGATGCAGTCAAATGCTCAACGTTTGTCCCTCATATCCATGTAGACTTCCTTCTTATGTTCGCCTCTGATTGGCTTCTGGTAGGCTAACTCAGCCTCCCTTTTTAACCTATTGGCCTCTTTGTCTTGAGCGAATGTTGGGCTTTTTCGAAACAGACCCTCAGAGTCTTTAGGTTCTCCTTGTCTTATTGGGAAAAAGAGCGACATGACCTCAGCCCATTTACAAATGCAGCAACATAACCTCATCGTTGCAATCTCCAAACTCAAGAGACTCGTCACTAAATCATTGCATATAATGTAAAACAGACTTTTCCAACTTCTGCCTTAAGTCATCAAGTGTGAAGAGTTTTTGAGAAAAGGCTTGTAAGAAACAAATTGTGCCTTGAATCTCTAGGCCAGTTGTCTGAAAGGATATATAGGTTAAGACGCCAACTCTTGTAGCCATCTCATGGCCTTTCTCCTCAAATATACAGGAAAAATTTTGCACCTCAATGGGTGCAAAATGATTTTCAGACTTATTGCGGTCTTGAATTGGAAGAGATGATCTGTAGAGTCAGAGGTGCCATCGTAGGTATCCATCTTGGGCGCATCAAAATTGTTTGCGCTGGCGTACTCTATATTTCTTAAGAAAGGGGCTTTCTTGCACTTTGTACTTGGAGTGATCTGAGGATGACTCATCTTCAAATCCGCCTTGGCCATAATGGAGCAACGACGCTGGTTGCTCATGCCTAGAAAGATGTGACTTTACGCCCAAGGGATTTTTTGTCAGGGTAAAAGTTTAGTATGCAGCTTTTTCACCCTTGCCCTTAACACTTTGTATGAACTCATCTCTTGACTGGGAGGAGCACTCTTAAGATTCTTACCTTCCTCGATAGTTATAAGGAAGGTCTTGATCGGTATACAGGCCTTCTAGGACATTGCCCTTGATTTGGTCAAACAAAGTTTCAAAGATACCCATATTTTAAGCCACGTGTGCCATGCATTGATCGGACTCCTCATGGGTAACCTTTTGGACATCATCTGGATGCCCAACCTGCTCGTGACGGGGCATTGGGATCGTCTCTCTGTTGCCAATGCTGAGAAGATTCCTCACCATCACATTGAGTTTTTTCAATCTTAAAAGGATGTTATACGTGTTTGAGCAAGAAAAATATGAATTAAGGCCTTGTTGGTCCTCCTTCTAGCGCTAAATGGCAAAGCCGGATCGTCAGTTGGACTAGAGATGATCCAACAAAAGGAAAAAGTCCATCAAAGTATTGCGTAGACATTGTTTGTTGTCAAAACTAACATTTTTAGAAATATGCACAAGTTGAACAACTTTAGAGATCACAGAGCTATTGCTCTAGGAAATACCCTCCGACGCTCAAGCTAGTTATGGGTTTTACCATATTTGTATGTTAAAATATTAGAGAAAGCTCTCTCATTTTTTATGTTATGACTGTCATTTTTTGCTCACTGGATTGAACATGCCTGTTGACTGGTGTCATTGTTTTATTTTTGTATGTTTTGGGCAGCCAATGCAAATTGAGAAGATGTGGATGTCAAGCTTCATGTCCTGCTTGTGTATGACTACCATGCGCCACAATATGCCAAGTTGCATGGCTAAGATGATTACGCGGCAGGTATTTGCTCTGGTAGGTGCTTGCATTACCGAGCTGAGCAGACTAGGTTAGGGGACATCGTGTCCATGTCTAACATGTGATGTATGGCCGAGGTACACATTAGTGCCCAGGTAACCTGTGAGACTGAGCTGAAGTGACGGTTGCAGTTAAGGTGCCCAACATTTAGCGTTTTTGGTTAGACTTTACCAATGATAACTTGAGATCTTTGTTGGCGTCGAGGGACGTCCTTAGGTCGCACCAATTTGTCTGTGCTCTTTAGATCCACATAGCTAATGTAAACCTTAGGTAACCTATGCCCTTATAAGACCAGATGACATTGGATATGACAGACCGTATTGGTAATGCTTATCGTTATTCAAGGTGATATTTTTGTCTCCATCAAATAATAAGTGAAAGATGATCATTGCATGAAAAAACTTCAAGTTATATACTCATGGACAGTAAGAAACGAAATGATGCAATAAGTATATGCACAACTGTGTGAAATCAAGAAGAAAAACCAAAGACCAAAATAAAATAATATATATACATATACATATACTGTAACGACCCAAGATTTTACATTTTAAAATCAAGGGCAATAAGAGAAAAAGAAAAAATAATATAAGAAAACTAGTATAAAATGAGATGGGATATTAATTGTCGGCAAACCTACTTCATCTCCTTCTACACGATTGAAGCCGGCCATTATATGTAAAATAATGCAGAGAGTCTCCAAAAAGTCACCTGAATATATGAAGGTGGTCGGAAAGTCGGATTTGGAATCCAACACCACTGTTAGAATCAGCGTGTCTAGGTGCTCGCTATAGAGGTAACCATAATACAATTCTTTCCCTTTCCTTTTAGGCGATTTTAGGGTTGAATTTGGAAATTCTTAGGCAATTTAGGGGTTTTGACTGAAGAATTGATGAATTGATTGTGGCTTATGGTAAATTTGTGATAGGTGGTTGGTTTGAGAATGAGAATTATAGTGGATTCCAGCCCCAATTGAGTTAAGGCAAGGGGGTTTTCTGGTCAATTGTTAATGACATGATTACATAATTTAATTCGTCAATTTTGTCATATGCTAGATTCATGTGAATTGTGTGTGACCCTTATATATATAATTTTCAAAACCAATTGCGAAAAGGGTTGGGACTGGTATAAATTAGATACAGAAGACTCTGCCGGACGGTGGTTGAGTTGGTACCACTAAATGATCGAAACGTGTGCTCTCCCAGTCACGGTCCTAGTTCACCAGCCGTCCACGTTATGGTCTTTTGTATCCAGAGCTGTAAGGTATTTTGCTCAGAGGAACTTATGAGGTCGTTTTTACTATTATGAGTATATACGACCCAAAAGGATAAATCATAGTTCACCACAAAAAGAATTTGGTTTTGCGACGAAAAAGTCACCGACGAAACAAGGTATGTCGGTGTTTCGTCGGTAATTTGCGACGAAATTGCGATACACGCATTTTCGTCGTTAATTGCGACGAAACTACGATGAAATGCATTGTCGCTAACAAAAAAGTAGTCAGGTTAATCCTTTCGTGACAATTTCGTCGGTGTTTTGTCGGTGGTTCGTCGCTACTCTGTGTGTTTTGTTCGTCGCTATTTAGTTTGTAGCGTTTCGTCGCTATATCGTCGCTAATGTGTCGCTAAAATTCCAGAACACGGATAAACAAGGAAATAAATTCGCCGGTTAGTAGGTTCTCGGCGTTGTGTATCGTCGGTTTTTGTCGATGAAACCCGCGTGTCGCAAATGTTTTGTTTTACTTTTCGTTCGTATTCCGATTCGTCGCTGTGTCGTCGCAGATTCGTCGAGGATTAAACACGTGTATGAATTAAGAAAAAAGAAAGCGGTGATTGGAAAAAAAAATTATTCATTTAGAAATAAAAATTTACATTATGAAGACGAAAAATTAAAAAAAGAAATCTAAAAGAGAAGCGGAGATGGGCCGTTCACTCTTCGTCATCGGAAGAAAGAGTGGCCGCCACATTCTCCGCGAACTCTTTGAGGAGGCGCTTCAGATTGTAATATCTGACTTTCAACTTGCGCAGCCTTCTGTTCACGACATGCAGTTGCCTCGACTGCTGCTGCATGTTTGCTATAATTGTACTGTAGTTGATCTGTTGTTCCGGCATTTCTTGGGGTTGTGGCTAAGGAGGAGGCCGTTGTGGTTGAGGAGGAGTCCATTGTGGAGGTGCACTGTTTGCCCCTCCACGCCTTGTGGTTCTTATATAACGACGGGGCATACTTTTGCCGTTGGGACTGAATAGCGACCCCTTAGCGACGCCTTAGCGACGAAACGCGTCGTATAGTGTGAAGATACGTCTTGCATCGCTATGTCGTCGGTAAAGCGTCGCTAAATTCAACCACGATAATAAATTCGCCGGTTATTAGATTGTCGTCGGTGTATTAAGTTTCGTCGGTATATAATTGCTGTCTAGTCGGTGAATTAGTCGGCCCAAATTTTTTCGAACCACATTTCGTTTGTATTTTAGCGTCATCTGTATTTTAGCGTCGTCGAGATTCGTAAGGGATTTAAACACGTGTTTAAATTAAGAAAACGAAAGCGATGATTGGGAAAAAAATTCATTATATAGAATTAAAAATTACAAAATACATAAGGAAAAAAATTTAAAAAAAATCTAAAATAAGAGCGGAGAGGAGCCGTTCACTGTTCGTCATCCGAACAGAGAGTAACAACACTCTCCGCACACGCCTTCAGGAGGCATCTCAGCTGCGCAGCTTTGGATTTGATCCGCATCTGCCTTTTGTCCAGGTAGTCGAGACGCTCATCCTGTTGCATAATCACCTCCCTCATCTGCTCCACTGTTTTCCACAGCTCCCGTATTTCTACACGAGGATCGCCAATTTGGCGATCCTCTTGGCGCCTTGGCCCCTGCACAGTGGGTTCGGAGGAGTCAGCCGGTGGGGATGGTTGTGGTTGTGGAGGAACCGGTGCAGGTGCGGGTGGTTGAAGACCCCGTCTTGGGTATGTACGACCACTACCACGTCGTGCCTGTGCCTTAGTACGAACCATATTTGTCTCTTTTTATATGATTAGAAAGGAGATTTTGTTTTTTATATTATGAGAGTCACGGCAGGCTATTTATATAGCGGAATTCAGCAACGAATTAGCGACGTAAATGCATTGTACGTTGTAACCATTCGGGCACTGTGCGGACACTGCCGTTGGGACTGAATAGCGACGACTTAGCGACGCATATAGCGACGAAACGCATCGTATGGTGTGAAGATACGTGGTGCGTCGCTATTTCGTCGGTAAAGCGTTGGTAAGCAATGAATGCAGACATTAATACACGCACACCATATGCTTGCCCTTGCTGCATGAAGCAAGCGAAGACGATGTCCTTGAAACATGGACATAAGATTTGCTGGTTCGACGGCCATAGGAAGTTCCTGACCAGACGTCATTTGTACATAAAGAACGTGACGGCGTTCATGCCTGGCATCGTCGAAAAGGACACGAAGCCCGAGCTTCTCACGGGTGCGGAGATGTTGGAGGAGATAGACAGTTGTGGATTCGTAGGGGTCGCTGATGATCCGGACGGCAGCCACAACGTAGACCTGGCCTGTGACTGTATCGGGTGGAAGAAGAGAAGCATATTCTGGGAGCTTCCGTACTGGAATAGCAATATGATCCGACACAACCTGGATGTCATGCACATTGAGAAGAACGTGTTTGACAACATCTTCAATACAGTGCTGAATGTGCCTGGAAAAACGAAAGACAATTTGAAGGCACGACTTGATATGCGCGACCTCAAAATGCGACCGGAGCTGCATCCTGTTGGCACATCCTACATGCCGAAGTCCTCGTACACGCTGACTGTGGAGCAGGTCAGTGCGTTGTTAGCGTGGCTGGGGACGGCTAGATTTCCTGACGGCCATGTTTCGAACTTGTCGAAGATCATCAACGTGAATAAACGCGGTTTGCACGGGATGAAGAGCCACGACTGTCACGTGTTCATGCAACGGTTGATGCCCATTGCATTCCGCGAGCTGCTTCCAACCAATGTATGGGAAGCACTTACCGAGATGAGTCTGTTCTTCAGATGTCTTACATCTACGAGACTTAGGGCGAATGATATGTCAAGGCTGGAGGACGAAATCCCAGTGATCATATGCAAGCTGGAAACTGTATTCCCTCCGGCCTTCTTTGATTCAATGGAACATCTGCCAGTTCATCTACCATACGAGGCACGCGTTGGTGGTCCTGTTCAGTACAGGTGGATGTATCCGTTCGAGAGGTACTCTTATTTATTACGTGACGTTCTTATGTGTCTAAGCGCGAGCATGCTTACCAATTTGTTTCATCATGTGACGTTGGAGTATTCACTATATGAACAGATATCTCAGGCATTTGAAGCTGAACATCAGGAACAAGGCGAAAGTCGAGGCCTCGATGTGCAATGCCTATCTGACGGAGGAAGGCTCGACATTCGTGTCTCATTACTTCAAGCCAGATATCCCGTCGAGGTGTAGAGATGTTCCCCAGAATGACGACGGCATTTCCAGATCCGGTGTCCTCCCGATATTCACACATCCGATCAGATTTCACGGACAGGGAAAGGAAATGATATTGGGGGGACAGCGATCTGAAGATTGCTCATTCTTATGTTCTGCGCAACTGCCGTCAAGTTGACCGTTTCCAGAGGTATAAACGATATCCAATTTTAATTTGTAAATACCTTGCGCTACTCTATCCATTATATTACAAAGGTATACAGGGTACTCATTCGTAATTTTCTACAGCTTGTTCGTTGATTTATTGCAAGAACGTTCACCGGGTATATCGAGCGATGCAATAAACAATGAGTTAGATACCAAGTTTGCTGATTGGTTCAGGTGGCATGTGAGTTTACATATTTGCTGGTTACGTGTATGTCATGTGATACGCATTTATTGCCCCGCTGATGTATACTTACTTGTCGTTTTACAGGCGAGCAAAGGTTATCTGGCTGACGAAGAGTACGGTTACATTCTGACACCAGTAGCCGAGGGTCAATTGAACAGAGTCACGCACTACGACATGTGTTTTGTGAACGGTTATAGATTCCACACAGTCTCCCATGCCAGCCGAAAATCGTTGGAGAACAGCGGTATGACAATAGCCCGGATGAGGATGACTTCTACGGCTACCTTACTGACATCATTGAGCTCGAATATCCCGCATTGCCTATAAAGCGGGTGGTGCTATTCAAATGCGAATGGTACGATCCAACTCGGGAAGGTTATCGTGTTGGCACAAAGATTCACGACCGATATAAATTGGTAGACATACACCAAGGGCGACAGTACAGAAAGCACGATCCATTCGTTTTGGCTAGTCAAGCGTCCCAGGTGTACTATCTATCGTATCTGACGACGAGGATGAATGCGAGCTCAAAAGACTGGCGAGCCGTGTGCAAAGTGAAATCGAGCAAGTTTGATGTCACTATCCATCCAGGTTCAGATGGCATGGATGCTGCATTTCAAGAAGAAAACCCGCGCGTTGTGGATACGACACATGTTGAACTGCACAATCTCCCTCTAAATGACCCCAACGGCAGTTTCATCGAAATTCATCTCAACATACAACCGGCTGACAATATTGAAGATGTAGGCGAAGACGAATACGAAGATGAAGAGGACGACGAGCATGTAGATGAAGATAAAAATGAAGATGCGTATGAGGATGCGGATGACAATGAAGATTGACGTTAGTCAAAATTTTTATGTACCTCTTTATGTGAAAGTGTGTATGTGTTGATGTACTTATACACATGTATATACATAATGTGTGTCTATAATTACTTTATATTTTGTATTTTTTTTCAATACTGAAGAGTGCCGACGATTTACCGACGAAACGTGTCGTCGTAAATTTGAAATAACGACGACACAAGGAATAGCGATGACACAAGAAATAGCGACGAACTCCCGTCGCTATTTCGTCGCAAAATTTCGAACTTAAACCTGAAATCCCCCTTCTTCTTCTTCTCCATTTCCCTCTCCCGCGAATTCTCCACCCCACCCCGACGAAATCTCCCTCCCTCCCCCGGCGAAATCTCCCTCCCTCCCCCGCGAAATTCTGCGCAGCTACCGTCAAGTTCTCCGGTGACCTCCCTTCCCCGGTTAGTTTTTCTTTCTATTTCGTTTTTAATGATTTTAATTAGTTATAGATTGAATTCTTTGTTGTGGATGTTGGTGGTGGGTTGTGGGCGGAGGTGGCTGTGGGCGGGGGGTGGCAGCTGTGGCGGAGGTGGCTGTGGGCGGGGGTGGTTGTTGGCGGCGGTGGCTGTGGGCAAGGGTGGGCTGTGGGCGGGGGTTGTTGGCGGGGGGTGGCTGTGGCGGGTGGCTATTGGCCGGGGTGGCTGTGGGCGAGGGTGGGCTGTGGGCGGGGGTGGTTGTTGGCGAGGGGTTGGCTGTGGCGGGGTGGCTGTGGTGGGGGTGGTTGTTGGCGGGAGTGGCTGTGGGCGAGGGTGGGCTGTGGGCGGGGGTGGTTATTGGCGGGTGGTGGTTGTGGCGGGGTGGCTGTGGGCGGGGGTGGGCTGTGGGCGGGGGTGGCTGGGTGTTGCGGGGTTGGGTTTCCATGTCCGGCGACATATGAAGCAAGTATGTTGGTGATGTATACTTTGAAGTGTAATTTGATGATGAAGTTTGATTATGTAGTTTGGTTAATCATGTCATGTTGTTGGATTTGGATTTGTCTTTGGAGATGCCATTAAGGCCGAAAAACCTCCGATAAACGAATAGGTCATGCCGAAATTTTCAGAATTATTAATATCTTGCATTAAATGTATGTAAACACTTGTCATTTTTTGGACATCTTATTTGTCTGGTCAACCAACCCTAAACTTGTTGAATGTGCCTTTTAAATTTTTCACCCTTGCAGATCTGATAGCTAGTGAGGGTTTACCTACTCGATCCACCTACCCACCAGCTACACAGGCCCTCTCAGGAGAGTTTAATCTGTTCCTTTCTCAGCATGAGCTGCTTGGTTCAGTGTCGACCGCCGCTCTGGCTACGGACGCGGACCTTTTAGGGACTGCCGATAGGTACGCACTCCCCAGATCTACGACGCCACCCACACCCACCGGTTCAGCCCATCATCCGGCGTCTAATGCGACGGTGTCATACCAGGGTGTCGTGCCCTCCCTTGGTCACATGATACCCATACGCAAGTAATGATTTATTTTTTTTAGCACATTTTCAAATATATTTCACGCGTTATTTTTTCCTAACAACTTCACCTCTTTCAGGTTTGCACCGGACTCGGGCCAGATTTCCGGTTGCATCACTCGGTCCTTCCACCTGAGGCAGGACCCTGCTGGATATGCCTGGTCCCATGTCACCTCGCAGACACGTAGGTTCTACTGGGATGAGTTTCAGGTATTCAAATTTGATGAATTTCACTTTTTGATGCGTAATCGATCATTACTTTTCTAACCTCATTTTTATTTTTCCTCCGTATAATAATTGCAGAAGGCGTACAGCTGGCCATCCGACATCGCCCACGACGTGGAGCAGGCCTGGCGCCAGAGGGCCGCCAAACGCTACAGGGACTTCGTCAACTCGCACAAGACCAAGTGAGAGCGTGACCCCATTTCTGCGAGGCCTCCCTACGTATCCGAGGCCACCTGGGCAGGGTGGACAGAAGGGTGGATGGATCCTGCTAACCAAGCCCGCAGCGCCCGGAATGCGGCGAACCGGCACGACGGCAATCTACAGGCCCAGCACCTGCCACACACTCAGGTGGTTCGGTTGCCCACGCCACCACGATGCGTGCTATGGTAAGTATTTTAATATTGGATTATTTAGATTCATTGATTTCATTGGATTATTTAGATTCATTGACTTAAGTGGATTATTTAGATTCATTGATTTCTTATGTTGTGCTGTTTTTTTTTTGGTATTCGTATATGGTTAATTTAAGTAGTATATGTGTTCATTTGCCTTTTTCTTTTTATTTTTGATTTGACTTGGGAGAGGCCTTTAAGGCCGGAATACCTCCGATAAACGAATAGGTCATGCCGAAATTTTTAAAATTCTGGATTTCACTAACATATTTTATTTCATTCTTTCAGCACGCGGAGACGGGGGAGTGGCCTGCCTCCTACGATCTCTTCTACAAGACGCATCGGAAGAAAGCCTCCGACGGGACGGAGGA
>AP025073.1:23823822-23853289 GCA_036186865.1 Eustoma russellianum | reverse complement strand
AGCCTCCTACGATCTCTTCTACAAGACGCATCGGAAGAAAGCCTCCGACGGGACGGAGGACTGGATCACGGCGAAGGCCCGCGACATCAGTGTAAGTAGACTACGATATCATTTTTTTTCCTTAGTTTGTTTTATTTCTAAACCCTAAACCCTAACAATTCTTATTCACATTTCAGGACGAGTACAACAGATTACTCGCACATAGGGGAGAAGAGACCGACAAAAACCGTGCTTATTGGGATGCGGTTCGGACCATCGGCCTTTAGAATAAGAAGAAGAGGGAAGTGTACGGGGTTGGATCCGCAGCGCCGCGATTCTTCCCCGAAGTTCTGCATCCAGGTGCTTCCTCCGAGGCCAGCACCTCCGCGCCTTCTGCGACGCTAGAGGATATTTTGCGCCTGGACGCAGATCATGCGGCGCTGCAGCATGAGATGAAGACCATCAGGGCGCAGCATGAGGAGAGTGTACAGACACTGCGGTCGCAGCTCACTCAGACCCAGCAGGCGCTGCAGCAGTCGGTTCAGCAGGCGCTTCAGCAGGCGCAGCAGGAGACGAACCAGGAAATCTCGCAGCTATCGCAGATCCTCATCTCTTTCATTTCCAGCTCCTCGCAGCCTCAGCCTCGCCATCCTGATGGTCACTCTTCTCCGCATGATCCCCCTCCAACTTCCTCTGCATAGTATTTCATTTTTTGATTTTTCGTACTGACTATTTCATTTATTGTATTGACATATTCTTTGTTCTTTTATATTTTATCTGACATTTATACGGATTCTATTTTGTTTGTGTTGTTTAATTATACGAACTTCAATACGCAAATACCGTATTTCTGTATAATATTCGTACAAATGATTTTATATGCAAAATAAAATATATTATAAAATTAAATAATAATAAAAACTATTTAATTAATAATATAATGATATTATTAATAAATTATAAATATTTAATATTTAATATTAAATTAATATTTAATATTAATTTAAATAATAGCGACGAACCTGCGACGAAACAAAATGTCGCAGACCGGAAATAAAAAAATCAAAAATTTTAAAATAGCGACGACAAAAGATATACCGACGAAAACCTGCGACGAAACAAAAATGTCGCAGACCGGAAATAAAAAAAATCAAAAATATTAAAATAGCGACGGCAAAAGATACACTGACGAAACGACGACGGAAATAACAGGTCGCAGACCTGACAGATTTTCGTCGCAATTGTGCGACGAACCGCCGACGAGCCTTTTTTCGTCGCAATATAGCGACGCTTCACCGACGAAAATCACTTTGCGACAAGCCGTATAACGACCTACAGATTTCGTCGCAATTTCGTCGCTATATGCCTTTAGCGACGAAATTGCGACGATTTTTGTATGTCGCTATATCTTTTTTTGTGGTGGTTGTATTAGTTTGAAACATATTGATAAAATGCATATGAGCATTACGTCATGTGACAACTATTTATAGGTAGTAACTTTATGTAATATATTGCATATGTTCCAGAATGCAAACTGAGGGTCAAAGTGACTCTGGTCAACGATAAGGATACGTGTGTAAAGTGGACTTGTAAATTGAAACTGGGTGGTCTCAGCCCACCACTTGACACCCATGTGAATTAACAAAGTCGTTTTCATGTAAATATGTTTATGTGAATATACGCATACGAGATGTGTACATGTGTATGTGGGCTAAATTTATGGTCAGGTACATATCAAGCAGTGTCAATAGAGACTGAAATAATTGAAATGAGTATGTCAAGTGAAAGTTATAGTGAATGTGATTGAAATGAATGTGTAAGTGAGCTATGTATTTGTAAATGTAACAGATGAGAGTAATACGATACGACGGCCCTTCCATGTAAAAGGTAATGGATGAGAGTAGATAACTTCAGTGATCCTTCTGTGTAAAGGTAACAAATGGGGGTTTGTCACTTGGTGAACCGTCCGTATAAAAATAGCGGATGAGAGTATGTCGACTTGGTGGCCCGTCTGTAGAAACTGAAAGGACAATAATATCACTGTTGTAGCATGTCTAAACAAATGAAATGGAGAAAGTGTGTCACTGATGTGAATCGACCATGACTGGTGAATTGATGAGAGGATGTCACTCATATGATCCATTCATAAGAAACGGCATTTTTATGGTCAGGTAAAAAAAAGTTAAGGTGGATGGTTACAAGACAAAAGAAGTTTTCAAATGACATAGCAGTTCTTTTAAATGTCATGTATTTATTGTATTTCAAATTTCATGTATGATTGTTATATTTGAATGTCATGTATAACTGATCCTTTAAAAAGGATCATGTATAGATGGACACGAGCCATATGGAATCACCTCATTCCGCCACCATTACGGCAACAGTTCTTCCACCCCTCCAACATTCAAGACTGGATCTCGGTTAATCTCAAGGATATACAGCAATCTGAAGGCAACACAGTAGAATGGAGATACGTCTTTCGCCAAGCAATATACACCATATGGTTCTGGAGGAATCAGTTAATACATGGCAATATTCGACAAATGCCACCGACACGACATGTTTGTCAGGATGTAATCCATCGAGCTATGCTACAGATCTGTGTAAATGACTCTACACTTAGTATAGATGAGCATACGGTAGAACATTAGCTATTGTGGATGTACATATTTGCTGTTTTATGTTGCAATAAAAAGTTCCTTTCGTCCGAAAAAAAAACATTATATATTATTGGTCTTTTAAATTTCATGGATATGCATGTAATTTAATAAAGCTCCAGAGTTGTCACGCCCAGGCTTTTATTGATAGGTGAACATGGTGGTATTGATTGGTTGACGAGGTAAGCTCCCTTACTGAACATTGTGTTTGCTCACCCCACTCCATATTATATTTTCACAAATGAATAGGTGAACAAGGAGGACAATAAGTAGAGTCATGTTTTCTTAAGCGCGAAAGACAATAAGCGGATTTATTGAGTTCTTCAATAATTGTTGTGAGACTTAAATGCTGCCAAGGATTATGTTATTACTTTACGTTTATTATTAGTTGGCCTTAGAATGTTTATGTTGGAGCTTTGATTTATACTCGAGTTGAGGATGCAAATGATTGAATTATGCTTTATTAATGAAGTACCTTATTTTACGCGTGTATTTTCAATAAATCAAGGCTACATGGCCCTTGAGCTACTGGATTTTCAGGCCATGGCTGGTCCGACACGGGTGGTGATATAGCTACACACATGTGTGTGTATATATATGTTGGAAAGAAACCACGATAGCACAGTGGAATAGGAAATAATCTCTCCCAAAATACAGCAACTATAGAGAAATAATCGAACGGAAACACGAACAAGAACACCAAAAATTTTAGCGTGGAAAAACCTCCCAAAGTAGGAGGAAAAAAACCATGGGACCCGTATGCCACTTAAACGATCTTCACTATAGTCAATAATAGGTACAACTAAGTCTCTCTAGGCGCAGCTAGAGGAACACAACATCATTAAGATCATTCAAACAATCTTGGAACACAACTAGATACAAGAGAGGAACAAAATACAAAACTGAATTTTTCAGGAAGAAAATTTCTATCTCGGGAATGCAGTAATTGGACTCACCTAGACTCATCTAAAACACATCTTACTCGTTCAGAATGTACTTCTGTGTCTTGAAAATAATCTGTCAAAATTTGATGACGATCCAACGGTGCACTGCTTGGTACATGCAATTTTCCAGGAGGCTGACAGACTGCCCAGCACCTACGAATTTTACTCTTTCTCACTTGTATTTGTCTCTCTTATTTTTCTTCTTGTTTTTTTTGTTCTCTCTTGTAATCGTTTCCCCCAACACCTCTATTTATAGTGCTCCATCTTGTGTCTTTTCAATGCACAAGACCTTCCTAGAGTCTTCCAAACAATAAACATTGTTGGAGAACCAAAGCAACATTCCAACTTGCTTTGTTGGAACTCTCCAATGTTGTAATTGTTTTTTGGCCAAACATTGGGACTCTCCAACTAGGCGGGATACTCAACAATATATATATAGACACACGCGCGCACATATACATACACAGATGTTTGTGTATGCATGCGCAAAATAAAGTGTACACTATATGTAGTCGGATAAATTATAGTTTTATTATCAAGGTATAAACCTGAGATCTCTTTATCCAAGGTATCAATATTAACTCATTTAAAGCATAGCTTTTTGGAATTAACAAATAAATGAACATATTTTTGCAGGAACTTTGCTTTTGAAGTTGTTGAATATGAATTGAGTGAATATATATATATGTGCGCGCGCATGCATATATATATGTTCAATCGTAGCGTGAAGACCATCCGATTATTAATTTGAAGCACGGTAGACTTGGATCCACGTAAATAAACACTAATAATAAATGTTTACTAGGGATGATTAGATTGATGACAATAATTGATTGGTGAGGAGAATAGACAGCAAATAACTTAGTATACTTATTGAGGGAGAAAAAAAAGAAGTATTAAGTTACTTATTGTCTCTTCATTAAATAGAGTTTGACCAGCATAAGATTTAACAAACCTACCAGAATATATTCTTGGAAGGCAAGCAATGTACGAAATTTAAAAAACAACCATAAATTTGACCAGAACCCGACATTAAGGATAGGGACATGCAAAGCATGGAATAAGAAAGCCAAGTCAACTTGATTAGCGATGGATACTTCCTTAACTACTAATCTAAAATATAACTAATTTTATATTTTCTTTGATGCATCAGAAAAGCTTAGATTCAGCTTGATCGTTACTAGCCACTCAACTTAAAGATCTTTTCTTTAAAATGGGCAAATATATAGACTAATTTTCCGCTACTAAAGGAACGAAATTGTTTGGTTTGTGAATGAAATTCGTCTTCAATGATTTCGTTGCTATACAAAAGTCTTTTATTTATAGTCTTATGAAACCGCTAAGTATGGTAAAAAAAAAAACACTAATATAATGGATACATAAAAATAATTACAACGATGGTGATTGATTAATTCTATGTAATCATGTCCAGCGTAATCATATCCTCAGTGATACTTGTCATCCTTCGTTTTTCCATCTTTGTGGTGGGAACAAAAGTTTCAATGTAATCGATTCTCTCGATCTGACGATTGCAGTGCACAAGCAGCCTAGCTTTATAATGCTCAATACTCTCATCCGAGATGTGTTTGACCTTGTACACTCATTTACAGCCGATAGCATGTTTCCCAGGAGGTAACTCCTCCAAAGTCCAGGTTTGATTGTCCTCAAGAGCTTGCAGCTCTTCGCGCATGGCAGCGCACGAGTTTGAATCTCTTGCAGCGTAAGAGTAAGAGTTTGATCCTGTGCTTGAGGTGAAAGACACAAGAAAAGTGCGATGGATAATAGAAAAACGATGATTACTAAGAAACTGTTGATAGAGTAGGGAGTACATGAGGAAGCAGTCGATGTAGGTGATGTGGGTGAAGGGCTGGTTTGAACAGCATTCAAGTCGTAATCAACCAATCTTGTAGGAAGTTGCTTGACGCATTGTCCTCTACCGAGCTGGGGTGAAAGTGATGATGGATGAGCTGGAGAGGTCAGCTCAGACGTTGAAGTTTGTTCTGTAGTGCTGAGTTTAGGTGTTGAGGTCTGTTCGTCCGTGCTGAGCTCGGGTGTCTGGTTTTGGTTAAGGAGACTGAGCTGGTGTGATGGACTTGATTCAGGTGAGATCGGCACGGGTGTGGAAGGAGGTATATCTGGCAGTGACAAAGGTGTTTCAATGGTAGGAGAGTGGTTGGGTAGAGACTCAGAAGGTGTGGAGGAAACGGAGGAAGGGCTACTGACAAATGGAAACGTGATCTCGGCGAAGGTGATGTCATAGGAAATAAAGAATTCACAAGTATCCAGGTCATACACATTACATCCTTTCTTTCCAGAGGGGTATCCAACCATGATACATTTAAGACTGCGTGGTTGGAACTTGTCACCATGAAATTGATCATTGTGAACGTAACACAAACTGCCAAAGACTCGAAGGTGATTAGAGGTCGGACAATAAAATTTCGTAAGGTTTCTTGCCTCCGAGTAGGGCAGAAGGGGTGCGGTTGATAAGATGAAATGCGGTCAGAACACACTTGCCCTAGAAATTTAAGGGAAGGTTAGCTTGTAAGCGGAGTGCTCTTGCCACATTGAGGATGTGTCGATGTTTACATTCTACTTTTCTATTTTGTTGGGGTGTATATCGAATGGAGGTATGATGTATTACACCTTGGTTAGCAAAGAAATGGATTAGTGGTGAGAATTATGTTCTATTGTCAGTACGGAAAATTTTAATCTTTTGACCAAACTGGGTGTTAACCATGGCAAAGAATTGTTTCGCCAAAGTTGGTACCTGATCTTTGGTTTTCAATAAATAGATACACACTGTCCGATAATGTTCATCCACAAAAGTCAGAAAATAAGAAGCACCACAAGAAGTTTTCTGTTGGTAAGGACCCCATACATCACAATGCACTAAATCAAAAGAATGTTCAGTAATAGTATTTCTTGAATCAAATGGTTATTTGGTCTACTTTGCACGAAGACAGACCTCACAACAAGTTGTGCTAGTTTCATCAAATGAAGGTATTACACCATGTAATAGACACAAAAACTCGATTGGAAGGGTGTCCCAACTGATTATGCCATAAGGAGACGTCGAATTGATTCCGCACTGCGTGCATCCACATAGAATCTGTTCTCCTCAAGACGTACAGCCCTTCGAACACATCACCCATCTGAGTCATGTTATTCCAATCTTGTACCACGCAACCTTCATTAGTAAATTTAACAAGATAATCTTGATTGTGCAGCAACTGCGACACTAATAACAAATTGCAAGTTTGAGACAAAGAACACTTTGTCTAGCGTCAGTTCTTCGTTCAACATAGCTGACCTTTGTTGATGTGCTTGGGTCATAGTCCCATCGGGCAGCCGGACATTTCATAGCGGGATTGGGACACAATTATATAAAAGGTTTAGATTACCCGTCATATGATAAGAAGCTCCCGAATCTATAATCCAAAAAGAGTCAGAAAGCTTACCACTCAGGTGTTCTGGAGTTATTTGCTTACGTGTACTAAGAGCTCGGAGAAGTGAGATCAGCTCTGCTGCGGAGAGGTCGACCAAAATCTTTGCACCCCAATGTGCATCGTCCGGGTAGAAGATGCCTTTGATGAGGCAGTTGCCACATGTGTAGCACTGCCTGTGACCTTGGGTCGCAAGGATGTTGGAGTTGTAGGTCCTTTAGTCTTGAGTTGTCCTTTAGATCGGTTACCCCATCAGTCAGGATAACCAATAGCTTGAAACCATCCATTGGCCTCATGTCCCTTCCTACGGCTGTGTGTGTGCACCACCGCAGTTTTGGAGTTCTTCTTGTCAGCACCTGACTTTCCTGAGACTGTTAGGGAAAAGACAGGAGATTCACGCTTGTCTTATGCAAGTGCAACAAAACCCAGGCTTTCCTCTTGAACCACCATGTGATAAACCCTGTTCAAAGTGGGAAGAGGTTCCTGATTGAGGATGGACAAGCGAACTGTTGTAAACGTATGTTCATCAAGTCTCATAAGGAACTGATGAACTCGGCCAGCTTCTTTGCGACTACTGAGTGTTTGTCGCAGATCATATTTGCAGTCGTTGTAGGAAAACACCAGGATGTCGTCATAGTCTTTCAACTCATCCCAGAGTTTCTTCAATATGCCATAATATGTCATGACAGAATCTCCATTTTGTTTGCAATTCGCAAGTGCTTTCTTCAAATGTTGCACTCATGGAGCGTTCATAACAGCGAATCGCTGTTTAATGTCTTCCCATAATTCCTTATCGTTCTCTGAGTACGAGATGGTAGAATGCAGGCTGGGCTCAATCGTATTCAAAATCCATGCCACAGTCATTGAGTTGACGGCCTCCTAATCTAGCATGTCAGGAGACCCATCAGCAGGATGAGATATGGTTCCATCAAGAAATCTGTACTTTGGTCGGGCGAGCAAGGAGCCACGAATGGCCCTTGGCAATTCTTCATAATTTGATCCTGTGAGTTGGACAGGAGTGATGAGCAACCCAGGATGGTCACCTGAGTGCAAATCATAGGGAGATATGATTTTCCTGTGACAGGATTTGGTTGCCATGGTTTGAGAAAAAGACTAGGAGGATTCGGCTGCCACGGCTGGGGAGGAAAGTTTCTGAAGAAAAATGATCAGAAAGCGTAACCTGGTTCCGATACCATGTAAGAAATAGATTTGCACAAAGATTTTTTGGGCAGCTCAAATCTCTAAGTTTTCTATTCATTTGTCAAGCAATTTATAGAAAATACAAAAGAGCGATTTTATGCTAATCTATAGCTCAAGAGATAAATACAAATCCTATCATATCTCTACCTTTATGTACAGGATAAACTCAATGAATAATATAATTTGATTAGACTGGATATCTATAATCATATCTAGTCAGTCGTAATTAGTGTTTCAGAGCTGAGCTGGTAGATAATAAGATTAGGTAGCCATCTAGTAAGTTCAGATCATCTAAAGTCATGTCGGTGTGCACTTCTGAGCTGAGTTGAAGAAGGAGGTCAGGTCGGCACGTCAGGTCAATAGATAGACTGAGCTACTTTAACACATTTATTATACTGGTGTGACAATGTTGAGACACTTAGATTAATGGCATAGCTATGTATATCACGTGTAAAAGTCGAAGGCCCTTAAGCCCCCTTGAGAGATCTTAACAGAAAGTCGTATTCTCATATCTCTTCATGACAAGGCATTGGCATATTTGGAATCTCTACCAGAACAGCCTACCGGCCAATTAGATAGTATTGAATAGAATAACAAGCTACAGTCTCAAAGACAGTTGGCATATAACATGAAGGAGGTTCATAGGAAATATTTGCCAGCTTGCCAAAGGTAATTACATCTATTTGAGTGATATAAACACCAAATCTATCATTCCATGATTAGGAGAAACATGGCATAAAACTGTATTGTAAGTGTCCAAACGGGTGATGGCTCAATGAACTTCTTCTTTGGATAGGGGGGTAACTGTTATATCCTGCTTTTTTTAAATAAGGGCCAAAGGGTCAATTGGGCCTAATTAATTAGAAACCTAATTTGATTAGGAAAATTTTCCCTAAACCCTAATCAAATATCTATTTAAACTACGCTTAGTTTCTCCCTTCCTTCATTAAATGTGCGCCGCATATACAGAGAGAAGCAGCGACGTTTTCTTGCTTCCAAACCAGGTCGCCACTTTTGGAAGGAAATACCACCACTTGATCACGCTTTTCAACGCATATCAAATACCAGGTAGGTGCCCCCTTAACATCCGTTGAATTGAAACAAACAAAAAGTCTTTAATTTCTCTATGAAAACGAGATCGTGCATTAGTATTTGTGGTTGTATAGATGTTTGATTATTAGATTTATATGTATATGTGATGAATTGTATGTACGTATATATGATCGTATATGTATATATATGTATGATGCTATTTTCGTATGAAAACTCGAAAAAGATTTGATTTTTTGATGTGCGTGTGAATATCGGAATCGTAGGAAGAACGTTTTGTGCCGGCGGTGCCTGGCGGTGGTGGTGGGCTATGACCACGTGCTGCCGGATGGAGGAATAAAGGGTGGAGGGGAGGGCTGAGAGGGGGGCTGGTGCGGGCTGGTCAGTGGGGGGCTGGGGTGGGGGCGTCTGGTTGGGGGGTGGACTGGATGGGGGGAGGAGTGGTGAAGAGGGGCGGGGTGGGCTTGGAGGGGAAGGGAGAGTTAATATGGCGGAGGGGAGAGAGGGGGGGCCCAGTTGGGAGGCAGGGGAGTGGAAGTAGGGCCGGCTGGAAGGGGTGGAGGAAATTGAGGTTGAATCTGACGGGTGGAGGAATCGCAGGGCAAGTCAAGGAGATTGGGGGGAAGAAAGTGACGCAGAAAGGGGGGAAATAGAAAAAAAGGGGAAAGAAAAAAGAAATTAGAAAAAGGGAAAAAATTTGTTAAGGGTTATGATGACGGGCCTGGGACGACGGTGAGGGGTGAAAGGAAATGAAAAAGAAAAGGACAAAGGGAAAAGAAAGTAAATGAAGATTCCGAATTGATTTCTGTGCATTCATGCATCAACGACATTGCATATATGATATGTTCTGTTCTGTTCCGTTCTGTTCTGTTAGGATATGCGAGACGTAAGTCGCATATCTGATCTGTTCCGTTCCGTTCTGTTCTGTTCTGTTAGGACCCGGGGTCATGCATTGCACGATTAGATGAATGTTTCTGAGAATGTAGGGTTATCATGCACCACGTATGTGGCATGCATTCACGCTCATTTCGCCATGATTATGTGTTTTGATTGTTTTAAGAAGTTATGACCGTTATACGTATTGTGAAAATGTGGACAGTCTATTTTCGTATTACAGCACGTATATGTCTTTCACTACTGTCCTGGCATGTATGATCTCACTGGGCCCATGCAGGCAGGGTACCTACTGAGTGACGTTTTTGTCGCTTCACACCGTTTGTTTGTTTTCTTGCAGACGATTCAGGGTATAATTACTTATGGGTTGTAGAAGATTAGAGTGGGACTCAGTGGGACTCGTAGAGACTGTTGGGGATTGAGGATCAAGAAACAGAGAAGTTTATTTTATTTATTATTTTATTTGATGGACTTAGCTTAGGGAGTTTATTTTACGCACTTTACGATGTCGTTCGGGGATTTTGACTTGAGGTTGACTATATATGATTTTGGGGATTTTACTTTCGATTTAGGGTTTTAAATTGATTTATTTCGCTTCCGCAATCGAACATTCTGTCGTTTTGATAAGTGCAGGGATTTCGTACAGACGCCTGTATATCCCTTAGTGGAATACGGCAGGCGTACCGGTTCTGACCCTAGGTTCGGGACGGGACGCTACAGTAACAGTTTGTTAACTTCTATACCAAACCATTGGGCACACGTTAATAGGTTCAGCAAACTATTTTATTGGTACTTGATCTTAGGACAAGTTACCAACTAAGAAGGCCATTAACCTGACCACTGCCTATTCTGATGAGGAGATAAAAATAATCATTTTCAATATTGGCAAGGACAAGGCCCATGGTCTAGATGGATACACCTCTTAATTCTTTACAAAGGATTAAGATGTGGTTGACAGGAATGTAATTGGTGTTATCCAGGAGTTCTTTTAGAATGTCAATATGCTAAAGCAACTGAACCATGGTCTTATTGCCCTTGTTCCTAAAGCAAAAAATATGACAAGGCTGGAGGATTACATGCCTATCTCCTATTGCAATGTTATATACGAGCCAATATCCAAAGTTTTAGTGAACAGGTTGATCCCAATAATGGGAGATTTCATGGATAAAGTACAAGCTGGTTTTCTCAAGGGTAGATCAATTATGCAAAATGTGTTCTTAGGCCAGGAGCTGGTCAGAGGACATAACAAGAAGTGTACAGTACCTAAGTGTATGCTAAATGTTTATATACGAAAGGTTTTTGAGTCCATTAGCTGTGACTTCTTACAAGCTATGATCAAATGCCTTGGTTTTCCTACGAGATTTGTTGACTAGATTATGGAGTGGTGTCTCTACGGCCTCATATTTAGTCACTATAAATGGTGTCGCTCAAGCATTCTTAAAAGGCAAAAGAGGACTAAGACAGGTTGACCCTCTTCCCCTTTCTTATTGTTATTAGCATGGAGTACATGTCAAGGCTACTCATGAAGCTGCATCCTCACAAGAATCTCAAGTTTCATCCTAAATGCGGTGAACAAAGGAGTACTAAGCTTCGTTGATCTTATGTTGTTTGCAAGGGGAAAACTAATTTTGTGTAGAAACATGCACATGCACTTTTGGTGGACTATTCAGAGCTGAACGCAAATATAGTTAAGTCACATATCTTTCATGTTGGCTTGGGAGATGAAGGTGATAGCATCCATACTATCACCAACTTCCTCTAGTTCCATGTCTTTTAGATACTTTGAGATTCCTATTGCCGGGCATAAGTTCAAGGTACACATTATACTGCCTATCAAGGCAAACTCATGGAAAGATTGGGCTCTGGAATTTTGTCAAACCGTTATATGATGGGAGACTTAAGCTAATCAAGTCAGTCCTATAGGGTGTAAATTGTTTTTGGTTGAGCGACTTGCCTTTGAAATCTTCTGTGAATACTCTTAATAAATAACCTCGTACCCTTTTAGAGGGTCGTAGATTGTTGACCAGATGGGCAAAGGATAGGGTTAAATTGGACGCAATCTACTCTATAAACCTTATATATACATGTTAAGCTGACTATATTTAAGGTGCAAAAAGATTCTTGAACAAGTTTGGATGGAGACGCACTAGGAACTACACCAAATGAAAGGGTTGAGAGATGCGCGACCCTGGGAATGAGAAAGCAACAAGCGGCTGCCCCAAAGTGGATTCAGGGAGCGGCTACGTCGCCAGAGCAGTGCCATTGGGACCTACATCCTTGTTGGGTCCAGCGTAAGGCAACATGGCCTTTTGCATCCCCCAAAGTAGGCTAGGATTGTCTCCGAGCCGTCTTCTCTAGGGAGAATGAGGATTTAGTTCCTCCTACACCGCTTGCGATGTAAGAAAGGGCCTCAGAGACGTATTGAGAATCAGCAGAATTAGAAGATATGATTAAATGCAGAAAAAAATGCGAGAAGATGGTGAAGGACTTACTTGGCTTTGTATGAAAAGAGTGAAAGATTGGAGATGAGGGATAGACTGGCGGAGGAGATGAAAAGACATAATAAAATTCAGAAAAATTTTTTGCAAGAAAAAACTAGGGAAATTTCATAGAGGAAGATAAACTAAAGAAGGAAATAGAAGACAGAAATGAATTTAACCCTCAAAAGTCTAGAGGGAATAAATTTTGGCATTCTCACTCCTCAAAACCCCAAAGCTGTGGTGGAATAAATAAAAACTGTGGTTTTAACCTCTTTTAAAAACCACGTCAGAGAAACTCATTAGTACCCGCCAACCATACAGCAAATCAAGGATTGAAACGTCAGAGGCGTGCGCTAATAGAGAAGTCATAAGGTTTTATCCGTTACTGCGAGGTCATACTTTTCATCTCAATTAATAAAGATGGCCTTGGGATATCTGATGAAGACAAAATCTAACCCTAGGAAAATGCCAAATATAAACAGCTCGGCGTGTACCAATTGACATCAATTTGCCTCAGAGGGTCAACGTCGGCTACACGGGTACCAAGCATACAGTCAAGTCTGCTCGGCCTAGGAAACACAGAACGTCTCCTCGACGTCGACATATACCATGAGACCGCATCGACCAAACATCTCCTGGGATAGCAAAGGTTGGTCCCTTCGTCTCCAACTAACACCTTGGCTAGAGTTTCTACCTCGGCCTTAACAACTGACACAGCATCGGCCGCAGTGTTGCCTCGGCCCCAGTGACTACATCGGCTAGACCCAACGAGTCGGCATTGACACGGTGCCCATGACTCTTCACCTCTCCTCGGCCATGAAACACTGACAGAGCAAACACATGCTAGCAAGCTTTTTGGGCATGCAATCAGACACGTGGCGTCACCGCAGCCTTAACCACTAATACCTTGGCTAGATTCTCCACATCGGCCTTAACCACTGAGCCAACATCGACAGCAATGTCACCTTGGCCCCAGTGATCGCATCGGCCATACCCAATGCGTCAGCCATTGGCACGGCGTCCATGGCTCTTCACCTCTGCTCTGTCAATGAAACACTAACAGAGCAAACACCTACCAACGAGCTTTTGGCCATGCAACTCGTCGCGTGGTGTCATTTGACGTCCATGCATGCACAAGCAGGGCAGGGTCATTGGCATACCCCCATCGTTCATTGACATGCATTGCCCGTCCAAACCATACAAAGGGCTTCAGCAACGTCCCATAGCGGACCAGATTCAGAGCCCACATTAAAATACTCTACAAATAAGACATGTTTCTCTAATATTTCGGCATACATACATGGTTAAACCCATAAATGATTGGGGTGTTGGAGGTGTTTTCCCTGAGCAATAGCTTTGGAACCTCTAACGTTGTTTCACTTGTGCAGAGTTTAGGTATGACAATAAAATATGTCTACGCAAGGCTGAGACAATTATTTTCCATTATTTAGATCATCTTCAGTTAAATATCCGACTTCGCTACGTGAGGACGGCTTTATTTCGGTTGAAAAATAAGCAAATTTGAACGGTTGGATGTCTTTCCGTCGACGAAATTAACAAATCAAGTGGCTTTCAAGATGATGACGAAAGGTCAGACAGGATGGTGAAGAAAGATTAGTAGAGAGAACTCCGATGATAATCCTGGTTGAAGTTGACAGCGGTGTGGAGTCAAGCCTGAGGAGAGCGTGCTCTAATGCAGGCATCGGAATAACAAACGAATGCTTGGTATATATATTTATATATACCATGATATATTATTTTCATTATCTAATTTGATAGTTTGAGTCTTTAGACTGACTTTAACCTAACAAATAAATGACTTATTTTAATAAAATCAGTGTCATGATTTGGAAACGTAATTTTCAATGATGGAACATTTTCCCACTAACCATTTAATATTGAAGTCTAAGAAAGAATTCAAGATATACACGGAATGATCTAATCTATTCAATCTGATTGAAAGATCCTTGAGGTCTATCCACTGAATCCATTTTTGATTTTTCTAGATGGATAGACATAACATGATCAAAAACAAAAACAAAAGCGAAAATGCGAATTCTTTGTCCTAATTTAATGTATGTTTCTTTGTTGTATGCAGAGCTGCAGCTTTTAACTATGCTTTAGACTGTATAATTACTGATTAATTTGACCAATGGAAAAGCTGTGCCTAACACCCTAAGTTATCACTTTCTTTGATAATTTTTATGGCATTTATTTACTAAAACCGGTGTTTAATAAGAATAACAATTATTGGTCCTGACCTTATAAGACCATTGGACACGACGCATAAGCGACCAAATTGGAACTCTTTTTCCACATAATGACGCTCTATGAAATAGCATAATTCGTAGATAATTTGATAATAAAACGACAAAATTTATTATAATGAACGATAAATTATTAAATATGTTAGTTAGTGTCTGATCATTATTTACTAGAACAATGACAAATGCGTGATGATTCCAGCGATACTAACCTTAAGCATAAAATGAAGTGTCAAATATATCAATTTGTTATTACACAAGGACTTGCTAATAATTTGTCAAGCACCAAAAATAAAATTCGCGGATACGTCTGTAAAAAATGGTGTTTCTGATGTATTAGTATTAGGTTCTTCCGTTTATGTAGAGTTTAGGGAGAGGTCGGATCGCTTTGCGATTTGTTGTATGCGACATTATCTTATCTTTTGTGTAAGAGGCTGTTTTCGCGGTTCCAACCTATGACCTCGAGGTCAGAAAAACATCAACATTATCCGTTGCTACCTGGCTCGTCCTCTCTTTCCTGGATACGTCTGTAACGTTATGGCAAAATATTCCCAACTTCACATATGTAAATTCCTAGTTTTACCTTAATTAACCTCTTTTTTTCTTTTCGATAATTCAAAGTATCTCGTACAAACTTACTATCTTTGGCTAAACTTTACTAGAAAATCATTAAGTTGATGTTTGATCTATTATAGTCTAGAACGGGATATGATCCCCTCAACCATTTTTCATCACCCTATACGTCACCGTACGACACGTGGCAGCAAAAGGTTGGTGAGGCTACATGAGATTCATCCACATCTAGTCTCACCACCCCACCTTCCTGCTACGTGTCGCGTGGTTATGAATGGGGTGAGAAGATTAAGATGAAGAGATATCATCCCGTCTAGAACAATCTGAAACTTTTCCTTCTTACGACATGATGTTAAGATTTTAAGACTATTTAATTATATAGAATTTGTGACTTCTTCTATCTAACATAATCTCAATGTTTCAGCACTATGACCTCATGAAATTTTCCTTTGTTGTTTTCGTATTTAAATGTCAAAAAAAACCATAATATTAACCGAATTTTGTGTGAATTCAAGGAAAGAAGGCTACAAGAGAACGAGGTTCGCCGCATTCGTGTGGAGACCGAAAACTATATTCCAAAAGGTATTAATATTTTACTATCTCCGATCTAAATATAAGTCTACATTTATTTTTCAATATAGTATAATTCTGTTTGAAAATATAAATTTTGTTTTAACTTTTCAAAATATGTAATAAAAATAGACTTATATTTTAGGATATAAGAAATATTATTTTGCTTTTTTGGGTGATAGGATGGGGAGGGAATAAATACATCCAAGGAATTAGCTTTATTGCCCCCATAACACAGTGCAGTTGATATTCGGGTTGAGATTTATTTCAAGAAGTCAAGAGTTCGATTCTAGAGACACGCGCAGTGTGGGTGTTCTACTACTGCTAGGCTGAAAGCCTGGTTTGCAGGGGCACCCTGTGTGTGTCACTGCATAAGTTCTCATCCAACTTAAGAGGCCGCTGGATTACTGATTTGCATCATCCATAATGTTCATTGAGACTGGAGTGGTCGGGACTCTCAAGACGAGAGATTTCGCTTAATACTAGACCCCGCAAAGAGGTACAAAAGTCCAAGGACTATTGTGGATTTCATTTGGTTCTTCAAGCTTTTTCTCCTCCTTTCTCAATACATCTAACCTTTAAATAGGGCTCCTCAAGAAACATATGGCTTAAATCAAGATAGTGTTTCAGAAATTAAAGTACATTTAGTTTAATTCGTATAAAGAGAAGAAAATGCAGAGGTAGATTATTTCCATGTGCCCGTTGAAATATTTTATTCATTCTAAAAATGTTGTCATATTTGGTCAAACATACAGTTGATCAAACACCATTCGAAATCAAATTATCGAAGTAATTTATACATTTTTCATCAGAATTTGGTCTTAGATGATATAAAAACCTATTTTCACAAACTATTGTGTTAATTATTTTAAAAAGTATGTCTAAATTCAATGTTTGACTAACTATTTATTTAACCAGTTGTAATAACACTTTTAGGACCGAGTGAATAGTAATCATCTTATCTTTTTTTGTCTACAGATTTTACTACATGTAAATTTTCGTTTGTTTGGATTTAAAGAGCAGATATGGAGTCATAAGTTAACAGAAGTGGTGTTATGAATTACAGAACAACAACATCAACAACATCGATATTTCATTGCCATATATGACGAGGTAAAAAATGATCGGATGTACACAACTTTACCATTGAAACATGAAACACACAACGTGATCCACTTATGACACCTTAGGTGTGCGTTGTCGAAAATTCAAGGAAGTATGTGCTGATAAATGTATGTAATAAAATATAAACAAATAACATTTCAACTCATCTAGATCATCATCATCCTTATCCAGTATATCTCAACGACATCAAAAGCTATCGCTAAGGTCTGGGGAGGGTAAGTGATAGGCAAACAATACCTCTGTCTTAAGGGATAGAGAGTCTGCTCCCAACGAAATATCCATTTTCGACAAATAGTTTTGATACAGGATAAGCTCGAGTATGGTTAACAATCCAACCATGTGTTATGTCCTAACACAAAAATATCTAAACACAAAACCGGTTTGATTTAGTCCTGATAACATAAGCGGGATCTAGTCTGGTATAACCTGATAACCATTGCACTAGCCCAAAACCATTTAACTCGATAACTCCGGTACTGTTCATGTTTCATTGTTCTTATTCATATTTATTTCGTTTCAAAATATTTTTGTTAGAGTACAAATATTGTTTTCACTAAAACAAAAGAAGAAGAGATTAAGTAATTCGAATTTAGTGAATATTCTTGAGAAAAAAAAAACCTTCAGATTTAGTGATTGAATAACCGTATCTTATTCATTTGAGTTTAAATCTTCTCCCTTAATTTACAAAATAAAAATTAAAAATTTTCTTCACGTGATTTCTCGTCATTACCGTCGAAGGCTCTGCTTCATCCACTTTGTAAAACAGTCAACGACAAAGAGAAAATATTGAATGGATCTTAGAGCATGCGGTAAAGGTCCAACAAGATCGATCCTCCATTGAACAAATGGGTAGGAGCTAATAATAGGAATCATTTTCTAATTGATAACATGAGATAATGGTGTCTGACATGCTTGATACCTTTTACTAATTCAAGAGTATCCTGGTGTAAGGTTAGCCAATGGTAGTCGGCCAAATAACACATGCGTGTCAGAGACCTTGAACCATAATGGCTACCATAGATTCCTATATGAATCTCATGAGGAATATAATCTCCTTGATCTTCATAGGCACACTTCGGCTATGGTTGAGAGAAAGACCTCATGTACAAGAATTCGTTAAAGAGAGCGTACCTGCCCGTCTTGATGCAAAGCTTCTTTGTTGCTTGCTTGTCTTGCAGCTAAACGACATGCTTTAAGAAGTTAATGATCTTGTCCATCCAAGTGATGCGGCAATCAACTTGAAGCACCTCGGTTTAGTCGTAAGCCCAATACTTAAAAAGCTCTGCCACGATCTTTTTGCCCGTGAATGTTGGTGTTGATAATGCCAGATGAGAAAGTGTGTCTTCTCTTTTGTTAGCCGATATTATGATATGTTCGATCTGAAAGACTTGAACATTCCCTTGGGTTACTCAACCCTTAACATATATCGCTTCATCTGATCTTTTTTGTCTTAGTAATCACCGTTGACCTAAGCTACAATAAGTTGAGAATCATCGTACAATTTAACTTTCTAACCCCCTAGTTTTCTGGCAAGGGATAGGCCTCAAACAAGGCTTCGTATTCGGATTCATTGTTTGTGGTGTCGAACGCAAGCAAAATGCATACTCAAATTCTTTCCCCTTTGGACTTGTGATCATAAGTCCAACTCCACTACCATCACGCGAAGAGGATCCAACAATGTAGATAGTTCATTGCTCCTCATGGCCGCTCATCCCCTGCAAAAATCCCTTCATCAATAAAATCTATCAAACCTTGGGCCTTAAAGAGAAGTCCAAAGTCAATATTTGCTGTCGTACTCGGCCAACTAGATGACCCATTTGGAAGCTCGGCCCGAGGTCTCAAGCTTAGATAGAATTTGCTTCAAGGATTGATTGATGATGGCCAAATATGAAATGAGCTTGAAGATAGGATTTGAGAGTCCTGGCGGCTATGACTAGCGCCATGGCTATCTTCTCAATGTTAGTATAACTTACCTCAAGTTGACGTAATGCTTTGCTTACAAAGTACATGGTCTTTTGCACATTGTCTTCCTCTATGAGCAGAACACCACTACCGGCTTCGTGACAGATTGTCAAATATATGTACAGTACCTCGCCAGAAATGGGCGAGGCTGGTTGACACTTCGGCTATGTAGATTTTCAAGTACACAAAAGCTTGTTGATACTTATCATTCCACTAAAACATGGTTCTTTTCTTTAAAATCTGAAAGAAAAGGAGCGATCTTTTCACCAACTTAGATAGAAATCTATGCAGTGCTACAATCCTTCCAGTTAGTCTTTGCACATCTTCAATATTACGAGATGGGTGCCCAACCTATTTGTAATAATATTTTCAGAACAGGAAAAATATTTCTTTCACAGTTTTGCATCTTGTCTACTCTACCGAATGTATTGTCAAATTTAAAACATAAATAAGCTATGCACCATTTGCATGACTAGACGAGAGAGCGATTGAGATTCACGATTGGATGTGCTTCATGCCTCTCAAATCAATAAATTAAAATAAGTAGTATTTTCACACATCTCAATCTCGTTGGTTTACTATATTCTTATAGCCTTTATTTTCACGACTTTTCGAGTAAATTTACATATGACGAATTGTTTTAAATCAATAAAGCATTCTACTCCGGGATGAGATCTCCTCACCGCGCGGTGACTCACCGCGCGGTTCAGGACGCGACACGTGGCAGCAGTAGGGGGTGGTGAGGCTGGATGAGGGTTATCCTCACCCAGCCTCACCACCCCCCTTTTTGTCACGTGTCGCGCGGTCACGCACGCGGTGAGGGAGGTGCGGTGAGAGGATCCTATCCCTTCTACTCCGAGGCTCAACTCCACCGAGAACTGAGCCAACAGTATTTAAATCAAACAAACGACCAGTCCATGCATTTGCTATTAAAGGATTAAAATCAACATGCTCTAGCAAAGCATGCTTGAAAATGAAAACTGAATTGCCCCTAAAACTTAAAAAAGGCTAAGCAAATGACCCAATACCAGGCTTGCCCTCCGCCTGAGGTATACTTATAACAAGCCTAAACATGACCTCTATGAATCCAAGTGGTCACACGAGCGCAGCAACAAACTTACGGAGACAGTGTTAAGAGAATATTGTCCTACATTGGATAATTTGATAAAATATACATGAGTTATATGAAGATAAAGTACCACCACCCATTGCGTTTTGAGCGGATATGCGTCTCACCTCATGTAAGTCCAAGTTTCAACATGGTATCAGAGCCAGTTTAAAATGTTGACTCACACATTCCTTGACCCATGATTGACCATTTATTGTCTTCCTTCACCCAAGTCAAGAAGTTGGCTTGTGGTTTGTGATTGAAGACGGGTTCTAAGACACGTGTGTATGTCAAACCACGTTGCCACGTGAGGGCATGTGTTGAGAATATTGTCTCACATCAGACAATTTGAGATAAAATACACGATTATATGAGGATGAGGTACCACCACCCGTTGCCTTAAGATTTTGAGTGGATATGGGATTCAACTCACGTAAGCTCAAGTTTCAACCAGATGAGATGACTAGCTTTGGATGCGAATATTCTTGGGCATAGAAAAAGGCGAAAACATAATGCGAACGATATTGATCACTTCACTGGGAGGGCAAAAAATGTAATTACAAATGCTCTACTAGGTAAACACGCTCAATATATTAGTAATGGAGAGCCTACATTTAGAATATCCAAAGTGGCATAACCAAAAAAAAACACAATTCACTGGTTGAACCACATCATGAAGCTCACCAGTATAAACATTGACGCGTCGGCACCAAATGAGAACCACCTCGGACATAAAACTTGTGATCTTCATTGACTGCAGCAGGAAATTTATTGTCAGGGCTTGTGGATCTTAAAGCCGAACATCCGGGGAACATAGCTTTGTGCAGGTTTTTGTGGCTTGAGGTGTCCGTAAGTCATTAAGAAGAGATGAGGAAATGTTGTCCCAAAATAAGCACCGTCGATATCTTCAGCAGTCAAGGAAATTGTTCCAATTAGACAGCCAGACAAAATTCAGCAGATTCCCAATCATAATTTCGTCTATCCATGTCGTTATTGGACATCTCAACAATGAAATGAACATGCAAAATTATGGAAACTTTTGGCATGAAAGGGCAAGCACATGTCAAGCAACAATAGAAAAGACTATGAATGACAAAAATCAATGAATGTCAGGCCGGTGCATGGTGCCATGCAATGTCCACTGTGGCGTTTGGGCCTTTTCTTATGTTTCTATAAGAGAAACAGTTTCCACGACAAGAACCCATGTGATAGCTATCACTGCTGCGCCGAGGGCTCCCCTTCAACAGCATAAAGAATAAACGAAACTGCAAAATGCTTTGATGACATAAATAAAATGAAAATTAAAAAATACAAAAGAAACCTGTTCAGCAATTCAAATCTATGGGAAGTACAAAAACATAACAGCAAAGAAACAGCATGCATATGTCAGAGTGAATCATACTGCCTGACCAGAATGGCATACATTTAAAGAATTGAAGATAATGTGCCAAGACAAATACTGAAGAAAATAACTTCAAAATGTTTCAGTAAGACTAAGGATACTGCCTTGATATTTGGATCGAGGATAGTAAATATCTTCGCATTTGGGGCAGTAAATCTTCACAGTACTTGAACGTGGTATATCAGACTGACCAACCGGAAGACAAGGCTGTCCACAACAATAAACCTTCGGGCATCTTCCAAAATCATAGTTCTTATACTTCTCTAGCTGTACAACATTTAGCTCAAATATCAAACAACCAGATATCTAAAATTAATGATTTGCAATGTACCAGGGAATCATCAGAAGTAAAACATACCATAGCACCCATTCCCTTGCTAGTCAAAATATATCGGACATGAATCAGACCATACAACATTTCAGCTGCTGATTCAACCAATTCATTCTGCTCTTCGGTGAACATATCACCTGCTTTCCGGAAAGAAAGGGAAAATGTTTATCTCCATAACAGCACTACCAGAACTACAAAACGGATCGACCTTTGCGTCAACAATTAGCAAGCATGGATATTTACATTCAGTGACAAGGACAAAAATAACATGTTGCACTAAAGTGGTTACTCCCCTTTAAAGAGGCCAGCTGCACTGTTATTAACCGCGTTAAAAGTGGTTAATTTCTGTCATACCCCTTTGCTCTAAATCTCATGATAAATATGACAGAATTTCAACAGTGAAGATAAAAAAAATACCAGGTAATGCTTTGCATGATGTTAACCTCATCAGCCAAATTTCTTGAACAGATGTGTAACAGAAATGCTACTTCTCATTTTTTTCTTTTTTCCCATTTTTCTTTTTTGTAAGTCATGCTGCTTTTCATTACCATTATGAAAGGGAGTAAACCCGGGGACAAGTGGTTCCGATAGAAAGTCATAGTAAGAGGAGACAAGTTTCCTAATTAATTCCCTATATACATTAATAGAGCTAGAGCTTCGAGCTCGCAAACATTCAGATTGCAGTATCACGATAGGAAGAACAAACAAATCAATACAGTAAATCATTTGCTGGTCAATACACTTCAGAGGACAACTCAAGCTCTCCTTTTTTTTCCTTGAAAAAAATGCTATACTTTCAGTACTTTAGGGGTTTAGAAAAGCAGTATATGTAGTAACGGCTCAGTCGCAACCATCGGATAGAGTAAACATATTAATTGCTACATCATCTAGCCGAATTCCGTAGGCAAATCAAAAGTAAGACGCGAAAAATAACTCCAAATACATTATTCTGTTGAAGAACGATGGAAAGTTTTCTTTAGACAAATATATCCGCTTACATATCTAAACATACACATCATAGACTTAGAAAACTTGAAAAAGAAAAAAATCTAAGTTACTTAGAACCAAGTTACTGCCAGAGAAAGAAAATCATCATCATCATCATCATACGTACCCAGTATATCCCAACGACAGCAAAAGCTATCGTTAGGGTCTGGGGAGGGTAAGTGGTAGGCAGACAATATCTCTGTCCCAAGGGATAGAGAGTCTGCTTCCAGTGAGACCCCCGGCTCTATATGTACCTGCAGAAATGACATAATAGTAATAATAATAGAGATATGTTGTGCTAGTGTGTTAGTGAGGAAATTCAGGAAATACAAAGAAGAGGCTTTCGATATCAAAATACAAAATAACGTGTATACGTACATGTAAGGCAAAACAACAGTAAAACATAAGCAAACAAGTGCAAAGTCAATCTAAAGCGTAGATAGTGTCTACGCCTATCTATGTCCCTAAATTTACTCTAAAGTGTCCCTATATGACCTATACCTCGTTAACCTTAATCTTATGTCTCCATGAACTCCTATCCTGGACCATGTCCTCCGAGAGGTGCAAATCTAGTAGGTCGTGTCTAATCTGCTCATCCCAAGTCAGTTTGGGCCTGCCTTTACTCATGTTCCCCTCTACAATGAGGCTTTCAATTGCTATGACCGACGCCGTTGTCTGTCTCCGTTTGACATGCCCAAACCATCTCATTCTTCCCTCCCTTATCTTATCTGCTATACTAGCTACGCCTAACATTTTTCGAAACACCTCATTTCTGATCCGATCTAGCCTTGTATGCCCACACATCCACCTCAACATCTTCAAGCCATATGTACAAGGGGGAAACTATGCCTTATAAATATGAGAGCGAGAGACAGAGTAGAAAACTTCGCCTGACCAGGACATTCTCAAGTCTAGGAGAAACAAACTTCTATAAACAAAATCTAAGGCTATAAAAAAGCTCACAGTGGAATTAGAAAAACTCAAAGAATGAATCTCTGAAGATACAAACAACGTGTTTACTTCCTACTATCATAACAGGGAAAATTCCAATCACAAAACAATCTTATATGCACACTCTGAATGCAGAGTTCCTTCAATCTCCACCCCCATATAGGCACAGAGAATACAACCTCTAACTACTCTGCGGATGGAGACACCCTCCAAGATCCAAATACAAAGCCCCAACAAGGAACATCCTGCATATTAACCGCGTGGTGGACAAAGACAGTTAACTCGAGACTCTAATAAAGTTTGACTAGTGCTCATCTTCAGAAAATTATTTAAATTCAAAGAAAAGCCCTGACCTACATCCTCCCCATTCCCTCACCCCCAGGAATAAGGGCCTTGTAGTGACCTCCCATTTGTCCATTCATTAGTCCTCCAATGACCTCAGCGTAAGTGCATAGCTAGAATTCATTGGTACAGATCATTAAATGACAAATTAATTTTCATACATTTCGTACTTTCTTTTGGCCCCATATGCTCATGGATGCGCCCACTGCCAAAAATCAGCAACAAGAAATTTTGATGTATTATTAGAAACGACCTTCCACGATGGGCAAGCTCTCAATGGATATTGGAACATGCGCTTTCAGAAGAGAAGGCTTTCATCTATGCTTGGGTGGAGTTGTTTGTAACTCCTATCGATGGTATAAAAGTTGAGAACTACAGAAGACAGCTATGCAGTTTGTGTTCTTAACATGCAATTTCTCTAAGCTTGTGAACTTTCTAGGGTGTCCTCCACTTGCCTGTCAAGCAAAAAAAAATTAACACAATGGCAATAATGACATGGTTGTTGAACTTTTCTCAATTGGAATAGTAGGTCGTTTTTTTAAAGTAAAATCCATGGCCTAATAAGGCAAATGTACAAGGTAGTTGTCATGCATAGACAACAGCAAAATTAACTTGCTCAAAATACAAGTGGTACTAAGTTTGTCCACAATGTTGGTTGTGTCAAAATACAAGTGGTACTAAGTTTGTCCACAATGGTGGTTGTGTCAACCCATTGAGACTACCACTGTCAAAAGCAGGGGGGAAAAACCAGAAGTAGCGGTCTTGTCCGCATAAGACAACAGCAAAGCTTGCTTGCTCAAACTAGAAATGGCTCTAAATAGTTCTCTATCAAAATTCCAGTGCAAGCCATATAATCAACATCTTGTAATGCAAAAAAAAAAATCCCCAAGTTCGAAGATAGTGATACAGCTACTGATAATAAAAACAGTAGCAATGCAGAAAAGATAGTTTATGGCATATCCAGATTGATGGCCAGCACCTAGTTGGTTCTGTTCCTCCTTATGTTTTTCCATGAAGATGCAGCAAGCCTAACGAAATAAAGAATCTCTGTTGTTGTGCTATTACAGTTTTTGCCAATTTGGTGATGAAATATCATATTCCTTTGACCTCAGATGCCATAAACAAGAGCTGAAAAGGCAAAGTATATGAGCTACTAGTGAAACTTAGACTTCCATTGGTTTCCAATAAACAATCTAACACTCGCTGCCAGTAGAAAATTCCATGTCTGCAATTCAATTGCTTCAGCGCCACTTTCCAAACATTGGAGGTGTATAGACATTCAAAGAACAAATGACTCTTATCCTCGACTCTCCTACCACAAAAAGGCGAGCTGGTTTGTGCCAATCCAATTTAAAAGTTGGTCATGTACACTTAACATTTTCCATCATACAAGCCATAAAATGAAAGCATATATGGGAAGATGAAGAGTGTAGAAAAATGTATTTAATAGTTCTGTCATTACTGTTGGCTTATAGCCGTTAGTTGATTAACCGTTAGGAGTAGGATATGTATTCTCTCTCCCTCTTCCTATTTAAGTATCCTTTGTTTCATTATGTAAATAAGCTGCTTCTGCAGTAAGGTGAACTTAAAAGGATTGTATATCTATTGATCACTCTCAAGAGTACATTGTTGTTTTTCTATATAGTATCAGAGCTCAGGTGTTCACTGGATGATTATTTTTTCTGCAGATTCTGACTGCAATTCTCAATACTGGCATTCATTGCTTATCTTGATTTTACAGTTTTCTGCTGCTGGGTTCACATTCTCTGCAGCACAGATAATCTCTCATCAACGACGTATAACTGATACCTCCAATAGTGGATGCTTGAAGTGTATTCGAAAAAGGAACGAATTGGAAGATTAATTTTTCACTGTAGCCTTTTTTCTTCCCAGGACAGCTGCGAAGAAGACGAAGTTGTGGGGAAGAAAGCAGCATTGGGAAGAGTGAAATTTAAGTGAAATTTCGGTGGAATTCATTGCATTTACAAATTCATTTCATTTACAAATTTTTTGAATTCTATGTCTTGAAAACCACCGAGAAAACGTGGCTTGATCCCGTTATTTCTTGGACTCCACGTGCTTTCATCCGGGATTACTGCATGTTGATCCGATACCCCTAGATCGACACGTGTTTTTCCACTATCTCCTCACAAAGCTTCTACGAGAAGCTTCAAGACTATATCCATATTTTTTCTTCTCATTTTTCACCTACTTCCCTCTCCATCGTACGTTTTTTTCTCTCTTCTTCGAGTCCCCTTCCCTGTACTTCCTCCATTCCTGCAGCTCCTTGGTTGAATCTTGTTATCAAAATGTCATCTATCTCAACTCCTTCTTCCTCCACTCGCAGACCAGAAGAGCCTACTAATGTTCCTGCTTCAGAAACCATTACTGCACCTCCTGTTCCTACACCTCCTATTCCCACTCCGATCATCGATGGTAACTCCATTATGATTACTAACCATAAACTGACCAGTCACAATTATTTGTCATGGAGCAGGGCCATAGAAATGTTTGTGGTTGGAAGAGGCAAAGATGACTACTTGTACGGGCACATGCAGGTACCAACATCAACTGATTCTCAATATAGACAATGGAAAACTGAGAATGCCATGATAATGTCATGGCTCATCAGTTCCATGACTCCAGAAGTTGGGGACAACTTCATCTTATATCAGACAGCTAGTGACATTTGGAAAGCTGCCAGGGAGTTGTACTCCCAGAAGGATAACGTAGCTGAAATATACGAACTTGAAAATCAAATGGCTGAGCTGAAACAGGGAGATCTGGCTGTAAGTTCCTATTACTCTCAGCTAACTAAGTTATGGCAACAGATTGACACATATGAAACTCATAACTGGTCTTCTCCTGCTGATGATCTTGCTTTTAAGAAGTTTATTGAAAAAAAACGTGTGTTTAGATTTTTACAAGGACTGAATAAAGAATTTGATGGAGTACGGAGTAGGTTACTAGGCATGAAACCTTTTCCTGCACTTAATACTGTCTTTTCTGAGGTAAGAATGGAAGAATCGCGCATGAAAGTAATGATGGGAGTTTCGTCTACAGATAGTTCTGCCCTGACTAGTGTAGGTGGTCAGGAATCTATTACATCTAATGCTACTGTATTCTCACGAAACAATGGGCGTCCTTACTGCAAATTTTGTAAACGTCATGGTCATAGTTATGAAAAGTGTTATAGTAGACCAGATGCAACGGTGCAAAGACCTCAGAAATCGTTTGGAAATAACTGGAAAGGAAATTCTCCAAACTGGAAGTCCAATGGAAATGATCATTGGAGAGGAGGAAAGAACCAAGGAAAGACTCAAAGTTCAATGGCTCACTTAGTAAATCAGGTTGATACTGACACTAATCCTGCTAATGCTCAGACAGATCAGACAAACCAGATTCAACAGCAGTTGGATACTATATTCAAGATTCTTGGACATCAACAATTGGACAAAAATTCAGCTGAGCCATCCACTATTTCAACTGCAACAATGGCACACCAGTCAGGTATTCATAGTCTATTAAATAATAGGAAAGATACTACATGGATTATTGATTCGGGTGCTTCTGATCACATGACTCATTTGAAATATTTACTTCATGATTTTGAATATTTTGCAATACCTAAATATGTACAGGTAGCTACTGGATTTAAGGTGCATATTTTAGGTAAAGGAACTGTAATACTTACTAATCAGATAAAATTGAAAAACGTACTCTATATTCCTAATCTGAGTTTTAATCTAATCTCAGTTAGGAAGCTTACAATAGATAATAATTGCATTGCCACCTTCTCACCCTCTGAAGTTATATTTCAAGGGACTTATACGGGGGAGAGGATTGGCAATGCTAGATCATTCAATGGCCTGTATATTTTTGGACCAACAGGATCAACTAATAATTTCTGCTGTGTTGCTGAGTCAAGTGATGACAGACTCAGAATTTCAGACAAGAATCATATTTTGCTGTGGCATAAACGATTAGGTCATCCGAACTTTGTGTATCTTAAGAAAATTATGCCTACGTTATTTTGTAATATTGATCCTGTGTGTATTAAATGTGAAGTTTGTGAACTGGCAAAGCAAACTAAGTCTGCTTATCCAGCTAGATTGTATGAACCTTCTCAGGCGTTTAATTTAATCCATTCTGACATTTGGGGGCCTTCTAAAGTAAGTAATATCAATGGGGCTAAATGGTTTATCTCATTTATTGATGATCATACTCGGATTTCTTGGGTTTTTCTTATGAAACATAAGAGCGAGGCAGGAAATATTATTCAGAGGTTCATTTTGTTTATTAAGAATCAGTTTCATATTACAATCAAAACATTACGGACTGATAATGGCATGGAGTATTTAGACAGAGTTGTTCAGACATTTCTTGCTGGACATGGAATTCACCATCAAACGTCATGTGCTTACACACCCCAACAAAATGGGGTTGCTGAACGGAAAAACCGCCATTTACTTGAGGTTGCTAGGGCAATAATGTTTACTAGGAATGTGCCTAAGTTCTATTGGGGGGAGGCTGTTCTTACAGCAGTATATCTTATTAATCGAATGCCTTCTAGGATTTTATCTTTTAAATCCCCTGTTGATATTCTTCAGGACGTTTTTCCACATACACATGTTGTGTCTACACTACCCACTAAAGTATTTGGCAGTGTTGCATATGTTTATATATCATCACATCTGAGAGGAAAGTTAGAAAGTAGGGCTGTTAAATACATTTTTCTACAAAGAGTATATCAGACAATTTTGTCCCAGGTTATACTAGATGTGGCATGTTCTAAAACTTGAGTAGCGCTCTTAATTGAGAATGAAGTGGTTGGCATTCATTTCTAGTAGTATTGGCATGTTCTGGTTTGTATGTGACGGCATACTTGATAGAAGTTGTTAACATGGTTATCTCAAACCCTACCATAAGAATTCTCCATTGATTACCGGTTACCACCTGGTTTCCATTGCAGTTCTAGGTCTTTTGCTTCCAGAATACCCCATGGGCACAAGGAATCTTTTCAAAAAGATGTCTCTCCACTTCCGATGATCATTGATCTCGGCTCATTGATGGTTACTTTACCAAACTTCTTGTGTCTGATCGGCTAATTTTATTGTTTCAACTCGAGCGAGATAATTAGCATGTGTTAACAGGGGAAGAAGCAAGGGATTACTTGCTATTTTAATGCCTTTCTTTGTGTTA
>AP025073.1:23694101-23823812 GCA_036186865.1 Eustoma russellianum | reverse complement strand
TCTTACTAATTAATACTAAGAAGAATTTTGTGAAGGTAACTGCATTGATCTCGGCGCATTGGCGGTTACCTTACCGAATTTCCTGTCTCTGATCGGCTAATTTTATTGTTTCAGCTCGAGCGAGATAATTAGCCTGTGTTAGCAGGGGAAGAAGCAAGGGATTACTTGCTATTTTAATGCCTTTCTTTGTGTTAATACCTCTTGAAATATGGTTAAACACAAACAAAGAGAAGATCCTTACATGTTGAGTGTATAGGTATGTTACCCATTTAAGCTTCTTCCCCATCCAAGAGTATGTAGGTTTTGGCTATACTTCCCATAGTGACTTCTTTTTTATAACGATTAATGTACCCATATGACCCAAAGACTTTTCTTATTTTCACAAATACCCCAAATAATCTACATAATATAGGTATTCTTAATGATTTTGAGGTTCGTAATCAAGAGACCTCTTTGTTCTTTACGTTTGTAGATTCTAGTCCAGCTGACTTTAGCCTTCTGAGAGTTACCCTAGAGGAATTTCCTTAAGATCCTTTATATTTCTATGATAATGTCCCGTGGCAAAAAGTAAGAGGAGGTCCAACATCTGCAAATTACTATTAGAACTAAGATAATTGGTCGTATTTTATCAGCATAGGATAGTTTGAAAATTTGCCAGCTCTTGATCATATTGTTTAGCCTGTCCAACAGATATGAACAATCCCTAAAATTAGATGGCCAATAATTAAGGGAACTCCCGGATATTTAATTGGAAGTGCACCAAGAGGCATCTCCATAATTTCAGCAAACTCCCCCTTCTTTGTGTCAAAAACTCCAGCAATGAAGATTTCAGATTTGTACAAGTTAGGTTTCAACCCAGAAAGAACTTGGAACTTCATTAGAGAATTGTTTATGAGTTTAACAAAAAGTACATTAGCATCTGCAAGGATGAAGAGATCGTCTCCAAATGTTAACGATGTTAATCCCATGTTCTCACATTTGGGGTGCAAAGTCTTCCTCCTCAATTTTCGACTTCAGTAATTGGGTGAGACCTTCAATTACCAGTATAAGCTTTGACAGACCTATGAAAGAAATTCGTGTTCTTGTCTCCGACCTTCATTCACTTAACTCTTGTTTTTCCTTGTAGAAAGATTCTTCAAAGGCCAAAAAGGTTGGTGAACTCTTGAAAGGCAAAACCTTCACTTGAAGCATTGTGTTTTACATATCCAACTAAACTTCTTGTGCTATCTCTAACTCTAGTTTTGTCGTGGCCACCCTTGCCATTATATTTAAGTGTTGTTTGTTCATAGCCTTCAGAGGTTGTTTTAGACTCTTTGGCGTGTGTGCTAGCTTCCTAAGAAGGTTCCCATTTTCAGAAGCATTCCAACTTTCATGAAGGACTACGTTAAAATTTTGGATGCTTCTTTATGAATTTAAACGGTTTTGGACCAAAAATCTTATTCATCTGGACAAAGAGTACTCCTAGGAGAATGATCAGAGATAGTTGGAGTCTCATAATCTAATTGAAAGTTTGAAACGAGTCTTCCAAAAACTCATTGCAGAACTAAAAATCAATACGAGTATAAACCCTTTTATCTGCAATTCTATTGGTTGGGCCATGTGAATTCAAATCCTCTGGATGGTATGTTGAAAAGATCCACATGTTGAATCCAATCAGTGATTTCAACTACCACATCTATGTCAACTTTCTTTCTCCCTTTCTTACCTTGCGCATTTAGTATTATGCTGAAGTCTTCCATTAGGATCCAGGGAGTGTTTCCATATTGTCTACTTCGGCTCAATAATTCCCTCTAAAGATCTCTTGCAGGGATTCTCTAATTGTACCCATAAACAGTGGTAACAATAAATTCCTCTTACTTGGGCAGTTTAGTTTTAAAGCTACATGTATACGATGTTCTTCACAATGTAACAGTTTACCTTCAAATAATTTTGAATCCCTAGCTACCCAAATTCTTGAAACAGAGTTTGGCAAGGAGTTGTTTACAGTCTCCCAATTCTTGAAAAAGTTCCTCTTGACCTTTTCGATGTACTTATATCTTGCCTTGACTTCTACTATGCCTATCATATTTGTCTTCTTCTCTCTAATATAGTTATTAATTGTCTTCTACTTTACAGAGGAGTTTAGGCCCTTTATATTCCAGTAGGCTAATTTGACCATCGTCTAATTTTGAGGGTCTACCTCTACCCCTTGCTTTGCTCTATTGGTTCCCGGTGTTAACTACTGTTGTGAGGTCTTATGTTTTTGCTCCTTCTTTATCAGGTGGTTTCAAAAGGAACATTTTCAAAATGACAATGTTCCTGCCTTGTGGGATAGGTGCCATTTTGACTTCACCATTTTGTGTCATGGATACTTGTTCTTCGTTCTCTTCATGTAAAGCAAAAACAGATATGTTTCCTTTATCTACCTTTAACATCTCACTGCCTTGTTCCTTATGAGTTTGTGCATCCTTACCTTACTGTGTTGAAATGACAATTTTCATGCCTTGCGGGGTAGGCACCATTTTGACATCGCTATTTTGATTCATAGATACTTGTTCTACCTTTTCTTCGTGTCAAGCATCGGTAGATATGTTTCCTTTATTTACTTTTTCCATATCACTGTCTTGTTTCTTATGAACTTGTGCATCGCATCAGTAGATATGTTTCCTTTATAATTACCAAAAAAAAAAGATATGTTTTCTTTATCTACTTTTTCCGTATTCTACGCAGTGTGTTATTGTTGAAGTATTGGACACGCAAGTACATGAGCCTTATCCATACAGGAATTACACTCAAATTTAACCTTTGGATACCTTTCCCAGATACCCAAGGCCAAAGGAAAAGTACCTTGTTACCAAAAGGTAGGGGTGACTTATTGAGAATCTTATGTTTGGATTCTTCTGACTGAAATCTAAAGAGGAAAAGGTCGTATCAATCCATTTGTGTTTCAAGCAGACCTTTATTGTTCCATCTGTCTTCAACGAATTTTTGGACATTCAAAAAAGACCTTTATTGTTCCGTCTTCAACGAATTTTTGGATATTCAAGAAAGAACCATTGTTACTCATTCCCTGACCTGCGATTGTGGAAGCCCATTTCTAACTACTCCCGATCACATTAGATGGTGGGATAGCAAAGTTTTTCGACATTGATGACACCACATGTGAAGGACTTAAGCGTGGTTGTGTCTTCTAGAACAAAATCTGACTTGAGCAAACTCGCCCAAGAAGATTTAGTTCTAACGAGGCTTTGCATGATCATGTTAATAGACGATGCTAAACCATGTAAATCTGGCCATTTTTAAGCAACGTCTGAGGTAGTTGTATGCCCTGACCGCTTGTTGCGGCGGTCGAAGAGGCTCGACTTATCGAAAGGTGGTGTCACGAGCTGTGGTTGGATGTTTAGTAGATAGAGAAGAGAAGAAAGGCGGGGGGTTTAGGTGAGGTAGTAGTTTATAGTGGTTCTGATATGCGGAGGAAGTCTTCGGGGAGGGAGGAGTGGTTTAGGTTGCTGGAGATGTTACCGTTACGGTGGGGTTCTATTCATTGCTTGTAGGTAAAAGACGTTTGCGGTGAGGAATGATCGAGAATAGAGGAGAGGGAGTAAGGGGGTTCTCAAATTAGGGTGGGGAAAGTAGAGAGAAGGGAGAACGAAAACTTGTACCGTCTTTCTCATATTTAGATGGCCGTTTTGTTGTAAATGAGGTTAGCAGAATATGACAGTATCCTAATAAAATTCCCATCTCCGAGGGTTGGAAAAACAATGTAGCGAAGGTAATGCAATCGCAAAATCCTAGTTTATGCCCAAACAGATCCTCTAAAGGAACAGCATATTCTATGACTATTTGGTGTCTTGTAGAAATATAAAGCGGGTCACTTGACATGATTGACAAGAATAAATCTAACTTAATTTGATTCCCTGCTCTAACAGAACTCAATGCCCATCAGACATGGATTGACTTGATTGTAACATCCAAACAGTCAAGATTATCTTAAAAGTCAATTTTACTTGAGTAGCTTAATTCCAAAGGATATCCACGTATTTTCAAAAATATTTCATTTTGACGCAAGACCCTTTCACTTTAATTCTTGGATATGCTCCAAAAGCCACCAAGTCTTGACAACTATTAGAATATGTTGATGAGAACTTTAATCTGGTTAAACATACTCAGAGACTAGAAAAAATATTTCTTCCTGCTTCACTCTATTCGGATGCCATGTAGTTAGAATGACAAGTTTCTGTGCTTGGACAAGTATAAGCAATAAAGGGAAACAAATTTATCTTTTCTACAAACTACACCTAAGAAGAGCCCCCAATCATACATAACTGAAAATGTATAAATAACTATCCATACGCAGGGAAAAAAACAGCATGTAATGGGATTAACATTATTTATAAGGCTCAAGAAAGATAACCACGCGAACCGCAATGCAATACAAGAGATCAAATCAATCACTTCGAATTGAAGAACTATGCTCACTTAAATATGAAAAACTATTCCAGAAACAAACACAAACAGATGTTGGAGAACACAGCAGATTACAAGAACCAACATTAATGAAGATGAGGAATCATGTTATCGTAGATCATACAAGCTGGTTAAAAACGATTGAATAAGAACTCTATTCCATCCCATCCACCTAACAGAAATGAGAGGAAAAATACGCTACCAAATTTTCAGTCAGCAGGTATCAGCTAATAACAAGTACGTCAGTGAAAGACACTGTTATCATTTAAGTACAGTTTACAATCTTGTCCTAGCAGACCCCTTAGTGGGAATAAGTCTTGAGATGTTGTGCAATCTTGTCCTATATATATAATGCACCTGCCTGGAAAAATGACCATTTTGAATGGCTAAAGGTTTTAGTGTCTACAAGAAATTACATTAGTCTACTTCTCACCCAACCTTTTCATGCCAGTACTTTTGAACACCAGATAAAATATAATAAGGATTTATCCTGATACAGTAACTGAAAAATAAACAAAAACATGGCTAAAAAATAAGGCAATCCCAAAAAGGGGGGAATAACTTTCCTTCATGTAGAAAAGGTGTATGAACGGGAAAAATAATGCTTACCATGAGATGACTCAACATCCAGAATTAAGTCAAGTGCATAATCGTAATATGGAACTTGACTGCTCAGTCCACATAAGTTGAAATCGTCTTGAATATATTCATCATCCACTTCACAAAAGAATTCATTCCCTCGCAAGTTGCAAAACCACGAAATCCAAGAAGTATCATCACCATCAGAACCACTTACATCGGATTCTTCACTGTCTGTTTCTGATTCATCTGAGACAAACAGAAGAGTGTCAAAAGAATAAAAAGGAGATGACAGTTCGTAATCATCAGAAATGCTACTAAAAATATTTCTATCGACCTAATAGGGAAAAGGGATCCTTCTTACACAGTGAGGGTTAAGTTCCACAGTTCTCAGATAAAGCTTACATATATAAACATCAAGCTTTAAATTTTTTCCTTTTACAACTTAAGAGTAGTTAGAATAGAGCAGAAGTGCAAAATTTAAAACTATTCTAAGCAAATCGATGGACATTTGACAATGTTACATCTATGCTGCAGTCTACTGAGAATACCATTGTAGCCAAACGTGTTTAAATAACAGTCAATGTTGTGCTTTACAACCATACATCAACCATCAAGGCAGACAGTAAACATTAGGGTTATTACCAAATACCAAAGGTCAGTTTGATAAATCACCAAAATATGCTTTACCCACCACATTTCGAGGGCAATTACTGACATCAAACTTATCGAGTTGCTCAGTTATGCCGAATACTTTTTTTTTTTGAGCCCGAATACTATTAATTAATACATCCCAGAGGTCTGATGAATACTTCTTCGGTTCATGTTATTAACAGAACAAATAACCTAAGAAGTCCAGAACTAGAATTATTCACTAACTTGAATAACAAAATGGCACTTAAAAATGAAAATGAAAAAATTAATTGAAAAAAATTTACTTCTTAAAAAATGAACTAACCTTCAGAACGTTTAGCCTTGTTGGTAGTAAGAGTGGAAGACGAACGAGCATCGCGCGAATCGAGTTGCTGTAGATGTGACCTTCCGGATGTGGAGGAGGTGAACGGAACCGCCACAGCAGCGGCGGAAGAAGACTTATCCTTTAAACCTCTGGAGGTGGAAGGAGAGGACTTCTCTAAGTGCTTATCTAAGGCATCGTTTATTCGCTTCCGATCCAAAGTTGACGCAGTTGAACCCACGATCTCCGACTTCGATGAAACTCCTCCTGCTGCTGCTCCTCGATCCCTATACATATCAATTATCAAATCCCCCCAATCTATCTCCTCTAACTGTACGTATATATATGTGTATTGATAATTACATAGTTTGGAGTTTATGTGAATAGATTTGGAGAAACAGCGTAAGAGCAGTGTGTTATGATGAGCTGAAATCGCAGATTTATCAAGTTAGCTACTGCGTGCGATTTTGTGCAAGAGAGATGAAATGTTAGGGCTACAGCTATCAGAGAGGGGTTGGGAAACATATTATGGATATTTAAGGATAAATATTATGTTGATATACATTATAGAGATAGACATTATATTAGATGTGAATATCCAAAGTATTATATCTTCTGTATACTATGTATATCAGATTAGATATAGATATCCAAATGATTTGTTCAAGTTTATCTTCACTCCATGAGTCCTATAAATAGGACCACATATCATATATGAAATACATACCTTGAGATACAAAGTTCTCTAGTTTCTCTTCCCCTTTCTCTTCTATATTCTTGCTTGAGTTATAACACGTTATCAGAACGAATTGCTCCAAAGAAACAAAATCAAGTAGTCAAGAAATGTATTAGATAAAGAAGAGAAAGAAGGAACATACTTATAATTTCGCAGGTGCTGCCAGCCTTCGGCAGGTCTGGAAAAACTGAATTTTCCGAGTCATCCACTGTTGGATCATCACTAAATTTTGACAGATTACTCCTAACACATAAAGGTGTGTTTTGAACGGTGAAGATGTGTTTTGACACTCCTAGGTCTGGCCGAAATGGTAATTTCCAAGATTGATTTTTTTGCCTAAATTTTTTTAGAATTATGATTTGTTCATTTATTGTGTTTCTCTTGTTACCTATTTCTATCTTATATTCGAAATATTTATAAAAGAACTAATCTAGCATGAAGTCTAGATTTATTTTGAAAGAAGAAGAATCGTATATGGTTTGCAGCCATATAGATAAACTTTTATCATGCCCGATGCATGAATTGTTAACATGCCTGAAGCATTAATTGTTATCATGCCCAAAGTATAAATCATTTTATCATGCCCGAAGCATGAATCATTTTATCATGTCCGAAGCATGAATTGTTAACATGTCTGAAGCATTAATTGTTATCATGCCCGAAGCATGAATCTTTTTATCATGCCCGAAGCATGTATTGTTTGACATGCCCAAAGCATGAATCGTTGACACGCTCGAAGCGTGAATAATTGATATAATTAACATGCCTAAAAGCATGACTAGTTTATGTACATAAAGAATGAATAACTATCATGCCCGAAGTATGCATAGTTGACATGCCTGAAGCATGAATATTTTGACATGTAGTTGTTGTGTTATTTTAATTTTTAATTACCTATTGATTGTATTCTTATCATTGCAAATACTCTGCATCATACTTATGCCTGAAGCATATTAAGTTTAACTCAAAACTGTAGTTTTGAGTGGATATATCATTTTCTGATATATTTGATTTATACTCAGACACATGGCAAACATCATAAAATTGGAATTCGCTACCCCTGACATTTCAGGAAGAAATTATATGGCTTGGATCCTTGATACCGAGATCCATTTGACATACCTGAAGTATGAATAATTGTCATTCCTGAAGCATGACATGACTAAATACCCGACATATCCGAACATGACTAAATAGCCAACATGTTTGAAGCATGAATAGTTGTTATGCATGAAGCATAAATCGTTGTCATGAATAGTTATCATGCCTATAGCATGAATAATTAGATATACCTGAAGCATAAACAATTGATTAATGGACATGCCTGAAGCATGACGTACTCAAAACATGAATAGTCTACATACATGAATGATATGTAAATTTTATTGCTTCCGTGTTTTTTTTGTCTGTTTATATGGTAGGGTATGTGAAAATGTATGTTACTGTTTGTTGATAGCATAGGACCAGATTAGATGCTTACTCTGACATTAGCACTCAACATGGTCTTTGGCCATACAATTGCAGTAAAAATCTATGTTCTTGCATTGAGAACTGAGAAGGACTTTTGTTGATAATTTGAGAATAAGTCAATCCTATTTGTCGAAGTTCATGATGCATTGATGGATACTGTGTATGAAGCTTCAGGTTGAAATCTCGTCAAGCAAAAGATATATCTAGCATTTTAAAAAAGTATTATCATTTTCCCTATGTATATAAGGTGTAATCATTATTCATAAAGAGTTTCTTCAGAAGCGTAATTTGTTTATGGAGGAGGATTAGTCGACATGTGGGGTAATGTCAGAACCTCAAAAACTAACATAAGGCTTCATCTATTTGTAACGAAATGGTTGAATGGATAGATAGAGCTCCCTAGTCCCGAGTTTGTTGTACTAGTATTATTAGCGGATATATATGAATGTAACTCTTTATTTTGTGAAATTGAATATATTTTATTATTAAAAAATAATAATAAAATAAAATAGTCCTTAGAAGCGAATATGTCCGGTCCTGATGTGTGATAGTAAAAAAAAACAATTTTCCTACGTAATGATTAATTATGAGTTGTATGTCCTTTGAAAATGCATATAACTTTATGTGATTCATTTGTCCTACATGGTATATATACTTTTGTCAACTTATACATACTTGGATATATACAATGTATATCATTAAGATATTATTAGATAATGTTAGAATTTGTACTACTGTTATTCTGAATAATTTTGATTTGCATGGTTATGATTATTATTATTTTCTTTATATGATTCCAATAAATTAGAGCGTTTCTTTTTACTATTCTTTTCCTGATTCTTGGAATCAAATAATAAGAGTCGTATACGTTATATTAGAACTTTACTCAAGATGAATGTTTTGAATATATGTCTAGTTGACAGTGGAACAACACACACAACATTGACTAAGGGCTCCAGAATAGTCCCAATTGCAAAAGCAATTCGAGTACTACGACATCGATTGAAGGCTCCAGAAGAGCAACCATTTTATCAACGGGTGATACACATTTACTGGCTAATATGGCATCATTTCCTACCAAGTGAAAAGGAAACTATTGAGTTTAAAAGGTATACGTCTTAATGGCATTCATAATGAACCATGAATAAGGGGAATATGAAATTTTTATAGACAATGATTCAAGCCAGAAGCTTGTTAAAGAAAAACTCCCAATTTTCTATGTGGATTATATTATGCGACTATACATCCAGTTGAATATGATATTGTGATAAACCAGAAGTTCGATAATCAAAGTTATTTATGACATAATCGACTTGGTCACCCAGATAGAATAATAATACGTACAATTATACAACATCACATGTGTACTCTTTAAAGAACCAGAAGATTCTAGAAACTCTTTCATGAAAAAAAAAGATTACATTATCTTGTGATTTTGTGTGTGTTGCTCGTTCTTGTGAGTTTGCTTTCGAAAAGACTAGTAGCTTTTGCCAAGCCTCTTGCTCAGATTTTGTGATTATCTGATTAAATTTATTAATTATTGATAATACATGTGAATTTATATCTCAAGCTTTCAATTATTATTGTATGTCTTGAGATTGGCGTTGAATATTCAGTTGCAAGTGTGCACACTTAAAATGGTCCAGCAGTGTCATTTATTAAACGTTTACAACTGATTGCTAGACGTTTGATTTTAAGGTCCAATTTTCCCACTTGAGCTTCGGAACATGCAACTATACATGCATCAGCATTGATTTGGGTAGCTAGTTTTCCTACCGTTAGGGGGAGAGAAAGTGCCGGCACCTAAAGGATGGCGTGAAATTTAATGGAACGTTCCTTCACTATCTCATCTTAGCACACGAGCAAATCAATTCGAGCAAAAAGTAAAATGGTAACAAAATCCCACGTTTTGGCGATGCATACGTCGATTTGACTTGATGTCTCTGAAGGACATGATAATGGTATACCGAAAAAAGTCTAAAACGTGGATGCCCAGTTGGTGTAAAAGATAAAAGCCCTCAAAAGAGAATGATACAAATAATACTCCAGAAGAGAATACTCAACAAGAGATTAGATGTTCACAACTTGAAAGCGCTATAGAAATAAGAACTGATCAGTCTAAAAATCAATAAACAAGCTGCTCCCGAAGAAGCAAGTGAACGCAATTTTGAAAAGATCTTTTTGAATTATAAGAGAAAATTGGGACAGACAAATGATCATTATTGATCATGCATTGATTGAGGGATTGCATGTGAAGTTATGAATCAGGATCCTGAACCAATGTTAACTGAAAAGTATCGACACATAAATCATTGGCTAAAATAGAAATATGCAATCCAAACCCCTGAAGGAAAAGTCGCAAAGCATTTAGACCCGTAGTCCAAAACCCTTGAAGGGAAAGTTGCATTCGCAAATTATTTCGACATGCAGTCCAAACCCCTGAAGGGATCAAACATACAAAGAAATAGGCTTGACTATGATGAAGCATATTCTCCGATAATTGATGCCATAACATTACGATATTCAGTCAGCCTAGCAGTCACTTAAAACTTGATATGCAGTTAATGAATGAAGTTACCGCTTATTCGTATGAATTATAAGATGATGATATTTATATAAATCCCAGAAGGATTTAGATTGCCTGCAGCATGTAATCAAAGGATGATTAAATTATACTCAATCAAATTATAGAAATCATTATATGGATTAAAACAATTTGGCAGGATGTACATGTTGCTGATCTAAATCTTGTTGGAACTCCTGAAGAGCTTACTAAAACCTCTAGTTGTATCATGAAAGAATTTGAGATGAAAAACTTTGAGAAGATCAAATGTTCTCTCGGCCTGCAGATCGAGCCTTGAGTAGTCATAGCATGGTACGATCGAAAGACTCATTTCGACCACCAGAAGATAACAAAGAATTATTAGGTCCTGAAGTACCATATCTTAGGGTTGGTGTTTTGAAGTATCTTGCGAATTTCGATGCCATATATAGCATTTTCAATTAATTTATTGAGAAAGTATAGTTGAACATCAACACGAAGACACCGAAATGATGTCAAACACATTTTTATCTTCTTGGAATACCATAGGGGTGTTTATACTGCTCAAGGAAGGTATTACCACAATTAGTAGGTTATACTGATGCTGGCTATCTATCTGACCCGCATAAGAAAAGATCACAAAATGGATATGTTTTGGTGCGGTCATATTACGGAGATGAGTGAAACATACAGTAATAACCATCTCTTCATCATCATAAGATTTTGACGTTACACGAAGCAAGCTATGAACATATTTGGTTGAGGTCGATGATCCCGCATATCGAAGACGACGAAAACAATGTCGGATGATAATGTAAGATGTATTGTTCAAGTTGAAAATGGCTACATCAAATAAGAATGAAGCATATATCACCAAAGTTCTTCTACACTTATGACCTCGAGAAAAGTGGTGATATTAATATCCAGCAGATACGATTAAGCCAGAATTTTGCTACTTGTTCACGAAAGCACTACATTTAAAGAGATGATCTACAACATCGGAATGCATCGACTCAAAGATCTCTTTCCAGCATCAGGGGGAGTGTGATTACTACATGCACATTGTACTCTTATTTCTTCGTCCAAGTTTTTTGTCCCAAAGGGTTTTTCTTGGCAAAGTTTTAACGAGGCAGTGTATCACACTTATCAATTATTATGAATGTGTACTCTTTTTCCTTCGACCAAGTTTTTATCCCACTGGGTTTTGACAATGTTTTAATGAGGCATATTCTATAAATTTTGGATATCCAAGGGGGAGTGTTATGGATACATTGGAATCTCAAGAATAAACATTATGTTGATATACATTGTAGAGATAGACATTATATTAGATGTAGATATCCAAAGTATTATATCTTTTGTATACTATGTATATCAGATTACATGTTGATATTCAAATAGTTTGTCCAAGTTTATCTTCACTCCATGAGTCCTATAAATAGGACCACATATCATATATGAAAGACACACCTTAAGATACAAAGTTCTCTAGTTTCTTTTATATATTCTTGCTTGAACTATAACATTCTCCACTATTTTTTTAATTTCATTTCCCCCCTAAATTTACACAAAAATTTCATAAATATTAGTTTAAATATTTTATCAAAATTTGAGAAAAGTTTTACCAACTTTCAACCTCCGGTAATTTTCTTTTCCCAACTCATTCCTAAATTCAGCCACATTACCACCAACCCACCACCTTCACCCTAGCCACCATCTACCACCTTCAAATCCTCCTCCTCTTTCTCATGGCCGTCCATACCCTCCTCGGTCTTCCCATAGTCATTCCCTCCCCACCTTCAAATATCTCTGTTAAGGTCAAGGTGAACTGACCTTGACGATCTCGGTCTTGTCACGAACAAGATGTACTGACCTCCTAAACCTCGCCCGAGCTAAACTGCATTGACAGAATTGACCAGATTAACCATGCCGAACACGGGGTTTGGATAAAGATTGAGGGTATATTTGATTGATTCTTTGTAGTTATCTGATTGATTCTTTGTAGTTATCACGCATCTGTGATTGATATTACTAGATTTGATTTGTATATATCATTACCATGCTTGTACATATCCTTACCATAATTTGTAGATTTGATTAATTTTTCGATCTGACGACGTAAATTATTAAGCTCAGTGCAGCTCAAATTTCTTGGAAGACAAAGAAGCAATCTACTGTCTCTTGATCCTCTGCTGAGGCTGCATATCGCGTCATGCCCTACACAACCTGTGAACTCAAGTGGCTGCTTGGTCTTCTCCATTTCCTTGGTATTCACCTGAACGAACATGTTACCCTCAACACCGATAGTCAATCTGCTCTCCATCTTGCACATAATCCAGTCGCATATGATCGCACCAAATATATTGACGTCGACTGCCATTTCCTGCGGTATGCAGTTATGGACTGTCTCGTCCATCCTTTGCATGTTTCGACTTCACATCAATATGTTGACATCCTGACCAAGTCTCTCGGCACTTGAGAATTTCACTTTCTTCTGTCCAAGTTGGGCGTTTCCGCTCTTCACGCGCCAACTTGAGGAGGGTGTTAAGGCCGAGCTGAACTGACTTTGTTGAGCTCAGCCTTGTCACGAACAAGATGTACTAACCTCTCGAACCTCGACTGAGCTGAGCTGCACTGACAGAATTGACCAGATTAACCAGGCCGAACACGGGGTTTGGATAAAGATTGAGGGCTTATCTGATTGATTATTTGTAGTTATCTGATTGATTATTTGTAGTTATCACGTATCTGTGATTGATATGACTAGTTTTGATTTGTATATATCACTATCATATTTGTACATATCCTTACCATAATGTTAGAAGGAAATATTTGACTTACCATGTAAAAGGAGATCAAGCCATCAATTGTAAATATTCACTACAGCATAATTAGCGAAATCAATAGCGTGATTAAAGGGATTAGCATAATTGTAAATTGATTCTTTCCTTGTATAGGTATACTCATACTACTACAAATAGGTTACATACACAATGGAAAACGTACGAATGAATATACAGAAAAATTCCTTCGTCTTCACTCTCTGTTTGCTCTAAGTTTCATATTCTCTCTAAATTTCATGGTATCAGAGCAGGAAAATATCCTCTCTGGTATAGTATAATCTTGGCTCAGAAAGTATTTCATCATAGCCATTGTGCGTATACTGTGTTTTGGCTCAGATTTTTGAGTCATCATTGCCATCAACATATCTTACTCTTCTCTGTCAAGTACCCATACCCGTTCTCACCAGTGTATCCGTAGCCTTTGATAAACTCAGTCCGACATAAAACCGTGCCCTTCCAACCTGAAACCAGAAACATTAACCATGTCAGATCACGTTGAAAACCAACCAGAAACCTCCGACAAAATGCCCAAATTCCCAGAACACTTTGATATTTCGGCAGAATTTGCAAAATTTCTGCAGAGCCAAATAGTTCCAGCAACACAAAGCCCCACTCCATCCGCAGCAATTTCTGAGAATTTGGTGCTAAAGGTCAAATTAAATTCTGGAAATTACCCTCTTTGGTGCAACCTTATGCGCAGAGCCCTTTTAGGTAGGGGGAGGAGCACCCACATCACAGGGGTCCCTCCACCCCCTACCAACAAACCCAAACTTTACCAAGTGGGAACAAGAAGATCAACTTGTTTTCACTTGGTTGATTGACAATATGGATGAAACATTGGTTAACAATGCCTCCAGCTATCCAACCGCAAAGGCACTTTGGGATGGATTAGCGATTACTTACGGGTCAGGAGCAGACCCGTTCCAAATATTTGACTTACATAAAAAGGCTTACACCTTAAGACAGGGAACGAACTCACTTGATGATTGCTGGAATCAACTGCAAGGTGTAGCGCCCCGACCCGGACAACGGAATCCGAACCGGTTCACCCGTCGTAGCTTACTGAGAAGACTACAAGACGTCTCATCTCTCGAATACACATCATCAATGACGTAAGAGAAATAAATGCGGAAACATATCTCCATAAATCTAAATCATCAAATCAATACGTCAACGATAACGAGAATACTCAAATGTATATGGTCGCAGCCATCTAAAACCTCCAATGAAATCAAACCAGAATTAACAGAAACTATCTAATCTAATCTCTCCATAAGGCCTATGCATCCCATTCTGCCCACTCGCCGTCATCCTCAATGAAAATCATATCATAACTGGGTTCATCTGCAAAATCAAAGGCAGTACCCTTAGCGAAAAACGCTAGCAAGTAACCCACTTATAAGACATACGGGATCATCACATGGCAAGACATGAGTAATAGATAACTTGAGGGAATTGAGGGGGCACATGTCTTGTAAATTTCCAAATGTAAATTTAAATAACGCAGTAAAGCAAGTACGACAAATTGCTCACATTTAACAATTCATTGGCAATCAAGTATCGCACACGTTTGTAACACATTGACTCTCGTGATGCATGTCAAGATATGCACTACACTACTCATTCATTTATGCATGAACACTTTCTCTTTTAAAACAGTGCAATGCATGACATAATGCCCGGTCACTTCATATAACTTTATACCCTGTAACGCACCCCGGCTTATATTTCCATCCCGGTTTACGTTACAAACAACTTTATACCCTGTAATGCACCTCGGCTTATATTTCCATCCCGAGTAGCATTACAGACAACTTTATACCCTGTAACGCGCCCCGGCTTATATTTCCATCCCGGTTTACGTTACAGTCTTTTGTGCCCTACAATGCGCCCCGGCTTAAATTTCCATCCCGGTTTACATTGCAGGTCACCTTCGCAAATCTGTGCCGAAGCACCTTTCTTTTCAAATCAATATGCAAATGCACGTGCCATGATGCAGGACTCCTCATTTCATTCTCATTCCACATGCTCGTATGCAATTCACATAAGTAGTTCATGTACACATGCGCACGTACAAGCATACACAAGTTTCCAATAACGTACTCATCATAACTTAGGCTTCCACCATCACGTCAACCCTTAGTCTTGACTCTAAGGTTCACAACCCAAGGCCAATATCCCTAACCATTCCTCATTGAACTCCAAACACCTCGTACATTCATCTCCTAGCCCATCTAAGTCATTCACGTTGAAACTCGATTCGAGAACCCATTGAAGTCACCAATATTGTTTCACCATCTTAGGTCATGTTCTCAAGGCTTAGACTACCTTTAATCAGGTCTTAAGAAGCCTCTAAGGTCACCCAAAAATTCCCCGAGCTTCCCTATTTCTTTCTCTATTTTTCCACAAAACTGGGGGACATCATCCCCTCACATCGATCGATCTATGTACTTCATACCCTCACATCGATCGATCGATGTCCATCAGAGGACATCGATCTCTCAGCCCTTCCTACATCGATCGATCGAAGTGACTTCATCCCCTCACATCGATCGATCGATGTCCATCAGAGGACATCGATCTCTCAGCCTTTCCTACATCGATCGATCGAAGTGACTTCATCCCCTCACATCGATCGATCGATGTCCATCAGAGGACATCATACCCTCACATCGATCGATCTATGTACTTCATCCCCTCACATCGATCGATCTATGTACTTCATCCCCTCACATCGATCGATCGATGTCCACGATTCCAACACAGAAACTTTGCGATTTTCGCAGAAACTACAAAACCATAACTCCAATTGATCCCAAACTTCATCCCCATCAATTCAAGCCTAAACCCTGCTATAATCTCATGCTTAAACTACGAATTAAACGCTACACAATTACAAATCACAGATTCAAGCCTAACACACGACTCATCCATCACAACAACCCAAAAATCCTTCCTTTCTCTCTCAAACCCACGCATCCACGCAAGCACATCAAGAGGGGATTCCAGGGATAAGGATTTGCAGGATTTCACAGATTCCACAACAACAACAATCACATTTTCATATACATCGGCAAAATCTTGAAACGAAAGCACATAAACATATACACATAATCAAAGAACGAATCTACTGCATGGTGATCCAATTTGATAACAAAATAGGCCATTTTTCTTTCACAAAACGTAGGAACTTATAAACACATTACTTGCCTTTGATTACTCGAAGTCGGATTGGGAAACGAACTAAGGCTGGATCAATTCTTGGAGGATGTCTTCCTCTACTCCTGGAAGAAACGGCTAGGGTTGTGAGGAAGCGTCGTTGGTTTCTGAATAGTGAAGAAACTGACGCTTTGTCAGTTTATATATGGTCAGGGAAAAGTTTGGTGTTTCTAAATTATACTATTATCTATTTATCTTAAAGGATAACTTTATTATTTAATTCTAATTTAAATATAATTAATTTCTAATATTAAATCCATCATTAATTTCTAATTAATCCTCATATTAATGCCTAACTTAATTCTCGTTGACCGTCATTAATTCCCAAAAATTCTTCTTCGTCTTTTAATTACCCTACGAAGGGTGCGGGGCATAACATCCCTCCCCCCTTATAAGAAGTTTCGTCCTCGAAACTGACGTACCTTATTGGAAGAGGTGTGGATATAACTCTTTCATTTGCTCTTCAAGCTCCCACGTAGCTTCGCGCTCCGTATGGTTACTCCACTGAACTTTGACATACGGAATGACGCGTCGGCGTAGGACTTGATCTTTTCTGTCCACAATCCTCATTGGATGTTCTTCGTAAGTGACGTCTTCTTTCACATCTAAGGGTTGGGCTTCAAGCACATGGCTTGGATCCGATACGTATTTCCGTAGTTGAGATACGTGGAATACGTTATGGACTTGGGATAAACTCGGAGGTAAGGCTAGTCGGTATGCTCTTTCACCGACTTTACCCAGAACTTCGTAAGGACCAATATATCTAGGGCTCAACTTGCCCTTCACTCCAAATCTAGCCACTCCTTTGGTTGGTGAAACTCGTAGGTAAACCTTATCGCCTTCCTCAAACTCCAACGGTCGCCTCTTGGTGTCAGCCCAACTTTTACTACGATCTTGAGCCACCTTGAGTTTCTCTCTTATCACCTTGACCTTTTCCACTGTTTGCTCAACCAACTCGGGTGCAGTGATTGTCCTTTCTCCAACTTCATCCCAACAAATCGGGGATCTGCACTTACGCCCGTATAACGCTTCGAATGGCGCCATGCCAATTGCACTGTGATAGCTGTTATTATATGAAAACTCCATTAATTTCAACATGCTATCCCAGTTCCCTTTGAAGTCCAAGGCGCATGCTCTCAGCATGTCTTCCAATGTTTGGATGGTCCTCTCGGATTGCCCATCCGTTTGCGGGTGGTATGCCGTGCTCATTCTCAACTCTGTACCCATAGCTTTCTGGAATGCTCTCCAGAACTTAGAGGTGAACTTGGGGTCACGATCCGATACGATGCTGACTGGGACCCCATGTAGGCTTACAATGTTATCCACATAGATATTGGATAACCTTTCATACGAAGTACCATGAGGCATGGCTATAAAGTGAGCTGTCTTCGTTAATCGATCTACAATTACCCAGATCATCTCATTTCCATTGCGGGTCTTGGGTAGTCCCATTACGAAATCCATCGTCACGTGCTCCCACTTCCATTCTGGAATCTCTAGTGGCTTCATCAAACCACCAGGTCGTTGATGTTCCGCTTTGACTTGTTGGCATATCAAACATCTCTCCACATATGCCGCTATTGACCTTTTCATCCCTATCCACCAATAGTTTCTTTTGAGGTCCTTATACATCTTAGTACTTCCGGGGTGGATAGAAATTTTTGAGTTATGCGCCTCTCGAAGTAATTCTATTCGGAGTTCGTCTTTAGCGGGTACGCATAACCGATTCTGGAACCATAGACTCCCATCTTCTCGCAACTGGAAGTCCTTTACCGGTCTCGTGGATAATTTGTCGCGGATCTCTTCCAGTGTCGGGTCCTCATTCTGTGCCTCTTTGATTCTGTCTACCAAGTCTGGGCTGATAGACAAAACTGTGAGGACATTTGCCGCTAAATCCACCAATTCAAGATCAAACTCTTCAATCTCTCTTTCCAATGGAGACTGTCTTGCGTGGCTAGACTTTCTGCTCAATGCGTCCGCCACTCTGTTGGCTTTGCCCGGATGGTAATTGATAGTCAAGTCATAGTCCTTGAGTAACTCTAACCATCTTCTTTGTCTCATATTCAACTCCTTCTGCGAGAATAGGTATTTCAAGCTCTTGTGATCAGTGAATACTGCACACTTCTCTCCATATAGATAGTGTCTCCAGATTTTAAGAGCAAATACCACAGCTGCGAGCTCCAAGTCATGCGTCGGATAGTTCTGCTCATATGGTTTCAGTTGTCTTGACGCGTACGATATGACTCGTTCGTTTTGCATCAAGACACAACCTATAAACAGAAAGTTGATTCAGGACTAGCATAAGTATACACAATGCATTAATTGTAATGGTGTACATACCTAGTCCTTTCTTGGACGCGTCACTATAAATCACGAATCCATCGGTGCCGGAGGGTTGTGCCAACACCGGGGCTGTGGTCAACCTCTTCTTGAGCTCAGTAAAGCTCTGCTCGCATTCAGCAGTCCATTCAAATTTAGTCTTCTTCTGAGTAAGTCGACTCAATGGTACTGCTATCGTTGAGAATCCCTCAACAAACTTCCTATAGTAGCCTGCCAAGCCTAGGAAGCTTCTGACTTCGGTCACATTTGTGGGTCTTGGCCATTCAGTGATGGCTTCTATCTTCTTAGGATCCACAGAGATCCCATCTTCAGAAATCACGTGACCAAGGAAGGCTACACTTCTCAGCCAAAATTCACACTTGCTGAATTTGGCATAGAGCCTTTGTTGCCTTAGAATTTGCAACACCACTCTTAGATGTTCAGCATGAGCTTGTTCGTCGGGGGAATAGACCAAGATGTCATCGATGAACACTACTACAAATTGGTCTAACTGTTCTCGGAATACAGTGTTCATCAAATCCATGAAAGCTGCTGGGGCATTAGTTAGTCCAAAAGGCATCACTAAGAATTCATAATGCCCGTATCGGGTCCGAAAAGCCGTTTTAGATACGTCTCCGGCTTTCACAAGCAGCTGGTGATACCCTTGACGAAGATCGATCTTTGAGAACCAGTGAGCTCCTTTTAGTTGGTCAAATAAATCCTCGATCCTTGGCAGAGGATATTTATTCTTAATGGTGATCTTGTTCAACTCCCGATAGTCAATGCATAACCTCATGCTGCCATCTTTCTTCTTTACGAATAGAACTGGGGCTCCCCAAGGTGATACGCTGGGACGTATCAATTTCTTGTCTAACAACTCTTGCAGTTGCCCCTTCAACTCCTTGAGTTCAGCCGGAGCCATTCTATAAGGTGCCTTAGATATAGGCTCGGCTCCAGGGATCAAGTTGCTCTCGAACTCCACTTCTCTCGTTGGTGGTACTCCCGGTAGGTCGTCTGGAAACACATCCTTGAACTCGTTGATCACCGGGATTTGGTCCATAGAGGGAACCTCCTGCTTCGCGTCTAGAGCATATACTATAAACCCCTCAGCTCCTTTCTGTAAAGCTTTAAAGGCCTTAATTGCTGTCAAGTATACCTTCTTTGGAGCTTTGGTCATTTTGACATTCCCTTGTATCGTGATGTTATTCATCTCAGGGTCCTTGAGGGTCACTTGCTTGAGCTTACAATCGATATTGGCATGATTTTTGGTCAGCCAATCCATGCCCAATATTACATCGAAGTCCTTCAGAGGAATTGGGACTAAGGTCACCGAGAATAACTTCCCATCCAACTCCATCTCACAATCTTTGTACTGGTGGTGGGATACCAGCACTTGCTCGCCGGCTGCTTGTACTCTAAATGGGTTCTCAAGCCATTCGGGTAAACAGTCGAGCCCTTTGACAAATCGCTTAGAAATGAAGGAGTGGCTAGCTCCACTATCAAATAACACGTTGGCAGGTACTTTGTTAACTAAGATCACACCTATTCACAAGGGAGTAGCACATAAAAGTTTCACATAAAGCACATATTCAGTTGTCAACTTAGAACACTAAAATCCAACTTAAACCACAATTATTTAACTTAGGTCGTACCTGTCACCATGTTCGCATCCTCTTGGACTTCAGCGTCCGTCATCGCGTGGACTCTCGCATTGGGCCTACCTATCTGCTGTTGAGCTGGCCCTACTCCGGCTTGCGGTTTAGGATTCCATTCTGGGCAGTCCTTGATCCTATGGCCTGGCTTTCCACATCTGAAGCACGCACCTGATATTTTCCAACATTCGCCCATGTGTCTTTTATGGCAGTGCGGGCATTCTGCAGGTGCTTGGCGATCAGGTTGATTTGGCTGCGGTGCCCTTTGAACTGGCCCCGCTTGTCCCTTCCTGGGAATCTTGACCCAACGTCCGGGTCTACTTCCGCTTTGCTCCACCCTTGGTCACTTGCTCGATTCTTCCCGAGCCTCTCTTTGTTGCGACCTACGCATGTCACTCTCCACCCGGTAACATGCGTCTAACATTTCCTCAAACGTTTTCAAGCTTGACCCCGCTATTGCAGTCCGAATGCGGGGGTTCAGTCCTTCCTCAAATTTTAGCATCTTCATTCGGTTGTTTTCCAGTACCAAGGGTGTGAACTTACCCAAGGCATGGAACCGATCTGCGTAATCAGAGACAGACATCCTTCCCTGTTCGAACTTGTCAAACTGTCTCATTTTCTCCAAAATGGCAGTCTCTGGCACATAATAGTCCTTGTAGGCCTTCACAAATTGACTCCACTGGATGGGAGAAGTCATCTTGGGCGAAATGCCGTTCCACCATGCATTCGCTCTGCCAGTTAGGAAGGGCGTGGCCACATCCACCTTGTGTTCTTCAGGCACTTGCACTAGCCTGAAGCATTTCTCTACTTCGTCCAGCCAAAACCCAGCCACCTCTGGGTCAGTTGTCCCTTCAAAGTTTGGGGCATGCATCTTTCGCATTTCCCCAATATAGTACCTTATGCCGTGCTGTGGCGGCGGGGGAGGAGGTTGCTGTGGTTGTTGCTGCTGCTGAGCAACCCCTTGCGCTATCACTGTGATAGCATCAATCAGCGCTTGTGGGACTAGAACTGGTGGTGGTGGAGGAGGAGGGTCATTGCTCCCATTGCCACCGTTACCTTGGTTATCTCTGCGAGGAGGCATTTTCTGCAAGATCACGCTCATTAGTGTCGAGCAATTCCAAAATAAAACTTAAAATCCACAAGGGGGTACAAGGCGTAGTTCATAGGTTAAAACGATTACATCTATTTGATTTCACTAATCGCGCTCGTACACACACCCATCCCAGATCAAGCTTAAATCTAAGATTGCATACTTAAACTAATAGATCAACTTAAGGTAAAGATCATAACTTAAGACTCTACATGTCATAACCTAGGTCTCCGAGGTAGATCTGAAGCCTAGGCTCTGATACCACCTGTAGCGCCTCGACCCGGACAACGGAATCCGAACCGGTTCACCCGTCGTAGCTTACTGAGAAGACTACAAGATGTCTCATCTCTCGAATACACATCATCAATGACGTAAGAGAAATAAATGCGGAAACATATCTCCATAAATCTAAATCATCAAATCAATACGTCAACGATAACGAGAATACTCAAATGTATATGGTCGCAGCCATCTAAAACCTCCAATGAAATCAAACCAGAATTAACAGAAACTATCTAATCTAATCTCTCCATAAGGCCTATGCATCCCATTCTGCCCACTCGCCGTCATCTTCAATGAAAATCATATCATAACTGGGTTCATCTACAAAATCAAAGGCAGTACCCTTAGCGAAAAACGCTAGCAAGTAACCCACTTATAAGACATACGGGATCATCACATGGCAAGACATGAGTAATAGATAACTTGAGGGAATTGAGGGGGCACATGTCTTGTAAATTTCCAAATGTAAATTTAAATAACGCAGTAAAGCAAGTACGACAAATTGCTCACATTTAACAATTCATTGGCAATCAAGTATCGCACACGTTCGTAACACATTGACTCTCGTGATGCATGTCAAGATATGCACTACACTACTCATTCATTTATGCATGAACACTTTCTCTTTTAAAACAGTGCAATGCATGACATAATGCCCGGTCACTTCATATAACTTTATACCCTGTAACGCACCCCGGCTTATATTTCCATCCCGGTTTACGTTACAGACAACTTTATACCCTGTAATGCACCTCGGCTTATATTTCCATCCCGAGTAGCATTACAGACAACTTTATACCCTGTAACGCGCCCCGGCTTATATTTCCATCCCGGTTTACGTTACAGTCTTTTGTGCCCTACAATGCGCCCCGGCTTAAATTTCCATCCCGGTTTACATTGCAGGTCACCTTCGCAAATCTGTGCCGAAGCACCTTTCTTTTCAAATCAATATGCAAATGCACGTGCCATGATGCAGGACTCCTCATTTCATTCTCATTCCACATGCTCGTATGCAATTCACATAAGTAGTTCATGTACACATGCGCACGTACAAGCATACACAAGTTTCCAATAACGTACTCATCATAACTTAGGCTTCCACCATCACGTCAACCCTTAGTCTTGACTCTAAGGTTCACAACCCAAGGCCAATATCCCTAACCATTCCTCATTGAACTCCAAACACCTCGTACATTCATCTCCTAGCCCATCTAAGTCATTCACGTTGAAACTCGATTCGAGAACCCATTGAAGTCACCAATATTGTTTCACCATCTTAGGTCATGTTCCCAAGGCTTAGACTACCTTTAATCAGGTCTTAAGAAGCCTCTAAGGTCACCCAAAAATTCCCCGAGCTTCCCTATTTCTTTCTCTATTTTTCCACAAAACTGGGGGACATCATCCCCTCACATCGATCGATCTATGTACTTCATACCCTCATATCGATCGATCGATGTCCATCAGAGGACATCGATCTCTCAGCCCTTCCTACATCGATCGATCGAAGTGACTTCATCCCCTCACATCGATCGATCGATGTCCATCAGAGGACATCGATCTCTCAGCCTTTCCTACATCGATCGATCGAAGTGACTTCATCCCCTCACATCGATCGATCGATGTCCATCAGAGGACATCATACCCTCACATCGATCGATCTATGTACTTCATCCCCTCACATCGATCGATCTATGTACTTCATCCCCTCACATCGATCGATCGATGTCCACGATTCCAACACAGAAACTTTGCGATTTTCGCAGAAACTACAAAACCATAACTCCAATTGATCCCAAACTTCATCCCCATCAATCCAAGCCTAAACCCTGCTATAATCTCATGCTTAAACTACGAATTAAACGCTACACAATTACAAATCACAGATTCAAGCCTAACACACGACTCATCCATCACAACAACCCAAAAATCCTTCTTTTCTCTCTCAAACTCACGCATCCACGCAAGCACATCAAGAGGGGATTCCAGGGATAAGGATTTGTAGGATTTCACAGATTCCACAACAACAACAATCACATTTTCATATACATCGGCAAAATCTTGAAACGAAAGCACATAAACATATACACATAATCAAAGAACGAATCTACTGCATGGTGATCCAATTTGATAACAAAATAGGCCATTTTTCTTTCACAAAACGTAGGAACTTATAAACAGATTACTTGCCTTTGATTACTCGAAGTCGGATTGGGAAACGAACTAAGGCTGGATCAATTCTTGGAGGATGTCTTCCTCTACTCCTGGAAGAAACGGCTAGGGTTGTGAGGAAGCGTCGTTGGTTTCTGAATAGTGAAGAAACTGACGCTTTGTCAGTTTATATATGGTCAGGGAAAAGTTTGGTGTTTCTAAATTATACTATTATCTATTTATCTTAAAGGATAACTTTATTATTTAATTCTAATTTAAATATAATTAATTTCTAATATTAAATCCATCATTAATTTCTAATTAATCCTCATATTAATGCCTAACTTAATTCTCGTTGACCGTCATTAATTCCCAAAAATTCTTCTTCGTCTTTTAATTACCCTACGAAGGGTGCGGGGCATAACACAAGGTCTGTGGAGAACAATAGATAACAAGAGTCCGAACCCTATGGAATGTCCCAGGGACATTCAAAAGTTCAATCAATTCATCCAAGAACAACGTTTGTACCAACTCCTGATGGCAGTGGATGATAGATTTTCTGCCACCAAGAAGGAAATCCTGAAGCGCGATCCTCGACCCACTGCAGAAGCTGCATACGGGGAGTTGCGCAGATCTGATACAGAGGACAAGCTACTGAGACTCACACCCTCAGAACCATCATTGGGTGTGAGCCTTGGTCAAGGATTAACAGGAAAAGGGACTGGAAATCAAAACAGATCGAGTTCAGAGACTCCTGGCGAGGGGGAACTCACCAGCCCCGCTCAGGCCCTCCATCACGGCGGGGTGATGACAAAGCATCACTAGAATGCTCTCATTGCAAGAAAAAGGGTCACGTTAAAGAAAAATGCTTTAAACTACACGGATTCCCTGAATGGTGGGATGACTTCAAGAAAAAAAACCATGCATCTGCTGCTCAAGCCACCGGAGAAGGTGACCCAAACACAAAGGAACAGTCTTTGGCCGGAGAAAGAGGGACCAGAAGTGGGGAGCTTCAAAACTGGACGGAGGAGAGCAGGGAGGAGGAGGCAGCATTCGGCGCCGCAGCAGGAGGTATTGGGGTTAGGGTTTCCAACCCTAACCCTCCTCTTATTTATAGTCCTAAAAATTATTGCATTTACCCCCCAGTCCCTGAACAAAAGTTATTTGCTAATGAGACCCCGAAAGTTCCTGATAAATGTTTGCAGGTCCATGGAAAAACGGAATATGACCCTGAAGTCCTCCTGGAACCTACCATATCAACTCCAGACCCTCACCTTCAGAAAAATGACAATTTTGACCCAAACTTTACCCATAATCCTGAAAACGTCCTCTTACCTCACCATAATTACCCTCAGACCCCTGAAACACCAAAAAGGGCTTTTCTTACACAACACTTAAACGATACCCCTACCAAACGTCATCACGCCATTCTCACAGGACCGTGGATCTTTGACTGTGGCGCCACCGACACAATGTCCTATGACCCTAATGACTTCCATACTCATACCCCACCCACAAAGAAAAATGTCGAGACAGCAAATGGAACATCTGTTCTAGTTATCGGTGGTGGCTCTATTACTATCACACCCACTATTACTTTAAAAAACTGTCTTTACGTACCTGCCTTATCCACAAAACTACTTTCTGTTAGTCAACTTACAAAAGAACTAGATTGTGTTGTACTGATGTATCCCTCCTTTTGCCTTTTACAGGACATTCATACCAAGGAGATCATTGGGCGTGGTACTGAACACGGTGGGCTGTACTTTGTTGATGCGGTGGCGCAACAGGGACAGTCTAATCTGGCCACCGGGACTAGTCACCGACAGTTATGGCTGTGGCATCGCCGTCTAGGTCATCCATCTTTTGCATACCTCAAACAATTGTTTCCTACTTTATTTACCTCCCAATCCCTTTCCCCGCAGTGTGATACTTGTCTCCGGGCTAAACAAACTCGGGCGTCGTACCCTTCAAATAATACTCGTGTTGAAAAGGTTTTTTCTTTAATACATTCCGATGTGTGGGGACCTTCTCCATACCCTACTCCTCTTGGTTATCGTTATTATGTATTATTTGTGGATGATTTCTCTCGCATGACCTGGATATATATCATCAAAAATAAGTCTGAAGTCTCCCGAAAATTCCGTACCTTTTATAACATGATCCAAACACAATTTCAAACCCCCATACAAATACTTCGTTCTGACAATGGGGGTGAATACATGGATGGGGAGTTACAACAGTTCTTTTCTACTCATGGGATCATTCACCAAACGTCATGTGCACACACTCCCGAACAAAATGGGGTAGCAGAAAGAAAAAATCGAGTACTACTAGAAATGACTCGTGCCATGATGTTCGAATCACACGTCCCGATGAGTTTTTGGCCGGAGGCGGTATCCACTGCCGCATACCTTATCAACCGTTTACTCACAAAAGCCCTCCAACTACAAACACCCCTTCAAGTCCTGTCTACCCAACAGTCCATTCCTTCCATATGCACCCTTCCCCCGAGAGTATTTGGCTGTACAGTATTTGTCCATAATCCTAAACCTACTCGCACTAAACTCGACCCATGTGCCGACAAATGCATATTTGTTGGATACGCTACCACCCAGAAAGGTTACCGTTGTTATAATCCTCGCACTCACCGAATCCACATTACCATGAACTGCACCTTTGTCGAAACCGAATTTTACTATCCTACCCAATCTCGGGTTCAGGGGGAGCCCACGGATGGAACCCTAGATTGGCTGTCACACTATAATGACTCGGGGACCGTTCCAACAGGGTCAGTAGATGGCGCCGACTGTGCTATAGCTCCCGACAAAGGAAAGTCCTCTGTCGAGGTACCCCTTAATGATCAAGCAGGCATGAATGTTCTGTCAGAGACAAGAGACGATCACGGTAATAACACACAATCTACTCTTTTGAATTTTGATGACAGAAGTAGCACCCCTGACCAGATCCCTGACATCTCTTATATTTCCCCAGATAATGCTCCCTCAAATAATAGTATCTCTTCAGATGTTTTAATCAATACTTCCGAGTTTTCCATGGGTCCTACTAATACATTGCAGGAACAACGGGTTTTACCCCCCCGATCAAATCGGGGCATACCTCCAGACCGTTACTCCCCAGATAAAATATCCAGAACCTCTCGGTATCCCCTTAAATGTCCCAAGGATGGTGTGAGTGATGTTGTCCGAGGGTTCTTTGGAACTATCTGTTCCGAGGACATCCCAAGGAATGTGGAAGAAGCACTGAATCGGCCAAAGTGGAAGAGTGCCATGATTGATGAGATGAATGCCCTCCTAAAGAATGAAACATGGGAAAAATGTGTCTTACCTCCTGGAAAGAAACCTGTAGGATGTAAGTGGGTATTTACCAACAAGTACAAATCAGATGGGAGCATAGAGCGACACAAGGCCCGACTTGTAGCAAAAGGATATACACAGACATACGGCCTTGATTACTCTGAGACATTTTCTCCTGTAGCCCGGATAGATACTATTCGAGTCCTGTTCTCAATTGCGGCCACGCAACATTGGCCACTACAGCAGTTTGACGTAAAAAATGCCTTCCTACATGGGGATCTAAAAGAGGAAGTGTACATGGACCCACCTCCAGGTTTCTCTACAGAGTTTGGAAAAAGTGAAGTATGTCGACTAAAGAAGTCTCTGTACGGACTGAAACAGTCTCACAGGGCTTGGTTTGGAAGATTTACTGAGGTAATGAAACAGGATGGATACACACAAAGCAATGCAGACCATACCCTTTTCATAAAACGACAAGGTAAACTGGTAACGTGCTTAATTATTTATGTGGATGACATGATTATTACTGGTGATGACCAACAGGAAATGACTCGGCTCAGAAAACATTTGTTCACTAAATTTGAGATGAAGGACCTTGGAGGCCTCAAGTACTTCCTTGGGATAGAAGTGCTTAGATCAAAATCAGGAATTTATATTTCACAAAGGAAATATATTCTTGACCTCCTGGCGGAAGTAGGAATGTTGGATTGCAAACCTTGCGACACGCCCATGACAATGAATGATCGACCGCAGGTAATCGAGGGTGCAAACCCTGCAGACAAAGGTCAGTTTCAGCGACTGGTTGGTAAGTTAATTTATTTATCTCATACTCGTCCAGACATTGCTTTCGCTGTAAGTATTGTAAGCCAATTCATGCATAGACCACAAGAACATCATATGAATGCCGTTATGCGTATTTTACGATATTTAAAACATATTCCTGGCAGAGGAATTTTATTTCAGGATCATGGCCATCTTGACATTCAAGCCTATACTGATGCCGACTGGGCAGGAAACCTCGTGGATAGAAAATCCACATCTGGATACTTTACTCTGGTGGGCGGAAATCTGGTCACATGGCGAAGCAAGAAGCAGAAAGTTGTCGCATTATCAAGCGCTGAAGCTGAGTTTAGAGGGATCGTAAAAGGAATCACGGAAGTCCTATGGCTACATAAACTCTTCAAGGATCTGGGCTTGCCTATCAATCAGCCTACACTACTGTTCTGTGATAATAAAGCGTCAATCAGCATATCCGAGAACCCGGTACAACATGATCGTACAAAACATGTGGAGATTGACCGACACTTCATCAAGGAAAAACTTGATTCGGGACGCATAGCATTACCTTTCGTAAGATCTGAAGATCAGCTTGCCGACATTCTGACAAAGGCCATCAATGGAAGATCTTTCGCTGACATTTTGTGCAAGTTGAACGTTGTGGACCCCACGATTCAACTTGAAGGGGAGTGTTAGAAGGAAATATTTGACTTACCATGTAAAAGGAGATCAAGCCATCAATTGTAAATATTCACTACACCATAATTAGCGAAATCAATAGCGTGATTAGAGGGATTAGCATAATTGTAAATTGATTCTTTCCTTGTATAGGTATACTCATACTACTACAAATAGGTTACATACACAATGGAAAACGTACGAATGAATATACAGAAAAATTCCTTCGTCTTCACTCTCTGTTTGCTCTAAGTTTCATATTCTCTCTAAATTTCACATAATTTGCAGATTTGATTGATGGAGAAAAGATCAATCTGTATTCTATAAATTGACAAGCAAAATAAGAGAAACGACAGATTTCGTTTACCAAAATATTGATTTTACAATCTCTCCTCTTCCTCATGGTTGCCCCTTCCCCCTCCCCTATCTCTTTCCCATGGCCATCCTTTCTCCACCTTCAAATCTCCCTCCGTCAATGCACCACCACCTTTTTTTTCCAATGTTGGAGAATAACCTTCGTCCCTAACCTTGCTCCCCTCCACCCCAAACTGAAACACACCCACCACTCATAGCCCTCCACTATCACCCCTTCCCACTTCACTGTCACCTCCGATATCTAATCAGTCATTTTCTTATAGTGAATTATTTATATAGTTTGTCTATCAAAAGAGCCCATGGCATGTCTATAGTGGGACAATCGCATCCTGGCTGCCCTATGCTCAAGCTTAAGCTATGGGCACCATTTATCAAATAATTAAACGAACTCTAATTGATGTGAAAAACTCTAAAGCATCTTCAAAGAAAAGCATAAACTTCTAACGTTTTAAAGGCAACCTCTGATGTCAAAACTAGTACTATTAATTGCGGTGATGCTGATATCTTGCGGTGAGGCTTACGGGGGGATTTCAATGTGGGGAGGGTGTCCATAGAGAAGAGAGAGGGGGGCAGGGGCAGCTATGAGGAAGAGGAGGAGGATTTGAAGGTGGGGGAAGGACGGCCGGGGGGAAGAGGTTGAGAATTTGCACGGGGGTAGAGAGGAGACTGGCGGAGATGAGTTGCAGGTGGTAGGAGGGTTGGGCAAAGGAATGAGAGGATTTGAAGATGAGCCTCCAGATGTGGTTTGAGCCCGGGGGGGGGGGGGGGAGTGGGAGGCTATATTTCTGAATGATTTCGAAGGTGGTGTAGAAGGTGAGCATCTTGTGGTTAGATGTTCATTCCTAAATTCGAATATAACAACAACATTACTCCATTAACTCAAAGGCTACCGTATATGATGGAATATGGGAGAGTCGGATGTACGTAATCATACTCATGTGTTAAAAACACATATATGTTGTTTACTGATGGCCCACATAGGCGGAATATGGGAGGGACGGATGTACGTAACTATACTCATGTGTTAGAAACAAATAAAAGTTGTTTCCCAATGGGGCATAATGAAAATTGCGTGTCGCTCAACTGCTACTTCACAATATAAGAAGCGTAGCCAATTTATTGAGTCATTTTGCTTTATTCTATTATATTCCAAAATCAAGAAAGAATGTGTGCTTAACTATTGAAAATGTAAAGATCACTCCTAAATTCGAATAAAATATGTAATTTCACTCGTTATGAACGTTTTGAACAAATGTTAATAAAAATAGATAAAAAGTATCAATAACTCATTTTTCCATTTGATTATTTATAGATTTAGTTTTTTTTAGTTTTAGTTGGCCCTGCTTGGCTTGCACTTCAAAACTGCCCACAGCATACTTTTCACCATATAAAAGAAATAGTTTTTCTATAGAATAATTGTTCTATTTGTAATAATCAAGAATTAAAACGAATATCATATTAAAAATTTGATATAGTATAAATTGATAACTAAGCGTACCAAACATATAATTTATAAACACCATAGCATCAAAAAATCCTTAACAAGCTTATAAGCACTACATCATTTTCAAAAGCCTTAATCAATCAGGATTCGTGGCAGTTAGAATAATTAATCATGTGCCCACAAAGGCTAAGTCTAAGGGCATGTACAAACAGAGAAATATACAAATATATAACTACATGCATATATATGCATGTGTGTGTATATGCATATTTCTACATATATCTATATATATATATATATATATGAATCTCTTAACGTGTGACAATATTTTCATATATAAGGACTTAAAAGTTATTTATGTGTATGTGTTTATATATATATATATATATATATATATATATATATAAACACATACACATAAATAACTTTTAAGTCCTTATATGAAAATATGAAAATATTGTATATATATATATATATATATATATATATATATATATATATATATATATATATATATATATATATAAACACATACACATAAATAACTTTTAAATCCTTATATGAAAATATTGTCGCACGTTAAGAGATTCAGAATTCACATCCAGACATACTTATTATCAAATCAGTACTTCAATTGTTCAAATATTTAATAAATTCAAACTTCAAATTTCACTCTTCAATCTTCAATCTTCAATCTTCATACTTCAGTCTTCAAGTTTATCCAATGTGTCAAAACCGAACCAATGTACAGGCCGTAAAAATTATTGGTTCATGGCTCACTAGTTCGACTACAATTAAACTGCTATTGAACCGTTATTAAACCATGACGTCATATGTGTGTGTGTATATATATATATATATATATATATGAGTGTGTGTATGTGTAATTTTTTAATAAGAAAGAAAAGAACATGGAGTGGAGAAAACCATATCAATTACATATTTTCTAGTCTTTCAAAAGATTAACCCAACTTAGTCTTGGAACACCAAAATTTGACTTACCGCCTAAAAACATCCCTAAGTTTATTTAACAAAAAAAAAGGAAAATAACCAAAGAAAAAGAAAATACAAGAATACTGCCCCCACTTTCGATGTCTTAAAAAAATTACATTTTGTAATCAAATATTTACTATTTCTTTCACAAAATATCCAAATCTAATTTTATTATAAGTTTTATCTGAAAGTTATATGAAATGCTCACAAAAAGCCAAATGATCTGTTGTTCACATATGATTGCAGGTTGTCGCCTCCATATATCTTCCTCCTCCTCACTCTATTCCTTCATCGCTTCCCTTCCCCTCCCCTTTCTCTCGCATCTCTCTTTTGTTCTTCCTTCTTTCTTCCTCCTTCCATCTCCTCTACATCCCGCGCCTTCCCCATTTCTAACACCCTAAGCCCCACTAATATCCTCACAGTCGTACATTGTCACTCTGCATCACCACTACCAAAAAGTCATGTGTTTTCTTTATTCAACCACCTACAACCCTTTAAGCGACATCCATTTATCGAATTGATCACATGCACACTTGTAGGATTTAGGTTACAACTTAAAAAAAATGAAAGAACAATGATTGATCCATATGGCCGACCACATATAGTGAGAAAAACAACTCAGAGTATTGTTGCTATTTTAACCATGTTATCACATTTGAAATTTTAAATTTATTGTGTTTTAATATTTCCTTCTCAATTTTTATGTTGGTTATGTTAGAGCATAACTATGTAATCTATCTTTAGCTTCATGCATGCGCTAAACACGAGATATAATAACATAAGCTTGTCCATATTTTTTTGGCACATAAAGGTAGGAATGTAAACGAGCCGAACGAGCCGAGCATTGCGTTGTTCAAGCTCGGTTCATTTAATTTAGCGAACGAGCCGAGCTTGTTCGTTTATTTAAACGAACATATTTAATTGTTCAAGCTTGGTTCGTTTAACTCACGAACAACATTAACGAGCCGAACATCTTACACGAACAGTGCCACTTACCGAGTTCGAACAGAAAAAATGTGTTCAAGCTCTGTTCATTAACCTTTTATCCGAGCCAAGCTAGAACTCGAGCTCCAGCCAAACGAACCGAACAACCTAACAGCTTGGTTCATTTACAGCCTTACATAAAGGTGTGGCGATTCTCTCTCTTGGTTTTGTTTTTCCGTACATGATATGAATTCTGTTCCTTCTATCATCTACATTGGTCCTTGTTTTCCAATTGTCTCATATTGAAAGTTCTCAATCCTCTAAACGACAGCAATGGGCGTTTAACATGCAACAAAAGGGGGCTACTGCCAGTTGAGGAACCAAAGCTTCAATTTATCCAATAGTGTAGAATATGAACCAAAAGAGCCCTTATCTTGCTGTATCATTACTGTTTGTTGATTGATATTGTGTTCTTCTTGAAACCAGAAGATAGTTCAAGTGTTCAACATTACAAGACTGTTCAACAACCAATTCAGAACACCTATGAAATTTGTTATTTATATATAAAAAAAAAGAAAAAAGGTGAACATGCAGAGACACTGTGAATTCAAGCATCCGGGTACACGAGTAATGGACAAAGGTGAGGTAACTCTTTTGGTAAAAACATATATGCAATTTTACCTAGTGTTGCAGTGACTTGACTTCATGGCCTATATTCACATGATAACCACCCTTATTGCTTCGTCAAGGTTCGCTTAGCCAGCATCCCTCTATACAAACTAAATAGGATGAAGAAGCAAGCTACTATACGAAACACTCCTCCAATGCATCCCAGAAATTCTTTATTGTACAAGTTAAAGAGTCAACAGAAATAAAGTGATTTGCCGAGCTGAGGTGCTTAACTGAAGTAAAAGAAGGAGTATCGAGCCGAGATGCCATACCGAGGCGAGGATCAAAGGCTTTAAGTACATATAAAGATTAGAGGGTCGAGCCGAGGTGTCATACCGGGTGAAGATCAAAGACCAGAAAGATCAGAATGCCAAGCTGAGGTACTTAGCCAAAGTAAGGCAGAAGCAGAAGTACTGAACCAAGGTGCCTAGCTAAGGTGAGGTCTGAAGTGTTGGAGAAATAAAATGGGAAAAGATTGGATGGCAAGTGGGTTTGTCAAAAGTTGACAACCACCATACTTTGAGCTTAATTATGATTAGTGTTCGTTAATCAAAAACGGAAACTAAAAATTTCTAAATTATGTACGTAACGAGTAGATGATTTTAGGCTTTTGAATCACTCGATTCCGATACCGGGTGAATGAAAAATTAATGCTCAAAGTTGGAGTAAAATTGGTAGAAATTAGAAAAATTGGTGATGTGGCATCTTGAGGAGTGAACACATCACCAATTTGCTTGTATACCACATTGCCCACTTGAGAGAGAAAGGCCACCATATAAGGTTCAAGTTGGAGCTTTCTAAGATGTGCCCTTGGGCATGAGAAGTTTTCTGACGGAGTCAGGACGCAGCTCAGGCAAGGTTCACCACATACGCGCGCACGCCGCCGCCCGACCGGCCCGGCTCGTGGCTCGCCCGCCCGGTTCTTATCTTTTTGGATAAATTTTCTTTTAAATTTTTCCAGAAAAATAATTACTTGATCCTACGGTCTACGATTTATCTGCGGTGATCCAACGCTCCAGATCAAGTCTGATCCTACGGTTAATCGCGGTTGCTGATCCTACGTCTCAGATTTGATCTTATCTTCGGTTTACTAATCCAATGGCCTACGTCTGTTCAGACAAGGATTATGATCTAACGGTGGAGATCTTAAACTGTTTTAATCCAATGGTCCAGATTCGTTCTGACCATAAACTACCTTCAACCTCCTTCAACTACCCGCCATCTATATATACTGTTGCCATGCATGCATACGAAAATCACTGTTTTAACAGTACTGCAATCCTTCTTCTAAAAGCATTTTGCATTCCATTACGATACAATCAACTCGAGAAACCAGTACACCTTTAACAGGTTCGTCGAAGTTCTTACGCTGTAGTGCCGCTCGTATGAACTGAAACCGTTGTATCCTAGGAGACGTTTGTTCCATCCCGTTGGGCACAGTATACCGGAGCAATTCGTCTTAAGGACAGAGTCCTTACACTCGCCTCGGTTTTGCTTGCGTTTTTGTTGTCAATTTACTCACATGCACACAGTGCACATGTTCTGATTACAGTGCTAACAGTACTCGAAGCTGAGATTAAGTGCTAAGCTAAACCATGCAGTGCTGAGGTGACAGAAAGCAGTGCCGAAGTGAAACGATACAATTGTTGAGAAATATGTTTGGATAATTTTCAAAGTCATGATTTTAAGTGATGAATACTTAAAAATGTCACACATGGTGTTATATGTGATTAAAAGTTGAAAAAGTTTAACAAGTTGACATCGATCTCTCAGGTTGTTGCGCATCGATCGATCTATGTACATAGATCTCTCACATCGATCGATCTATGTAAGGCAGAAAAGTTTAAGACCTTTCTGTGAGACATCGATCTCTAAACCTAAAACACATCGATCGATCGATGTACATCGAACTCTCACTTCGATCGATCGATGTAGATCGGAGACAAAACCTGAACCTTTATGTGAGACATCGATCTATGAAGCTGAGGCACTTCGATCGATCGATGTCTAGGGGTTTTAGATATAATTTTCTAAAATGTGTTAAAATGATTTTTTTTCATTTGTATATGAATTATACATGTTAATTATGTGTTTATTATGTTTTTTGGTGATTATTATTGTCTTGTGACTAACGTGCCTTGGAAGTTTCTACAACTTACCAAAAGAGACAAAATTGGTATTTTGATTCATGTAGGAACATCATATGGTAAAAATATGTCAAGTGCATATTATTATCTTATTTATCATAACAAAGGTGGTATTGCGATTATCTCTGACCATCAGGGGCATTTCTGGAGTTTTCTCACACAAGGGGTATTTTGGTCATTTTACCCCCAAGGGTATTTTTGATATTTTCACTCAAGGAATCTCTTGAGCATATTATTATCTTCATTCTGGAGCTGTGTTATTATTATTTTGAAGATTATATGGTGATCTTATATCTTATTCTCTCAACCAATGATATTATTGACTATAGCTGGATATGTGACGATTTGAGATGTCACATTCTATTTTTTCTAGAAGAACCTCTTATATATGTTATAAGAGGATATTAATAATCATCTTTTAGAGATTACAAGGTGTCCTTGGTGCAAGATTCATCACAATATGTAAAGGAGAAGAAAATAAGAATTTTGGTGTTATATGTTGACATAATCTTGTCAACACTTATTCATTATTTTTTATTCACAAAATTTGAGTTGGTATACATACATAAAACATCAAAAACGTCCATAAACAGGTGGAGAAGGTGGTGTACTCATTTTATGACTTTTGGACAAGTGGAAAATTCAAAAACAAGCTAGTTGGCAAAAGTTGCCAACTTGAAATTTCAAGTTTGAATGTAATGGAGACAAGGTCGTTGGAGATGATTATGGAGGTTCTTTAATTCAAAATTCTCAGCCATTAGATGGTGTAAAAGTTGGAGAGAATATGCCATCTATTCACACTATAAATAGGAGGCAAGGTGAAGAAGAAAAGACACACACTTGAAAGCAAAATTGAAGATTGTTGTCTTTCTATTCCATTCTCATATTTTCGTTCATACTTTGTGTAGCTAAGGTGTTCCAATTTTTTTTGTTGTCCAACTACATTAGACACACCTTCTTGGGTTGGATTTGTATGATTGATTAACCAAATTTATAAGGCTACATCAATAGGTGGTAGAGGTGTTATAACCAAGAGTTGCACAGAGGTGATTATCCAAGTCATGAATAGGGTTGATGTATAACCCAATGATCAAGCTTGAATGCTAAAAGTGGTAGAAAAATATAAAAGTGAATGGTCATCAGATGATAAAAAGAAAATGTCCATGAATGCTAAAGCTATGCAATTACTTTTAAATGGACTTACAACTTCTGAAGCAGGATATGTGTCAAATTGCACAAGCGCACACGACATGTGGAAATCACTTGTATTAAAGCATGAAGGTACTAGTGGTGTTAAAGAGTCAAAAATAAACATGCTTATGACTGAATTAGAGACTTTTAAAATGTTGCCAAACGAATCCATAACATCTATGGATTTGAGGATTACTAATATTTTCAATGCCCTTGAAGCTTTAGGGAAGTCATTTTCGAACAGTGAAAAGGTTCAAAAGGTGCTACGAAGCCTCCCTGCTGAATGGGATCTAAAGGTGACTGCAATCGAGGAGACAAAGTCAATCACTAAGATGGATGAATTGATCGGGTCTCTTAAAGTTTACGAGGTTAAATTAAACCAACGAAAGTCTGAATCGTCTAAGTCATCCGGTAAGTCAATAGCTTTCAAAACAACCAAAACACATGCTAGTAACGATGATAGTAATAGTGATACTGAATTAGACGATGACTTGATATTGATAGCTAGAAAACTAAGAAAATTTTTCAAACGTCCAAATAGGAATAGACAACGTAATTCTTCTTCTTCTTCTTCTCAACCTAGGAAGAATAACACAAACAAATGGTATAATAAAGAATTAAAGTGTTATGAATGCGGTCAAAAAGGACATATTTCATACGACTGTCCCACGAAGAAAAATAATAATAACAACAACAATAATAAACAAGCCAAGGACAAGGAGGCTCAAACGACAAAGACAAAGGAGTCTAAGGCAAGAAAAGGGAAACGAGCAATGAAGGTGAGCACATGGAGCGACTCATCCGACTCAGAATCCGAAACTGAGGAAGCTCAAGTCTGCTTCGTATCCAACGAGGTATGTTCTTCTTCTGATAGTGATTCTGATAGTGACATGACATTTGATGAAATGTATGAAGAATTCCTAAGAATGCATGCTCACTGTAAGAGGCTCTCTAAAGAAAAGAAGAAACTAGTTGAAGAAAATGACAAGTTGAAGACGTCTAACTTGGAATTTTCCGATCAATTAGAATCTCTTAAACAAGAGTCTTCTAATACTCTTGATTCTTTAGAGAATAAAATTGAATCATATAGGAAAGATGAACAAAAGTTAAAAATGGAAAATAATATGTTAAAGTCTAAGTTGGAAAATTGTGAAAATGAGATAGTACAACTTAAGTCTTCTAAACTTAACTTAAGAAAAAATGTTAGAACACTTTAAATCTGGTGCAAATATGTTAGATACACTTATCTCATCACAAAAGTATGGTAATGATAAAACCGGCTTAGGCTATAAAGAAGAAAATGAAAAAGTAAATAAAAAGACTAAGTTTGTTTCATCTAGTACAAAGTTGCCATATAATACAACAAAATCAACTTTGCCTGCTTCTACACCTTCGTCTACTTATATCAAGGCAAAAATACAACACACACCCACCAATATACACACGCATAAACATACATCTAGGCCAAACTTTGCATCTAGACAACCTAGAAATTATGCCTACTTGTATACAAATGCAATTAGACCGAATAAAATGCATACAACTTATTATGAACCTAAGTATAGACAACACTCATATAAATCTTTTAGAAATACATATGAACACACTTATATAGCGCCATATGAGAAACAAAGTCACATGCCTTATACAATTCGACCATCCTATAATAATTATCAACCATGGCACAACATGTATAACAATGCATCTTCACTTATGTGGAATAATCATGTATATGCTAATTCTTCTTATTTTCCAAATTATAACAATGCTAAAAATGTGCCTAGATGGTATATTCAAGTTTGGATACCTAAGGGATATCTAAACAAGAATATTGCCCCTAACATTCAAGGACCCAAATAAAGGGTACCTAAAACTTTGTCTCCATTGTAGGATAAACGCAAGGAATGCAAGAAGGAGGCAAAGTCAAAGAATCTAAAAACGAAATGGTTTTTAGATAGTGGATGTTCGGAGCATATGACGGGGAACTCCAAACTATTCATCGAATTGGAACATATCGAGAATGGAGGAAAAGTAACATTCGGTGACAACAACAAAGGACAAGTTGTTGGAAAAGGAACAATTGGGGACCCTAACACATTTCAAATACGAAATGTGTTATTAGTAAGCAATCTATCTTATAATTTACTTAGTATTTCTCAACTTATAGATTGTGGTTATAATGTATCCTTTCTTCCCAATTCTTGTGATATAATAAATAAAAAAGGAGAAACAGTTTTAAAAGGAAATAGAGATGGAAATATTTATACTCTTACCTTAGATAACATGTTAGATGCTAAGGTTAAGTGTCTAATATCACATGACTTAGATGTAAATTTATGGCATAGAATATTAGGCCATATAGGAATTTCAACTATTAAGAAATTGTCTAAGAAGAATTTAATTAGAGAAATGCCTAAGTTAGACTTAGATAATTTTCAAATGTGCGAAACATGTATTAAGGGAAAACACATTAAAGAAACCTTAAAACCAAAACATGAAGTGAGTACTAGTCATGTACAAGAATTGCTTCACTTAGACTTATTTGGTCCATGTAGGGCAAGATGTCTAGGTGGACACTTCTATGTGTGTGTCATAGTAGATGATTACTCACGCTACACATGGACGTTGTTCTTAACACACAAAGACGATGCTCCATTAGTAATCGAAACCCTTATTAAGCAACTTGAAAACATTTATGAAGAAAATGTTAAAAGAATTAGAAGCGATAGAGGTGGAGAATTTAAATACAAAGACGTAATCAAATTTTGCAAACTATATGGAATCAAACATGAATTCTCACCACCTAGAACACCACAACTCAATGGAGTTGTTGAACGTAAAAATAGAACAATTCAAGAAGTTGCTAGGACAATGCTGTGTGGAAATAAATTACCTAAATATTTATGGGCTGAAGCTGTTAGTTGTGCATGCTGTATTATAAATAGACTCACTATTAGAAAGAAATTAAATAAAACGCCTTATGAATTGCTAAACAATAGACAACCTAAGATAGACTATCTTAAAGTATTTGGATGTAAATGTTTTGTGCTGAACACTAAGGATAATCTAGATAAATTTGAACAAAAGTCTATTGAATGCATATTTGTTGGGCATTCAACTAACTCAAGAGCATATAGGTGTTATAATCCTGTATCTAGAAAAATAATTGAATCCATACATGTGAAATTCAATGAAAATGCATGCTTTAAAGTTAGTGATAAACATCAACATAAACAAGAAACAAATGTTGAAAATATGTTTGATGATGATGTATTACTTGAGCCTGTACTTGATCATCTAGAACCAACTCCCCCTGAACAAGACATACATGAACCCTTAGATGAAATAAATGAAGAAACTTTGAAATTAGAAGATAATGTAACTAATGATCTTATTACATATGATAATGTTCACACTAATGAAACATTTGAACAAGATGAGGGTGAACCTAGTCAATCTAGGAATTGGTGGCATCCTAAAGAATTAATCATTGGAGATCCAAGTGTTGGGGTTAGAACACGTAGAAATATAAGTCAACTTGAAGAACATAGCTTAATCTCACAATTAGAACCTAAGAACATAAAGGAAGCCTTAGGTGATATATCTTGGATAGATGCTATGCATGAGGAATTAAATCAATTCACAAGGAACAATGTGTGGGACTTAGTACCTAAACCCGAAAACAAGTCAATAATAGGAACAAAATGGGTGTTTAGGAATAAGATGGACGAACAAGGAAACATTACAAGAAATAAGGCTAGACTAGTCGCACAAGGTTATAATCAACAAGAAGGAATAGATTATGAAGAAACCTTTGCACCCGTTGCACGACTAGAAGCAATTAGATTATTACTTGCGATTGCAAGTCTAAGCAATATTAAGCTCTTCCAAATGGATGTCAAAAGTGCGTTCTTGAATGGATACATCCAAGAAGAAGTGTTTGTCAAACAACCCCCTGTATTCGAAGATCCAAAGAATCCTAACCATGTTTATAAGCTTAAGAAAGCTCTATATGGTTTAAAACAAGCTCCAAGAGCTTGGTATGATAGATTTGCAAACTTTCTTATTGCAAATAATTATCAAAGGGGGACCATCGACAACACATTATTCCTAAGAAGAAAAGGTAATGATTTGTTAATAGTTCAAATATACGTAGATGATATAATCTTTGGTTCAACCAACCCTACTTTAGTAAAAGACTTCGAAGAATGTATGAAGTCAGAGTTTGAAATGTCAATGGTAGGAGAGTTGAATTATTTCTTAGGACTTCAAATCAAACAAACCCCTCAAGGAATTCACATTAGCCAACTTAAGTATGTCAATGATATGATTAAGAAGTTTGACTTTGAAGAGTTAAAACATACAACTACCCCTATGAGTGTTAGTACCAAACTTGATAAGGATGAAAATGGTAAACCTTTTGATGACACACTTTATAGGTCTATGATTGGCTCATTGTTATACTTAACTGCATCAAGACCTGATATTATGTTTAGTGTGTGTATGTGTACTAGGTTTCAATCTTGTCCTAAGGTATCACATTACAATGCAGTGAAAAAGATCTTTAGATATCTTAAGCATACACCTCACTTGGGATTGTGGTATGATAGAAACGCTAAGTTGGAATTACACGCATATAGTGATGCTGATTATGGTGGTTGCAAGTTAGATAGAAAATCCACTAGCAGTACTGGTCAATTCATAGGAACCAACTTGATTTCTTGGTTTTCTAAAAAGCAAGCTAGTGTAGCTCTTTCTACCACTGAAGCCGAGTATATTGCTTTGAGTTTATATACTACCCAAATACTTTGGCTTAAACAGCAACTTAGTGATTTTGGCATTAAAATGAATAAGATTCCAATTTTCTGCGATAGCACAAGTGCAATCAATCTTTCCCGGAATCCGGTGCTTCATTCTAAGGCCAAACACATTGAGGTGCGATACCACTTTCTTCGCGATCATGTTCAAAATGAGGACATAGTGATAAACCATATAAGAACTGATCACCAAATCACTGACATCTTCACCAAACCCCTTAATCAAGCCACTTTTGAAAACTTACGAGCCAAATTAGGAATGATGACTTACGATACCATTGTATAGTTCTATCTTTTGCATGATTTGCAAAATAAAGGGGGAGATAGAATAAGAACATGATTTTAGTTGGTAAGTCATGTTTTAGTTGGTAAGTCATGATGAATCATATGCTAAGTTTTTTATTGGTATAAATTTTGGAGCATAGATTAAGGGAGAGAGTATGAGTTGAGGGGGAGTGGCATACTATTTAAAAGTTGAAAACATAGTTGAAAACATTTGGTTAAACTTTTGGTTATAAGTTGAACTTTTGGTTATAAGTTGTGACATTAAAATCATGTTAGGTTATTTTGCAAATCATCCAAAAGGGGGAGAATGTTGAGAAATATGTTTGGATAATTTTCAAAGTCATGATTTTAAGTGATGAATACTTAAAAATGTCACACATGGTGTTATATGTGATTAAAAGTTGAAAAAGTTTAACAAGTTGACATCGATCTCTCAGGTTGTTGTACACCGATCGATCTATGTACATAGATCTCTCACATCGATCGATCTATGTTAGGCAGAAAAGTTTAAGACCTTTCTGCGAGATATCAATCTCTAAACCTGAGACACATCGATCGATCGATGTACATCGAACTCTCACTTCGATCGATCGATGTAGGTCAGAGACAAAACCTGAACCTTTATGTGAGACATCGATCTATGAAGCTGAGGCACTTCGATCGATCGATGTCTAGGGTTTTTAGAAATAATTTTCTAAAATGTGTTAAATTGATTTTTTTCATTTGTTTATGAATTATACATGTTCATTATGTGCTTATTATGTTTTTTGGTGATTATTATTGTCTTGTGACAAACGTGCTTTGGAAGTTTCTACAACTTACCAAAAAGGGCAAAATTGGTATTTTGAGTTTTGTAGGAACATCATATGGTGAAAATATGTCAAGTTCATATTATTATCTTATTTATCATAACAAAGGTGGTATTGCGATTATCTCTGACCATCAGGGGCATTTCTGGAGTTTTCTCACACAAGGGGTATTTTGGTCATTTTACCCCCAAGGGTATTTTTGATATTTTCACTCAAGGAATCTCTTGAGCATATTATTATCTTCATTCTGGAGCTGTGTTATTATTATTTTAAAGATTATATGGTGATCTTATATCTTATTCTCTCAACCGATGATATTATTGACTATAGCTGGATATGTGACGATTTGAGATGTCACATTCTATTTTTTCTTGAAGACCCTCTTATATATGTTATAAGAGGATATTAATCATCATCTTTTAGAGATTACAAGGTGTCCTTGATGCAAGATTCATCACAATATGTAAAGGAGAAGAAAGTAAGAATTTTGGTGTTATATGTTGACATAATCTTGTCAACACTTATTCATTATTTTTTATTCACAAAATTTGAGTTGGTATACATACATACAACATCCAAAACGTCCATAAACAGGTGGAGAAGGTGGTGTACTCATTTTATGACTTTTGGACAAGTGGAAAACTCAAAAACAAGCTAGTTGGGAACTTGAAATTTCAAGTTTGAATGTAATGGAGACAAGGTCGTTGGAGATGATTATGGAGGTGCTTTAATTCAAAATTCTCAGCCATCACATGGTCTAAAAGTTGGAGAGAATATGACATCTATTCACACTATAAATAGGAGGCAAGATGAAGAAGAGAAGACACACACTTGAAAGCAAAATTGAAGATTGTTGTCTTTCTATTCCATTCTCATATTTTCGTTTATACTTTGTGTAGCTAAGGTGTTCCAATTTTTTTGTTGTCCAACTACATTAGACACACCTTCTTGGGTTGGATTTTTATGATTGATTAGCCAAATTTATAAGGCTACATCATTAGGTGGTAGAGGTGTTGTAACCAAGAGTTGCATAGTGGTGATTATCCAAGACTTGAATAGGGTTGGTGTATAACCCAAGGATCAAGCTTGGCTCTTGTTGTAAGACGTTCATTTGATAGTGAAATCCAGGGAAAGGTGTTCCTTGGGACTGGAGTAGGTCACATTGACCGAACCATGATAAATCCTCGGTGTTCTTCTCTTGTTTCTTTATTTCTGTTTTTGCCCGTTTCTGACTGCAGTTTTCACACAATTTCTCACAATTTGAAAAAATAGCTAAACATTTTCAAAATTCGTGATTTTTGGTGGAGTTATACTTCAGACTGTTATCTTTCATTTGAAACAAGAATCACTTGATTTGAGTAAGGAAAAGTTAGTCTTTCAGTCTTTGCAAAATAACTGCTCCAATCGGGCTGCAATCTGACCAGTTTTGAGAAAACTTAAATTATGTATTTTTCAAAAATTTTTTAAGGTCAGGGCCTTTTAGAAACTTCATCTAAACATCCTAAGGAGTGTTTTGATATAAATATCAACCTTTTTGGTTGAGTATTCAAATAGAAACACGTTTTGCAAAATCAGCAACATTCTGTCCAATTCTGTTCAGATTGACCATCTGAATCTTTTTTTTGTTTGAAGGGTCAAACGATCTTATTTTTGTCTGATTTTTGGACAGAGTCTTGTTAACTCATTGAAGTTAAATTCTGGAGAGTTTCAAAAATTTTGGAGTTGTGTACAATTATTTGTGAATTTTTGAAAAACGGGTTCTGAATCTGAGGTGGTTTCAGATTCTGTTTCAAAGGGGATTTTAACAAAGGGTTGTAGTGTAATTTCCGCTAACCACTATTCACCCCCCCCTCTAGTGGTTTTTATTCCAGGTGCACGGTCCAACATTTGGTATCAGAGCCAGACCAACACCACTCAAAAGAAGCAAGATTCAACACCATACGAACAATACAAGGCCAAGAAACAACGATTCATTATATACTGCTTGTCTCAAATCCAAGGTACATACTATGGCTATTGTTTCTCACAAAGGTGAGTTGGAAGGTATTTCTACACAACGCCCTCCTCTTTTTGATGGCAATAATTTTGTTCATTGGAAACTAAGGATGAGGCTATTCTTAATGGCTATAGACATCGATTTATGGTCTATAGTTGAAGATGGGCCGTACATTCCAATGAAAGTTATACAAGTTAGTGGAGTAACTCAAGAGGTTGAAAAATATAAAAGTGAATGGTCATCGGATGATAAAAAGAAAATGTCCATGAATGCTAAAGCTATGCAATTACTTTTAAATGGACTTACAACTTCTGAAGCAGGATATGTGTCAAATTGCACAAGCGCACACGACATGTGAAAATCACTTGTATTAAAGCATGAAGGTACTAGTGGTGTTAAAGAGTAAAAAATAAACATGCTTATGACTGAATTAGAGACTTTTAAAATGTTGCCAAACGAATCCATAACATCTATGGATTTGAGGATTACTAATATTTTCAATGCCCTTGAAGCTTTAGGGAAGTCATTTTCGAACAGTGAAAAGGTTCAAAAGGTGCTACGAAGCCTCCCTGCTGAATGAGATCTAAAGGTGACTGCAATCAAGGAGACAAAGTCAATCACTAAGATGGATGAATTGATCGGGTCTCTTAAAGTTTACGAGGTTAAATTAAACCAACGAAAGTCTGAATCGTCTAAGTCATCCGGTAAGTCAATAGCTTTCAAAACAACCGAAACACATGCTAGTAACGATGATAGTAATAGTGATACTGAATTAGACGATGACTTGATATTGATAGCTAGAAAACTAAGAAAAATTTTCAAACGTCCAAATAGGAATAGACAACGTAATTCTTCTTCTTCTTCTTCTCAACCTAGGAAGAATAACACAAACAAATGGTATAATAAAGAATTAAAGTGTTATGAATGCGGTCAAAAAGGACATATTTCATACGACTGTCCCACGAAGAAAAATAATAATAACAACAACAATAATAAACAAGTCAAGGACAAGGAGGCTCAAACGACAAAGACAAAGGAGTCTAAGGCAAGAAAAGGGAAACGAGCAATGAAGGTGAGCACATGGAGCGACTCATCCGACTCAGAATCCGAAACTGAGGAAGCTCAAGTTTGCTTCGTATCCAACGAGGTATGTTCTTCTTCTGATAGTGATTCTGATAGTGACATGACATTTGATGAAATGTATGAAGAATTCCTAAGAATGCATGCTCACTGTATGAGGCTCTCTAAAGAAAATAAGAAACTAGTTGAAGAAAATGACAAGTTGAAGACGTCTAACTTGGAATTTTCCGATCAATTAGAATCTCTTAAACAAGAGTCTTCTACTACTCTTGATTCTTTAGAGAATAAAATTGAATCATATAGGAAAGATGAACAAAAGTTAAAAATGGAAAATAATATGTTAAAGTCTAGGTTGGAAAATTGTGAAAATGAGATAGTACAACTTAAGTCTTCTAAACTTAACTTAAGAAAAAATGTTAGAACACTTTAAATCGGGTGCAAATATGTTAGATACACTTATCTCATCACAAAAGTATGGTAATGATAAAACCGGCTTAGGCTATAAAGAAGAAAATGAAAAAGTAAATAAAAAGACTAAGTTTGTTTCATCTAGTACAAAGTTGCCATATAATACAACAAAATCAACTTTGCCTGCTTCTACACGTTCGTCTACTTATATCAAGGCAAAAATACAACACACACCCACCAATATACACACGCATAAACATACATCTAGGCCAAACTTTGCATCTAGACAACCTAGAAATTATGCCTACTTGTATACAAATGCAATTAGACCGAATAAAATGCATACAACTTATTATGAACCTAAGTATAGACAACACTCACATAAATCTTTTAGAAATACATATGAACACACTTATATAGCTCCATATGAGAAACAAAGTCACATGCCTTATACAATTCGACCATCCTATAATAATTATCAACCATGGCACAACATGTATAACAATGCATCTTCACTTATGTGGAATAATCATGTATATGCTAATTCTTCTTATTTTCCAAATTATAACAATGCTAAAAATGTGCCTAGATGGTATATTCAAGTTTGGATACCTAAGGGATATCTAAACAAGAATATTGCCCCTAACATTCAAGGACCCAAATAAAGGGTACCTAAAACTTTGTCTCCATTGTAGGATAAACGCAAGGAATGCAAGAAGGAGGCAAAGTCAAAGAATCTAAAAACGAAATGGTTTTTAGATAGTGGATGTTCGGAGCATATGACGGGGAACTCCAAACTATTCATCGAATTGGAACATATCGAGAATGGAGGAAAAGTAACATTCGGTGACAACAACAAAGGACAAGTTGTTGGAAAAGGAACAATTGGGGACCCTAACACATTTCAAATACGAAATGTGTTATTAGTAAGCAATCTATCTTATAATTTACTTAGTATTTCTCAACTTATAGATTGTGGTTATAATGTATCCTTTCTTCCCAATTCTTGTGATATAATAAATAAAAAAGGAGAAACAGTTTTAAAAGGAAATAGAGATGGAAATATTTATACTCTTACCTTAGATAACATGTTAGATGCTAAGGTTAAGTGTCTAATATCATATGACTTAGATGTAAATTTATGGCATAGAAGATTAGGCCATATAGGAATTTCAACTATTAAGAAATTGTCTAAGAAGAATTTAATTAGAGAAATGCCTAAGTTAGACTTAGATAATTTTCAAATGTGTGAAACATGTATTAAGGGAAAACATATTAAAGAAACCTTAAAACCGAAACATGAAGTGAGTACTAGTCATGTACTAGAATTGCTTCACTTAGACTTATTCGGTCCAAGTAGGGCAAGAAGTCTAGGTGGACACTACTATGTGTGTGTCATAGTAGATGATTACTCATGCTACACATGGACGTTGTTCTTAACACACAAAGACGATGCTCCATTAGTAATCGAAACCCTTATTAAGCAACTTGAAAACATTTATGAAGAAAATGTTAAAAGAATTAGAAGCGATAGAGGTGGAGAATTTAAATACAAAGACGTAATCAAATTTTGCAAACTATATGGAATCAAACATGAATTCTCACCACCTAGAACACCACAACTCAATGGAGTTGTTGAACGTAAAAATAGAACAATTCAAGAAGTTGCTAGGACAATGCTGTGTGGAAATAAATTACCTAAATATTTATGGGCTGAAGCTGTTAGTTGTGCATCCTGTATTATAAATAGACTCACTATTAGAAAGAAATTAAATAAAACGCCTTATGAATTGCTAAACAATAGACAACCTAAGATAGACTATCTTAAAGTATTTGGATGTAAATGTTTTGTGCTGAACACTAAGGATAATCTAGATAAATTTGAACAAAAGTCTATTGAATGCATATTTGTTGGGCATTCAACTAACTCAAGAGCATATAGGTGGTATAATCCTGTATCTAGAAAAATAATTGAATCCATACATGTGAAATTCAATGAAAATGCATGCTTTAAAGTTAGTGATAAACATCAACATAAACAAGAAACAAATGTTGAAAATATGTTTGATGATGATGTATTACTTGAGCCTGTACTTGATCATCTAGAACCAACTCCCCCTGAACAAGACATACATGAACCCTTAGATGAAATAAATGAAGAAACTTTGAAATTAGAAGATAATGTAACTAATGATCTTATTACATATGATAATGTTCACACTAATGAAACATTTGAACAAGATGAGGGTGAACCTAGTCAATCTAGGAATTGGTGGCATCCTAAAGAATTAATCATTGGAGATCCAAGTGTTGGGGTTAGAACACGTAGAAATATAAGTCAACTTGAAGAACATAGCTTAATCTCACAATTAGAACCTAAGAACATAAAGGAAGCCTTAGGTGATATATCCTGGATAGATGCTATGCATGAGGAATTAAATCAATTCACAAGGAACAATGTGTGGGACTTAGTACCTAAACCCGAAAACAAGTCAATAATAGGAACAAAATGGGTGTTTAGGAATAAGATGGACGAACAAGGAAACATTACAAGAAATAAGGCTAGACTAGTCGCACAAGGTTATAATCAACAAGAAGGAATAGATTATGAAGAAACCTTTGCACCCGTTGCACGACTAGAAGCAATTAGATTATTACTTGCGATTGCAAGTCTAAGCAATATTAAGCTCTTCCAAATGGATGTCAAAAGTGGTCTTGAATGGATACATCCAAGAAGAAGTGTTTGTCAAACAACCCCCTGAATTCGAAGATCCAAAGAATCCTAACCATGTTTATAAGCTTAAGAAAGCTCTATATGGTTTAAAACAAGCTCCAAGAGCTTGGTATGATAGATTTGCAAACTTTCTTATTGCAAATAATTATCAAAGGGGGACCATCGACAACACATTATTCCTAAGAAGAAAAGGTAATGATTTGTTAATAGTTCAAATATACGTAGATGATATAATCTTTGGTTCAACCAACCCTACTTTAGTAAAAGACTTCGAAGAATGTATGAAGTCAGAGTTTGAAATGTCAATGGTAGTAGAGTTGAATTATTTCTTAGGACTTCAAATCAAACAAACCCCTCAAGGAATTCACATTAGCCAACTTAAGTATGTCAATGATATGATTAAGAAGTTTGACTTTGAAGAGTTGAAACATACAACTACCCCTATGAGTGTTAGTACCAAACTTGATAAGGATGAAAATGGTAAACCTTTTAATGACACACTTTATAGGTCTATGATTGGCTCATTGTTATACTTAACTGCATCAAGACCTGATATTATGTTTAGTGTGTGTATGTGTGCTAGGTTTCAATCTTGTCCTAAGGTATCACATTACAATGCAGTGAAAAAGATCTTTAGATATCTTAAGCATACACCTCACTTGGGATTGTGGTATGATAGAAACGCTAAGTTGGAATTACACGCATATAGTGATGCTGATTATGGTGGTTGCAAGTTAGATAGAAAATCCACTAGCGGTACTGGTCAATTCATAGGAACCAACTTGATTTCTTGGTTTTCTAAAAAGCAAGCTAGTGTAGCTCTTTCTACCACTGAAGCCGAGTATATTGCTTTGAGTTTATATACTACCCAAATACTTTGGCTTAAACAGCAACTTAGTGATTTTGGCATTAAAATGAATAAGATTCCAATTTTCTGCGATAGCACAAGTGCAATCAATCTTTCCCGGAATCCGGTGCTTCATTCTAAGGCCAAACACATTGAGGTGCGATACCACTTTCTTCGCGATCATGTTCAAAATGAGGACATAGTGATAAACCATATAAGAACTGATCACCAAATTACTGACATCTTCACCAAACCCCTTAATCAAGCCACTTTTGAAAACTTACGAGCCAAATTAGGAATGATGACTTACGATACCATTGTATAGTTCTATCTTTTGCATGATTTGCAAAATAAAGGGGGAGATAGAATAAGAACATGATTTTAGTTGGTAAGTCATGTTTTAGTTGGTAAGTCATGATGAATCATATGCTAAGTTTTTTATTGGTATAAATTTTGGAGCATAGATTAAGGGGTAGAGTATGAGTTGAGGGGGAGTGGCATACTATTTAAAAGTTGAAAACATAGTTTAAAACATTTGGTTATAAGTTGAACTTTTGGTTATAAGTTGTGACATTAAAATCATGTTAGATTATTTTGCAAATCATCCAAAAGGGGGAGAATGTTGAGAAATATGTTTGGATAATTTTCAAAGTCATGATTTTAAGTGATGAATACTTAAAAATGTCACACATGGTGTTATATGTGATTAAAAGTTGAAAAAGTTTAACAAGTTGACATCGATCTCTCAGGTTGTTGTACACCGATCGATCTATGTACATAGATCTCTCACATCGATCGATCTATGTTAGGCAGAAAAGTTTAAGACCTTTCTGCGAGATATCAATCTCTAAACCTGAGACACATCGATCGATCGATGTACATCGAACTCTCACTTCGATCGATCGATGTAGGTCAGAGACAAAACCTGAACCTTTATGTGAGACATCGATCTATGAAGCTGAGGCACTTCGATCGATCGATGTCTAGGGTTTTTAGAAATAATTTTCTAAAATGTGTTAAATTGATTTTTTTTTATTTGTTTATGAATTATACATGTTCATTATGTGCTTATTATGTTTTTTGGTGATTATTATTGTCTTGTGACAAACGTGCCTTGGAAGTTTCTACAACTTACCAAAAAGGGCAAAATTGGTATTTTGAGTTTTGTAGGAACATCATATGGTGAAAATATGTCAAGTGCATATTATTATCTTATTTATCATAACAAAGGTGGTATTGCGATTATCTCTGACCATCAGGGGCATTTCTGGAGTTTTCTCACACAAGGGGTATTTTGGTCATTTTACCCCCAAGGGTATTTTTGATATTTTCACTCAAGGAATCTCTTGAGCATATTATTATCTTCATTCTGGAGCTGTGTTATTATTATTTTAAAGATTATATGGTGATCTTATATCTTATTCTCTCAACCGATGATATTATTGACTATAGCTGGATATGTGACGATTTGATATGTCACATTCTATTTTTTCTTGAAGACCCTCTTATATATGTTATAAGAGGATATTAATCATCATCTTTTAGAGATTACAAGGTGTCCTTGGTGCAAGATTCATCACAATATGTAAAGGAGAAGAAAGTAAGAATTTTGGTGTTATATGTTGACATAATCTTGTCAACACTTATTCATTATTTTTTATTCACAAAATTTGAGTTGGTATACATACATACAACATCAAAAACGTCCATAAACAGGTGGAGAAGGTGGTGTACTCATTTTATGACTTTTGGACAAGTGGAAAATTCAAAAACAAGCTAGTTGGCAACTTGAAATTTCAAGTTTGAATGTAATGGAGACAAGGTCGTTGGAGATGATTATGGAGGTGCTTTAATTCAAAATTCTCAGCCATCACATGGTCTAAAAGTTGGAGAGAATATGACATCTATTCACACTATAAATAGGAGGCAAGGTGAAGAAGAGAAGACACACACTTGAAAGCAAAATTGAAGATTGTTGTCTTTCTATTCTCTTCTCATATTTTCGTTTATACTTTGTGTAGCTAAGGTGTTCCAATTTTTTTGTTGTCCAACTACATTAGACACACCTTCTTGGGTTGGATTTGTATGATTGATTAGCCAAATTTATAAGGCTACATCATTAGGTGGTAGAGGTGTTGTAACCAAGAGTTGCATAGAGGTGATTATCCAAGACTTGAATAGGGTTGGTGTATAACCCAAGGATCAAGCTTGGCTCTTGTTGTAAGGCGTTCATTTGATATTGAAATCCAGGGAAAGGTGTTCCTTGGGACTGGAGTAGGTCACATTGACCGAACCATGATAAATCCTCGGTGTTCTTCTCTCGTTTCTTTATTTCTGTTTTTGCCCATTTCTGACTGCAGTTTTCACACAACTTCTCATAATTTAAAAAAATAGCTAAACATTTTCAAAATTCGTGATTTTTGGTGGAGTTATACTTCAGACTGTTATCTTTCATTTGAAACAAGAATCACTTGATTTGAGTAAGGAAAAGTTAGTCTTTCAGTCTTTGCAAAATAACTGCTCCAATCGGGCTGCAATCTGACCAGTTTTGAGAAAACTTAAATTATGTATTTTTCAAGAATTTTTTAAGGTCAGGGCCTTTTAGAAACTTCATCTAAACATCCTAAGGAGTGTTTTGATATAAATATCAACCTTTTTGGTTGAGTATTCAAAGAGAAACACGTTTTGCAAAATCAGCAACATTCTGTCCAATTCTGTCCAGATTGACCATCTGAATCTTTTTTTTGTTTGAAGGGTCAAACGATCTTATTTTTGTCTGATTTTTGGACAGAGTCTTTTTAACTCATTGAAGTTAAATTCTGGAGAGTTTCAAAAATTTTGGAGTTGTGTACAATTATTTGTGAATTTTTTAAAAACGGGTTCTGAATCTGAGGTGGTTTCAGATTCTGTTTCCAAAGGGGATTTTAACAAAGGGTTGTAGTGTAATTTCCGCTAACCACTATTCACCCCCCCTCTAGTGGTGTTTATTCCAAGTGCACGGTCCAACATTTGGTATCAGAGCCAGACCAACACCACTCAAAAGAAGCAAGATTCAACACCATACGAACAATACAAGGCCAAGAAACAACGATTCATTATATACTGCTTGTCTCAAATCCAAGGTACATACTATGGCTATTGTTTCTCACAAAGGTGAGTTGGAAGGTATGTCTACACAACGCCCTCCTCTTTTTGATGGCAATAATTTTGTTCATTGAAAACTAAGAATGAGGCTATTCTTAATGGCTATAGACATCGATTTATGGTCTATAGTTGAAGATGGGCCGTACATTCCAATGAAAGTTATACAAGTTAGTGGAGTAACTCAAGAGTTTGAAAAATATAAAAGTGAATGGTCATCGGATGATAAAAAGAAAATGTCCATGAATGCTAAAGCTATGCAATTACTTTTAAATGGACTTACAACTTCTGAAGCAGGATATGTGTCAAATTGCACAAGCGCACACGACATGTGAAAATCACTTGTATTAAAGCATGAAGGTACTAGTGGTGTTAAAGAGTAAAAAATAAACATGCTTATGACTGAATTAGAGACTTTCAAAATGTTGCCAAACGAATCCATAACATCTATGGATTTGAGGATTACTAATATTTTCAATGCCCTTGAAGCTTTAGGGAAGTCATTTTCGAACAGTGAAAAGGTTCAAAAGGTGCTACGAAGCCTCCCTGCTGAATGGGATCTAAAGGTGACTGCAATCGAGGAGACAAAGTCAATCACTAAGATGGATGAATTGATCGGGTCTCTTAAAGTTTACGAGGTTAAATTAAACCAACGAAAGTCTGAATCGTCTAAGTCATCCGGTAAGTCAATAGCTTTCAAAACAACCGAAACACATGCTAGTAACGATGATAGTAATAGTGATACTGAATTAGACGATGACTTGATATTGATAGCTAGAAAACTAAGAAAATTTTTCAAACGTCCAAATAGGAATAGACAACGTAATTCTTCTTCTTCTTCTTCTCAACCTAGGAAGAATAACACAAACAAATGGTATAATAAAGAATTAAAGTGTTATGAATGCGGTCAAAAAGGACATATTTCATACGACTGTCCCACGAAGAAAAATAATAATAACAACAACAATCAAAAACAAGTCAAGGACAAGGAGGCTCAAACGACAAAGACAAAGGAGTCTAAGGCAAGAAAAGGGAAACGAGCAATGAAGGTGAGCACATGGAGCGACTCATCCGACTCAGAATCCGAAACTGAGGAAGCTCAAGTCTGCTTCGTATCCAACGAGGTATGTTCTTCTTCTGATAGTGATTCTGATAGTGACATGACATTTGATGAAATGTATGAAGAATTCCTAAGAATGCATGCTCACTGTAAGAGGCTCTCTAAAGAAAAGAAGAAACTAGTTGAAGAAAATGACAAGTTGAAGACGTCTAACTTGGAATTTTCCGATCAATTAGAATCTCTTAAACAAGAGTCTTCTAATACTCTTGATTCTTTAGAGAATAAAATTGAATCATATAGGATAGATGAACAAAAGTTAAAAATGGAAAATAATATGTTAAAGTCTAGGTTGGAAAATTGTGAAAATGAGATAGTACAACTTAAGTCTTCTAAACTTAACTTAAGAAAAATGTTAGAACACTTTAAATCGGGTGCAAATATGTTAGATACACTTATCTCATCACAAAAGTATGGTAATGATAAAACCGGCTTAGGCTATAAAGAAGAAAATGAAAAAGTAAATAAAAAGACTAAGTTTGTTTCATCTAGTACAAAGTTGCCATATAATACAACAAAATCAACTTTGCCTGCTTCTACACCTTCGTCTACTTATATCAAGGCAAAAATACAACACACACCCACCAATATACACACGCATAAACATACATCTAGGCCAAACTTTGCATCTAGACAACCTAGAAATTATGCCTACTTGTATACAAATGCAATTAGACCGAATAAAATGCATACAACTTATTATGAACCTAAGTATAGACAACACTCACATAAATCTTTTAGAAATACATATGAACACACTTATATAGCTCCATATAAGAAACAAAGTCACATGCCTTATACAATTCGACCATCCTATAATAATTATCAACCATGGCACAACATGTATAACAATGCATCTTCACTTATGTGGAATAATCATGTATATGCTAATTCTTCTTATTTTCCAAATTATAACAATGCTAAAAATGTGCCTAGATGGTATATTCAAGTTTGGATACCTAAGGGATATCTAAACAAGAATATTGCCCCTAACATTCAAGGACCCAAATAAAGGGTACCTAAAACTTTGTCTCCATTGTAGGATAAACGCAAGGAATGCAAGAAGGAGGCAAAGTCAAAGAATCTAAAAACGAAATGGTTTTTAGATAGTGGATGTTCGGAGCATATGACGGGGAACTCCAAACTATTCATCAAATTGGAACATATCAAGAATGGAGGAAAAGTAACATTCGGTGACAACAACAAAGGACAATTTGTTGGAAAAGGAACAATTGGGGACCCTAACACATTTCAAATACGAAATGTGTTATTAGTAAGCAATCTATCTTATAATTTACTTAGTATTTCTCAACTTATAGATTGTGGTTATAATGTATCCTTTCTTCCCAATTCTTGTGATATAATAAATGAAAAAGGAGAAACAGTTTTAGAAGGAAATAGAGATGGAAATATTTATACTCTTACCTTAGATAACATGTTAGATGCTAAGGTTAAGTGTCTAATATCACATGACTTAGATGTAAATTTATTGCATAGAAGATTAGGCCATATAGGAATTTCAACTATTAAGAAATTGTCTAAGAAGAATTTAATTAGAGGAATGCCTAAGTTAGACTTAGATAATTTTCAAATGTGGGAAACATGTATTAAGGGAAAACACATTAAAGAAACCTTAAAACCGAAACATGAAGTGAGTACTAGTCATGTACTAGAATTGCTTCACTTAGACTTATTTGGTCCAAGTAGGGCAAGAAGTCTAGGTGGACACTACTATGTGTGTGTCATAGTAGATGATTACTCACGCTTGTTCTTAACACACAAAGACGATGCTCCATTAGTAATCGAAACCCTTATTAAGCAACTTGAAAACATTTATGAAGAAAATGTTAAAAGAATTAGAAGCGATAGAGGTGGAGAATTTAAAAACAAAGACGTAATCAAATTTTGCAAACTATATGGAATCAAACATGAATTCTCACCACCTAGAACACCACAACTCAATGGAGTTGTTGAACGTAAAAATAGAACAATTCAAGAAGTTGCTAGGACAATGCTGTGTGGAAATAAATTACCTAAATATTTATGGGCTGAAGCTGTTAGTTGTGCATCCTGTATTATAAATAGACTCACTATTAGAAAGAAATTAAATAAAACGCCTTATGAATTGCTAAACAATAGACAACCTAAGATAGACTATCTTAAAGTATTTGGATGTAAATGTTTTGTGCTGAACACTAAGGATAATCTAGATAAATTTGAACAAAAGTCTATTGAATGCATATTTGTTGGGCATTCAACTAACTCAAGAGCATATAGGTGGTATAATCCTGTATCTAGAAAAATAATTGAATCCATACATGTGAAATTCAATGAAAATGCATGCTTTAAAGTTAGTGATAAACATCAACATAAACAAGAAACAAATGTTGAAAATATGTTTGATGATGATGTATTACTTGAGCCTGTACTTGATCATCTAGAACCAACTCCCCCTGAACAAGACATACATGAACCCTTAGATGAAATAAATGAAGAAACTTTGAAATTAGAAGATAATGTAACTAATGATCTTATTACATATGATAATGTTCACACTAATGAAACATTTGAACAAGATGAGGGTGAACCTAGTCAATCTAGGAATTGGTGGCATCCTAAAGAATTAATCATTGGAGATCCAAGTGTTGGGGTTAGAACACGTAGAAATATAAGTCAACTTGAAGAACATAGCTTAATCTCACAATTAGAACCTAAGAACATAAAGGAAGCCTTAGGTGATATATCCTGGATAGATGCTATGCATGAGGAATTAAATCAATTCACAAGGAACAATGTGTGGGACTTAGTACCTAAACCCGAAAACAAGTCAATAATAGGAACAAAATGGGTGTTTAGGAATAAGATGGACGAACAAGGAAACATTACAAGAAATAAGGCTAGACTAGTCGCACAAGGTTATAATCAACAAGAAGGAATAGATTATGAAGAAACCTTTGCACCCGTTGCACGACTAGAAGCAATTAGATTATTACTTGCGATTGCAAGTCTAAGCAATATTAAGCTCTTCCAAATGGATGTCAAAAGTGGTCTTGAATGGATACATCCAAGAAGAAGTGTTTGTCAAACAACCCCCTGAATTCGAAGATCCAAAGAATCCTAACCATGTTTATAAGCTTAAGAAAGCTCTATATGGTTTAAAACAAGCTCCAAGAGCTTGGTATGATAGATTTGCAAACTTTCTTATTGCAAATAATTATCAAAGGGGGACCATCGACAACACATTATTCCTAAGAAGAAAAGGTAATGATTTGTTAATAGTTCAAATATACGTAGATGATATAATCTTTGGTTCAACCAACCCTACTTTAGTAAAAGACTTCGAAGAATGTATGAAGTCAGAGTTTGAAATGTCAATGGTAGGAGAGTTGAATTATTTCTTAGGACTTCAAATCAAACAAACCCCTCAAGGAATTCACATTAGCCAACTTAAGTATGTCAATGATATGATTAAGAAGTTTGACTTTGAAGAGTTGAAACATACAACTACCCCTATGAGTGTTAGTACCAAACTTGATAAGGATGAAAATGGTAAACCTTTTGATGACACACTTTATAGGTCTATGATTGGCTCATTGTTATACTTAACTGCATCAAGACCTGATATTATGTTTAGTGTGTGTATGTGTGCTAGGTTTCAATCTTGTCCTAAGGTATCACATTACAATGCAGTGAAAAAGATCTTTAGATATCTTAAGCATACACCTCACTTGGGATTGTGGTATGATAGAAACGCTAAGTTGGAATTACACGCATATAGTGATGCTGATTATGGTGGTTGCAAGTTAGATAGAAAATCCACTAGCGGTACTGGTCAATTCATAGGAACCAACTTGATTTCTTGGTTTTCTAAAAAGCAAGCTAGTGTAGCTCTTTCTACCACTGAAGCCGAGTATATTGCTTTTTGTTTATATACTACCCAAATACTTTAGCTTAAACAGCAACTTAGTGATTTTGGCATTAAAATGATCTGTCTCAATGCCACGAGAGTCAATGTTAATGTAAGGTCCTCGGAAGGTTGCCTGAGGAGGTAGCAGCTTCGATGAATCAATTAAAGGCTATGCTTTTGATGATTTTTCTATATATATATACAAAGATTCAAGGGTCATGAGAGGGATGAGACTAGAATCATTTTGCTCATCTAGAATAATGAGAATCATTACAGAACGAGGATAGTGATGAAGCCGGATCTTCACCAAGGGTCTAGACGACCTCAAAATAGCTTCGTCAGTTAACTTGAAGAGTCGTTAACTGGGATCGAAAGTGAATGTAGCTGGAATAGCGCCAAATATCTTGCACAAGTAAGCACATGTTGTAACCAAAAGTATACAAAAAAAAGAAAAAAAAGAAAATCAATTAATTAGTTAACTAAATAAGTTAAAGTAAAAAAAATAAAGAATAACAAATACCACCGAAAGTATAAAAAGAAAAGAAAATTAATTAATTAGTTAACTAAATAAGTTAAAGTTTAAAAAATAGAATGATAAATACCCATAACCCCCACTCCCCTATCATGGCCCAAAAATCCCTCCCACACTCCCCAAATCTCGGCTCCCCCGCCTAATTAAATCCATAATCTATTCCCTTGCCCCCCCACACACAACGCACAACACTATTTCAGCAGGAAAAGACAAAAAAAATGAGATAAAGGCATAAGGAGGGGGAGGCAGCGGGAGATGAAAATGAAAAGAGAGTAGATGGAGAGGAAAGAGAGAGAGGAAAGAGAGAGAGGAAAAGAGAAGAGAAGGAAGGATAATTAGTCACCCACATCAAATCCAACACCGTTTTGTCAGTGAGTTGCGTTCAAGAGGTAGGTTACCCTCCCCTCTGTCGGATTGCTTTGGATTCCCTCGCATTCTGTTTTGGGAATTATTTGATTATCATTGCATGTCTACCTTTTATATGTTTATCACGAATCCTTCATGTTTTGGTATGGAAATTGCGTGTTTGGGCCTTAGATATAGATCACATAGCACGGAAATAGGTTGGAATGGGTTCGGGTTGGCGAAAAACGCGCACGGAGGCGGCACGTGTAGCACACGCGCGGCGGCCCCGCGCGCCCCTGCGCGGCGCGTACTGTTCACGCGCTGATGTGTCATCGTCAAAATGTCGGAAGCGTTAAAATAAGACCAATGGAACTGGTTTGGGGTTAATTGGAGTTAAAACGAATAAGTTATGAATTTTTGAATGAAATTAGAAATTAAGATATTAAAGAAATGAATAAAGAAAAAAGAAGAAGAAAAAAAAAAGATGGCAGGCCGGCCCTCAACTGCCTAAGTAGGCTTGAAATTGTGGCCCATATTTGTGCTGATTTAAAAAAAATTGGGTAAAGAGGTGCAGACTGCTGTACAGCAGGCCAGCTTCAGCGGCCCAATACGCAGGACCATAAAAAAAAAGGACATTGGAGCGGGCCAGTTACCTGGCGGGCTGGATTGCAGGGTATTAAGGGCCAATTTTGTTTTAGGGCCTGAAATAATAAAAAAAAGGGGGGGTTGCTCTATTTTTAATAACAAAGTGTTAAATTAATAAAATGGTATAACTAATAATTCAAAAGATAAAATAAACAGAAATTAAAAAATAAAAAAAACCCTCGTGGGAATTGTCATCCGAAGAAAAAAAAAGTAAAAAAGTAAAAGTAAAAAAAAGTATAATAATAATAATAACAATAATAAATAAATAAACAGGTAATAGTTAAAAGATATTAATTAAATTTAAATTGATATTAATCTTATTTAATGAATAGAAAATTTAGAAACCCATTAAATAAATTAAAATAAAAGAAATAAAAATAATAGGGAAAGATAAAAATATTTAAATCAAAGATATAAGTTCTTGAAAGCCTAGGAAAAATAAAATAAAGTGTAGAAACCTAAAATAAAGTCTAGAAAGATAAAATAACGGTAGAAGATAAAATAGAGTAATGAACCCCACGCAACATAAGGTAACTACGCAATATATGTAATACGCAACATAGAACGGAGCATGTAACATAGGACAAACGGAAGTGTGCAAGTGTGACGCATTCATGGCACGAGCATTGCATTTGGCCTATGAGCCGTGTGGCCTGACGAGGCGTGTGATGGGTGTTGGTAATAATGGTTACCTTCACCTAATAGGACCCGGGACATGCATAGCATATCATGGAAAAGAAAGAGCATAACGTGTGATATTAAATGACTGCGTGTGACACGGAGATAGAAGTGCACGCATCATGAACTTGCGCATTTCATTTATTACTGTTGTGATTATTTGTATTGTTATTAAGTTGTTTCAGCGCTATGTTTTGGGATACGGATCGGGTCGGGTATGTGTTATTTCCTTATTTATGCTTTATTTGCTTTATTATGCATGTGTTTATGTTTTATAGCTTTATTCATCTGCTATGTGCTTTATGTGCTTAATTGTTACCCGACTCAGTATGTGACAGTTCCTTTTCGGGAGAGACGGGTAACCTACGAGTGACTCCCATCACTCACCCCCACCTACCCTTCCAGGTGAGCAGGATTAAGAGTATGTATTTCTATCGAGGCTGAGAAGAGTGAGTTGGGCTCGAGAAGGGATCTTGCTGACCGGAAGCTTGTTCTTGGGATAGTCAGATATACCTCCACCTAGTTTTATTGTTTGATTTTAGTATTTCATACTTGACTTAGCGGTTTCGTCAACTCTTGTACTTAATTTCTACACTGATGGATTTATTTTAATTGAGTAATTTATTTTTATTATCGTTTCCGCGAAAAATTTCTACATCAGCTCTGACGTACAAAGAAGTTTGAACGACGCTTTGTAGTCCTCTTAGTAGGCTACGGCGGGTGCACTGTTCCCGATGCTAGGGCTCGGGAGTGGGGTGCTACAGGTGGTATCAGAGCCGAGGCTTCAGATCCGCCTCGGAAACGCAGGATTAACTAGATCACTTAGACATAAGCTACGATCTTTTTCTAAAATGACGATTTTACCCTTAAGCAACCGAATAGGGTTAAGTAATGATCTTAGATTTAAGTTGTGATCGGGTTAAAGGGAGCTTTGAGCGCTCTTTCGTTTTCTTTAGTTATTTACTGTTTTACCCCTAAACCCCTACACGCAACCCATAATCTGTTAGAAATTCCCAAAATACCCCTACCTTATCCTATATGTAAATAAATATATTTTCGACCGTTCCAAATTTTATAAAAATGCCGACAAAACATGAACAAGCCAGTAATAGAGGAAATGCTGGTGAGAACTAAGAGAATGAGGGGATCGTCCTAAGTATTTGAAGGCGCCATAGTCACCAAGACCAACACCTTAACACAGTAACACCAGCTGTCGAACTAGCAGGCACCACCTCCACCACTGCACTCAGACCGGAGATTCTTCTACAAGGAGATGCGGCGAAGTGGTGGTACAACACAACTGACACCGCCGATCGCTTGAATCTAATTTCGGAATGATCCAAGAGATATTATGCATCGAAAGTACGAGTTTCAAAGAACGATTCTGGAACCACGGCGGAAATGTAGATTTAGGCCGTGATATTAGAAATTAAGATACGATTTTGTCCTTAAGTCACAATCTTAGACATAAGTGATGATTTGAACATAAACAAAGATCATGAACATAGGTATTGCTCTCAGTTATAAGCGATGATCCTAAACATAAGTCACAAACGTAAACATAAGTAATGGTTCCGATTAAGAGTTGACCTTGGATAAAGGTAATGAAGGTAGTCATAAGCGTTGATTATACACCAAGAATGATTTTAGAAACAAGACATGATCTTATACTTAAGAAACGATGATACTAAGAACACTCCTAAAAGTAAGTTATGACCTTAGAATTTAGGATACAATCGATTACGAAACACGTGTCCTAGGGTATCACATACAATTCTACCTTATCTAAGTTGATCATAATCTTTTAAGCTGTGATCTTAGTAACCCTAGTCGAATACTATATAATTAATTTAAAAAAAATTAAAACGTTAACTAGAACACCATACTGCAAGCGCTAGTGACATATTAATAGGTCAGGCAGTAACTCAGGCTGCTTCACCGCAACAACAGCATGGGACTCGGTACCATTAAGGTAAAGTAAAATGAGTCCATATCCTACTTGGACGGTAGCATCACAGCAGACTTAGGTCTAAGTTAAAACAGTAGTTACTAAGAAATTAATTATTATAATATGATAGATACTAGGAGATGATTTATAGAGAAATGAGAGGAACTAAGTAACGATTCATAAGCAGTATAATCAGTAGCGCTTAGTAAGAGAACCATACGAAGGAATTATAGTCTAGGGTTAAGTGTTGAAATTTAGAGTTATTAAGTAGGACGACGATATTAGTTCCATTAGAGATATTGATCGGTAGCAAAGAGCGTGATTGGCTATAACCAGTAGTGGAAGTGATGAACTCTTACAAACCTTTGTAGTTAAGTGTTGTCGAATTACTTGGCCTGAATCTGGTAGGCTTGAATTAAAATAGAGCAGGCATGATCAAGTAGTGGCTACTTTTCATGTGAAGCAGAATAAGATTAGTGGTTTAAATAACCAAGTAACGAGTTACAGTGGAATAATGTGGCGCGCAGAAGCATGGTGAATTAGAACACCTTAAGTCGATCAATAATTAGCGTGCCATGCTAGGATTGGACCAATATAAGTTAAAGATTTTATCGTGAGTAGACAAATATTAGACTTATAAGAAACTTTACATAGGAGAACTTATCCGAAAAAATAGGATGACCTATAGAATTATACGAAATATTGGACTGATACATTTTTCAAACAAGTAAATATTTTATATAAGTACGTATACCAATGTATGACTAAATTTTAACAAGTACTTAAAAAAAATCTGTCTATTGAAATCTCATTTTCTCGGTAGTCTACTAAACTTTACAAAACTAAATTCTTTTATGTATCTGTATTCAGATATAATGAACATTTCAATTCTTTTGACAACCTTAAAAAAACTTTTATACTACTAATGTTCTTTAAAAAAACGATATGTTTATATGTATTCCTTACTCAAGATTTCAAAGTCCCGTTCCATCGCATCCACTTTAGCCAAATTAATGTTACCTGACTACTATCGATATCGCAAGCATTTTATCCATTAAGGTATTTTTGAAGTTATTTATCCGCTTGCGATAAATTTACGTAACTTTTGTGAAGCCAACAAAAATAATAATAATAATAATAATAGCTTTCAAAATATATATTTTTCTTTAGAAAACGAAAAGTACCGTCTTCAAATCGTTTTATAAAACTTTACATTACCACGTTTTCAACTGTATTAATGTCATTTCACCAAAATACTTTACGAACAAGTTATATCATCGTTTTTATAAATGGTCATTTGAAACACCACTTGCGAAAACGAGTAAATTATTTCAAATCTTGTTTGAAATAAATAAACAAATAAATACATAGGAATGATATTATTTTAAAACAACTGAAGTTATATTTCAAATTATAGTCACGTAGGCCACGTTTATTTGAAGGAAGGTATGCCGTACACATATTTCGTATATTAGGCTAATGATATTTTCAAAGAAGTAAGGGCATGATCATAGAGTTAGTTCGTTAGTATATAAGAATTAATTTTAAGGACTTGGTTTGTGTAGCAAGTACCATATTAGTGTACATCAAGGATATTAGTTGGTTAATTATCTAGGGGGATGAACCATATATAATGAGTTTAAGAATCCGAAATTGTAGATTGCGATGAATTGAATGATGCACATCAAACGATATAAGTAAAAGTATGTACATACTAATTATAGAGAAATAGGTTAAAGATTGAGCCCTATATGGACTAGATCATCTTGTGGAATGCTACCGTAACTAAATTGAGTGATACTAATGTAAAACGTATTCTGAAAATACCTACGATCTAAGATATGAGTCTTGTGAATAAGGCATTAAGTCCAAGATTGTAGTACACCTAAGAACTAATCTACAAGGGTTGCTGAAGCCCGCAGAAATAAGTAAGTTATAGACCGATGATTATGTTGTAGAACCCTTAATAGGATGACAATACCCTTAAAGCTGATTCGATAATTATAGACAGATTATGTAATGATTTTATTAAGCAAAAGGACAAATCGATTGAAATTACCCTGTTGGTGTACAAGGAATGACTCTGAGGCCCTAGCATGTGATAAAGAATGAAGTGGTTAGGATGTTGGAAAATGCTAGAGATATTTTAACTAGATTATTATCGAGGTGAATGGAAATATAGTTTGATCTTATCTAGGTGGATGAACCAGGTAGAAGCATACTAAGTCATTGATTACACCATGCGCAAGTTTCGAGGACAAAACTTTTTGTAAGGGGAGTAGGATGTTGTAACCAAAAGTATACAAAAAAAAGAAAAAAAAAGAAAATCAATTAATTAGTTAACTAAATAAGTTAAAGTAAAAAAAGAAAGAATAACAAATACCACCGAAAGTATAAAAAGAAAAGAAAATTAATTAATTAGTTAACTAAATAAGTTAAAATTTAAAAAAAAGAATGATAAATACCCATAACCCCCACTCCCCTATCATGGCCCAAAAATCCCTCCCACACTCCCCAAATCTCGGCTCCCCCTACCTAATTAAACCCATAATCTATTCCCTCCCCCCAACACACAACACACAACACTATTTCAGCAGGAAAAGACAAAAAAAATGAGATAAAGGCATAAGGAGGGGGAGGCAGCGGGAGATGAAAATGAAAAGAGAGGAGATGGAGAGGAAAGAGAGAGAGGAAAAGAGAAGAGAAGGAAGGAGAATTAGTCACCCACATCAAATCCAACACCGTTTTGTCAGTGAGTTGCGTTCAAGAGGTAGGTTACCCTCCCCTCTGTTAGATTGCTTTGGATTCCCTCACATTCTGTTTTGGGAATTATTTGATTATCATTGCATGTCTACCTTTTATATGTTTATCACGAATCCTTCATGTTTTGGTATGGAAATTGCGTGTTTGGGCCTTATATATAGATCACATAGCACGAAAATAGGTTGGAATGGGTTTGGGTTGGCGAAAAACGCGCACGGAGGCGGTGCGTGTAGCACACGTGCGGCGGTGCGTACTGTTCACGCGCTGATGTGTCATCGGCAAAATGTCGGGGGCGTTAAAATAAGACCAATGGAACTGGTTTGGGATTAATCGGAGTTAAAACGAATAAGTTATGAATTTTTGAATGAAATTAGAAATTAAGATATTAAAGAAATGAATAAAGAAAAAAGAAGAAGAAAAAAAAAATGGCAGGCCGGCCCTCAACTGCCTAAGTAGGGCAGAAATTGTGGCCCATATTTGTGCTGATTTAAAAAAAATTGGGTAAAGAGGTGAAGACTGCTGTACAGCAGGCCAGCTTCAGCGGCCCAATACGCAGGACCATAAAAAAAAGGACAGTGGAGCGGGCCAGTTACCTGGCGGGCTGGATTGCAGGGTATAAAGGGCCAGTTTTGTTTTAGGGCCTGAAATAATAAAAAAAAGGAGGGTTGCTCTATTTTTAATAACAAAGTGTTAAATTAATAAAATGGTATAACTAATAATTCAAAAGATAAAATAAAAAAAATAAAAAAAAACCCTGCTGGGAATTGTCGTCCGAAGAAAAAAAAGTAAAAAAGTAAAAGTAAAAAAAGTATAATAATAATAATAATAACAATAATAATAAATAAACAGGTAATAGTTAAAAGATATTAATTAAATTTAAATTGATATTAATCTTATTTAATGAATAGAAAATTTAGAAACCCATTAAATAAATTAAAATAAAAGAAATAAAAATAATAGGGAAAGATAAAAATATTTAAATCAAAGATATAAGTTCTTGAAAGCCTAGGAAAAATAAAATAAAGTGTAGAAACCTAAAATAAAGTCTAGAAAGATAAAATAACGGTAGAAGATAAAATACAGTAATGAACCCCACGCAACATAGGGTAACTACGCAATATAGGTAATACGCAACATAGAACGGAGCATGCAACATAGGACAAACGGAAGTGTGCAAGTGTGACGCATTCATGGCGCGAGCATTGCATTTGGCCTATGAGCCGTGTGGCCTGACGAGGCGTGTGATGGGTGTTGGTAATAATGGTTACCTTCACCTAATAGGACCCGGGACATGCATAACATATCATGGAAAAGAAAGAGCATAACGTGTGATATTAAATGACTGCGTGTGACACGGAGATAGAAATGCACGCATCATGAACTTGCGCATTGCATTTATTATTGTTGTGATTATTTGTCTTGTTATTAAGTTGTTTCAGCGCTATGTTTTGGGATACGGATCGGGTCGGGTATGTGTTATTTCCTTATTTATGCTTTATTTACTTTATTATGCATGTGTTTATGTTTTATAGCTTTATTCATCTGCTATGTGCTTTATGTGCTTAATTGTTACCCGACTCAGTATGTGACAGTGCCTTTTTGAGAGAGACGGGTAACCTACGAGTGACTCCCATCACTCACCCCCACCTATCCTTCCAGGTGAGCAGGATTAAGAGTATGTATGTCTATCGAGGCTGAGAAGAGTGAGCTGGGCTCGAAAAGGGATCTTGCTAACCAGAAGCTTGTTTTTGGGATAGTGAGATAGACCTCCACCTAGTTTTATTGTTTGATTTTAGTATTTCATACTTGACTTAGCGGTTTCGTCAACTCCTGTACTTAATTTCTACACTGATGGATTTATTTTAATTGAGCTATTTATTTTTATTATCGTTTCCGCAAAAAATTTCTACATCAGCTCTGACGTACAAAGAAGTTTGAATGACGCTTTGTAGTCCTCTTAGTAGACTACGGCGGGTGCTCTGTTCCCGATGCTAGGGCTCGGGAGTGGGGCTCTACAGCACAGGTCAAAGGTCCCGGGGGGTTGGCCCCGGGAAAAAGCCCTCCAACGCTCAAGTCAGTTTGGGTCATATCTCTATGAGATTATAATTTAAAAGGTGAGTTAGGAATTTCTCACAGTATTTGCCGAGGAGCAGAGTGTATAAATTGGCTTTAGGGTATGAAAGATTGTGTCCCGGATCCCCCTTTCTTTGTTTCGGTTGGCTTGTCTTTATAGATCTTTTTCCAGCTTTAAGACCCTGATAGTAGCTTGGAGAAGACGCTTTGTTTATGGCAGAGAGCCTAAAACACAATAGGTATGCTGATGTGATCAATAGGCTGACTGATGTGATCAATAGGCCGGCTTGGTTGATGTAACTGATAGACCGGTTATTGTGACCTTGGCGTGTTCAGGAAGACTAACCAGCTGTAGTCACTATATTTGAAGAGTATCTCCGTTTGAGGGTCCCACGAAGTATTATTGTAATGGGCTCATTTGTTGTGGTACACAGCTGAACTATGCCGAAGTGCGTGTCTTGCTGTTGTACATAGCTGAACTCTGCCGAAGTGCGTGTCTTACTGTGGTACACAGCTGAACTCTGCCAAAGTGAATGACTTGCTGTGGCACCCAGCTGAACTTTGCCGAAGTGCATGACTTGCTGTGGTACACAGCTGAATTCTGCTTAAGTGTGTGAATAGGCCTCTTCGAAGTGCATGATTAGGCAGTGCCTAAATGAAGTGGTCCGAAGCGTAGCATTTGAACATATACTGAAGTTGATGCTGAGGTGCCACCCTTGGCATATTTTTCAATGTTATAAAGGTGTTGTGTTGTCCTGCTGAGGTGCAACCAAGGATGATCAGCCATGCTATGGTACTGAACCACTGAACTGCGACACTTGCTGAACTGCAGTACTTTGAGTGCTGAGCTACTGAAGTCGAACCGTTTAACTATTAACGGACGATTAATTATGGTTTATCACTTGCCCCCAGATTTTGTGTGGCTGAGCTGAATTGCGAAGGCAGACAAATCTTGTTCCTGAGACGGGGCAGTCCTTCATTGATTGCGTAGTTATCTTTTTACGCGCTCAGTAATTCCAACTTTCAATGCAAGCGCTATTTTCGATACCTTATTATTGCTTTTTTGGCGGTTTCATTCCCCGAGGGAGGGAAATGCATGAACCTTCGCCTTTTCGAATTTTAAATTTCAAACGAAAAGAAGCGCCTTTTCGTCCTCCCCTGCTTATAAACAGAGATGATTTCTCCCCCTCATTCTGCATTCTCCACTTATCTTCTTCGTCTTTGAAGCCTATCCTTGTCTTCTGCAGTGTTCTTCCTTTCAATCCAGCCCTTCATCTTTATGTAAACGTTCCAAGACATGTATGCTCCCTCTTACTCAGAGGATCTGGAGGATGACCGTGAGGTCCAATCCTTCTATGAAAAATTTGACTTTGATGGGGATCACCATCTTTCAAGGAGATCATGCCTTACTGGCGGATTCTCTTTGGTTACTTCCATTTCCTTCGTTTTAGCACCCCTGCCATCTCTTGGTACGAGTCCTCCTTTAACATATCCCTTTCCAGCAATGGATTCATTTTGCTGCACTTCAATGATGGATAGGATAGATAAATCAGGCCTCTTTTCACTTTCTGCAAAACAAGCATCCCCCTCTATGGTTACATGGCAGAGCAAAACTTTACTGCTTCCATATCTTGAAGATGGCCTGCGAAGAATGTAATCGCAATTGTTTATTGCTTCACTGGAAAAAGAGGGATTTGTACGATTGATGCCTGTCAAGGAATTTGTCCAGATCTGGATAAGGAGCATTCTGAGCTTGCTGACCTCCATAGTCCTAAGACTGTAGTTGAAAACCGAAGTGATTAGTCCCAAAGTGGAATTGATCTCAGAGAATATGAAAAAGTTGTAAAGTAGAATAGGATTTTCTGTAGTTGTAATAGATTTCGTATTTCAATAAAAATCTATTTTTCCCAACTTCTGCTCTTCAGCTTCTGCTTTTGTCTTCAACATGTGAAGTTTTACTTGCTTTGTCTACAAATATTTGTCTTTGGCTCTGCGAAGTTTTGCTTTATGTAAATATTTGTCTTCAGCTTTATCAAAAGCTTCACTTGCTTTATGCAAGTATTTGTCTTCAGCTTTATCAAAAGCTTCACTTGCTTTATGCAAGTATTTGTCTTCAGCTTCACTTGCTCTATTTTAATAGTTTGCAAGTATTTGTCTTCAGCTTTGCTTGCTCTATTTTAATAGTTTGCAAGTATTTGTCTTCAGCTTTACTAGCTCTATTTTAATAGTTTGCAAGTATTTGTCTTCAGCTTTACTAGCTCTATTTTAATAGTTTGCAAGTATTTGTCTTCAGCTTTACTTGCTCTATTTTAATAGTTTGCAAGTATTTGTCTTCAGCTTCACTTGCTCTATTTTAATAGTTTGCAAGTATTTGTCTTCAGCTTTGCCAAAAGAATATCTTTTGTATGCTGGCTCTTCGCTGAAGTAATATCTTCAGCTTTTGTACTTGGCTCTTCAGCTCTGCTGTGCCTTAAATATTGAGAGGTAGGAAAACCTTTATCCCCTTTTTGTTAAGCCTCCTAGTATTGCTGAGGTACAGATACAGGGATCTTATCCTGTTGTTGAGACTTGTTCTACCTCTTGCTGATGTGAAAATATGGGGAACTTATCCCGCTGTTGAGTCTTGCTCAACCTCCTGCTGGGGCAAAAATATGGGGAACTGATCCAGCTGTTGAGTCCTGCTCAACCTCCCAGACTTGCTGGGGTGAAAATATGGGGAACTGATCCCGTTGTTGAGTCCTGCTCAACCTCCCAGACCTGCTGGGGTAAGAATATCGGGAAACCTGTCCCATCCTACTGAGACCTGCTCAGCCTCCCAGACCTGCTGGGGTAAAAATAATGTTGATACCTGCTCAACCTCCCAGACCTGCTGGGGTAAGAATATCGAGAAACCTGTCCCATCCTGCTGAGACCTGCTCAGCCTCCCAGACCTGCTGGGGTAAAGGTAATGTTGAGACCTGCTCAACCTCCTAGACATGCTGGGGTAAGAATATCGGGAAACCTGTCCCATCCTACTGAGACCTGCTCAGCCTCCCAGACCTGCTGGGGTAAAGATAATGTTGAGACCTGCACAACCTCCCAGACCTGCTGGGGTAAGAATATCGGGAAACCTGTCCCATCCTGCTGAGACCTGCTGGGGTAAAGATAATGTTGAGACCTGCTGAACCTCCAAGACCTGCTGGGGTAAGAATATCGGGAAACCTGTCCCATCCTGCTGAGACATGCTCAGCCTCCCAGACCTGCTGGGGTAAAGATAATGTTGAGACCTGCTGGGGTAAAGATATCGGGAAACCTGTCCCATCCTGCTGATACCTGTTCAGCCTCCCAGACCTGCTGGGGTAAAGATAATGTTGAGACCTGCTCAACCTCCCAGACCTGCTGGGGTAAGAATATCGGGAAACTGTCCCATCCTGCTGAGACCTGCTCAGCCTCCCAGACCTGCTGGGGTAAGGATAATGTTAAGACCTACTCAGCCTCCCAGACCTGCTGGGGTAAAGATAAATATGCCCCCACTTTCGTTGTGGGTGATAGATAGGCATAAATTATTGGTTTATGCACCATAAGGTGACTTAACTTTTCCTGGCTGAATGCCAAATAAGAATATCCAGTTGAATAATAGAAATTGTCCCTTGTTAACACAAGGCTGAGCTAGAGGATACCAGATGAGCACAAGAAGAGATAAGCTGTGATTCAATTGAATCAAGGACTATTGCCGTTATATCAGCCTTATATGCTCAGGAACTCGTAACCCCCTTTCGTTAGGATCTGAATCCTCATCACTAAGAAAACTTTGATGAGGCCCGAGTTTGCAACTTTCATCTGGAGGGGATTTACCAAAGTCTAGTCTGTTGTGAAGCCTAGACCTCGGATTATAGAAATGTTGCAGGTGACCCAGCTCAATAAGACGCCCAAACTCTTGTCCGAGCTTCCTACAATCTTCTGTATCATGACCAATATCATGATGATAAAGGCAGTACAGTTGATGGTTCCTTTTGTGGATTGGTCCAGCTAGGGGCGGGGGTTCTTTTGCGAGAGATTTTTTCCTCATGTAGGAAAGGATATGGGCTTTTGAAGCCAGCAGAGAGTTCCTTTCCTTTCCTCGACCACCTAACCGAATCTTGACAGAGCACCTTTCCTGCAACGATGCTTTGCCTTTATTGTCAACTTTTCTGCCATGTTTAAATGGCAAGGGGGCCTTCTGGGTACACTTTAGGCTCTGATAGCTAAATCTTTGTTCTGGCCATCTCGCCTCGGCCATAAACTTGGCCTGACGTCTGGGGGAATAACCAGACCGAGTGGGAGAATACTCCAGATGTTCCAGTGGGTGAGAGTTACCGAATAGGACCCACTGGACTTTGCTGCAGAGGCCTTCCCCTTCATCTCCCTTACTACTGCTTGGAAGACCTCTGGATTTTGAGCCACATAGCGAATGTCTCGCCTGTGCTCTCCATATGTGAAAGCAATGGGAGTTGAGGATTCTCCCGGCTCCGTAGAGCATTGATCAGTTTGTTGCTGAGAAGACCTTTGGCTCCTCTTGGATGTCGTAGGTTGCTTGGACCCTTGACTATCTCTTCCACTCATCTTTCTCTCAATAGCTTTCAAGGGCAATTAGAAAAGCTCTGAGTACTCGTTTTAGAGAAGCTTTGAGTAGCTGCTTTCTGGGTTAAGGAACCAAGGGGCCCTCCTTCTAGCGCCAAATGATGAAGCCGGATCTTCACCAAGGGTCTAGACGACCTCAAAATAGCTTCGTCAGTTAACTTGAAGAGTCGTTAACTGGGATCGAAAGTGAATTTAGCTGGAATAGCACCAAATATCCTGCACAAGTAAGCACAGGTCAAAGGTCCCGGGGGGTTGGCCCCGGAAAAAACCCTCCGATGCTCAAGTCAGTTTGGGCCATATCTCTCTGAGATTATAATTTAAAGGGTGAGTTAGGAATTTCTCACAGTATTTGCCGAGGAGCAGAGTGTATAAATTGGCTTTAGGGTATGAAAGATTGTGTCCCGGATCCCCCTTTCTTTGTTTCGGTTGGCTTGTCTTTATAGATCTTCTTCCAGCTTTAAGACCCTGATAGTAGCTTGGAGAAGACGCTTTGTTTATGGCAGAGAGCCTAAGACACAATAGGTCTGCTGATGTGATCAATAGGCTGACTGATGTGATCAATAGGCCGGCCTGGTTGATGTAACTGATAGACCGGCTGTTGTGACCTTGGCGTGTTCAGGAAGACTAACCAGCTGTAGTCACTATATTTGAAGAGTATCTCCATTTGAGGGTCCCACGAAGTATTATCGTAATGGGCTCATTTGCTGTGGTACACAGCTGAACTCTGCCGAAGTGCGTGTCTTGCTGTGGTACACAACTGAACTCTGCCGAAGTGCATGACTTGCTGTGGTACACAGCTGAATTCTGCTTAAGTGTGTGAATAGGCCTCTTCGAAGTGCATGATTAGGCAGTGCCTAAATGAAGTGGTCCGAAGCATAGCATTTGAACATATACTGAAGTTGATGCTGAGGTGCCACCCTTGACATATTTTTCAATGTTATAAAGGCGTTGTGTTGTCCTGTTGAGGTGCAACCAAGGATGATCAGCCATGCTAAGGTACTGAACCACTGAACTGCGGCACTTGCTGAACTGCAGTACTTTGAGTGCTGACCTACTGAAGTCAAACCGTTTAACTATTAACGGACGATTAATTATGGTTTACCAGATAGAATCTCAACAACCAGACAGTAACAAGTACTTACGCAATGTAGAATGGTGCAAAGACTGCTGCTAGGCTTGTAGCAACAACAGCATTGTGGTTGCGGGACATCAATATTGCAAAAGCAGGATATATATCAACTGCATGGCACGAGAACTTCAACAACCAGTTTCAAGAAGAAACACCAACAACATTACCCTATTACCTTAGAAGTTTCTGCCTATGACGCCGTATGGGAAACTGAATATACGTAACCATACTCACAGAGATTGTTTCCCGATGACCCATAATGAAAATTACGTGAAAATGTATCGATCAACTGCTACTTCACAATATAAGAAGTGCAGTTAATTTAGTGAGTCATTTTGTTTTATTCCATCATATTCTAAACTCTGTGTGTCTTTGACTTTATTAAAAATGAAAAAAGTTTCAAGAAGAAAACAGGAATAATATTTAGAATTTCAATAGTGCCTAGAAAAACCATATATCTCCAGAATCCTAACAATCTTTAGAAAACCCGATAACATCCAGCCCTCGTCTACAATATTCAAGACGATAAGTATAAAGACACGAGTCAAAATATTCCCACAGCCCATGTCTACATATTAAATACACGAGTCAAAGATGCGAGGTAGAATCTGACATTGTAAAAATTGCAAACTGGCCTTGAAAACGTAGGTGCTCAAGAACACACGTAAGTAAAAAACGTGGTATAGGAGGCCGGACTGCAACACAATGCCCTTATGCCTGGACGACACACGTGCTAGACGACAACTCCATAAGTGGCGACTGTGAGAGGCGACACGGGCGACTCTGTATCATATGCATTTGTAAACTTGAATGATCATAAGTATCGTTACTATGAGTTTGATACCAGAAGTATGTTTTATTATAAAATAATAACATGTCAATATTTGACTAATAAGAATGTCATTAAAATAATAGCATGTCAATATTTGACTATAACAATATCACCTTTACGTATATTATTTACATGTTAAATTTCAGCCCAGAATACACACTATTGCTCAACTTGCATCTTAATGTTATTTTAGTATGTTATAAAAATTTATGGGGTGTGAGAATATTAAAGTTCCCACCATTTGAATTTTCTCGCACTTAAGGGCTGGTAACATGGGCATCCTCGATGTGGAAATGAAGGAATAGAAGAATTACTTACCTAATTATATTTTAAACACAAAAAATGCAATAAACTAATAGTTATTAAAACTAAACCATACTAGTCAATGTCAAAACTTTTGCCAAGACACTTGATTTCTGATATAACATCAACATTCAAATCTTTTTTTTTCACTATATAGGATCGCTTATATAGATCAATAATTTCTCTTACGTTTTAATTTTTTTATTGAGTCGTAGCCTAAATTATATCCTCCTTGTGTGTCTCATAATCCCTAATGCATAATATCCCCGTTTAGCATAGCCCTCTTTCAAAACTATCATATCATCTCAACTGCAACTCCTTCCTACGTATCTAAAGTTCTTATTCAAGTCTTATACACTCTAAATGACACTGTCTACATGAATCAAATGTCTCCATGTGTTCTATTATTGACCATATGCTCTTCAATTGTCATCTAAGTCATATCATTTCTTATTGTCTCTCTCCCTATGTCTTTCTTGGTCCCCCTATCCCATGCTTCATATGCACTCATTCATTGTCTCGCACCATCTAACAGGTGCATCTCCATGACGTTTTTGCACATGTCCATACCATCATAATCATTACTCTCTCATCTTCTCATTTACAAGAGTTGCCTCAATCTTTCTCTTTATATATTTATTTCTTATTTCATCATTTCTTATACGTCCACACATTCATTTTAACCTTTTTATTTCCACCATTCGCTTACTTTGTTCATGTTCATAATTGACTGTTCACATTCAAATAGTACATTAGTACATGTGGTTCTCCATCTTGTAAAACTTCTCTTTATGATTCAAACGTACTTTCCTATCACAAAGAAGACATGACACACTTCTCCTCTTTAACCACCCTGCATGTACATGTGATTCTTTTCAATTCCTCTATCTTTACGTAGTATAGAAGCTAAATAGCTAAAATTCTCAATTAGGTGAATCTCTTAGTCTCTTAATTTCACACAAGGTTCCCAAGTCAATTCTTTTATTGCTAAAATTAAATTTTATATACTCTATCTTCTTTCGACTCAACTTGAAGCTCTTTTCCTCCAGTGTCTCAAGCCAACATTCCAGTTTAACATTGGCTCATTCACTAGTCTTATACACTACCACAATATCATCTGTAAATAACAACTCCATAGAAACCTATCTTGAATATGTCGAGTCAACTCATCTATAACTGAAACAAATAAGTAACCCACTGTTGAAGTCCTTACGTGTGTCATCACAGTTCTCATACACGTCTTTAATAATTTATGTATATGTAATTCTAACACCTTTCTTTTCAAGCTATCTCCATAGTTCCTCTTGTGGAATTTTGTTATATGTCTTTTTCAAGTCAATAAAATCTATACACAAATCGTGTTTCTTCTCTCGATATCTCTCTTGTGATCTTCTCAATTGATGAATAGCCTCATTTTTGACATTCCCGGTATAAATTCAAATTGATGTTCAGGTATAATGGTCTCTTCACGAATTCTTTTCTCAATCATCCACTCTCGGAGCTTCATTGCATGGCTCATTAACTTAATTTTTCTATAATTTACACAATCTTATATATCTCCTTTCTTTTTATATAGAAGTACTAGTGTTTTTTTCTCACTGGTCAGACATCTTTTCGGTATTTACAATCTTGTTAAATATATATGTGAGCCACCCAAGCCTTAGTTGGGATACCATCAGGTACAATCACTTTATCATTTTTGATCTTTTTCAAAAATCTTCTACCTCTGGCAATTGAATTCTCTTACTATATTTTAAGTTTCTGTCTACTTAGAGTTACATAACGCGTCTAATACGAGTTTATCTTACACTAATTCATTGAAAATTAAAGTATCTTCTCCATCTATTTTTATTGTCATTTCCTGTATCGAAATCTTGATATCTTTGTCTCTAATACCTTTAACCTGAGTCAATATCTTTTTTTCTTATCTAAAATTTTTATACCCATCTCTTTTACCTTCTTTCCTATCCAACCGCTTATAAAAATCTTCAACCGCGTTTGATTTGGCTTCACTCACGGAATGTTTAGATTCTTTCTTTGCAATCCTATAACTTTCCTATTTTTTTTTTATTCTTGCAAGGTTGAAATGAGTTATGACTAGTTCTCTCCTACTTTATTTGCGTCATCATTTAAATTTCTTAAAACTTTTTTTCCCGATCTTGTACCGTTTTAGGATGAAGGCTTATTTTAGCCATACAATCTGTATTTGTCTGATTTTTGACATCAAAAGACAATTGTAGCCATAGTCATTCAAAACCTTTTTTTAGTGAGATACTCATGGATGTTTTGATTTTATGTAGGGATAATAGATAACAAGAAGGTAATAAAAATCATTTTTAATGGTTAGAGGTGATGCCACGAGACTAAGTTGTCTTGGATTAAATATATCTAAAGTCAGTTTTCTTCATTTTAATAGTGGTATCATTTTCTACCAGTAGCATGTTGAAAAAATTAAAATAAAAGAACATATGCAAACAAAAATTTTAAAATAACAACATATATTTCTCATCTTTCAAAATTGTATATTTTTTAGGGTTCACTTGAGAGACGATTACACCCTGGATTTAAATTATATAATTGAAATCCAGGTTTAAATTATATTCATATAAATCATATTCTTCTATAAATTTGATATAAAAAATACCAGTTAGATAATAGAAACATTAATGGTGTTCATTTTAGTCCTTATGAAATGTAACTCTCCTGAGACTATCAACGTTACTATAGATATGACATCATGAAATGATAATTTAATAGACTTCATCCTCGCAAGCCCGACGATAGTTAACCTAAATTGTCATTTAATACTTAAGCACACACTTATGTGACATGATTATTTTTTGCTTTATATTTTTCTTAATGTGTTGTTGTCGTTGAGATATACTGGATATATGTTGTTGTTATTTTTTCTAATGTGGGACTAAGAGTTACAATACATGCCTTTAAATTGGTCATCATACGCGCTAAGCCCACACCTGATCCACCCAACCAAACCCTTCAATCCTTTTAGTAGCTGCCTTTAATATAATATTCTAGTGTCGTCAACGTTACTGTGAGCCTAACAGGCTAAATGACTTTTTAGTATGCGTCCTCATATATCTAAAAAAATTTAACCAAAATTTTCATTTAATATTTAAGCCCTATACTTATATAACATTATTTGCTTAATTTTCTTAATGCCAGACTGGGTTTTATAGAGATAGGATTGGCAGTGCCGATCCTTGTGTGCCAAAAAAGCGCCACTCTGTGTGTGTATTATGTAAAGTTGGATCCGCTAGCATTATTATGATTCATATTAGTCGATAAGTCAAAGACATTCTAATTGATTCAATGACACATTCTTTTTTAATTTAGGATATGATGGAATAAAGCCAAATGACTCACTAAATTAGCTGCGGTTCTTATATTGTGAAGTAGCAATTGATTGACACTGCTTGACGCAATTTTCATTATGAGTCATCAGGAAACAGCATCTATGTGTTTCTAAGTGAGTCATCCGGTGCATCCCTCGTAGCTTACTGAGAAGACTACAAGACGTCTCATCTCTCGAATATACATCATCAATGACGTAAGAGAAATAAGTGCGGAAACATATCTCGCAAATTTAAACCATCAATGCAGTACATCAAAAGACAAAGTGAATACCAAAAACCGTATATGGTCGCAGCCATCTAATCCTCAAATGAATTAAGAACAGAAGTAACATAACCTATCTAATCAATTCCCTCGATCAGGTCTAGGCATCCCATTCTGCCCACTCGCCGTCGTCCTCTATGAAGATCATGTCATAACTAGGCTCATCTGCAATGACAAAGGCAGTACCCTTAGCGAAAAACGCTAGCAAGTAACCCGCTTATAAGGCATACGGGATCAACACATGGCAAGACATGAGTAGTATATAATTCAAGGGAATTGTGGGGCACATGTCTTGTAAGACTTCCAAATATATAAGCGAATCACGAAGGTAGCAAGTACAGCAATTCGAACGTAATTAACCATTCACTGACAATCAATTACCACGCACATCCATACCACAACGACTCTTGTGATGCATGTCAAAATATGCACTACACTACACAATCACAAATGCATGAGCCATTTCTTTGCAAATCAGTGCAATGCATGTCACAATGTCCAGTCTCGTAACTCGTTACCCTGTAACGCGTCCCGGCTTATATTTCCATCCCGGTTTATGTTACAGGCTCGTATGCTCTGTGATGCGCCTCGGCTTATATTTCCATCCCGATTTACATCACAGATCTCGTAAAACTCTGCAATGCACCTTGGCTTATATTTCCATCCCGATTAACATTGCAGAGGACTTTATACCCTGCAACGCGCCCCGGCTTATATTTCCATCCCGGTTTGCGTTACAGCCTTTTTGTGCCCTGCAATGCGCCCCGGCTTATATTTCCATCCCGGTTTACATTACAAGTCACCTTCGTAAATATGTACTGAAGCACATCTCTTTTTCAAATCCATATGCAATGCACGTGCCATGATGCAAGACTCCTCGTTTCAATCACATATCTCATTCACATATGCAGTTCATATTCACATGCGCAAGTACAAGTAACACACAAGATTTCTCTAGCTTACGCATCAAAGCTTATGCTTCAACTAGGTCATCAACACTTAGTCTTGATACTAAACTTCACACACTCATGCGAGTACTCCTATCTTTCTTTCGAAGAACACTATAACACCTCGTACGATCGTTTCCTAACCCTCCTAGGTCATCCGCATTGCAACTCGATTCGAGAACCCTTTGAAATCACCAATTCGATTCACCAACCTAAGTCATGTTCCCAAGACTTAGTCTACCTTTGATCAGGTCTTAAGACGTCTCTAAAGTCATCTAAGGATTCCCCGAGCTTCCCTCTTTCTTCCTCTATTTTCCTCAAAACTGATGGGCTTCATTCCCTCATATCGATCGATCGATGTGACTTCATACCCTCACATCGATCGATCGAAGTCCATCAGAGAACATCGAACTCTCAGCCCTTTATTACTTCGATCGATCGATGTCCGTCAGTGGACATCGATCTCTCAACCTCACCTACATCGATCGATCGATGTCCGTCAGTGGACATCGATCTCTCAACTTTTCCCCACTTCGATCGATCGATGTCCGTCAGTGGACATCGATCTCTCAGTTCACCTATACATCGATCGATCGATGTCCTTCAGAGGACATCGATCTCTGATCGATGTCAGCGTTTCCTCAGAGTTTCATCTGCGAATTTCTGCAGAACCATCAACCAACTTGTTCCCAATTTCATCCCATTCCATTCAAGCCTAATCCTGCTATCATACATGCTTAAACTAAAGATTCAAACGCTATGCACATCGCAAACAAGATCCAAGCCCAGTACGCACTTTTTCCAACCTCATCAATCCCAAAAATCCCACCTTTTCCCTCAAACCCACGCAGCAACGAAATCACAACAAGAAGGGGTTCAAGGGGTAGGGATTTGCAGGATTTCACATAATCAACAACAACAATGAATGCTTTTTCATATACACCGGCCAAATCTCGAAACCAAAACACATAGATCATATACAAATAATCACAAAACAAAACTACTGCATGGTGATCTAATTTGATATCAAAATAGGCCGTTTTATTTTACAAAACGTAGGAACTTATAAGATGATTACTTGCCTTTGATTACTCGTAGACGGATTGAAGAACAGATGAGGATTGGATTGGTTCCTGGAGAGAGTTTTCCTTAGGGTTGCAAGGTTCCTCAGAATCGCCTAGGGGGAAGGAAGACAATTGCGTCGTCTGATGAGTGGGAGATGAGAAAACTGACGTTGTCAGTTTAATAGGGATTTAGGGTAAGATTTGATGTTACTAAATTATATCTTTTATCTTATTTATCTTAAAGGATAAACCTTAATTATTTAATTCTAAAATTAAATACAATTTAATTCTAATATTCAATCCTCTCATTAGTTTCTAATTAATCCTTTTACTTAATGCCTCATTTATTTCCATTGACTATCATTAAACTCCGTTTAATTCCTTCTTTGCCTTTTGATTAACCTACGGAGGGTGCGGGGCATAACATTCCACCCCCCTTACAAAAAGTTTCGTCCTCGAAACTGGCGTACCTTATTGGAAGAGGTGTGGATACAGCTCTTTCATTTGCTCCTCAAGCTCCCACGTGGCTTCGCGCTCCGTATGGTTACTCCACTGAACTTTGACATACGGAATGACGCGTCAGCGTAGGACTTGATCTTTTCTATCAACGATTTTCATTGGATGTTTTTCATATGAGACATCTTCTTTAACATCCAATGGTTGAGCTTCAAGGACATGGCTCAGGTCCGATACGTATTTTCTTAATTGAGATACGTGAAATACGTTATGGACTTGGGACAAGTTCGGAGGCAAGGCTAATCGATATGCTCTTTCTCCAACCTTGCCAAGCACTTCGTAAGGTCCAATATATCTTGGGCTTAACTTGTTCTTCATTCCGAATCTTGCAACTCCCTTGGTGGGTGAAACTCGTAAATAGACCTTTTCGCTTTCCTCAAACTCCAAAGGTCGTCTTTTAGAATCGGCCCAACTCTTATTACGATCTTGAGCCACCTTCAGTTTCTCTCTCACTTTGACCTTTTCAACTGTTTGTTCAACCAACTCAGGTGCAGTGATTGTCCTTTCCCCAACTTCGTCCCAACAAACAGGGGACCTGCACTTACGTCCATATAAAGCTTCAAATGGTGCCATACTAATTGCACGGTGATAGCTATTATTGTATAGAAACTCCATCAACTTCAGCATGCTATCCCAGTTTCCTTTGAAGTCCAAGGCGCATGCTCTCAACATATCCTCCAAGGTTTGGATGGTTCTCTCGGATTGTCCATCCGTTTGAGGGTGGTATGCGGTACTCATTCTTAGCTCCGTACCCATTGCCCTCTGGAATGCCCTCCAGAACATAGAAGTAAACTTGGGATCACGGTCCGACACAATGCTGACTGAGACTCCATGTAAACTCACAATGTTATCTACATATAAATTGGAAAGTTTCTCGTAAGAGGTGCCATGTGGCATAGCTATGAAATGGGATGTCTTTGTCAAACGGTCTACAATCACCCAAATCATTTCATTTCCATTTCTGGTCTTGGGTAGTCCCATTACGAAGTCCATCGTCACGTGTTCCCACTTCTATTCTGGAATTTATAGCGGCTTCATCAAACCACCGGGTCGTTGATGTTCGGCTTTGACTTGTTGGCATACCAGACACCTTTCGACATATGTCGCTATTGATCTTTTCAGCCCTATCCACCAATAATTCTTTTTGAGATCCTTGTACATCTTAGTGCTCCCGGGATGGATAGACATCTTTGAGTTATGCGCTTCTTGGAGCAATTCCGTTCGGAGTTCGTCTTTACCGGGCACGCATAACCGATTCTGAAACCATAGACTCCCATCTCCTCGCAACTGGAAGTCCTTTACTGGTCCCGTGGATAATTTGTCGCGGATTTCTTTCAGTGCTGGGTCCTCATACTGCGCTTCTTTAATTCTGTCTACCAAGTCTGGGCTGATAGACAAAGCTGTAAGGACATTTGGCATAGAATCCACCAATTCGAGGTCAAACTCCTCGATTTCTCTTTCTAACAGAGATTGTCTTGCGTGGACTTTCTGCTCAACGCGTCCGCCACTCTGTTGGCCTTACCTGGATGGTAGTTGATGGTCAAGTCATAGTCCTTGAGTAACTCCAACGATCTTCTCTGTCTCATATTCAACTCCTTCTGCGAGAATAGGTACTTCAAGCTCTTATGATCAGTGAACACGGCACATTTCTCTCCATATAGATAGTGTCTCCAGATCTTAAGAGCAAATACCACAGCTACGAGTTCCAATTCATGCGTCGGGTAGTTCTGCTCATATGGTTTCAATTGTCTGGACGCGTACGATATGACTCGTTCATTTTGCATCAAGACACAACCTATAAACAGAACGTTAATTTAAGTTTAACATATGTATATACAATGCTTTAATTGTAATGATGTACATACCTAGTCCTTTCTTGGGCGCATCACTATAGATCACGAAACCGTCGGTGCCGGAGGGTTGTGCCAACACAGGGGCTGTGGTCAATCTCCTCTTGAGCTCGGTAAAGCTCTGCTCGCATTCAGCAGTCCATTCGAACTTAGTCTTCTTCTGTGTAAGTCGGCTCAATGGAACTGCTATCGTCAAGAATCCCTCAACGAACTTCCTATAGTAGCCTGCCAAGCTTAGAAAACTTCTTACTTCAGTCACGTTGGTAGGTATTGGCCATTCCGTGATGGCTTCTATCCTTTTAGGATCCACAGAAATCCCATCCTCCGAAATCACGTGACCGAGGAAGGCTACACTTCTTAGCCGAAATTCACACTTGCTGAATTTGGCATAAAGCTTTTGTTGCCTCAGAATTTGCAACACCACTCTTAGATGTTCAGCGTGTGCTTGCTCGTCGGGAGAATATACCAAGATGTCATCGATGAACACTACTACGAATTGGTCCAGCTATTCCTGGAATACAGTGTCCATCAAGTCCATGAAAGCTGCTGGGGCGTTAGTTGATCCAAAAGGCATTACCAAAAATTCATAATGCCCGTATCGAGTCCGAAAAGCGGTCTTAGGAACGTCTCCCGCTTTCACCAGCAACTGATGGTACCCTTGACGAAGGTTAATCTTTGAAAACCAGCGAGCTCCCTTTAACTGATCAAATAAATCCTCAATCCTTGGCAAGGGATATTTATTCTTGATCGTAATCTTATTTAGCTCACGGTAATCAATACACAATCTCATGTTGCCATCCTTCTTTTTTACAAATAGAACTGGAGCTCCCCACGGTGATACGCTGTGGCAAATTAACTTTTTGTTTAACAACTCCTGAAGTTGCCCCTTTAGCTCCTTAAGTTCCACTGGAGCCATTCTGTAGGGTGCCTTAGATATAGGCTCAGCCCCGGGAATCAAGTTGATCTCAAACTCCACTTCTCTTGATGGTGGTACTCCCGGTAAGTCGTCCGGAAATACGTCCTTAAATTCATTTAGTACCAGAATTTGATCCATGGAGGGAACTTCTTTCTGAGCATCTACAGCATACACCATGTATCCTTCTGCTCCTTTTCACAAAGCTTTAAAGGCCTTAATCGCCGTCAAGTATATCTTCTTGGGGGATTTTGTTAACTTGACATTTCCTTGTACCGTGATGTCATTCATCTCAGGGTCCTTGAGGGTCACTTGCTTAAGTTTACAATCAATATTGGCATGATTCTTGGTCAGCCAATCCATGCCCAATATGACATCAAAGTCCTTCATCAGGATTGGAACTAAGGTCACCGAGAATAACTTTCCATCCAATTCCAAATCACAATCTTTGTACTGGTGGTGAGAAACCAGTACTTGCTTGCCTGCTGCCTGCACCCTAAAGGGGTTCTCGAGCCATTCGGGTAAACAGTCGAGTCCTTTGGACAATCGCTTAGAAATGAAGGAGTGACTAGCTCCACTATCAAATAACACGTTTACGGGTACTTTGTTAACTAGGATCACACCTAATCACAAGAGGGTAGCACATAAAGCTTTTCACATAACACATATTCAATTATCATCTTAGGAAACTAAAATTCAGCTTAAGCAACTATTATTTAGCTTAGGTCATACCTGTCACCACGTTTGCGTCCTTCAGGACTTCAGCGTCCGTCATGGCGTGGACTCTCGCATTGGGCCTGCCTTTCTGCTGCTGGGTTGGCCCTGCTCCGGCTTGAAGTTTAGGGTCCCATTCGGGATAATCCTTAATCCTGTGGCCTGTCTTTCCACACTTGAAGCACGCTCCGGTAATCTTCCAACACTCACCTGCGTGTCTCCTATGACAGTGTGGACACTCCGCGGGTGCCTGGCGATTGGGTTGATTCTGATGTGGTGCCCTTTGAGCTGTCCCTGTTTGTCCTTTCCTAGGGATCTTGACCCAACGTCCGGGTCTACCTCCGCTTTGCTCTACCCTCGGCCTTTTGCTCGTCTCTTCACGAGCCTCTCTTGGTTGTGACCTACGCATGTCACTTTCCACTTGGTAACATGCATCCAACATCTCCTCAAAAGTTTTCAAACTCGACCCCGCTATTGCAGTCCGTATGCGGGGGTTCAACCCTTCTTCGAATTTCAGCATTTTCATCCTGTTGTTTTCCAAAACCATGGGTGTGAACTTACCCAAGGCATGGAACCTATCCGCATAATCTGAAACAGACATTCTCCCTTGCTCAAACTTGTCAAACTGCCTCATCTTTTCCAAAACGGCAGTCTCAGGCACGTAGTAGTCTTTATAAGCCTGCACAAACTGACTCCACTGGATGGGAGGAGTCATCTTGGGCAGAATGCCGTTCCACCATGCATTTGCTCTGCCAGTCAGAAATGGCATGGCTACATCCACCTTGAGTTCTTCAGGCACTTGCACAAGCCTGAAGCATTTCTCTACTTCATTGAGCCAAAACCCAGCCACCTCTGGGTCAGTGGTCCCTTCGAAATTAGGGGTATGCATCTTCCGCATCTCCCTAATATAATATCTGATGCCTTGCTGGGGAGGTGGTGGAGGAGGTTGCTGTGGTTGTTGCTGTTGCTGAGCAACCCCTTGAGCTATCAATGTGATAGCGTCTATCAGCGCCTGGGGTACTAAGACTGGAGGCGGTGGTGGGGGAGGGTTATTGTTCCCATTGCCACCGTTTCCTTGATTGTCGCGTCTAGGAGGCATTTTCTGTAAGATTACGCTTATTAGTATCTGGCAGTTCCAAAAATAAGTACTTGGGGTCCATAATGTTGTACACGGCGGAATTCATGAACTAAAATAAATAGCCTTGATTGCTTACACTTAATCGCGCTCGTACACACACCCATCCCAATCAAGCTTAAATCTAAATTGCTTACTTAGACTTAAAGATCAACTTAGAGTCAAGATCATAGCTTAAGACTCTACATGTCATAACCTAGGTCTCCGAGGTAGATCTGAAGCATAGGCTCTGATACCACCTGTAGCGCCCCAACCCGGACAGCGGAATCCGAACCGGTGCACCCGTCATAGCTTACTGAGAAGACTACAAGACGTCTCATCTCTCGAATATACATCATCAATGACGTAAGAGAAATAAGTGCTGAAACATATCTCATAAATTTAAACCATCAATGCAGTACATCAAAAGACAAAGTGAATACCAAAAACCGTATATGGTCGCAGCCATCTAATCCTCAAATGAATTAAGAACAGAAGTAACAGAACCTATCTAATCAATTCTCTCGACCAGGTCTAGGCATCCCATTCTGCCCACTCGCCGTCGTCCTCTATGAAGATCATGTCATAACTAGGCTCATCTGCAATGACAAAGGCAGTATCCTTAGCGAAAAACGCTAGCAAGTAAGCCGCTTATAAGACATACGGGATCAACACATGGCAAGACATGAGCAGTATATAATTCAAGGGAATTGTGGGGCACATGTCTTGTAAGACTTCCAAATATATAAGCGAATCACGAAGGTAGCAAGTACAGCAATTTGAACGCAATTAACCATTCACTGACAATCAATTACCACGCACATCCATACCACAACGACTCTTGTGATGCATGTCAAAATATGCACTACACTACACAATCACAAATGCATGAGCCATTTCTTTTCAAATCAGTGCAATGCATGTCACAATGTCTGGTCTCGTAACTCGTTACCCTGTAACGCGCCCCGGCTTATATTTTCATCCCGGTTTACGTTACAGGCTCGTATGCTCTGTGATGCGCCTCGGCTTATATTTCCATCCCGATTTACATCACAGATCTCGTAAAACTCTGCAATGCACCTCGGCTTATATTTCCATCCCGATTAACATTGCAGAGGACTTTATACCCTGCAACGCGCCCCGGCTTATATTTCCACCCTGATTTGCGTTACAGCCTTTTTGTGCCCTGCAATGCCCCCGGCTTATATTTCCATCCCGATTTACATTACAGGTCTCCTTCGCAAATATGTACCGAAGCACATCTCTTTTTCAAAGAACACTATAACACCTCGTACGATCATTTCCTAACCCTCCTAGGTCATCCGCATTGCAACTCGATTCGAGAACCCTTTGAAATCACCAATTCGATTCACCAACCTAAGTCATGTTCCCAAGACTTAGTCTGCCTTTGATCAGGTCTTAAGACGTCTCTAAAGTCATCTAAGGATTCCCCGAGCTTCCCTCTTTCTTCCTCTATTTTCCTCAAAACTGATGGGCTTCATTCCCTCACATCGATCGATCGATGTGACTTCATACCCTCACATCGATCGATCGAAGTCCATCAGAGAACATCGAACTCTCAGCCCTTTATTACTTCGATCGATCGATGTCCGTCAGTGGACATCGATCTCTCAACCTCACCTACATCGATCGATCGATGTCCGTCAGTGGACATCGATCTCTCAACTTTTCCCCACTTCGATCGATCGATGTCCGTCAGTGGACATCGATCTCTCAGTTCACCTATACATCGATCGATCGATGTCCTTCAGAGGACATCGATCTCTGATCGATGTCAGCGTTTCCTCAAAGTTTCATCTGCGAATTTCTGCAGAACCATCAACCAACTTGTTCCCAATTTCATCCCATTCCATTCAAGCCTAATCCTGCTATCATTCATGCTTAAACTAAAGATTCAAACGCTATGCACATTGCAAACAAGATCCAAGCCCAGTACGCACTTTCTCCAACCTCATCAATCCCAAAAATCCCACCTTTTTCCCTCAAACCCACGCAGCAACGAAATCACAACAAGAAGGGGTTCAAGGGGTAGAGATTTGCAAGATTTCACATAATCAACAACAACAACGAATGCTTTTTCATATACATCGGCCAAATCTCGAAACCAAAACACATAGATCATATACAAATAATCACAAAATAAAACTACTGCATGGTGATCCAATTTGATATCAAAATAGACCGTTTTCTTTTAAAAAACGTAGGAACTTATAAGATGATTACTTGCCTTTGATTACTCGTAGACGGATTGAAGAACGGATGAGGATTGGATTGGTTCCTGGAGAGAGTTTTCCTTAGGGTTGCAAGGTTCCTCAGAATCGCCTAGGGGGAAGGAAGACAATTGCGTCGTCTGATGAGTGGGAGATGAGAAAACTGACGTTGTCAGTTTAATAGGGATTTAGGGTAAGATTTGATGTTACTAAATTATATCTTTTATCTTATTTATCTTAAAGGATAAACCTTAATTATTTAATTCTAAAATTAAATACAATTTAATTCTAATATTCAATCCTCTCATTAGTTTCTAATTAATCCTTTTACTTAATGCCTCATTTATTTCCGTTGACTATCATTAAACTTCGTTTAATTCCTTCTTTGCCTTTTGATTAACCTACGGAGGGTGCAGGGCATAACAATTTCTACCTTTCTCATATCATTCCCTAAGCTTTAAGTATACGATCATACATTTTCCTTTCACATTGAGACTTTCGTACATATAATTCATATGGCATAGTATTTTCATTTTATTCATATCATTTCGTTTTTATTTATTTATATTCCATTTCGTTTTGTTCTCTTTTATTTCATTTTATGCACTCTTTTAGCCTTTCCATATCAAAAAGATACATCAACTACTTATCCTATTTATCGTTTTTGTTTACGACACTTTGGCCATATTCTATACCGCAAAGGGCCCACCTTGTTATATACTTTTTCGTTAGACCTCTTTTGTGAATTTGGACGTGAAGTATCTTCTTGTTACATCACATCATAACATTTTATTACGTAATATATTATTTCATTAATTTTAGAGGCCGTGTCCTTAGCATAACATATTATCTTTAACGTTATTTACATATCAGATGTCATGCCCCAAACATAACATGTTACATTGTAACACTCTTACGTGTGAGAGTCTATACCCTAAGCATAACATATTACCTTTAACATTCTTTATATATTAGAGGCCATAATCTATGCATAACATGTTACATCTCGCATTCTTTACATGACATAGGTCATACTCTAAGTATGACATGTTTCATTTTAATTACATCACCTACTCTTTGGCCACCTTTCTTATGAACATTCAATCATCATATTCACTCATTATCTTCTTGTGACATCACGTCATAACATTTCAGTATATAGTGTATTATTTTGTTACATTTTAGAAGCTGTACCCTTAGCATAACATGTTACTTTTAATATTATTTACTCGTCAGAGGTCATGCCCAAAGCATAACATGTTACATTTAACATTCTTACGTGTCTCAGTTCATACTCTAAGCATAATATATTACCTTTAACATTCTTTATATGTCACATGCCATAAGCATAACTTGTTAAATATAACATTTTTTTACATAACATAGGTCATACCATAAGTATGACGTGTTTCGTTTTAACAACATCACCTACTCTTCTTTCATCTTTCTTATGAATATTTAATCATCATATTCAGTCATTAGACACACATCATTTCGTTACCATTATGATAGTAGACACACTGTTTTCATATATACTTCACCAACATAAAGCAAACAAGTCGAGAACATAGGATCACATCATCATCACACTTATTCATTCTTCTTTAGTGGGTTCTCGAGTGAGTTCATATTTAAATTTGTAAAAGGACATAACTTCATATATAAATATAGACATGTATCACGACAATGTAAAGCTTAAAACATTTGTTTTACATGCTTATATTACTCCATTTAGCAGTACCAACATAGCGTTCGACTAATCAAATTTACCCCATATCGTTCTTTAAACAACTACATCATCCTCCGAATCGATTTCTAAAATAGAGATATCGATATCTAAAACAATGATATCAATATCTAAAACAACTACATCGATCAATATCCATTGGCACAAATTTGAAAACTCTATGACGATATTAAAACAATGACATCAATATCTTAAACAATTACATTTTAGATATTGATGTGCCTCGCTAGAATACTAGTTTGGGTTTCCAGCAGGAAAAACTTCGAAATTTCATCACAGTCGATCCTAAGGTAGTCGTTACAGGGTTCAGATCTCCTTACCATCCTTCTTCACCGCGTGCATCACTGCGCGACCTCATCCAGCCTCACCACTCTCCCCCTGCTGTCACGTGTCGCATGGTGGGGGTGCGGTGAATTACTGCACGGTGAGGAGATCACATCCGATCATTAGATCCTAACCAACACTTTACACAATTCCATCACATCACGGTATCATTTTCGAACCATATAGCATCAATTTGCTTCCCAACCACATCATAAATACCGAATTCAACATGTATATATACCTTATCAAGTTTCACATCTATCATGATCTATATTATACCAAGGTAAAAACAATAAATGTTTATAAAAAATTTATATCCCTTACCTTAATCCACCAGATTATTCTTCATAGGCCTTCAAATTAATAGTTTCATACCGAGACACTCAATTTCTACAAGTTAGATGACTACTTTGATCTAACAATCTAAACATTAATAAATATATCTCTTTACGTTATACTCATTGTCTTGATGTATAGCTTTCAAATCAGGTCTCGGATATAAAAACGCTCCGTTTGACCGTAAACGATCGATTTCAGGAGAATGTCAGTTTATTTCTAATCCTTTCATTGACTTAGTGATTTAGGGAAATGAAGTTGCTGTTTCATTTTTCTTATTTCCCGAAAAAATAATAATTAGAAATATATATTTAGAGAGGGCAAAATTATATTTTTACTCTTCTTTTTAATTTTTATTTTATCAGATATTACAAATATATTCTTATAATGTATGTAGCTATTTTGATTTGCATATAGATTATTAGCAAATAGATAACATGTTTCAGTATTTTCTATCAAATATTATAAACAGATTAGTAACGATGTAATTTATTACTTGTGACATCATATTGATTACTATGAAATGCATTGTTCATACCTTCTGTCCCTAACCACAACTTAAAGTATGTAACGTTACCAAATAGGGAAAAAATATAAAATATATATTTTTAATTTCAACAATATTACTATAGTTTATTTTTAAAATAATAGTTTAAAGAAACCATTTTAAAAAAACCAACTAACACTTACAAAATAATCGAAGACAATATTTTATGTCGATCAACTAAATAGTAATTTAAATAAACCATTTTAAAAGGTCAACGAAGACTTAAAAGTTAATGAAGATAATATTTTATGTCGAACGAATATTATTTAGCAGATAAAACTTTTGTACCGACCAAAGTCTATATTTTTTCTTATATTTAATTTTCTGAAGATATAGATAATTTTTTGCGACGCATTTATTAAAAAAAACAATAATGTTTTTTTAGGGGAGCATTAATGTTCATAGTTGAGATAAAAAAGACAATTGTTTGCTAGAAAATGCGGTTTTCCACTGTAAGAAAATATTCTAGAATACGTTTTCTATTTATTATGTTTTCGTATTTGTATAAGTTTTAAACAAATATCGGATCGCGGTATTTTGCATACTTTTATTATGTTTTCTTATTTGTATAAGGTTTAAAAAAAGATCGGATCGTATTATTTTGTATTTTATATAATAGGTTGTTTATGTGGTTCAACCACATCAGCCAACCAACGCCTTCCACGTCTTCATTAGAAGCACGCGCAGATCCTTCTGATGCAAACGTCCGTATGTGATACACACCCTCGTCCTCATATATATCTCCACTAGGATTAGGGTTTTCATCGTCTGGTGTCGGTTTTATCAATCACTTCAGCTTTACATCTTCCAACAGTATTTCCGTTTTTTAGGTTGTTGTTTCTGATTGAGTGAATCAATTGGTGAATATATTTCGTTGAGAAATTATGCCTCCGAAGACGGTGAAGAAGACGCAGCCGGGGCCGGGGGCTCAGAGAGGAGGTCGAGGCGGCAAAGGCACCACAAGATCACAAAGCAAGGTTTGACCGGAAATCGAGGAGCCTGTTAAAGTAGAGGAGCCGGTAAAGGTTGAGGAGGCGCCCAAATCAGAGGAGCCGGTGGCTGTTGTTGACGCGAAAGAGGAGGAGGTCAAGGTTGAGGATAAGGGGCCTGAAGAGGTTGAGCAAGAAAAGGAGGTCACGCCTATTGCGGAGGTTAAATCAGAGGAAAAAGAAGTGAATTTGCTCAAGAGTAAGTGGGTTGTCTGTGTTTGTATATATTTTTTCTTTTTATGATGAAATCCTTAGAACTGTTCCAATTCAGTCAAAACTTGGTTCAGATCTGAAAACCCCTTTTGGTGTTAGCTTCTGTGGGTATGAAATATTATTGGATTCTGATTGGAATCTGTATAATATGGGACTTTAAGTAGTTTCAGGAGAAAAGATCTAATTTTTAGATTACCGTTGAAGGTTGAATTTTGAATGCTTATTTCGGTAGCATAGGTTTGGCAAATAGGAGGATTGGATTCTTGTCGGAAAATTAGTATTACCGGATGTTGTGCTGCTCATGTTGGATGTCAAATTTACATGTAGACCTTTGTATTAGTGCCTGGAATTTCATTCCTTAGATTAAAATGTTGATGTTTTATATCTGTTAGGGATGGTATCTTTACCATAGTTTTTTGGTGTCGGTGACATCAAATGTAATTGTGCGTAATGTTTTAAGTTATTGAAATTGGGTTTCTGCGGTATGGTTTATCACTTCTGTAGCTTAGTGCATGGAAAGACGAAGACCATGAGCTGATGATAGTGCATAAGTAACTACAAGTAAAAGTGAGATTAAGTAGTTGGGAGGTGTCAACATGGAGATACTTTCTAGGTTCTTCTAAACAATGAGCCCTATTTTTCGGTGTCCTTTAATTATGGCTCCTCTCGTCTTGGTGAGCTATTGGATCGACTGTGTTTGTATTTGCTGCATATAAGTGTAATATTATGGTCTCTTATGCTGCTGATTTTGGGTTCAATAACCTCAGCCAGATTGCTTTTCTGAACCCCTAGAGTATTTTTCTCGTTGAGTTTTTAAGAACTTGAAAGGTTGGTTGGACATCAAAAGATCATTATGACATCTGGAAATGTCGTATTGTGTCTCTTCGTAAAGCATTTTGATTTAAGTTGCCTATTCTTCTACACTTTGTTCTGAATTGGGTGCATACGTGCGAGAAGTGAAAGCACATTCAGTTTTTTGTAAGGTATAAGTGATGATTCTTTATTTTGTTTTACAAAGAGAAGAAGCAAAACTGCCATGGATGTATGGCCATTAGGAAAAGATTTTAATTTCCTTTGTTGGGATAAAGGAAATTAGAATAAGTAATTTCGAAGATGCTGAATGTATGATAAGATAATTGCATATGTAAATGAGCTGAACCTCAAACAAGTGGTCCCTTTCAAGTTCTTTTTGGAGTTATCCTATGCTTGAAATCCGTGATGTACATTTTCCGTATGGACTAAATTGTTATCAATTGATTTTTCCTTTTTAAGTTGGAAGAGGAGGAATTTAATTTTATGGTTTTGATCTGTTGACTGGCCTGAATGTCTCCTTAATTATTCTGGCAGAAGATGCAGTTCCAAAAGAATCTGTTGATGAATTTGAAAAAGGTGAAAGGTTAGATTTGGATGATAATGAACCAGAGTATGAAACTGAAGAATATGTTGGTGGTAGAGGTGATGTATATTTTGAAATGTATTTTGTTTAGAGGTGATGCATATTTATGCTTTAAGTTTCAAGTTCAAGTGATGTATACTTTGAAGTGTAATTTGATGATGAAGTTTGATTATGTAGTTTGGTTAATCATGCCATGTTGTTTGGATTTGGATTTGTCTTGGGAGAGGCCATTAAGGCCGAGAAACCTCCGATAAACGAATAGGTCATGCCGAAATTTTCAAAATTATTAATATCTTGCATTAAATGTATGTAAACACTTGTCTTTTTTTGGACAACCAACCCTAAACTTGTTGAATGTGCATTTTAATTTTTTTCACCCTTGCAGATCTGATGGCTAGTGAGGGTTTACCTACTAGACCCACCTACCCACCAGCCAGACAGGCCCTCTCAGGACAGTTCGATCTGTTCGTTTCACAGCATGAGCTGCTTGGTTCAGTGTCGACCGCCGCTCTGGCTGCGGACGCAGACCTTTTAGGGCCTGCCGATAGGTCCGCACCCCCCAGATCTCCAACGCCAGCCACACCCACCGGTTCAGCCCATCATCCGACGTCTGATGCGGCATTGGACGAGAGTGTCATACCAGGGCATTGTGTCCTCCCTTGGTCATAGGCTACCCATACGTAAGTAATGATTTATTTTTTTAACACGTTTTCAAATCTATTTCACGAGTTATTTTTTCCTAACAAGTTCACCTCTTTCAGGTTTGCATCAGACTCGGGCGAGATTTCCGGTTGCATCACTCGGTCCTTCCACCTGAGGCAGGACCCTGCTGGATATGCCTGGTCCCGTATCACCTCGCAGACACGTAGGTTCTACTGGGATGAGTTTCAGGTATTCAAATTTGATGAATTTCACTTTTTGATGCGTAATCGATCATTACTTTTCTAATCACATTTTTATTTTTCCTCCATATAATAATTGCAGAAGGCGTACAGCTGGCCAGCCGACATAGCACACGACGTGGAGCAGGCCTGGCGCTAGAGGGCCGCCAAACGATACAGGGACTTTGTCAACTCGCTCAAGACCAAGTGAGAGCGTGACCCCATTTCTGCGAGGCCTCCCAACGTATCCGAGGACACCTGGGCGGGGTGGATAGAAGGGTGGCTGGACCCTGCTAACCAAGCCCGCAGCGCCCGGAACGCGGCGAATCGGCGCAGCGGCAATCTACAGTCCCCAGCACATGCCACACACTCAGGTGGTTTGGTTGCCCACGCCACCACGATACGTGCTATGGTAAGTATTTTAATATTGGATTATTTAGATTCATTGATTTCATTGGATTATTTAGATTCATCGACTTAAGTGGATTATTTAGATTCATTGATTTCATTGGATTATTTAGATTCATCGACTTAAGTGGATTATTTAGATTCATTGATTTCTTATGTTCCGCTGTTTTTTTGGTATTCGTATATGGTTAATGTAAGTAGTATATGTGTTCATTTGCTTTTTTTCTTTTTATTTTTGATTTGACTTGGGAGAGGCCTTTAAGGCCGGCATATCTCCGATAAACGTATAGGTCATGCCGAAATTTTTAAAATTCTTGATTTCACTAACATATTTTATTTCATTCTTTCAGGAGACGAACCAGCAAATCTCACAGCTGTCGCAGATCCTCCTCTCTTTCCTTTCCAGCTCCTCGCAACCTCAGCCTCGCTCTCAAGATAGTCAGCCTTCTCCGCATGATCCCCCTCCAACTTCCTCTGTATAGTATTTCATTTTTTGATTTTTCGTAGTGACTATTTCATTTATTGTATTGACATATTCTTTGTTCTTTTATATTTTATCTGACATTTATACGGATTTCATTTCATTTGTTTTGTTTAATTTGTTTAATTATATGAATTTCAATACGCAAATACCGTATTTCTGTATAATATTCATAAAAATGATTTTATATACAAAATAAAATATATTATAAAAATTAAATAATAATAAAACCTATTTAATTAATAATATATTGATATTATTAATAAATTATAAATATTTAATATTTAATGTTTAATATTTATTATTAATTTAAAATTTAATATTAATTTAAATAATAGCGACGAACCTGCGATGAAACATAAATGTCGCAGACCGGGCATTTAAAAAATCAAAAATTTTAAAATAGCGACGACAAAAGATATACCGACGAAACGACGACGGAAAAAACAGATCGCAGACCTGACAGATTTACGCCGCAATTTTACGACGAACCGCCAACGAGCTTTCTATCGTCGCAATATAACGACGCTGTACCGACGAAAATCAATTTGCGACAAGCCGTATAGCGACTTGCATATTTCTTCGCCATTTCGTCGCTATATACCATTAACGACAAAATGGCGACGAAATATACAAGTCGCTATATGTTTTTTTTTGTGGTGGTATCCTTAGCATAACATATTATCTTTAACGTTATTTACATATCAGATGTCATGCCCCAAACATAACATGTTACATCGTAACATTCTTACGTGTGAGAGTCTATATCCTAAGCATAACATATTACCTTTAACGTTCTTTATATATTAGAGGCTATAATCTATGCATAACATGTTACATCTCGCATTCTTTACATGACATAGGTCATACTCTAAGTATGACATGTTTCATTTTAATTACATCACCTACTCTTTGGCCACCTTTCTTATGAACATTCAATCATCATATTCACTCATTATCTTCTTGTGACATCACGTCATAACATTTCAGTATATAGTGTATTATTTTGTTACATTTTAGAGGCTGTACCCTTAGCATAACATGTTACTTTTAATATTATTTACTCGTCAGAGGTCATGCCCAAAGCATAACATGTTACATTTAACATTCTTACGTGTCTCAGTTCATACTCTAAGCATAATATATTACCTTTAACATTCTTTATATGTCACATGCCATAAGCATAACTTGTTAAATATAACATTTTTTTACATAACATAGGTCATACCCTAAGTATGACGTGTTTCGTTTTAACAACATCACCTACTCTTCTTTCATCTTTCTTATGAACATTTAATCATCATATTCAGTCATTAGACACACATCATTTCGTTACCATTATGATAGTAGACACACTGTTTTCATATATACTTCACCAACATAAAGCAAACAAGTCGAGGACATAGGATCACATCATCATCACACTTATTCATTCTTCTTTAGTGGGTTCTCGAGTGAGTTCATATTTAAATTTGTAAAAGGACATAACTTCATATATAAATATAGACATGTATCACGACAATGTAAAGCTTAAAACATTTGTTTTACATGCTTACATTACTCCATTTAGCAGTACAAACATAGCGTTCGACTAATCAAATTTACCCCATATCGTTCTTTAAACAACTACATCATCCTCCGAATCGATTTCTAAAATAGAGATATCGATATCTAAAACAATGATATCAATATCTAAAACAACTACATCGATCAATATCCATTGGCACAAATTTGAAAACTCTATGACGATATTAAAACAATGACATCAATATCTTAAACAATTACATTTTATATATTGATGTGCCTCGTTAGAATACTAGTTTGGGTTTCCAGCAGGAAAACCTTCGAAATTTCATCACAGTCAATCCTAAGGTAGTCGTTAGAGGGTTCAGATCTCCTTACCATCCTTCCTCACTCCGTGCGTCACTGCGTGTTATGACAGTGATTTGTTAAAAAGGAAATAAAAAAAGAAAAAAAGAAAAATAAATTAAATAAAACTAAGAGGATAAGTCTTAGTCTAATTAGAATTTGAAAGTATGATATATTTTAAATGGAAATCCTATGTCAACTGGGGTATTTAAATTCTAGTCAAATTAGGATTTTCCTAAACAACCCTATCCTAAATCTTATATATCCTAACCTAAGTAAACAAACAACTCACACACTCAACCCTCACAGCCGCCGCCCCCTTTGCTGGAAAGAAGAACAAAAAACATCAAGAGCATCTGTTTTTGTCGTTGCCCACATCCAACAGCAACAACAAATATTATTATTTGCTTGTGTAATCATTCTGCCAAGTAGCGCACCAAAAGGAAGAAACTAGTTTTATTCAACTCAACCTTAGATTCAATCGTATGGTGGTTCATACGACAATTATGTAAGTAATCTTCCTATACTTGCTATGTTTTACGAAAGATCTATATGTTCATGTTGATTATAAACTCGGATCATACATGATTACGTATGATTACATAGTTTTATGGAAGTGTGTATATGTATATACGTGTGCCGTATAAGTATCAATGTGGATTTAATATGAAGTTTGGGTAAAACTGTTAGACGCCCAAACAAATCAAACAATGTAAAATTCTCGTATTTGGCCAAACAAAATTAAACATTGTAAAATTCTTGTATTTCGGCCAGCATAATTAATGGAAATTGTGGCATAACTCATATTTTATAATATAAAGTATATTAGTTTTTATATATATATATATATATATATATATATATATATATATATATATATATATATGGAATGATGAAACGAAATGGCCACTGTGATGGCCATAAAAGAATGGGTGGCGCATGATAAAACAAAAGAAAAGAAAACATTTAAGCTTTTGTTTTTTTTCACAAACTGAGAAATGATTTAAAATTAATAGTTGCATGTGTTATGTACGCATAATGTGGGTGTCTGTAAAAGTGTGTATTTAAGTTGTCATTTTTTTAGTAAATCTTTGGTAAAAAAAATAGGGGGCCGAAAGTTTTTATAACTTTTGCATATTTTGGAAGTAGGCCCAAAAGAAAAGGTTTTGTGTTTTCCTATAACTAAAACAAATGGTACCTTGTTATATAAAGTATAGGTATTATATCAAGTAGTAATTACATTTATTAACGTAATTAAAATAAGTGTATATATATATATGTGCATAATTTGCTGGAAATATAATATAAAGTATATATACATGCTGGTATGACAAATAGGGAAAAAAACAATAGAAAGCTATGAACTAATTATTTTAAATAAGTCAAATTAACCTTTGTTATTAGGTATTGATTTTTATACTACAATTGTTTAGATTCGGGCCTTTAGGAAGAAAAAAAGATTTGCCCAACACCAAGCATAGATGTCAGCGGGTTGGAAAGGAAAGATTTCGCGTAGGAAGTTAATTCGTCAAACAGGTAGGTGCCTCTTCCCCCTCAAACGGGTATGATTCATGCATGCTTTGATGGTATACTAATGTGTTTCGTTGTTTTACTTGTTTAAGTTGTAAATTTTGTTTCGTTGTTTATATTTGTTTAAGTTGTAAATTTTGTATATGTTAGAAATCATGAGATATATTGTTTATGGCTGCTATGTGCGTGTATGTGTGTGTGAAATTGGTGGTATGATTGAATCAAAAATAAAATATCCTTAAAAAATGGGGAAAAGGGGAACTTTTACATTAGGAGACTTTAAGAAGTTGTGTTTTGGCCTTAGAATATGTTCTTATAGACTGGAAATAGAAGAAAATGGGGGTTGGGATCGAAAAACAAATCACAGCGCGCGTTGCCACTGGTAGAACATCCAATTAAATAAATAAATAAATAATTAAATTAAAGCAGAACAGGCCGGCCAACGGACCGGGTCGGATCGAAGGCGGCCCATTAACCTCTCAAAAAAAAATATATCGGGCGTGGCGAATCAGGCCAGGAAAATATAATTAAATACCAATAAGAATTCAAATAAATTACAGAAAATATAAAAGGTTAAAATTAAATTATTTTCGCTTAATTTCTGAAGTTAAGTAAATTTAAGTAAATAAAAATTAATAGTAATAAATAGAATTAAGTAAGGGAAACATAGGGGAAATTAGTAGAAAATTCTAGTAAACTAATACAAGCTAAGGAAAAATAAGGGTGGCGATAAATAACAACTTTCTAATATTCAAAAAATTTCACAAAGTCAAATATTGAGTGCCGGAGGATGGTGAGGATGGGCCAGGGGCCTCAGACGATTGTGTTTTTGCATTCATGGCACGTGCATTGCATGATGGCGGGTCGTGACGTACAGGTCACGGGCGCTCAGGATGGTGTACGGTGGCGGGGTTACGACACTCAGGATGGTGTGCAGTGGCGCGGCCACGCACACTCAGTATGGTGACTGTGGGGTGTACGACCTGCAGCCACTCAGTAGGACCCGGGTTCATGCATATAGATATCGGCATTCTGTGTGACATGATTTTGTTGCGTGTGACACATTGATTGAGCATGCATCACGTACTTGCGCATTTTACATGGAGTGCTTTACTTACCTCATTTACTTATCTTATGCATGTTATCTTATATCTACGTGCTATGTGGCTATGTCATTTCGGTATGCATGTTTTGTATTGGTTTGAGGCAGGCATCTACTGAATGATTTTCTGTCACTCACCCCTACTTCCCAGGTGAGCCGGATGAGAACTACGAGCACATCTTTGTTGAGGACGGGTCGGACATAGCTGAGTGGGCTGGTTGATAGCTGCAGCTAGGATACGAGGGGAACTCTGCAGCTGATTTTTCGTAGTTATCTTTTAGGGACTTCCACAGACTTCTTTATTACTTTTATTATTAGAATTTTTATTCAGTAATGTAATGACGATTATTGGAGTTTAATTTAAGTTACGATTTATGTTCCCGCGAGAAAAATTTCTACGTCATTTCTGACATGTAATAGATTGATTCGACGCATTGTATTCTCCTTAGTGAGATACGACGGGTGCACTGTTCCCGATGTTAGGGCTCGGGAGCGGGACGCTACACTGCGCGACCTCATCCAGCCTCACCACTCACCCCTACTGCCACGTGTCGAATGGTGGGGGGTGCGATGAGTTACTGCACGGTGAGGAGATCCCATCCGGTCATTAGTTCCTAACCAACACTTTACACAATTCCATCACATCACGGTATCATTTTCGAACCATATAGCATCAATTTGCTTCCCAACCACATCATAAATACCTAATTCAACATGTATATATACCTTATCAAGTTACACATCTATCATGATCTATATTATACCAAGGTAAAAACAATAAATGTTTATAAAAAGAATTATATCCTTTACCTTAATCCACCAGATTATTCTTCATAGGCCTTCAAATTAATAGTTTCATACCGAAACAATCAATTTCTACAAGTTAGATGACTACTTTGATCTAACAATCTAAACATTAATAAATATATCTCTTTACGTTATACTCATTGTCTTGATGTATAGCTTCCAAATCAGGTCTCGGATATAAAAACGCTCCGCTCGACCGTAAACGATCGATTTCAGGAGAATATCAGTTTATTTCTAATCCTTTCATTGACTTAGTGATTTGGGGAAATGAAGTTGCTGTTTCATTTTTCTTATTTCCCGAAAAAATAATAATTAGAAATATATAATTAGAGAGGGCAAAATTATATTTTTACTCTTTTTTTTAATTTTTATTTTATCAGATATTACAAATATATTCTTATAATGGATGTAGCTATTTTGATTTGCATATAATTATTAGCAAATAGATAACATGTTTCAGTATTTTCTATCAAATATTATAAACAGATTAGTAACGATGTAATTTATTACTTGTGACATCATATTGATTACTATGAAATGCATTGTTCATACCTTCTGTCCCTAACCACAACTTAAAGTATGTAACGTTACCAAATAGGGAAAAATATAAAATATATATTTTTAATTTCAACAATATTACTATAGTTTATTTTTAAAATAATAGTTTAAAGAAACAATTTTAAAAAAACCAACTAACACTTACAAAATAATCAAAGACAATATTTTATGTTGATCAACTAAATAGTAGTTTAAATAAACCATTTTAAAAGGTCAACGAAGACTTAAAAAGTTAATGAAGATAATATTTTATGTCGAACGAATATTATTTAGCAGATAAAACTTTTGTACCGACCAAAGTCTATATTTTTTCTTATATTTAATTTTTGAAGATATAGATAATTTTTCACGACGCATTTATTAAGAAAAACAATAATGTTTTTTTAGGGGAGCATTAATGTTCATAGTTGAGATAAAAAAGACAATTGTTTGCTAGAAAATGCGGTTTTCCACCGTAAGAAAATATTCTAGAATACGTTTTCTATTTATTATGTTTTTGTATTTGTATAAGTTTTAAACAAATATCGGATCGCAGTATTTTGCATACTTTTATTATGTTTTCTTATTTGTATAAGGTTTAAAAAAAGATCGGATCATATTATTTTGTATTTTATATAATAGGTTGTTTATGTAGTTCGACCATATCAGCCAACCAACGCCTTCCACGTCTTCATTAGAAGCACGCGCAGATCCTTCTGATGCAAACGTCCGTATGTGATACACACCCTCGTCCTCGTATATATCTCCACTAGGATTAGGGTTTTCATCGTCTGGTGTCGGTTTTAACAATCACTTCAGCTTTACATCTTCCAGCAGTATTTCCGTTTTTTAGGTTGTTGTTTCTGATTGAATGAATCAATTGGTGAATATATTTCGTTGAGAAATTATGCCTCCGAAGACGGTGAAGAAGACGCAGCCGGGCCGGGGGCTCGGAGAGGAGGTCGAGGCGGCAAAGGCACCACAAGATCACAAAGCAAGGTTTGACCGGAAATCGAGGAGTCTGTTAAAGTAGAGGAGCCGGTAAAGGTTGAGGAGGCGCCCAAATCAGAGGAGCCGGTGGCTGTTGTTGACGCGAAAGAGGAGGAGGTCAAGGTTGAGGATAAGGGGCCTGAAGAGGTTGAGCAAGAAAAGGAGGTCACGCCTATTGCGGAGGTTAAATCAGAGGAAAAAGAAGTGAATTTGCTCAAGAGTAAGTGGGTTGTCTGTGTTTGTATATTTTTTTTCTTTTTATGATGAAATCCTTAGAACTGTTCCAATTCAGTCAAAACTTGGTTCAGATCTTAAAACCCCCTTTTGGTGTTAGCTTCTGTGGGTATGAAATATTATTGGATTCTGATTGGAATCTGTATAATATGGGACTTTAAGTAGTTTCAGGAGAAAAGATCTAATTTTTAGATTACCGTTGAAGGTTGAATCTTGAATGCTTATTTCGGTAGCATAAGGTTTGGCAAATAGGAGGATTGGATTCTTGTTGGAAAATCAGTATTACCGGATGTTGTGCTGCTCATATTGGATGTCAAATTTACATGTAGACCTTTGTATTAGTGCCTGGAATTTCATTCCTTAGATTAAAATGTTGATGTTTTATATCTGTTAGGGATGATATCTTTACCATAGTTTTTTGGTGTCAGTGACATCAAATGTAATTGTGCGTAATGTTTTAAGTTATTGAAATTGGGTTTCTATGGTATGGTTTATCACTTCTGTAGCTTAGTGCATGGAAAGACGAAGACCATGAGCTGCTGATAGTGCATAAGTAACTACAAGTAAAAGTGAGATTAAGTAGTTGGGAGGTGTCAACATGGAGATACTTTCTAGGTTCTTCTAAACAATGAGCCCTATTTTTCGGTGTCCTTTAATTATGGCTCCTCTCGTCTTGGTGAGCTATTGGATCGACTGTGTTTGTATTTGCTGCATATAAGTGTAATATTATGGTCTCTTATGCTGCTGATTTTGGGTTCAATAACCTCAGGCAGATTTCTTTTCTGAACCCCAGAGTTTTTTTCTCGTTGAGTTTTTAAGAACTTGAAAGGTTGGTTGGACATCAAAAGATCATTATGACATCTGGAAATGTCGTATTGTGTCTCTTCGTAAAGCATTTTGATTTAAGTTGCCTATTCTTCTACACTTTGTTCTGAATTGGGTGCATACGTGCGAGAAGTGAAAGCACATTCAGTTTTTTGTAAGGATTAAGTGATGATTCTTTATTTTATTTTACAAAGAGAAGAAGCAAAACTGCCATGGATGTATGGCCATTAGGAAAAGATTTTAATTTCCTTTGTTGGGATAAAGGAAATTAGAATAAGTAATTTCGAAGATGCTGAATGTATGATAAGATAATTGCATATGTAAATGAGCTGAACCTCAAACAAGTGGTCCCTTTCAAGTTCTTTTTGGAGTTATCCTATGCTTGAAATCCGTGATGTACATTTTCCGTATGGACTAAATTGTTATCAATTGATTTTTCCTTTTTAAGTTGGAAGAGGAGGAATTTAATTTTATGGTTTTGATCTGTTGACTGGCCTGGATGTCTCCTTAATTATTCTGACAGAAGATGCAGTTCCAAAAGAATCTGTTGATGAATTTGAAAAAGGTGAAAGGTTAGATTTGGATGATAATGAACCAGAGTATGAAACTGAAGAATATGTTGGTGTGGATTATGATGAGAAAGAAATAGAACAGGAGGATATGCAAGAAGAGGAGGATCATATAGAGGGTGAGGTTGGTGAGGAGGAAGATGGTGACATGGTGGAGGAGGAGATGGAAGAGGTTCAGGAGAAGCTTGATGGCGAGGGAGAAGAAGAGGAAGAGGATGAGGATGAGAATGTGGAAGAAGAGCACACTCAGATGGTTGATCATGCAGAGGAAGAAGAACACCACGAGGTTGTTAAGGAGAGACGCAAACGCAAAGAATTCGAGATCTTTGTTGGGGGATTGGACAAGGATGCTTCTGAGGACGAACTTCGGAAAGTTTTCAGTGCAGTTGGCGAAGTTGTTGAGGTCAGGCTCATGATGAATCCTCAGACTAAGAAGAACAAAGGATTCGCCTTTCTTCGTTTTGCCACTGTAGAACAAGCAAAACGTGCATTCACTGAGCTTAGAAATCCAGTGGTACTTTTCTGATTCTGTAGTTCTGCTGGCAGCTGGTTTTAACTTTATGTCCGATCACAAATTTTGGTATCCTGACACTCCAGGTTCATGGGAAGCAGTGTGGCGTTACTCCAAGTCAAGACAGCGACACACTGTTTTTGGGTAATATTTGCAAGACATGCGCAAAGGAAGCTGTAAGTTGCTTAGAATGCATCTATTTCACAATTAAGCATCAATCAGCCTGCATTAAATTTCCAAGTTTGTTTATTCACTTTTAATTATTGTGCAAAAATGTACTGCTTCCAGTTGAGAGAAAGATTAAAGCATTATGGAGTTGACAATATTGAGGACCTTACACTGGTTGAAGACAGTAATAGTCAGGGAACAAATCGAGGATTTGCATTTCTGGAGTTCTCTTCTCGTTCAGAAGCAATGGATGCCTTTAAGCGTTTGCAGAAGAGAGATGTTATGTTTGGAGTTGATAGGCCTGCTAAGGTATCTTTTGCTGATTCCTTCATTGATCCTGGTGATGAGATCATGGCTCAGGTAATGCACTTGGACCTCGTCTCGTATTAGGTAGGGGACAAATGAAGACCCTGACTTTCAGTTTATGCCCCATTGGCTCTTTGTCTGTGATGAGATGGGGCTATAGTTATCTCATTAATCTTCCGAGTAGAAATTAGGTATCACCTTATTTACTTGTGATTTTGATCTTTTGGGAGGGTATAAATTGTTTTTGTGCTTACATCTCCTTTAATGCAAGTCAAATTCTGCAATATGGATGAGGACAAAAGGTTTTTCTAGATGAGTGTTTCAGTCTGTAAACTAGTCCCTGATTGCTTGAGCAACTCTGGATGCTGGTTGCATGTTTCGGGCTGAAATTTTTGTATTAGTATTGATCTTGTCTTTGTGAGTTCAGGTTAAGACAGTTTTTGTGGATGGTCTTCCTGCTTCTTGGGATGAGGATAGGGTTCGTGAACTTCTTAAGGCATACAGTCAAATTGAAAAGGTGGAACTGGCGAGGAATATGCCATCAGCCAAGAGGAAGGATTTTGGGTTTGTGACGTTTAGCACTCATGATGCTGCGATTATTTGTGCTAAAAGCATCAACAATGAAGAATTGGGTGATGGAAGTAGCAAGGTAAGTGTTAATTGTAAATACTAGTTTTCATTCATTTATATATGTCACTTGTTTAAACCTCTTTGTTTGAACCGGTGTCACCTCAGGCTAAAGTTAGGGCAAGATTGTCAAGGCCACTTCAGAGAGGTAAAGGAAAATATGTTGCTCGTGGAGAATTGCGTCATGGGCGTCCTTCACTTCGCAGTGTAAGGGGTCCTTGGAGCCGTCCTGTGCCACGTCATGTATCATCTTTTCGTGTTCGTGCTGCAGCACGTGTACCTCCTGTAGTGGATCGAGGATTTAAAAGGACAGCCAGCATACGAGATCGACGACCAATGATGGCAATTCCACCTAGGCCCAGACCAGTACCTCCACCACATCGGTCCTATGACAGGAGGCAGCCTGGTATGCACTTGTCTTATATTTCGGCAGCAACTTTTACATATGTTTTTGCTGTTAATGATAACTAGAACGCCCTCTCTCTCTCTCTCTCTCCAGTTGCACCATATCCAAAGAGTAGTTTGAAGAGGGACTATGTCCGGCGGGAGGAGGTACCGCCTCCAAGGAGTAGGGCTGTGGCAGAGTATTCTAGAGTTCCTTCTGATAGACGCATGGCATACAGGGATGATTATTCATCTCGGGGATCTGGTTATCCTGATTTACCTAGAGGTCCTCCAGCATCCAGAAGAGAGTATGTTGACGATAGTTATACTGGGCAAAGGTATGATAGGCCACCTCCAGCCTACCATGAAGGACGTGGTCGTGATTACGATCACATGTCAGGATCCAAGCGGTCTTATGCAGCCCTGGTTAGTAAATTTAAGTTCCTGTTTTGTTTCTTCTCTACAGGGTACTCTTGCTTTCATCTTCTGTCTTTTCCATTTTACGAAGTTTATGCTGACCTTTATTGATTTGTAGGATGATGTCCCTCCACGATATGCAGAAGCAGGTGTACGCCAATCTCGTGCTCGGTTAGATTATGAGCATAACAGTAGTGCCCCTCAATATGGGGATTCTTATGACAGGTACATCCCTACTTTTGCCAAGCTTTATTGCATGCATTGTTTTTTTTTTTTGTTTTTTTTGGGTGTGTGTGTGTGTGTTTTTTTTTTGGGGGGGGGGGGGGGAAGAGGGGGGGGGGGTGCTACATGTAGTTTCCCTGTTCAATACATGTTTTATCTTTTTTTTTTCCCCTTTTGGGTAGAGTTGCGAGGTCAAGTCTAGGTTACAGCGGAAGCCGAAGCTCCATCTCCAGTCAGGATTCTCATGGCCTCTACAGTAGTCGCCAGAGCATGGGATATGGTGGTGGAGGTCAGTATTACCAACTTTACCACCTTAATAATATCAACAGCTGATTTCTACAGATGCCGGTTTATTCTTTTTCATATTGTTTGTCTGTCTTCTCACCCTCTTCAGACCGTATCGATAGCTTTGGCTTTTGTTGGGATATACTGGTATGGTGGTGGTGGTTGCTTGTTGGTGGTGGTTGCTTGTTGGTGTTGTTTGGCTTGATACTTGTATGGTAGGAAGGTGCTTGCATTGAAAGAAGCATTTTGTATTTGCATAATCATAGTGTTTCCTGTCGAAATTTGCAGGCTCTTATAGCGGGAGCGACATAGGTGGGATGTACTCATCAGGATATGGTAGTGATTACGGGTCACGTGGAGGTGATGTAATTTCCTGATCTCTCAAACTATTTAATCGCGCTCCGTCATCTGCTGCCCTTGTTTTCCGTTTTAACATTCCCAAATTTTCCTGAAAATGCAGGTTGGTGGTAGCTCCACCTATTCATTGCTTTATTCTGGTCGTGGCCTAGGTGGTCGTAGTAGTTACATGGAAAGTGGCAGTTCTGGTTCATATTACTAAGGCATGCAATCCCTTGGGAAGTTAATGTTGGATCCAGATGATGAAAAGCCTATGAAGATGAAAATGAAATTAATGGTTGTAATCCTTGGTACTCTCATGTTTCTTCTGAGTAGTTAGGTTGTAGAGATGTTCAAGATTGTGAGTAGTATCTAGCATCAAAGAGATCGTTCCCCCCTCTCTTTCTCTCTCTGATTTAACTTGTTTTGAAAGGCTGAGGGTGGGTTTTGTTGCTGTTTGCAAACAACTTTTTAGTTGAAGTCAAATCTAAACCTGGTGTGGGTTGTAATGAATTCAGATTGAAAATTTCTCTGTTTGTTACAAGTACATTTGGGATTTTGTAACATGAAAGAAAGACGAGCCAATTTATTTCATTCAATAGCACCGGAGTCATAAGAAATAATACACTTCTTTATCTACTCTGTTAATTGATTTTAGCGGGCTTTAGAGTAATTAGTAAAGATACTGTTTTGTGATTTTGAGGTCACGAGTTTGAGTTGTGAAAACACACTCTTACACACATTTGGTCACTTAATAAGAAAAGAAAAAAACCATATTCAGACACAAGCTACTGGTGGTTTCTATATAACCTTTCTTTACTCGTTTATGCACTACTTGTGGACACTTTCGAGGCCATCATTGGTCATATTTTTGATATTAGACTCAATATGTGACATTTTTGTTTTGTTACTTTTGGTATTTGTTTTTTCTTCTGGTTCTTGTTGTGTCCCAATAAACTTTTCAACGACAATTTGTCTTACGTTTAGTAGATTTTAAACTAGGTAAAGATAAGCTAGCCTTTTCTCATCTCATTCTTTATAAGATTGTCACTTACACCACCCGATAAATAAAGGTGTACATTTAACATTTCTTTATTAAAAGAGTCAGAAGACGAGATATATGAGAATTAGAGAATCTAAATCCCTTTAAGTTAGTTTATTGACGATAATCTTAGTAATTGTTTATTAACTAATAGTAGAATGATAATATTTAGAGCATTTAATTGATGTCTCATGTTGAATAATGTCTTGTGCTAGTGAACGTATACTCCATCCTTCGTTTTCCGTGTCCATCAACTAAAACTAATAACCCTTTACATTTATTTTACTGTATGCCTCTTTCAACAACAACAAAGAAGAAAAATACTATTGCAAATTCTTTCAATCAAACCAACCAATCTGACTTAAAGGCGATTTGTCATAGCTCAACTGGTTCGGACATGAGTTTTCGAAAGGGAGATCAGTGGTTCAATTCTTGCCAAAGGCAAGAAAGCCCTTTTCCAGCAAGTGCATAGTGTGGGAGCTCCTTGGCCTGTAGGCTTGCCTGCAGTGCTGGGGGCTCCTTATGCAAACTACTGTGTATATGACCAAGCTCCTGCTAGAGGCCGTTGGGTACCTGATTTACATCCCTACACTACCTTTGGGACTGGGTGTGGAGGGACCCTTATTGGTTGGGGTTCAACTTTTTTTTGACTTAGAGGCGATTTAAAAGATAACATGTGAGTATCATGTTCGTACGTACTGATATCTACATAGATGTCCCAGTACATATCCCAATGGTTCCAGATAGGAGGTTCCGAAAGGAACGCTGGGGGTTCGAACCTTGCGGAAGGCAAGAATGTTTGAACCCTCTCCAGACTAGCTGCATAGTGTAGGAGTATTATTGGTCCGTGGAATGACCTGATAGACTGCAATACCAGCCCATCTGTTGTTCATTCGGTGGGAATAAACTCCTTGTGCTATCCCTGTACTATAACAAACTTTTAATAGTGTTCCTTGGGAATCTGATTTACAACCCTACACTTTCCTATAGAAACAGGGATGGCAGAGCTCTTACTGGTTAGGATACAACTTTTTTTTGATATCTATATAGACACACAAATTGTTTTTGTTGGGATATGGTGGGTATGCGTGTTAAGCTAGGCACAATTGGAAGAATTTTTTGTTTTCATTGATTTGAAATGTACATTATAGCTACCTATTTATCTTTACAGTGGTTTCCTAATTATGGAATAAGGAATATACAATAATGATGACAATAACTATGATTGCTGATTTCCTGTACAATATCAATACTAAAATGGTAAGTGAATATCCTTTTAACTATGGTATGATTTTATGCTAACTGTCAACATTCCCCCTCAAGTTGATCTGTGGGATCGCCAATGTTCAACTTGCACAATGCGTTTCAAAGATTCGTCCATTCACAGCCTTGGTCAAAATATCCGCGAGTTGATCTTCTGAGCGTACATGTGGTAGTGCGATAATTCCCTCATCTAATTTCTCCCTGATGAAGTGTCTATCCACTTCAACATGTTCGGTTCGATCACGTTGAACTGGATTTTCTGATATACTGATGGAAGCTTTATTATCACACTTCAGGCACGTTGGTCCTTGCACCTGGAAGCCTAATTCGAGAAGCAGTTTGCGAATCCACAGGACTTCCGTGATCCCTTTTACAATACCTCAAAATTCCGCTTTAGCACTGGACAATGCTACCACCTTCTGCTTATTGCTTTTCCACATGACAACATTGCCCCCAACTACAGTAAAGTATCCAGACGTAGGACGACGATCTACCTGATTTCCTGCCCAATCATCATCTGTGTATGCATCAATATTGAGATGGCCATTCTTCCTGAAGAGTAACCCAACACCTGGTGTCCCTTTCAAGTACCTCATAATTCTAATCACTGCATCATAGTGATGCCTTGCAGACTATGCATAAACTGACTGACGACTCCCATTACATAGGCAATGTCAAGTCTTGTGTGCGATAGGTATATCAACTTGCACACCAACCTTTGATACTGTTTCCGATCTGCTGCATGTGCTCCTTGTACGACTTCCAACTTGTGATTTTGGACCATAAGAGTGTCAGCAGACCTTGCATCTAGTAGGCCAACTTCAATCAGTAGGTCGAGGATGTATTTCCTTTGACAAATATAGATTCCAGCCCGCGATCTTAAGACTTTGATTCCTAGGAAGTACTTGAGTCCGCCAAGATTTTTCATCTCAAACTGAGTGAATAGATGTTTCCTGAGACGTGAGATTTCACTAGTATCGTTTCCAGTAATAATCATATCATCAACATAAATAATGAGACATGTAACGAGACTTCCTTGTTTCTTTATGAATAGCGTGTGATCAGCGTTGCTTTGTTTGTAGCCATCTTTTTTCATGACAGTCGTGATTTGGCCAAACCATGCTCTGGGTGACTGTTTGAGACCATATAAGGCTTTTCGCAGCCTGCATACCTGTCCTGGTTTAAATTCATTAGAGAAACCTGGGGGTGGTTCTATGTAGACTTCTTCTTTCAACTCACCATGCAGGAATGCATTTTTGACGTCGAATTAGAGTAGAGGCCAATTTTCATTTGTTGCGATAGAGAATACTACCCTGATAGTGTCGATCCTAGCAACCGGTGAGAAAGTTTCAAAGTAATCTACCCCATAGGTCTGAGTAAATCCTTTCGCCACGAGTCTCGTCGTGTGCCTCTCAATGCTCCCGTCGGCTTTGTATTTGATGGTAAACGCCAATTTACATCCGACGAGACGCTTTCCTGATGGTAGGGCACACGGTTCCCATGTTTCATTTGCCTTGAGTGCATTCATTTCTACTAGCATGGCTTCTCTCCAATGTCGTTGGGTCCATGCTTCTTCCACATTTCTGGGTATGTTCTTGGAGCATATAATGATCATAAAACTTCTTGCTGTCTGACAAAGATTTCGTTCGTGTATGCTTACTGGGTATTTAGATGCTCGAGCAACCTTGGTTGGAGAATAACTTTCTGGTGGAACCCCTCTGTTTCGTTTTGGTGCTAAAGTACGCCCCTGTTCTCCTGTCATAATGTTAATATGGTCCAAATTGGGTTGTGGGGAGCATTCAGTTGGGGTAATCGGAGAGTCGATAATAAGGAAATCATTAATGGGAGTACAAGGGGTTGAGTCATTAGTATACTCACTAGGAACAAAATTATCAGAGTTCGTATGTATACCGTCATTTTCTAGTATTGGGGCATTCACCTGAGCAGTATCCTTTGCCGGTGCTGGAGTGATGGTCATATCCTCGTAGGGAGCTATAGCGCAGTCGGAGCCATCTACTTACCGTGTTGGTTCATCTTGTAACCAGGATGGCTTAGACAACCAATCGAGAGGATCATCATCACTAGATATCTCCCTTGAGACCGAGATGGGGTGTGGAAAAAGAATTCAGTTTCTAAGAACACACATTTCATAGTGGTATGGACTCGGTGGGTACGAGGGTTGTAGCACCGATATCCTTTCTGAGTGGAAGCGTAGCCAACAGAGACATAACTCTCGGCACAGGGATCAAGTTTATTGTGTTGGGATTTGGGAACGTGGACAAAGATGGTGCATCCAAAAACTTTAGGTGGTAGAGTTAGGATGGAGGGAATATCAGCTTGAGTGGACAGTATGTCGAGTGGAGTTTTATGGTGAAGGATGGTCATGGGTAAACGATTATTGAGATAAGTGGCAGTGGACACAGCCTCCGGCCAAAAACCCCGAGGTACACAGGACTCTAGCATCATTGCGCGGGTCATTTCAAGGAGGGTGTGGTTTTTTCTTTCGGCCACACCATTTTGTTCTAGGGTATCAGGACAGGATGTTTGATGTATAATACCATTGATACCGAAGAAATTTTTGAGTGCCCCATCAAAGTATACCCCACCATTATAAGAGCGAAGTATTTGGATGGTCGTGTGGAATTGTGTTTTGACTATATTGAAGAACTCAACAAATTTGTGGGATACATCGGATTTGTGTTTTAAGATATACAGCCAATTCATACGAGAGTAATCATCAACAAAAGTAACAAAATATCAAACACCCAATGTTGTAGGATGTGGGGCAGGTCCCCATACATCCGAATGTGCCAAAGAGAAAATGCGATTTGTCCTAGTATTATTGGAGCTGTAAGTCGCTCGTGGTTGTTTAACCCGAAGGCATGTGTCACAGGTAAAATTATGCAAAGTAGTAGAAAATAACTGCGGGGAAAGTTTTTGAAGATAACTAAATGATGGATGTCCTAACCGACTGTGCCATAACCATATCTAGCACGAAGCCGTACCGATTGCAAGATTATACCTACCCTGTTGTACCACCGCATCTACGTAATATTAGGGCTGTAAATGAACCAAGCCGTTCGGTTGTTCGGCTCGTTTGACTCGAGTTCGAGCTCGAGCTCGGCTCGGATAAAAGGTTAATGAACAGAGCTTGAACACATTTTTTCTGTTCGAACTCGGTAAGTGACACCGTTCGTTTAAGGTGTTCGGCTCGTTAATGTTGTTCGTGACTTAAACGAACCAAGCTCGAACAATTAAATATGTTCGTTTAAATAAACGAACAAGCTCGGCTCGTTTGTTAAGTTAAATGAACCGAGCTTGAACAATGCAATGCTCGGCTCGTTCGGCTCGTTTACAGCCCTACGTAATATAGACCATCACGCTCAGTACCACGTCCAATGATCTCCTGAGTATGAATGTCCTGCAACATATAAAAGGACGGGTACATAAGAACAACACAATTCAACTCTTTTGTGAGTTGACTAATAGACAACAGTTTAGTCGAAAGAGACGGAACAAAAAGACACTTTTGTATAGTCATATTAGGGCTAATGGTAATAGGGCCACTGCCACGCACAGGGATGATTTCTCCATTTTCGGTTTTAACATGGGTTTTATTAGGTGGATAAAGATTGGTAAAGTCATGGGGATCAAAGGACATCGTGTCAGTGGCGCCGCAGTCAAATATCCAGTTGGTTTTAGTTGGGTATGTTTTAGTTTGATAGGCATATGATGGCTGGGGGTCAGTTTGGAGTTTGGTACAATCTGAGGGACTGGAAATACAGACTGGGAGAGTTGCTGGGGGGGTTAAGGGTAATTTCTGGTGACTGAAGGGCCGAAGTGTAAGGCGGATGTATAGTGGGGGCCATATTAACATTTGACAGAAAATTAGGGGTATATGAGATAATTTCTGGAGGACCTAAAGTGTTATTTTGAGATATAAATGAGGGCTGCGGGTTAGGGTTATTACCTAACCCCCATTTACCTGCGCCGCTGGCTGCATCTTCCTGAGGGTTTCTTTGGCCGCCATTTCCTACGCTGGTTTGGTCCGTGATTTATGCTCCTTCTTCGCTGGCTCTAATGACTGCCACTTTTCCTCTTGTTTCTCCGATGGTTACCTTCTTGCCCTCCCACCAGTAAGAGTAACCTAGGATTTGGAAGCAACTTTCCCTTTTATGTCCCTTTTTGCCGCAGTGATCGCATATTAGGTGGCTTTTGTCTACCTTTGTGCACTGTGATTGTTGCCCTTTTTCTCCTCCTCGTCCCCGTCCCTGCGGTGCACGGACAGCTAAGCCTTGTCCTATTCCCTGTGAGGAGGCTGACTCTGAAGGACCGTGTCTGGTTAGGCCAGACCGTGATTCTGCCCATTTAATCTCTGAGAATGCTGCCTCTACGGATGGTAGCGGTGTTCTCTTCAGTAAATCTTTCTTCTCAGTTTCGTACTTGTCGCTGATGGCTGTGAGAAATTGGTATAATCTAAATTCCTGCATTTTTCGGTTATAGGAACTGATATCCTCTGGACATTTCATAGGGTTCAGATCCAGAGTATCAATCGATACCCTTATATCCTGGAGTGTGTTCCAGCATGTCTCCAGTGAATTTTCTCCTTGTCTGATGTTATTCGCTCTCCTATGCAGGTCAAAGACTTGCATGGAGTCACCCCCTGAACCGTACGTTAACGCTAGCCCATCCCACAGGGCTTTAGCCGTTGGGTAACGTGATACATTGTTGATCATGCTAAGATCAACGTTTTGCAGTATCCAAGTAAACACGGAGTTGTCGTCTTTTTCCCACCGTGGGAACCGCGGATCTGTTTGTTAAGGCGGAGGAGGAACTCCAGTGAGATGGGAGCTCCGTCCTCTGCCCAAGATGGCTCTGTAAATTACTCGAGACCATAACGCAAAATTGCTGCCTGCTAACTTTATCGCGATATTCAGGTTTTCTGGTAGCGATGGTTGTGGTGGTTGTGGTGGATGAAAACTGTATCTGAGGATATGTGGCACTTGAATGGCCAAATCCCCCGGGCTTGGGACATTAGTGGCTTCTGGTTTTGTGGTTTGTGATGTTTCTGGATTTTCTAATATGGCTGTGGGTTATTTGCAGGGATTTCAGCGATGACGACAACAATTATATGTCTGAGCAGGTAGAAAAATCAGCAGTCTGGAGGGCTGATTCAATTTCAGCAACAGATTTACTAGTAAGGTAGCCTTTTTGGCCGGGAGAGGTAAGTTTCAGTGTTTCAGTATTTGGTCGGTGATTGGCCGGGAAAGAAGGCAATGATGAGCTTTTCTGAGCCTATGCCCAGAATCCACCATTCTCCGGATTGTGCCTGCTCTGATACCATGTTAAGCTAAGCACAATTGGAAGAATTTTCTGTTTTCATTGATTTGAAACGTACAGTATAGCTACCTATTTATCTTTACAGTGGTTTCCTAATTATGGAATAAGGAATATACAATAATGATGACAATAACTATGATTGCTGATTTCCTGTACAATATCAATACTAAAATGGTAAGTGAATATCTTTTTAACTATGGTATGATTTTATGCTAAGTGTCAACAATGCGTTGTTGTTGTACATAGACACACAAAGCAAAACCCAAAAACATATCAAACTAAATATGAACGTCCTGTTGATCGAGCATTGCATGCTCATGCAGTAATTTACGGTTAGATTGCTTTTTTTTTTCTCGATTAAATTTTTGAAAATAAAAATGCAAAATTCATTTGGAAAAATAGGTCGAAATTATATATGGTTGGCTTGAAATTACTCTTAATCCAACATTAAATTAGTAATTCATTAGCACTATAAATTTTTTTGTCCCCCCGGTAAAATGCCCTTATTCCCTCATAACTGAACTCCTCGTTTTCAGAAATCTTTACCAATAATAGTGCTCTAATGATACTTTCTTGCCACTAAGATTTTGGCTATACCTTCAAGATTTTTTCTAAAATTAGATAATTTGAACACAGAGATTACGATGGCAAGTTTTCAGAAAATACGCTTTATTACAACTGGAATTCTGGTTGTATTTTTGGAAATATTTTTTGGATGTACACTCGCAGTAGTTAATTTATTTGAACACGAATAGAAACCAAACTTTTTTGGATGTACACTCACAGGGGTCCGGATCCCTTGACCCAGCCCTCTCACCCCTCTGGTGACCGTCCGCCACGTGACAGCAGGAGGGTGGTGAAGCTGGATGTGGGTCATCCGCACCCAGCCTCACCATCGCCTGCTGCCACGTGGTAGAGAGTCCTTTGTTACCGTCCAGCCAGGGGGGTCAGGAGATCCCGCTCCCACTCGCAGTAGTTAATTCAGTACAATGAGTGAAAAAAAGGGAATGGACGGGATTTTGATGTGATATATTACCGCATGTAGGCGGCTAGAGGCTACAGAGAAATTTGTGTGAAAAGTACAATTAAGAAAGGCATCTACTGTGACGACGTTGAAGCCCTGTCGACTTAGGATTGGTTTAGAACATAAACAATGTTTGTCTTTCACGTTTTAGCGGAAAGTTGTTTAGAAGTTCAGGCACAAGTTGCAAAAGATTAGATTTTAATCCAAAGACACATCATTTATTATGAAATGGCAAAAGCAACATGGAAACATCTTTGATCACGCATGTAATACTCAGATAACTTCACAACTTTCAAAGGGAAAACAAATTATTGTCATTGAAGGACAAGCAGAAGTTTGTATTTTTGTGCAAAGAAATACAGAAATATGGGTAAAAGCTAAAAAGAAACAGACCATTTAAGACAAATCCAACAAGTAATCAGTGTGCATAAATAACATTTGATCAGTATAGTTCAAAACGTTATGCTCTTAGCTGACTGCACTCATTCTTTTGGCGAGCAAAAATTCCAGAATCAGAAAAGAAAACAATTTTATATCATTCTTTTAATTCCATAACGGTAATAGCCTTCGATATATTCCATAAAATCAGTATTTCTCTGTGAAGCTAGTTATTTTCCCGCGAAACAGAGAGGACAAACAGAAGGAAAATTACCGTGAAACAGAGGCGTTTGCCCGTTTGGGACGATGGAATAGAACGACATAAGTGTGGACTATGGTTCGACTTTAAACACAGTCTGTGGAGGCGCCACAAGCGAAGCTGGCTGGCGTGGTCTCTGGAGGCAGGGGTGTTCAGAGGGGGGCACGGGGGGCACCCGCCTCCCCCCCAACTCGGAGAAAACATTTAAGTAGTAGGTAGATGTATTTGTATTTTTGATTATCTAAATTTAAGGTATCTGTTTTTTAATTCCAAAACTATCTCATGATATGTGATATATGTGTGTTACTAGGAATTAGGTGAAAAATTTTGATTAGTAGATACACACTTCACCGAAGCCAGCATAGATTTACTTAGATGTGTGATGTGCCTTGATCCTTCCAATTCTTTTGCAAATTTTGATCATAGTCAATTGCTACACCTTGCTGAGTTATATCCAGACGATTTCACTACCATGGATCGAATTGAGCTCAACCATGAACTTAAAAGTCACATTGGTGATATGAAATCAAATGAAGTATTCTCTCATATTACTAATCTTGGAGTTCTTGCAAAGAAGATGGTGGAGTTGAATTATCACAATTACTTTCCTTTAGTATATCGGCTCATCGAGTTAGCACTGATCTTACCTGTCGGAACAGCGAGTGTGGAAAGAAGTTTTTCTGCGATGAATATAATAAAGACTGATCTGCGCAAACGATTGGGAGACGACTTACAATTCGACTGTTTACTGTGTTACTTCGAGAAGGAAGTTTTGTTAGGTCCGAAATACACTCTAGAGGGGGGGGTGAATAGAGTGTATGGCTCTTTTGGCGGAATTTTCTTGTTTGGCTCAACTCAAAAGATATTCAAAATCAGAGCAAGAATGGAAGATGAGAAATAGTGAATGAGCACACCGGATATAGAGTGGTTCGAATCGTAAATGATTCTACTCCACTACCACTTTGTTTCCAAAGTGGATTTTCAACAACTACTCTTCTTATTATGAACAATAAGAACAACCACAACAACACTTACACTAACACTTTAGTGTAAGTAACAACAACAGCAACTTTTTGCACAAAACACACTTGTGCAACTACAGCAACTACAGCTCTTAGCAAGAACAACTTCTTGCTTCCTTACAACTTCAACAAAAGTTCCCTCAAGAACTTCTCACAGTGGGTTGAAGAAATATAGTAAGCTTCATACTTTCTCACAAGTCTAAGCAAAGCAAGAGATCAAATATTTATGGTTCCTCTTGTGCTTGACTCTCTTTCTCTCAATATACAATAATGAAGATCAAAGAAAAGCTATACAAGCTTTAAACAAATTTACAAGTATGAGAGAAATATACAACAATGGAAAATGAAGCTAGATGATGTTGAAAGTGTGTAATTGCTTCATCCAAGACTCTTCTATTTATAGATAAAGTTGACCACGTTTTTGAGGCTCTCCACCAAGTCTTCATCTTCAAAAATGTCAAGATAGTGCCCAAATAGTCTTTAGCCACCCTATGGAATGATTTGATCTTGAATAGCCACCCTAGAGAATCTTAGACATGGTTAAAATAGTCAAGGAAGCATGTAGTATGTTGGGTTAAAGTCCACAAGAAATTTGAGCAAGATTGGAGAGAGAAAATATCATACATCTCCTTTGGATTTTGTTCCAACGTTTGAAAATTTTTGAACTCTGGAGACGTCAATCGATCTACGTGCCAGAGCTGAGAGATCGACGTCTCTCAGTCAGACGTCGATCGATCGACGTCAGCCTGGCTGAGAGATCGACGTCTCTCAGAATGTCGTCGATCGATCAACGTCTTTAGGCTGAGAGATCGACGTCTCTCAGATGTACGTCGATCGATCGACGTACACTTAGCTGAGAGTATGACGTGGATCTGAGTGCTCAAATATTTACCAAGCTTCACATGGATCTCTTGAGGGGCTGATGTATACTTCAACCGATCCATGAGAGATTTACGCCTCGCACATGTTTGCTTAAGATATGAAATTTCATCTTAGTCGTTTTAAAACATCTTTCTGTATCATCAAAACATTTTATAAACTAACAATCTCCCCCTTTTTGATGATTTCAAAACCAAGATTCTAAAAGATGTTTTTGATTCGTTTTAACTGTTTGAATGTTTCAAACTTGAAAAATATCAATCTCCCCCTAAGTATATGCACTTTATAACTTCCGTAAGATTTTGCAGTTTCAACCAAAATACTTTTCTTTGAAATTTGCTCCCCCTCAACCAAACGTGTATCAACAACCCAGCTTTCTCAAAAATGCATCAATAACTTTTCATGCTCATTTTCATTTTACCAACAACTAACAGAGATTCCAATTCCAAACTCAACTCATTTTGCCAGCTATCAAACAATCTCATTATGCAATAAACCATTTTAACAAATAAGCCAATAAGCCACTTAATCAACAAACAAACCACGTAAGCAGCAAATAAGCAGCAAATAATCCACCACTTAATCCACTTAAGCAACAATAGCCATTTTCTCCCCCCTTTTGAAAGCATCAAAAAATAAGCAACAATACTTCATTAAATTCAAAGACACATCCAAGTTTTACAACCAACAACAAATACTAAGCTAGAACAAGAAACATGCTAAAACAAACACCCTAGTCTTCGTCTGAAGAGAATGTGATGCCAGGAATGCAAGCTTTCATCTTTGCCTTGAGCTTTGCAAACCTTGACTCATGCATGGACACTTTGCCCTTTAGCTCACCAATCTCCTGCTGAAGACTAGTAACTTGAGCTTGAAGTTCTGGGACATTGGAGCTCAAGCTATTTGGTTCTTGTTGAGTATCCGGTTCAAGAATGGGTGCCTCGTCCGGAAAGTCTTCTTCTTCCCTTGCTTCCTCCTCTTGTTCTCTCCTCATCGCTTCTTTTCTAGACTTCAGTATTTGTTGGATGTTGACTTTATCAGAGAAGTTCTTGTGCGTTATGTTGTCAACATCTGTGTCATCCACATAAATACCCGACTTCACAAGCATCCTATAGATAAGGTTACTATAGGGAAGGGCTTTGTTTTGTTTGGTTGCGGCTTCGACAACATTTGTCATAAACAGATCCCCAAATTTAACCTTCTCACAGTTAGCTATTCGGTATGCTATATAGAAGTCAAGGTTACTTGGCAATTTTGCAGATTTACCATTGATGCAGAATGTAACAATGGCAAGAAGGGTACAATAAACTAAATGCATGTCATTTGTGTTTTTACTTGGATGGAAGCCTAAGAAAGTTTTCACTTCATCTTCAGAGACTTTCCACCTAGCCGTATCCCATTTCCATGCATCAAACTCATAGTACCCTTCATTGGGTACACCAATCAAGCTACAAATTTTTTCAACTTTACATTTCACATGGTGTCTATCAATAACTGAATGTAGAGCTAAGGGAAGGCCATTTATGTATTCAATCCATAAATTCACATAAAAAAGCCTAGTATATTTAGTGGACATTTTGAGCATCTCATTCTCATTCCAAATATTTCTCCACTTTTGAACATCTAACCATTCAATGATGAGACTTACTTCATCATTGCTTAGAATATCATTTATTCTAAGCAATTTGAGTGAGATAGTGGGTCTATCATCATCTTCCCATTTATCAAATAACTTTTGAGCATGTCTAGAGATGTAACTTACGTGCCCAGGGATTAGGGGTTCCTCCAAAGCATCCTTTGCATCTTTGGCTTTGACCCAAGGGAAATTTGAGAGAGTCAAATTACTCCTAATTGTGGCTAGCACTTGTGCTTGACTCTCATCCATAGATTGTTTTCTACGAGGTTGAGATGTTTGTCCTTGAGAAGAGGTGCTTGAACCTTCTCCTCCACCCCTAGAAGACCTTGGCCTCTTTGTTGTATTTTTGCTCCTTGAAGACATTTTGAGAGAAATTAGGGCTGGAAATTTGAAATCTTATGTTAAAATGGAGGAATTCAAGAGGTGAACTCAAGAATCAAGAGTAGAGATGATTAACTCTTGATTTAGAGATGAAATTTGAGAAATGGATTGTTTTGGAGAAAGGAAGGCGCAGCTTTTGTAGGGTTTCGCTGATGGAAATGGTTGCAAATGAAGAGGAATTTGCGTTTGCAGAGTTTTTAAAGGTTGCAGATTCGACGACGTCTGAGTTCGACGTACGTCGATCGATCGACGTCTGAGATCGACGTACGTCGATCTCTTGTTTTGATACGTCGATCGATCGACGAATACCAGTTTTGGAGATTTTCAATTTTATCCCTCTAACTAATGTTTATCATCCCTAATGTTGTTCTAATAGACTCAAATGTCTCAGTGGGAAGAGATTTGGTGAATATATCAGCTAGTTGGTCATTTGTTGGGACAAATTCAACGCATACCAATCCTTTTTGATTGCAATCCCTTATGAAGTGATGCCTCACTTTAATGTGTTTTGTTCTACTATGATGAACCGGGTTTTGTGCTATACTTATGGCTGATGTGTTGTCACATAGGATGGGAACCTTATCAAACTTAACATTGTAATCGTTCAAGGTGTTGATCATCCAAAGTAATTGTGCACAACACGAAGCGGCCGATACATATTTGGATTTCGCCGTTGAAAGTGACACACTATTTTGTTTCTTGGAGAACCAAGAAATTAAGCAATCTCCAAGGAATTGACATGTCCCGGAGGTGCTTTTCCTATCAACAAGATTTCCGGCATAGTCGGAGTCACTATATCCTCTCAGATCAAAACAACCATTTTTGGGATAAAACAACCCAAAGTTCAAAGTTCCTTTTAAGTACCTAAAGATACGTTTAATGGCAACTAAATGCGATTCCTTAGGCATACTTTGAAATCTAGCACATAAGCACACAGCATGCAAAATATCCGGCCTACTAGCAGTTAAATAAAGTAAACTACCAATCATAGCGCTATATTTTGTTACCTCAACCGGCTTTCCTTTTTCGTCTTTGTCAAGCTTTGTACTTGTGCTCATCGGAGTGCTCACACTTCTTCCATCCTCGAATTTGTACTTCTTGAGTAAATCCTTTGTATACTTTGTTTGAGATATGTACACTCCATCTTGAGTTTGCTTGATTTGTAGACCAAGAAAGTAGTTGAGTTCACCCATCATGCTCATTTCAAATTCTCCTTCCATCAATTTTGCAAAATACTCACAAAGAGAATCATTAGTAGCACCAAATATAATATCATCCACATAAATTTGAACAAGCAATTGATGGTTTCCTTGTTCTTTAATAAAAAGAGTAGTGTCGACTTTTCCTCTTGAAAACTCATTCTCAAGTAGGAAGTTACTTAATCTATCATATAAAGGGCCTTTTTGATTTTAAAAACATGATTTGGATAATCATGATTTTCAAACCCCGGTGGTTGAGCTACATAGACCTCTTCTTGAATTATTCCATTCAAGAATGTGGATTTCTCATCCATTTGATATAGTTTGAAATCCTTATAGCATGCATATGCTAATAGCATCCTAATAGCTTCTAACCTAGCTACGGGGGCAAAGGTCTCATCATAGTCTATTCCTTCCTCTTGCCTATATCCCTGGGCTACTAACCTAGATTTGTTTCTAGTGATGTTTCCTTTATCATCCATTTTGTTTCTAAATACCCATTTAGTGCCAATTACGGGATGATCACTTGGTTTAACAACTAATTCCCAAACATCACTTCTTTCAAATTGATTTAATTCTTCTTGCATAGCTAATACCCAATCTTCATCATTTATTGCCTCCTTTATATTTTTAGGTTCAACTTGTGAAATGAAAGCATTTTCATTAAATTTTCTCTTAGTCATTATGCCTTGGCTAGTTTCACCTAATATCAATTCTTTAGGGTGATCTTTCCTATACTTATATGAATCCGGTAAATTTGAGGTATCTCCTCCTATTTCTTCATCTTCAACCTTAGGTTTAAGGGGATCAATCCTAAGGTCAATAATGACATTACCTTTTGGATTCTCAAATTTCTCTATATGACTTACTTCAATTATTTCATCATCATCATCATCATTAATGTTTGATTTATCCTCATTGAGTTCACTAAATTTTAGATAAATTGATTCTTCAACTTTCATGCTTCTTTTATTATATACTTTAAATGCCTTGCTATTTTGAGCATAACCCATAAAGATTCCTTCATCCGCTTTGAAGTCGAGTTTATCCAAGTTATCTTTGGTGTTAAGTGTAAAACACTTACAACCAAATACCTTGAAATAACCAATATTTGGTACTCTACCTTTCCAAAGCTCATAAGGAGTCTTTTTGAGAAATGGTCTCAAGTAAACTCTGTTGATCACATGACAAGCGGTATTTACCGCTTCGGTCCAAAAATATTTGGGCAGCTCAAATTCGTTTAGCATGGCTCTACTCATTTCTTGAAGTGTTCTATTCTTCCTTTCCGTAACACCATTTTGTTGAGGAGTTCTTGGAGCTGAGAAATTGTGTCCATACCCCTTGGATACACAAAATTCTTGAAATTCTCCATCAAACTCACCACCTCTATCACTTCTAATTTCCTTAATTGTGTCCTCTCTTTGATTTTCTAATCTCTTACAAAGCTTTATAAATTCTTGGCATGCATCATTCTTTTTAGCTAAGAACATTACCCAAGTGTACCTAGAGAAGTCATCTACCACCACAAAGGTGTAATGTTTTCCACTTAGACTTGCCATACCAATATTTCCATACAAATCCATATGAAGCAATTGTAGGGGTTTGGTGGTGGAGATTTCACTTTTGGGCTTGAAACTTGTTTTAACAAGTTTTGCCTTTTGACAAGTGTCACATAAGCCATGGTTTTCGAAATTTAATTTTGGAAGACCTTGGACTTTTTCATTTTTGCAAATATCTTTGAAATTTTTAAAACTAATATGTCCAAGTCGTCTATGCCATAGTTGAGTCAAATCATTTTTGGCAACTAGGCAAGAAACATTTTGTGATATCAAATTATTTGTGCTAAATTTGTAAACATCATTTTTACGTATAGCCTCAAAAACAATCTTATCATTCTTTTTCACAACACATTTTCTTTTCACAAATTCAATTTGAAAATTAGCATCACATAGTTGGCTAACACTTATCAAATTATACTTAAGCCCTTCTACATATAATACATTATTAATAGTAAAAGAAGAGTTACCAATTTCTCCATGTCCAAGGATTTTGGCTTTCCCATTGCCAAAATGCACCGTTCCACCATCTTGGAGCTTGAGCTTGGTGAACAACGTTTTGTCTCCGGTCATGTGCGTTGAACATCCGCTGTCCATAAGCCATTTGGTTCCTTATTCTTTGGCTACTCCATTTATCTTGAGAGCCTACAAAACCAAAATGTATGCATTGGTACCCTTTGATGGTTGGGTCCTTTAAGGTTAGTTTGTCGACCCTTAGGCTTCCAAACATATGTGCTTCCAAATCTAGCTCTACATGCTTTCTTCACATGTCCTAGTTTGTTGCAATGAAAACAAGTGGGTACATGCTTTGGTTTAGAGGGTGATGAATTTCGTTGTGTTTTTCTATTATTTGCCTTCTTCTTTAAGGACTTAGGTTTAATAGAAGAGGATGATGAATTAAATCCTAAACCGGATTTATCATTTTCAATTCTTTGATTTCCAAGTAGTATGTCTAAATTGTTTTTGCCATTTGTTAGTCTTTGTAAGTCTATCTTTAGTTTCTCACAATCCTTTTTAATTTCTACATTTTCAAGTGCTACGGTTTTATGCATGGTGAGTATGATGTCATGCTCTTGAAACATCAAAATATTCTTGTCATGCAAGCTCTTATTTTCTAAGATGCATTTCTTGAACTCTTTATTCAAATGCTTATACTTTAAATTTAATTTTTCAAAGTCATCTTGCAAATCTCCTATTTCATCATGCAAATTTGAAGGATTAGAATTTACCTCAAGATCATCTTCAATTGCCATGAGACAAGTATGTTGAGTCTTTGGATTGTCAACTATCGCAACAAGTCCAACACCTTGATCTTCACTCTCTTCTCCTTCCGATTCCGAAAGGAGATCATCCCACGTGGTTACTTCCGCATTGAGGGCTTTCTTCTTTTGAGGAAAGACCTTTTTCTCTTGCTTTTGCGGCTCTTTTACGTGGCAATCGGCAATGAAATGACCGGGTCGACCACATCTATAGCAATTTTCACTTGCTTCCTTTTCTTTAGATGGTCTTTTAAAGAACTTTCTTGCTTGAGCTTTATTTCTAGTTGCCATTCTTCTTAATTTTCTTACTAGAAGGGCAACTTCCTCATCCGATTCATCGGACTCTACCACCAATCCTTTGTGTGATGTTTGTGTGGGCTTGATAGGGTTCATCCTATTTTGTTCATCATAAGAATTTCATGTGTAAGAAGATTACCGGATAGCTCATCAAGGGTAAGAGTCTTGAGATTCTTTGATTCGGTGATGACGGTGACTTTGGGTGTCCATTCTCTAGGCAAAGAGTTGAGGAGTTTTGAGACAAGGTCTTCATTTGAGATTTTCTTGTCCACCATGGAGAGTTGATTCACTATTCGTGTGAATCGATCGATTGTCTCCTCAATCTTTGCACCGCTTTTCATTCCGAACATCTCATACTCCTTCATGAGCATAAGTCGTTTGGCCATTCTCACTTGCTCAGTTCCTTCATGTATCATTTCAAGCCTTTTCCATGCCTCATGGGCTGTTTCAAGACCTTGAAGTCTTATTAGCTCGGTGGTGGTGAGAGCACTTGAGAGAATATCAAATGTTTTGCCATTAATGGCAAATCTTATCTTTTCTTCATCGGTGTAGTCATTCTCATCTTTGAATATTGATTCTCCTTTTGAGTTGGTAATCATAGAAACTTCAATTCCTTTGACAACGGCTCTCCATATATCAATCCACAGCCTTTCAAGTGATTGATCATTCGAAATTTCTAAAAGGAATAATTTTGGGCATCAAACATAGGTGCTTTAGTGTTTGATCCGGAAAATAGTGCAGTAGGCTTAGGAGATGAAGAGGTTGAGGTTGAGGTTGAGGTTATCATTGCCATGATCTTTAACCTTGCTACTTGCAAAGATAGGCCAAGCAATCAAGATTAGGCTCTGATACCGATTGTTAGGTCCGAAATACACTCTAGAGGGGGGGTGAATAGAGTGTATGGCTCTTTTTGCAGAATTTTCTTGTTTGGCTCAACTCAAAAGATATTCAAAATCAGAGCAAGAATGGGAGATGAGAAATAGTGAATGAGCACACCGGATATAGAGTGGTTCGAATCGTAAATGATTCTACTCCACTACCACTTTGTTTCCAAAATGGATTTTCAACAACTACTCTTCTTATTATGAACAATAAGAACAACTACAGCAACACTTACACTAACACTTTAGTGTAAGTAACAACAACAGAAACTTTTTGCACAAAACACACTTGTGCAACTACAGCAACTACAGCTCTTAGCAAGAACAACTTCTTGCTTCCTTACAACTTCAACAAAAGTTCCCTCAAGAACTTCTCACAGTGGGTTGAAGAAATATAGTAAGGTTCACACTTTCTCACAAGTCTAAGCACAAGCAAGAGATCAAATATTTATGGTTCCTCTTGTGCTTGACTCTCTTTCTCTCAATATACAACAATGAAGATCAAAGAAAAGCTAGATAAGCTTTAAACAAATTTACAAGTATGAGAGAAATATACAACAATGGAAAATGAAGCTAGATGATGTTGAAAGTGTGTAATTGCTTCATCCAAGCCTCTTCTATTTATAGATAAAATTGACCACATTTTTAAGGCTCTCCACCAAGTCTTCACCTTCAAAAATGTCAAGATAGTGCGCAAATAGTCTTTAGCCACCCTATGGAATGATTTGATCTTGAATAGCCACCCTAGAGAATCTTAGACATGGTTAAAATAGTCAAGGAAGCATGTGTTATATTGGGTTAAAGTCCACAAGAAATTTGAGCAAGATTGGAGAGAGAAAATATCATAGATCGCCCTTGGATTTTGTTCCAACGTTTGAAAATTTTTGAACTCTGGAGACGTCGATCGATCTACGTGCCAGAGCTGAGAGATCGACGTCTCTCAGTCAGACGTCGATCGATCGACGTCAGCCTGGCTGAGAGATCGACGTCTCTCAGAATGTCATCGATCGATCAACGTCTTTAGGCTGAGAGATCGACGTCTCTCAGATGTACGTCGATCGATCGACGTACACTTAGCTGAGAGTATGACGTGGATCTGAGTGCTCAAATATTTACCAAGCTTCACATGGATCTCTTGAGGGGCTGATGTATACTTCAACCGATCCATGAGAGATTTACGTCTCGCACATGTTTGCTTAAGATATGAAATTTCATCTTAGTCCTTTTAAAACATCTTTTTGTATCATCAAAACATTTTATAAACTAACAAGTTTTTGGAACCATTTCAAATGAAAACATTATGCAACAATTTCAGAATTTGGGAACTCGAAGAAATTTGTTGCGGCCACCGATAATCCCTCCTGCTGCTCGTCCTTCATTTCGTAAATAAAAGGTATGTCGAGCGTCAAATTAATAAGTTTTGTTGGATATTGATGCTTGTTAATATTGCTTATGAATAACTTTTGTTGGATATTGTTGATGGTTGCTTATTATTGTTGCATTTTGATTAGTGGATGTGTTGGTTTAGATTTTATATTATAATATTTGCATATTTATATATTGTAAGGGAGTTTTTGCCAGATTTTCGATGGAATGTCTATTAAGTCCGAAAAAGTGGACGGTGATCCCATAGTGTGAATTTTGTCCCCCCAAAAATAGCCGCTGCGTCCGCCACTGTCTGGAGGGCTGGCTGCTGGAGCTGGAAAACTGCAAGTCTAAAATTAGGGTTTTGGAAATCAGGTTGGGACTTGGGTGTGGGCAAGTAAAAACTGAAACCAACAGGCAACGGGGGTGTAGATTGTAGAACTCAGTAGAAGTTTCTACTTTCTAGGCATTAAAATTAAAAATATTACATAATATGTATAATATTGAATATATAAATACAGTAAACCGGTCCGGTCCAGTTTGGCAGTTTTAAAATTTTAAAACCGAAACCAAACCATAAAACACAGTCCGGTTTTTCCTTCACATATAAACCGGCTGTTAAAATGCGGTTCGGTTATCCGGTCCAGTTTTTAGAATTTTTTGTTCAGCCCTAGACATAAGAAAAATTCGATTTGAAAGCATCTTCCAAACCTCCATCCAGAGGGCCCACTCCCCTGCACCACGACCAATTCAGTGTTCTATTAGATCATATGGTAGTGTCTATAAATAAACATAGTAGTAGCCTCCAGGTATAACTCAATTGTTATTTGTGTTAGGATTTGCTCTAAGAGGTCAAGAGTTTGATTCCAGAGACACACACAGTGTGGATGTTCTACTACTGCTAGGCCGAAGACCTAGTTTGCGGAGGACACCTTGTGTAGATACTGCGTAAGTCCTCACCGTATAGCTCAGTTGGTACTTGTGTTATGTTTGCTCTAAGAGGTCAATAGTTCGATTTCAGTGACACGCACAGTGTGAATGTTCTACTGCTGCTAGGCCGAGAACCTAGTTTGCGGAAGACACCTTGTGTGGATACTGCCTAAGTCCTCACCAACCTAAGAGACTGACCTCCAATATCTTTAAAAGTATGATAATTTTGTATGCACACAGAGTACATACAAATCTTTAGAAGTACGATGATTTTTTATGCACACAGTACAAATAAATCTGCTCTGACATATATCCTAAATTTTACTTTTTAACTTTTATTCAAGTCAACCAGGACTATTTAGAAGTAAGCAATAGTCCGGTTTCGGTTCTAAAGATTCCAAAACCGTTGAAACCAGAAACCATTTAACATAATATTTTTAAAACCGAACTAGAATTGTGATATACGGAACTATTGAACCGTTTAATACGGTTCGGTTCCAGTTCAGAACCGCGGAACCGCGAAAACAAAAAATAGATTATTATTTAAACTATTAATTATTATTTATATACAAGCTATTAATTATTATTTATGTAAAAAAGTTTTAATTATTATTTACTCGGGTTTTAAACTAGTAATTATTATATATATAAAAAACTGTTAATTATTATTTATATAAAAAACTATTAATTATTATTTATATAAAAACTATTGATTATTATTTAGGTTTTAAACTTTTAATTAGTTTTATAAAAAACTAATTACTTTTTATATAAACAGTAAAATGTTATTATTTATACGGTTCGATTCCGGTTCTAGCGGTTTATAGAAATTAAGAACTGAATTAAAACTGTGAACCAAAAATTCGGTTCAGGAACCGAACCGTTAAAGTTATACAGTTCCAATTCAGTTTAAAACCCATATTTTTGTTTCAGTTTCAATCCAGTTTTACGGTTCCCAATTTTTTTTACTCAACCCTAGGATTATCCACAAGATTGTATATTTGAGAAGAGGGCAAAGGAGGGGAAATAACCTTTCAGAAGAGGTTAAAGGAGAAAAAAAAGGCAAGGGAGAGAAATAATTGAAAGATTTATCCCGTCATTTCATTATTCGATAAAATATTTTCTTTTTCATTATTGAATACTTTTTTATGTTAGTAAAACATCATTCAAAACAAAGTTTCTTAAGTATTTAAAAACAATAATTTATTAAATTAGTTTTCATACTATTTAAGACCAAATTCTAATTTTAATATCAAACTGTGTTTCATTCTCTCACCGTAAAATCCCTCACCCCACTATCCACCGCACGATGTTTGACAGCAGGGGATGGTGATGCTAGATGAATGTCATCCGTATCTAGCTTCACCATCTCTCCCTGTCAGATTGAATTGTATGGCCTTGATCTCCGTAAAAACATCTTCCCTTGTGCAGATTATCAGACATCTTTTTTTCCGGAGTCAACAAGTTGAGGTAAAGATTGGGATGAGAGATTTTGGATGAGAATCCCATTATAGACATTGCTGCCGTGGCCCCACCACGAGTGAGTCCAAAAAGAAAGCAAAAGTTCATTTTAAAAAAACAAAGCGAGAAAACCACCACCTTTTAGATGCCACAAAATGGGCTTCGGTGGACACGGGAGGGGGCCCAAAGAAATAGTCCGGCTGAGAGACAGAAAAGGCCAGCAAACGCCACCTCTCCCAAACGTTCGCAGCCACCCGTTGCGATTGGGCGGTCGGCCGAATTTACGCTTCCCCGTTCGCAACCAAAATTTTCCTTTTTTTCCTTTCATCATTTTTCGTTTCGAAAGCTTCTTTCACCAAATTAAATGAGAAATCAAGGAAACCCGACCCCTCTTCGTGGCACATATTAGCCTCCCCCACCACTCCCTCCCTTAGCGGTGGCCTCATCTCATCTTTGTAGATATCCAAGCCAGCCGCATTCTTCCCTCCTCCCTCCCTTTATACCTACCCCTCATCCTTACTCATTCATTATGTCTCACGCTTTCTCCTGTTCCTCCTCCTTCCACCGCCTTTTGTATGCTAATAAACTTAGAATATACGCCGTTCATCTCCGCCATGCTCTCCTCATCTTCTCCCCCTCAAGATCATACTACCCCATCTTAAATAGATGGATCCCAGATCGTCACAATCGCCGCCACCGCCGCCGCATCTCGCCGCCTTCCTCCTCCGTCTTGGACCCACGATGAGACCGTTGCCCTAATTAATGCGTACAAAGACAAGTGGTACTCCCTCCGCCGTGGGAATCTCTGGGCGTCTCACTGGCAGGACGTAGCTGACGACGTCGCTGCACGATGCCCGGTGAACACCCCCAAGACAGCTGTTCAGTGCCGGCACAAGATGGAGAAGCTTCGGAAGAGATATCGTGCTGAGATCCAACGGGCTGTTCCTTATATTGGGTCCCGGAGCCAGCGATACTGCTCTGCTTGGATTCACTTTAAGCTATTATGATAATTCTAATATTCTAGATAAGATTTCTTATAGATATTTGTGGATAAGTTATTTTTATAGATAGAGTTTATCCCTAGGTAGAATCTCTCCTTTGATTGTAGTAGGGTTAGTTGTTATTCCGTTTGTATATGTATACGTCGTTATTGTTTACATTTTGTAAGTTGAGATACTGAAATCAATATACGATACTTTTCTTCATGGTATTAGAGAAGGAATTTGATTTAATCAAATTTGTCGTCGCTTCTCTCGTCGTCTTTTGAAGCAGTCAGTTTTTTTTCGTTCTGTTTCTTCTCCGTCCGCCTGCTTTCAAGTCGCATGCTATCACTTTTCTTCCTGCTTCATTTCCGTTTGTGATTTCTTTACGTATCCATGGTGGATCAATCAATTGTCACTACTGATCCTAAGTCACCAATTACTTACATCCCTCTGATCATCCTGGTCTCCTGTTTGTTACTCAGCCGTTAGGAGAAAATGGCGAAAATTATTTTGTTTGGCGCAAAGCTTTTGTCAATGCTTTTCGTTTCAAAAACAAAGCAGGTTTTGTTGATGGTACCATCCAGCGTCCGGATGCTACTTCCGCAAGTTTTCCTGTATGGTAGCAATGTAATGCTCTTGTGTTGGCCTGGTTGTCCAACTCATTGGCAAAAGAACTGCAAGGGACGGCAGCACATGCAGACACCGCGCGTGACGTGTGGGTTGATCTGGAGGAGCGGTTTACAAAG